>CM042250.1:11274395-11886895 GCA_023566225.1 Romanogobio albipinnatus | reverse complement strand
TACAATTAATAGAATAGAATAGAATGAAATATATGTGACTGTGAATATGTACAAAATATAAAAAGTTTTATATTATAGACATGCATATAATATATTATAATATAATTAATATAATATAATAAATGTGATTGTGGATTGTGAACAAAATATAAAAGGTTTCATACAATATAATATGATGTAATACAATACATGTGATTGTGAATATGAATAAAATATAAAAAGTTTCATATTATAGACATGCATATAAATTAAATCATATAATATACTAATATAATAAATGTGATTGTGAATATGAACAAAATATAAAAAGTAAAAAAAAAAAATCCCCCACATTGTTTCTCCTTCTTGCGGCAGTATTAGTGTATTAAATGACTGTAGTTTAATGACAGAAGTATTACAAGTGTTACGGTAAGGAGTGTAAGGTCCGCCTTCAGAGATTCAGATACGTGTGTGTTATCGGCGCTAAGCTGAGCAGCATCGTCTTCATCATCACAGTACAAATGAAGAAGTATGGCTGCACACTACAAATATGTCCCCATGTTTTAACCAGAGCCATGGTTGAGACATCCACACGCGGACAGAGCACTTTTTCACCATGAGAATTCACAGCAAGCTTGTGGCTATCGCGGTATGCTTTGGAGTTTTTCTACTTTTGTACTTTTTCGGGGGGAACGCTGCGGACGAGCCGCCGCTGAAAGAAGTTGTGAAAGAAAACCACTTTCCATCCTTCAATCATGTCGAGGATTTTGCACAGGCGAAAGAAGCGAAACAACCCCTCGAAGAGCCACAAAAACCACCGAAACTAATCCGCAAAGAGCCGAAGTTGAGCAGCAGAGGAGGAGGGAATGTCATCGCAAAGACTCGGTAGGAAATTCTTCAAGTGCAACATCATTGATTATCAACAACCAGCATGATCCAAAACAGAATGCATGCATATGTGTTTCAAGACGGTTTGAATATAATGCACGTGGTATACTATAATGCTTTTTTTCCTTCTACTGAAGTTGATAGGCTTTCTTTCAACTCCCTTTTTTTTGTAAAAAAAGAACAGTGCATTAGTTTGATTCTCAAGGATATTTATGACCCCTGCGTAATTTGCAGTCACTGCAAATCAATGCAAATACATGTTTCAATAGCCCCCCATAAATCATTGGTCTTTTCCTGGATGTCAACACAGCAAATCCAACCAGACATTCTACAAAAAGCCTGCTGTGACAATGGAGATTTGAGCAAGAATGTCTTGAACTGATTGTGCAATCTTATGTTTTTCTTAATGTAATGCATGACACAATTTTTGCATTGTCCACATCTAGATTACTATGCACTAATGTCTTAAATCTTACCAGTGTGCATTGCAATGCATCAGTGCATAAGAGTCCCCTGTGCGCACCACGATTATCTCAATTGTATTTTCATTAAGGCTTTATTAAAAAGGTCACCTTGAATACAGTTGCCTCGTTCCCAAAGGATCTTCAACGAAGGACAAAATCAATGATCGGTTGTACGGAGTGAGTGCACACAGTCCCTCGTGACTGGAGTAGTTTATTCATCAAGATGAGACGTAATTAAAAGGATCTGTCACATTTATCCTGTGAACTGAAGATTGGTTGATTCGTGTCAGTATTTTGATAGTGTAAGATCAATCATGTAAAGGCAGGCGACCTATAGACGGATGCCTTTTTGATAGTGTGAAATCAATTCTGCAATGAGGATGAGTTTAATATTCATTGCTTGCCTTCTTTCAGCAGCATATGTTATCGCCCCTCTGACAGCTTCACATAAACGTCACTAATTGCAGTTGTGAGAGATCTCAACCCTTTGACCCTCCTGTTGGGTTTCCAGTAGTGATCCGTCTTCATGTCCGCACCCCCGTGACTGCTCTCTGCTGATAAACCCACAATGCAAAGCGGTGGACAGATTAGTTAAACAGATCCACCGTACAAACAGGACAGATGAGAGGGTGTGATTTGGAAAAACGCTCTATGCGCTTAATTCCTGGCTCCCTATCCGTCTCCGCAGAGGAAGGGGGAGGGGCAAAGCCATCTCATCCCATTTGACCTGTTGTTTTATTTAGAAGTGATTAACTCTTCCGCACGATTTTTTCCTTTTTTAAGCGCATCCTCCAGACGTGCTTCCTGTCACACTGTTGCAAAACAGACAAATGTGTCCCTGATGATACGTTTCATCACGTTCAGGGGGCCTGAAGGGTTTGTTTTGTCCTGAGGGCTCCAACAAACACAAACCTTTTGATCCCAGACCTTTTTATTGTTGTATTATAAAAAGAATTGTGAATTCCTTCATGCATTCTCATAACCTCACGTCACTCCAAACCTGTATGAAGATATTTTTAAGAATATCGAGTGCTGCAGAGATGACGACGTATTTTTGTTGGCCCGGAAATGAGTTGGCACTTTCAGTTCCATCGTCCTGTCAATGGGGTTTTTTTGGTTAAATGCCTGTGGTTAAACAAGCTCAAGATATTTTCATGTTTTATCCTACGACATGAAACGTCATCATGCCGAACAGGAAAAGTACTCACTAGTCCATTTTCACAGCCTCGTTGTGTTTATAAATGTATCTAACTTGAGCTTTTTTTTTTAATGTTTTCAAATAAAGACTAAAAGAGCTGTCGTAAGCTTAAAAGGTATAGTTCACCCAAAAATGAAAATTACCCCATAATTTACTCCCCTCAAGCCATCCTACACTCTAAAAAAAAAGGTTCTATATGGCACCAAAAATGGTTCTTGGCTCGTATTCATAGGGGAACCTTTTTTAGTGTTATATAGCACCAATTTTGGTTCTTCAGTGGTTCTTCAGCGGTTCTTCAGAGGTGCTATATAGCACCTTAGTCAAAGAACCTCCTGAAGAACCGCTGAAAAACCACTGAAGAACCAAAATTGGTGCTATATAACACTAAAAAAGGTTCCCCTATGAATACGAGCCAAGAACCATTTTTGGTGCCATATAGAACCTTTTTTTTTTAGAGTGTAGGTGTATATGACATTCCTCTTTTAGATGAATACAATCAGAGTTATAATAAAAAATGCCCTGGCTAATCAAAGCATTACAATGGCAGTGAATGGCAGCCCAAAAAAGTGCATCCATACATTATAAGTTTAACGTCTCTCACAGTTCAAAACACTTACTCTATGTCCGATGTCATCATCACGCCAATTACGCTTTTTCCGTAAGTTGAGTACGGAAAGCGGTCTGGCAGAAGCTACTGTAGATATTTTACTTTTTAACGTGTTAAATATGGATATTTTTCTAACAAAAACCCATCGATTCACTTCAGAAGGCAAGGCCTTTATTAACCCCCCCGGAGCCGTATGGATTACTTTTATAATAGATGGATGCACTTTTTTGGGCTGCCATTATAATGCTTGGAAGAGCCAGGACTTTTTAATATAACTCTGATTTTATTCGTCTGAAAGAAGAATGTCATATACACCTAGGATGGCTTGATGGTGAGTAAATCATGGGGTAATTTTCTTTTTTGGGTGAACTATCCCTTTAATGGTGGTGACGTTGAAGTCATGTGACCGTGATGTAGTTTGTTTTATAGCCTATGTTTTAGCTTTATTGGGTTTTTGTTGCGAGAACCATGGTCATGCCAACTTCTGGGTTAGCCAAAAATATGTATGAATAAAAGCCTAAATTCAATCTGTTCATCATATAAAGCAACCGTGTCTCTTCAGAAAATTTGGACTAAACCCCTTGATTCATATGGATTAGTTTTTCTATCTCTTTATGAACTTTTGGAAGCGTCAAAGTGGAGGTTGTGTAGCTGTCAATGGAAGAACATAAATCTCTCAGATTTGATCAAAATTATCTTCATTTGTGTTCCGAAGATGAACGAAAGTTTTACGGGTTTGGAACTTCATGAGGGAAGAGTAATTAATTACAGAATTTCTATTTTTGAGTATCAACAAAAAAAGCATTTTTCAAAACCACGTCCTTTTCTCCAAAGAACACAGAAAGTCATGCAGGTTTGGAATGAGTAAATAATGAAGGAATTTTCCTTTTTCTGTGAACTGTTCTTTTAGTATAATGAATTCTGCTGCAAGTTTACTTCATTGTCATTCACGTTTCTTTCACACCTTTTCCCAAAAGAACCTGCATTACTGGAAAGCTGGTTGCTCATAACCCCTTTCTCTGCCAGAATCGCAAAACACTGCAACCGTTTTTGCCGCACCTAGAAATAAATGTCTACTAACTGTCAAACGAATAGCTCGTTCTGTCATCTGTAATGCAGCTATGACTAGAGGCAACTGCTGCATGGCCGCTACATTATATAACGCCATAAACATGTCATGGAGGAAGACTAAGAGCCCTCCATTTGTGTGTCTCTCTCTCTCTCTCTCTCTCTCTCTCTTTTTTTAACACCGTTTCTACACGGAATGCCAAATATCTCTCCATTGCCACCCGTGCCTCTCGATGAGTTGATTACTCCTCTGCAGTTTTTATCTTCTAGCCTGAAGCGAGATGCCACTGAAAAGCTGGCTCTGCCAGGACAGGCATGCAGACATTTTGGGGAAAAAGTGCTAATAATTTGGTCGTACAGATTATGGAGTGCATGCGGTGAATAGCTCTAAGAAAAGCACTCTCTGAATTCCATACACGCAGGGCCTGGCTTTATTCAGCCAGCATATTTGTTCTGTATATGTTTTTTTTGGATCTCTCTTTGGTGTTTTCCATTGTTTTGTTTAAGTTTTAGGATTAAATTAGTGACTGTAATGTGCACGATGCACAAACCACTAAAGCTTCCATAATCCAGTGTGAAGTGCAGCATAATTTCAATTCATCGCTAGCAAATCCTATTGGAAACAAAACTAAATAAATGTCAGAAAATACAGTCCTTCCAGAAAAATGCGGCTTTTTTTTGTGATTGTTGCGGGCAAAAAGCCTTGATTATGCGGCATGTTTAAAAAATGCGGGATATTTATGCAATTTTATGCGATGAAATTGCGGGAACTTGCAAAAACTGCGGTTTGATGAAAAAGAGAAAAAAAGCACTACATCACAGAAAGTGCTGGAAATATTTAAGTTCCCATCTTGTTTTATTGAAGACCTTAATAAACACATGGCTCAAATTTACAAAACATTGAGTCCAACAAGTTCTGTAGCTTTACAAAAGGAATATGCTCCAACTTCTGAAAAATTAATGACGTCCCCTCATGTCGTTGGACACCCGTAAGACCTCCGTTCGTCTCTAAATAACGACTTATATAGTGATGACCGATTTCAAAACACAGCATCATAATGCTATGAATCAGCGAGTCGATTCATGATTCGGATCACGTGTCAAACTGCTGAAATACGTGACTTTGGCGATCCGAACCGCTGAATCGACTCATTGATTCATAACGCTTCAAAGCTTCATGATGCTGTGTTTTGAAATCGGTCAACACACCGGGAAACTGCTTTGCGCTGTCTTTTGCTGTTATTTTTGTTGGCAAATGGGAGTTTGCGCTTCATCATGGTTTCACCGATATCTATGGTTTCACCACGGGGGTTTGCAGCTTTTCGATGATGTTCACGTCGGGTAATTACGTCACTTCAAAACGTTCCCATGGCAATAGGCGGAAATGGCGGCTCTTGTGTTAAATAAACAAACATTTTTCAACTTTCTGCTAATATATATGACTTTTTTGCAACGAAAATGCGGGGATTATGAAATCATGCTAGCCCCGCATATTTTGCACGCGGAAATAGGCAATTTATGTGGCGAAAGTGCGGCGTATTTGAAAAAATGCGGCCCCCGCATAAATATGCGGACTTTGGCTGATTATGCGTTAAATCACGCGATCGCATAATCGCGTTTTTCTGGGGGGACTGAAAATAGATACTATTAGACTTAAGTCTATTCTGACAGATATCATTGTGGAGACCAGTCCTTAATCTATTCCTAAACTTAAATACTGTAATAATATCATATTGGCAAAAAAGATGTGGCAAACACTACAGTGTGTATTTGTGTTGGGCTCTGGAGAGCGTCAAAGGTTTCTATTTACAATGTGTTTTTGCAGCATTGAGCAATGTAGCCAATCACTGTTGATTTCTTGAACGCAATAGCCAATCAGAGGTGAGTCAATATCCAAAATGCTCTCATAGTTTTCTGTGTACCATTGATACATTTATGTGAAAATCATTTGTAAAACCATTCTTGCATAAATTGAATGCATAAAATAATTTTAAGTGTGATTCACACAAAAAAATCAATTATGTTCTCATAGAAGCTAAATGAAGAGATACACTTCATATTGTTCACAATGAAGTTAGAGAGTAGACACAATATAAACCAGCCTATTTCATTTTCGGATCACTTTTAATTTGATTTCATATTGCCAGTTAGCTTTTTATAACTTTATCTACAAACAATTGTATGGCTCAATGAGGAACATCAGTGTCAGCATTAACTTTTACAGGAACTCAACTTTTGCTCAATAAGGAGTGCAATATTTAATTCAGCTTTCCACAGTCTAAATGTTTCCAGATGTGTCCACTCAGACTGAAAGAATTTTTATAAGATCAGAGCAGTGAACATTTCATGTCAATTAAAAAACAGTGCCGAATTCAGTAGTGTGTTGGTAGTATGCTTGATTATGTTGGTCAGAAAGTAAATGCCTCTAAATCTTGGACAAATGATTGAAGAAAAGAAAAGAATAAATTGTTTGATATCATTCAATCAGAACATTGATGCAATTCCTGTGGCATAATTTGCAGTGGTGTAAACAAGGGAAGCTTTTTCCACAGGAAACCACAGTAGCCAAAGCAGATTCTACAGTCTTTTGTGCTACTAGTCTATAATCTATAATCCTGGAAATGAACTTTCAGGTGTGAAAACATCCCTGCTTCCCTGTTGTCAAACCCCAAGGTGTTTCCATGTTTTCCTTTTCTTTATTTCACTTCATATCAAGGTCTGCGTTTGAGGTGAAATGAGAGCAAGAGTGTTTGCACGTCCTTGGCTAAATGGAAGCTCTTTGAAGTCTGTCTGAAAGGCTGTGTGCTTTTCTTGCGGTATGAATTTGTTTCCTCCACCAAAGCCTTGGATAAATGGAGGACTTTTTTTTCCCAGAGGTCATCTCTTGGGTAGAGCTTAGAGGGTTAGAGAGCTTACTTCCCTGGAGTGATAGAGACTCAACATGAATCACAAAAGCAAACACCACACCAATATCAATTTTGTTACAGACTCAAGTGAAACACCAGGTCACTTAAGTCATGAGTGCTACTCATCTACGTGTTTAATGTCTCCTATTGTCTTCAAAGTAGGGCTGGGCGATATGGCAAAAAATATGATCACTATATTTTTTCCCATACTGATCGCTAGTCAAGTCAACTTTATTTATATAGCACTTTTAACAATATATATTGATTTAAAGCAGCTTCACGGTGTTAAACAAAAAATAATGGAACAGAATTTTATTCAGCCATACAGCCGTTCCGGAGCAAACGGTGATGTCATCTAGCTCATTTCAATTGTCATACGGTGACAAACGTTACATTTAGACATGTTGATAATACAGAAATGATAACAGTTAAGAGAAGAAAATTATCTGACCACATAATGTCGCACCACTCTCGTGTGACACGCTCTATGAACGTAGAACACATCACGTCTTAAGGGGCTATTCACACAGAATGCGATATTGTTTTGAAAAAAACAAGATGCGGGCAGTGGAATGGGAACAAAGCAAAGATATTAGACACGAGTTGAACTTTCTTAGAACTTGAGTGCCGCATTTTAGAATGCTGCTTCATGGGTGAGAAGCTGCTAAAGATGCAAGACACAAGTGCAACAGTCAAACACGTCCGCCAAACATAAAAACAATAGGAAAAAAGCGCAATGCAATGCAAAGAACTACTACTGTTTGTTTGATATTTCATGTTTGCATGATGGTGAGAGGCTGAAAGGTGCTGTTATTTTCTGTCTTTACAAAGCATTTGCATTTGGATTTAAAGGGGTACTTCAGCGCTGGGAAGAACTGGGTCATTTATGTAGTAGAAATGTGAAATTATTTTTGAATTTGGTGCCTTCTAGACTGAAAAAATACTATTTTTGTCTCATGTGGATGAAAGACAACAACTCCCAGAATGCACTTGCTTCGCTGCCCTACGAGGCCACTCCCTACACCGCCCCCACCGTCGATCTTCATAATAATACAATAATTTCGTTCAGTTAGAGAATAAACACTACAATTAAAAACTGAACGTGTCTTTTCAATAAAGTGAGTGAGCCTTACGAAAGTCACAGGGACAAACCATAGACTGTAAAAAAAATTGGACGTAGTGTCCGTGACGTCACCCATAGGATTCTGATGAGCCGTTCTGAAGCGCAAAGTATGGACGAGATGGCCATTGCCATCTTGGCAGCACGTCACTCCCGGATAACAGAAAATGGACAAAAAACATGGGCGGAGCTTAAGTGACGCGATGACTAACAGACAGTAGATAAATGGCAATCTGTCACTCGAAGTGGCCACGCCCATAATTATGCAGAACTTTAATGCTTTATATAATGTGAACGAATGAGTTATAAAAAAATTCACCCCCCTTACAGTTGTCATGAAGGGCAAAATTAGCCGTATAGACAAAAAACACAATTTGTACCAGGCTGTAAACATGTTTTTTTCTGCTGTAAAGTTGGGCATTTTAACATGGGGCTCAATGAGAGTCTGCGCCCTTCTGGATCCTGTCCCTAGCGGCCAGTCGATGAATTGCAGTATATGTCACTTCCGTATTGGCTTCAAGAGAAACTGCGGGAGGTTGCCGCTTGGGACAAACACAGCAGGACTCAGATTTCATTCATCATGAGAGCAAAGAGCTGAGCAGAGCTGAGGTAAGCGCGGCATTCATTCTCAGCACGTGTCCAGTCTGTTTCAGATCGCATATGGAAGCTAAACTTTCATAGGAATTCATTGAAAAGTTGAAACGCTCACTTTGCTCCGCACCGCTCCGTTAAGAATGCCCGATCCGAGCAGCCATGCGCATTTACATTCTGTGAGTGATCCATCCGCTGTGGGCGGGTTGAAAGCATACAGAACTAGCTCCTTCTACTGGCTGTAGTTTTTAGCCTCTGGCCAAAAAAATCTTCCGATGATGCAAAATGACGATATCGGAGAATTAAAATGCATAATTCTCTCGTCTCAGGGGGACATGAGGGGGGAAAGTACGATCATTTGAAAATACTACCAGGTTTTTACTAGGGATGGGTCGCGATTTTCGAACATTCGATTAGTTGATTTAATTATAGAATATCGAATAGTTTGTGCGATTATTGTCCTCAAAAAAACCCCCATGTTTTCGGTGCTGATGTGGTGGTGACGCGTTCATGTGACCAGAGGGAGGCACTGCCAATAACGCACCTAAAAGCTGTCAGTCAGCTCTCAGGTTTTATACTGGGCACGGTTGATGCGGTCCGAGCATGATTCTTCCCTGTGCCTCCGCAGTGTTGGTCTGGTTTCACACTCAACTTGAACCCTGGTGCGTTTGCGTTCATCACATCATAACGTCATCACAAACGTGCACGGGCATGATAGTAAACAGAACGCGGGTCAAATATATTGCGCTTTTTTTAATTAATTTGGTGCTATTATGTGCAGCTGAGTTAACAACACTTGGGTTTACCGTATGTGTCGCTCGAAGGCGGCTTTGCTGCTTGCAAACAGACTCTTTTGAGGAGACGTGAATTGCCATTCATTTGCTGCCCTGATTGCACTCTATGCGCGAATACACTGCAGGCTCGCTCTCGCGATCGTATCTCAGGTAAATCATCAACACTATCATCACTTACATGTGTGTTATTGAACAAATGACATTGCAATCGGCTAAAACACATGCGCTGGTTACTTTTCTTCCTGAACAAGTGCACACCCGAGTGTTGTTTGCACATTCACATGAATCGCGGCACAGCTCCGAGTGCAACCGAACTCCAGTTGTGTTCTCGGGTTCGATACCTCAGTGCACATCAAGCTCTGTATGAAAGCTTTCACATTAGCAATTTTTCATGCTAACCGTGCTCCATTTCAAACTAAACTGCCAGAGTAAAAACACCCTGAGACAACAGAAGAAGAACACATCGCCTCACGCACACACTGTAGACTTGTGACATTTAACGGTTGCAGTAACTTGGGGCGATGCCAAATAACAGTCATATGTTTCAGCATGTTACAATAATTATATGGCTTGAGTTGATATAGCCTATTCCCTAATGAATTAAACAGTTTGTTATCATACAGATTGTGAGTGGGAATGGTCTCTCTCCTTCTCTCTCTCTGTTTGTGTGTAGCATTTACATGCGTGCATGCGGGGGAGGAGTTGCGATTTTCGAATAAAAATCGAATAATTCACAGCGATCTTCGAATATTATTTTTGCTTGAAATGCCCATCCCTAGTTTCTACTGATACAAAGCTTAATGCTAATCGCTGAAGTAACCCTTTACTAATAGCCTATTACTGGTGTTATTTATTGCTATTACTTTTTGGATAAGAAATATTAAGCATTTTTCTTATTTTATATTATTTCTGAGTATATAGGATATATTTAAGATTTAGGATACGTTTGTACAATATTTGCCTTCATATTACATGCATATTTTCTGCAAAATATTTATAGTCATTTGTTTTACATTTACACCATAATGATCACTTCAGGTGTGGTGCACTTGGAATAGAACTTCTTTAACCAGATGGTTAATAAAGAGAATGTTACCTGAATCATATTGTAGTTATGTTTTTAAGTTGACAAGTTAAACATAAAAATCAAAGCTCTCTCTCTCTCTCTATATATACATACATACATACATACATACATACATACATACATACATACATACATACATACATACATACATACATACATACATACATACATACATACATACATACATACATACATATATATATATATATATATATATATATATATATATATATATATATACATATACATACATATATACACATACACATACACATATACATACATACATACATACATACATACATACATACATGCATATACGGTTGCCCTTGTGTGCTCTCTGATCAAGTTGGTAGCAAATCTGACTGACTCGTTTACCCTTGAATCATTCCATATGCCAGAGGAATCGTGTACAGAATAAGGAGTATTTCACAGCCGTGTTGTCTCATGGTTTGACCTAGCTGATTTGTAGCAGATGTTTTTTATTGTTGATGTCATGGTTTGGATGGATTTGAAGCTTTTTTTTCCTTTACCTCTAGGCAGAAGAGTGAGGTGGGGCACCCTGTGTCAAAGGTCACACGAGCAGAGGATGTCATGCACCTGGCAGTGGTGGCTTGTGGGAACCGTGTAGATGAAACGCTCAACATGGTGAAGTCAGCACTGCTCTTCAGCATAAAGAAGATCAAATTTCACATCTTTGCAGAGGAGGACTTGGCCGAACAATTTGAAAAAGGGGTGAGAGCATGTCCTATAATTCTTTCATCTTTGCTGTGGCTATCTTAGTTGATTGTAATGTCTAGCTGACAGGTGACCTAAAATTTGTGTTTTCATTTATTGCATTTTTTTACCCGACTTTATTGTCCAGTGGTTTGAGTATTTTTACTTATATAAGGCATATCTTTATTCCCAGGAAAGCTTTGCAATATATAACTGACTTTCAGACAAAGTTTCATTCCCTAACTATGCAGCTTTCAAAAAAAATCTGCCACACATGTTGGGCATAATTTTGTGGACTATTGCTTCACTCTGATTCTTTTCCTTGCAAATAAAATCTCTTAATATAATATGCCAATATAACCAAATGGCCTGTAAATATTTGCCCTGAGAATAATTCAGTTTAATTACAGTTTTTTTTATTTTTATGAAATGATGCCAATGCGTCCTGAAATTTTATGTTTGGTCAGTTCCAAATTTTTCCAGTGCTTTGCTAAGGCAAACTCACTATAATTATTGCTTATATTTGGGATTCTGAAACTTTTGCAAACCTCCAATAACAAAGCTCTTGCTCATGTTATATTAATAATAGTAATTATAAGCATGATGATTGTCTTTTTAGATCCTTACCGTAACTAGTTATTTTAACCGACTTTTGACAGAACCCTGACTGTCAATTTTATTGTAATAGTGGTTTTGTGGTAACCCTCAGACAATGTCAGGCTAACCCTGACAACCAATCTAGTGAGGAGGGTAACATGAGAAACCTCATGAATCTATCGATCTCTTTACCATGCTGTTAACACATTATTTGGTTTCTGGTAGAGTGTTTTTTCTCCACAGTCCTAATGGTTTACAATGTTTCTCACCACAGTGGGACTGTTATTGAAAATAGCACTACATTGTTTTTTACTCTTAGACAGCTGATGCTTTTTGAGAGGTGCCCTCTGGCCGTGAGCTGATCTTGATCTATTCCTGCGCTGTATTGCTGAAGATAAAGGAACTGAAGGCTTTGAAGAGAGATAGAGAAGGAATGCAATGTCATGCTTGTTATTCAAAGATTTCCTCTTTTTCTCCAGCCTTTTCAGCAGTAGTTATTTGGCTATCTGCAGGATATTATAAACCAGTGGTTCTTAACTGATTTGTTATGACACAAAAACTGGTTGAAGGTCTTTTCTGATGGGATCACGTTGGAAAAAAGACGAAGCTAGAATAATGAGAATAATAAAATGCAACCAAGTTGAAAACATGGCTTTCATATCTTTTGTTGTTGACATGCATCTAAATAAATGTACACAGTTGAATTTACAATAATAATTATTCTGTTCCTATTCTAAGTTATTCTGCCTGCATTAAATAAAACGGAGATAAAGAGCCTTCTTTGCTGAGAAATATAATGTAGCGATTCAGTAGAAAATCTAAAAGCCACGGGGTAGAATTGATAAGTTTCTGTGCTCCCGAATGTTTCTGTGTGTGCACAGCACAATCTCCGATCCCGGTGTGTGTGTGTGTGTGTGTGTGTGTGTGTGTGTGTGTGTGTGTGTGTGTGTGTGTGTGTGTGTGTGTGTGTGTGTGTGTGTGTGTGTGTGTGTGTGTGTGTGTGTGTGTGTGTGTGTGTGTGTGTGTGTGTGTGTGTGTGTGTGTGTGTGTGTGTGTGTGTGTGTGTGTGTTTCAATGATAGCAGCACATTAATATAGAACAGGGATTAAATTGACTAGAACTATCTGCATTAAATGGTTTTAATGCACACCTTCCAGACAGATCAAGTATTCAGACAGACCGTGGTAAAATAATAATATAATATTTGTATTAATTTTTACCCAATGTTAGTTCTATATGTTAGAGTGGTAATGCATTTTGTAAATGATCAGTTTTCCTATTCTGAATAATTTTGCATATTGCTAGGCCTGTGCAGTTTGTGGTGATAATACATATCTTTCTGTTGGCATAAGCCCTGTTTCCACCGAAATTACCCCGAACAATTTCTCCCTGGAACTTTTTTTCCCCAGACCAGTTGTCGTCTATGTTCCCGTCGCGGTATAAAGTACCATGAAGATTAGGCTATTTAGTCCGGTGACGTAGGACTGCACACGCGACTTTCCAGTTCCCGCTGGATTATGTCCTCCGCATATAAGCTTAATAAAGCCTGAACCTCATCGTCTGTCAATCCATTGTACTACTCCATTGTTGATTCGAATAGCAAACAACTCTTACTGCACACACTGCAATAGACTGTTAAAGGTGCCGTGTGTAGTATTTATGAGGCTCTATTGACACAAATGCAATATAATATACACTCACCTAAAGGATTATTAGGAACACCTGTTCAATTTCTCTCAATTTTTAGCGTGGCATGGTTGTTGGTGCCAGACGGGCCGGTCTGAGTATTTCACAATCTGCTCAGTTACTGGGATTTTCACGCACAACCATTTCTAGGGTTTACAAAGAATGGTGTGAAAAGGGAAAAACATCCAGTATGCGGCAGTCCTGTGGGCGAAAATGCCTTGTTGATGCTAGAGGTCAGAGGAGAATGGGCCGACTGATTCAAGCTGATAGAAGAGCAACTTTGACTGAAATAACCACTCGTTACAACCAAGGTATGCAGCAAAGGATTTGTGAAGCCACAAGACGCACAACCTTGAGGCGGATGGGCTACAATAGCATAAGACCCCACTGGGTACCACTCATCTCCACTACAAATAGGAAAAAGAGGCTACAATTTGCACGAGCTCACCAAAATTGGACAGTTGAAGACTGGAAAAATGTTGCCTGGTCTGATGAGTCTCGATTTCTGTTGAGACATTCAGATGGTAGAGTCAGAATTTGAAGTAAACAGAATGAGAACATGGATCCATCATGCCTTGTTACCACTGTGCAGGCTGGTCGTGGTGGTGTAATGGTGTGGGGGATGTTTTCTTGGCACACTTTAGGCCCCTTAGTGCCAATTGGGCATCGTTTAAATGCCACGGCCTACCTGAGCATTGTTTCTGACCATGTCCATCCCTTTATGACCACCATGTACCCATCCTCTGATGGCTACTTCCAGCAGGATAATGCACCATGTCACAAAGCTCGAATCATTTCTAATTGGTTTCTTGAACATGACAATGAGTTCACTGTACTAAAATGGCCCCCACAGTCACCAGATCTCAACCCAATAGAGCATCTTTAGGATGTGGTGGAACGGGAGCTTCGTGCCCTGGATGTGCATCCCACAAATCTCCATCAACTGCAAGATGCTATCCTATCAATATGGGCCAACATTTCTAATGAATGCTTTCAGCACCTTGTTGAATCAATGCCACATAGAATTAAGGCAGTTCTGAAGGCGAAAGGGGGTCAAACACAGTATTAGTATGGTGTTCCTAATAATCCTTTAGGTGAGTGTACATAGCTATGTTTTAATTTGTGTATAAAGACCTTACGTAATATACCGTTATGTTTTTATTACCTTAAAATGAGCCATTTCTATCTACATACACCGCGGGTCCCCTTACATTGAAATCGCCACTTTGCGCCATTTCGTTTCATGTTTCAACAGTAGCCCTACATGGACAAACTTCTCTACAGAGTGCTAGTCACTCTTTGCTCTCTCCGACAATGCCATCTTTGTCCTGTTTCGGCCACCATAGCTTCTGGATGTGCTTCGAAAAGGGAGGAGTAAGCGGTGGGCGATTGCAATTCACAACCTCACCACTAGATGCTGCTAAAAATTTACACACTGCTCTTTTTAAACTGTGATTGCAATAAAATGCTGCGTGAACTCAACCAATCAGCATATTCAGCACCCAAGTCCCACCCCCAAAAGTTCCTGAAGTTTGAAAAAGTACTACCTTGTGAGCGGGGACTTGACTTTTTTATTTTATTTAATTTTTTCGAATTTTTACCCAGAACTTCATTTAGACCCTGGTCCCAGAGTACACAATGTACCACCCCAAAGTCCCTAGTTTCTAGGGAAAGTTCCTGCGGTGGAAAAGCGGCTATTGTTTACATGCACAAAAAAAATGGTATGGGTTGTCACTTGCAAAATTGCATGAAAAAAGGGGTCATATATCCCCCTAAGGTGGTTTCTTCTTTATCTAGACTTTACTTTTTGTGCAAAAAACATAACTGACACAGGTTTCTGCCAAAGCTGATAGTGGGGAAATTGATCCTTAAGACAATGAAAACATGCCATGTCCTAGTTAGTTAGAACAAGGTATTACAGTATGGGTTATCTTATCTATGTATCATCTTTTTTATTCTTTTAATTTCTTTGTAATTATTCTTATAACTGTTTTAATTTAACCTTGTTTTTACTTTTGGTTACGATTTTATTCATTTTTGGTTAGTGCTGTCTGGTTGGGAGAGTTGTTAGAGTTGGGAAGTGAGACTGTACACACTCAGACGTGAGTGTGGAACACCGGGTCCTTGGAAGGGCAGGTGGTCACTTGGAAGCTGGGTTGCTACTAGTGTGTCCCACAAACTGAAAATCTCTGGCTCTTCTGTTCAGACAGGGGAGCCCCAAATGTAGTATTGTTATTTTCTTTCTTACACATGGTATTTTTATTACTTATGTTGTGATTATTCTATCAATATTTTAATACCTTTTCTATGTAAAGCACTTTGAATCACCATTGTGTATGAAATGTGCTATATGAATAAACTTGCCTTGCCTATGGGTATAGATCTCTTCAGGACTTCTGAATTACATTCTATAAATCACAATTCTTACAAAAAATACAAAAGGTTGCTCTTTTGAAGGATTGGTATAGATTTCTTCACACTGTTCTCTTCGCTGACACTTCGCTAAGCAATAGATGTGCAGTTTGCCGAAGCCTGACAGTCATGACATTGACTGATTCTTTCCATTTCTTCTCACAGTTCAGTGTGTGGCCTCAGACGGTGTCCTCCAGGTTTCACTACAGCATATATCCAATCACCTTCTCTGTGGGGAATGCAGATGAATGGAAGAAACTCTTCAAGCCATGTGCTGCCCAGAGGCTGTTTCTTCCTGTAGGTCCCTGCTGATTAATGCTTTTTCTTCATTTGTTTGTGTTTTCCATCTCACCACACTGACTGTAACCAAGTATTTCTTCTGATATTAGGTAATCCTGAAGGATGTGGACTCGCTGTTGTACGTGGACACAGATGTTCTGTTTCTCCGTCCTATGGATGACATCTGGAAATTTCTGAAGGCTTTCAACAGCACTCAGCTAGCTGCCATGGCCCCAGAGCACGAGATCCCCAAGATCGGCTGGTATAGCCGCTTCGCAAGGCACCCTTTTTATGGAGTCACAGGGGTCAATTCAGGGGTCATGCTAATGAACCTCACACGGATTCGTAGAACTCTATTCAGGGTAAGGAACAATACAATTGACTTGACTTGAATTTTGATGGTCACTTGAAAAACAAAGTGAAAGTGAAGTGATGTGTGGCCAAGTATGGTGACCCATATTTGGAATTTGTGCTCTGCATTTAACCCATCCAAATGCGCGCACACACACACTGTGAACACACACCCAGAGCAGTGGGCAGCCATATTGCTGCGGCACCCAGGGAGCAGTTGTGGGTTCGGTGCCTTGCTCAAGCGTCTCACCTCAGTCGTGGTATTGGCTGGTTATTCACTCCCCCACTGACAATTCCTGCCGGACCTGAGACTGGACTCTCTAACCATTAGCCCACAACTGCCACTTAGTAGCTCTGGTTATGGTGAAATTTCAGTGGTTCAAAATCTAGACCTAGTCCACATAGCTGTTTTTTAAGATGTAAACAAATATGTATAGGCTGCACATCATCAAAAACACTAAAGGTATTCAAATGTGAAAAATAGTTATTTTTGCATTTTTCAGAGCGATTTCTGTCTTCCGGTTTGAAAAGCTGAGTCGGAGCAATGTCACAGAAGCTGACGTCAGCGTGTACCGTAGGCTCTAGTATGGGGCTGCTCGAACATGCTGATGTCGACCGTTTCAAGTGATTCTCGACATATATTCATGACATAAAACATGACATTTAACCAGCAGCCATATCACCCTGTAGCCCAAGACTGGTTTTCCACTGAAGCTAAACAGGGCTGAGCCTGGTTAGTACCTGGATGGGAGACCAACTGGGAAAACTAGGTTGCTGCTGGTAGAGTTGTTAGTGAGGCCAGCAGGGGGTGCTTACCCTGTGGTCTGTTTGGGTCCTAACACCCCAGTATAGTGATGGGGAAACTATACTTTAACAAGCACTGTCCTTCGGATGAGACGTTGAACCGAGGTCCTGACTCTCTGTGGTCATTAAAAATCCCAGGATGTCCTAACCTCGGCATCCTGGCCAAATTTGCCCATTGGCATCTGCCCACATTGGTTGTGGTTGAGGAGATTCCCCCCTTCTATGTAAAGCGCTTTAAGTGCCTAGAAAAGCGCTATATAAATGTAACAAATTATAAAGCTCATTCAATCCAATCACTGCGCTGTAGTATGCATAAAATATAATTTAATTATTATGCATGAGACAGTCACTTCTGTCAGGTTCGTCTTCCATCATTATTGTTTAGACATGGTGGGGAAGTTTTGGAAGCAGCGTGCGGAAAAGTCATGGAGGAAGGTAAGGTGTTGTTTTCAGCGTGTCGTGAAGGTGCTCCCTGGATTATTATTGTGTGGGTAAAGACTGATTATCTACGGTGGAACAACCGAGGTGGATGGTCGCGCTGATACGAAGTAAGGGCACTGAGCGAGCTGTAACCGGGACGCTGTCTGTGGAAGCCATTGCTAAAGGTTCGGTAAAGTAAAATGAACTTGAGGAATCGCACGGCGAACCTGCAAGCTTGACATACATTTCTTAATTTATGTCTGCTGTGCAAAATAACCGATCTGTAGGTAATGAACAATATTTTGAATGAAATATCAACAAGAATCAAAAGCCACGTCTTCTCTGTTTTATTTGTGGTCACAGACATGCACTAACCCACATGTGTTCGGGCTCTTTTATTTTTGTGAAACAGTGTGCATATTTGGACAAATATAAATTTATTCTAGTTGCCGGGCAGTGCGGATTGTCACCCCTTCAAATGCGGGGTTGAGTCCCTTCACTTATACCCCGATCTAGTTTCTGGTGCACCAGAAAAGGGGCTACTTTGGCTGATAAGCCTGGGTGACCTGAGCATTACAGCGAGGCTTCCCTGCCGAGTACATCTCCGTGGGCCCCCCACTCCTCTATCGCATCGCAAGCATGTAGAGACTGTGTTCGTGGGCGGTTCATGTTCTCTCATGAGAGCATAACCACGTTGGCGCGTTGTTCATCTTGCCAAACAGTGTGCATATTTGGACAAATATAGATTTATTATCACATATTTGCAAAATGTTTCATCATACAGAATACAATTTCTTTTAATTTCATGCTGATCTGAAGGCTGAATAACATTCAGAGCGATCTCTGTCTTTTCTTCCTGCTGCACGCCACTTATGATCTCAGAGCTCTCTCATTCGCTGTACTCATCTCATCTCTCTGTTGTAAACATTGCCAACGTGTGAACCAAGAACATGTCTCAGAACCGCTGTAACTGCTGCTGTTGGTATCGCTAGCCATGTCACCTGTGTCTGTGCATTGCCGGTTTGTAAATTAGCTAATTTTAATGCGCCTAATGACACTCCCCTATTTATGCAAACCATTCCCTCTTTCCATACAATACCCATCCCACCTTTTTGCAGTCGACCACACCCCTTTTTGGAATCCTTTTCAAATTGTGAAAAAACCCCGCTGCAGCAGGGGGGTTTCATGACCCTTTAAACTTTAAATACTAGCAATAAAAGTCTTCATTTTATATTAAAGATTTTTATTTTATTTTGTCGGTACCAGCCAATATTGTATTTAATTCTAGAATACCTTTAAGTGAGTTTTAGATGACAGCAAAGGTAATCTTAAAAAGCACTAATAATTTCCTGTTAAATGTAATATTTGGCAAACCAATATCTATTTTTCATACTGTACATTTTAATGTGATGCCTAAATTGGCTTCAAATTCAATTTCTAGCATTTAATGGCACAATATGTAATATTTTTGGATTAAAATGTTATATATTTTGTTAATTTGTGTACTTTTAATGTTTCCAAGACCAGAGAAAATCCTGTTTAAATCCAGAGAAATAATAAACCCATGTCCGCGCGTCACCTTTTAATGGCATTGCCCTTCATTACCCTCAATTTAAAATGTTATTTTGTAGAAACCATGGAAACACTAAAGACGCTTTTAATATATAATGTGTTTTATTAGACAGGTGAGCAACTGTTTGGACACATTCATCGACAGAAAACTAATGATTCTTATATTGCTCAACACAGTTAGGCCCAATCCCAATTCTGTTTCATACCCCTTCGCCTACCCCTTCCCCTTGTCCCTTGAAACAGAGTGGCAAGGTGTAGGGGCGAAAACATTCCCCTAAGATGGGACACCACTACTACACGTTACACGTCGTCATGTCATCATACCCATTTCTTTTATTCGTGTCCTTCAACATTTAACCAGTATGAACAGCAGTGAAGTGCATAGTGAAGTGCAGCACGTTTAACAGATTACACTCTCCCAACGTTGTTTTGTGCTGTATTTGGACTTAATAAAATGGCACTCGCTTTCAGTTCAAAAACATATGAGCCTTCGAGTTTCCTAAGACGATACAGAACATACTTTTCCATCGGGCCAAACTGTTCTCCATGTTTGTTAACCGTTCCATTCCGTGCCAATATGGATATGGTTTTGTTTTCTACCATGGTGCTGCCATAACGGAGCTCTTTGCAGTGTAATACAAACGAGTCAGTTTTTGTCTTGGTAACATGAATTTACAGACAATACATGATATAAATATCGCCTGCGTTATGAAGGATGACCAGATATTTTTTATAACTGTATTATTATTTTCACTCAAATAGCACGTTTAGCAAAATACAGAGAAACTGGCAGCCAGGCAACACACAAGTGATCGATCCCAAATGGCAACATCACTACACGCATTCTAGCAGCACGGTAGTCGGTGTATGCAGGGCAATTCCTCATACCCCTTTGTTCGTAATGTGGTCCCAAAAAAATCTTCATTTGAAGGGCTATCTGGCCCTTCGGCCAAAAGAGAATTGAGACGTGCAAAACGAAGGGGTAGGGAAAAGGGAAGGGCTAAGGGGTAGAAATGGGATCGGGTCTTATTGTTTAAATCTCGTTTTCTTGAATTACTACGAATACCATGTTTGGACCCACTTTATATTAGGTGGCCTTAACTACTATGTACTAACATTTTATTTAATCATTTGATACAATGCACTTATTGTGTACATACATGTTTTTACATTGTACATACATTTTTAAAAATACCTGCATGTAATTACGTTTGTAATTAATTTCTGTAGTTACATTTGTAATTACACAGTTGACACTTCCCTTATACCTAACCTACCCTTAAACTTACCCACACCACCACACCTGTCCCTAACCCTACCCGTACCCCACCTCAATATCAGCAAAGGTGTTTTGCAATACAATTTGAACACAGTAAGTACATTGTACTTATTTTTTGATGTACGTACATAGTACTTAAGGCCACCTAATATAAAGTGGGGCCCCATGTTTTATCATGCCTAATATCAATCTAGCTTACTGCAGTGAGCAACAAGTGTCTCATAGTAGCTGCCAAGCGAATGCACAGAGTAGCATCATAACTTTCAACACACTCGAATGTATCCAATATGATAAAACAGTGCTGCGTCACCCCACATTTGCCGGAAAAAGCAGAAGCGGCCATCTGCTGCATAATAAAAGCTCTGCGAAATCAAGGCGTCATCAAGCTACGCCTTAGTTTTGAATAAGCAATCTCTAGTGGCGAAAAATTACATATTGTGGCTTTAATCTAATTTAAGATTTTAGTTGTTTATTTTTTTATTTATTTAGATATAAAACTTTTAATATATGGCGTTTATCGGTATCAGCCAAAATGTTTATATTGGAGCATCTCTATCAAATACATTATGATTTATACAAACGTATTAAAAACATAAAATACTTAATGCAAATATTTTTGATTTCATAGATTTTTGCTTTTGTGCTTGGTTATAACTAGATATTGGCAGTGTTTTCCTTATATAGTTTATTCCTCTTGGTAGAGGGCTGAGGCTTTGGCGTTCGCATATCTTCTGAGGTTTCTTTTCACATATAAACCCTTTTAACCTCAGGCTGTTTTTAGTAGGCAATGATGGAAGTCTACTGATTGCCATCCGGAGAGCGAGCGAGAGAGAGAGTGGGTGACAGTAGTCTTGATTAGCATGTGTCTGTAACTCAGCTAGAACTGTAATTTCCAACCCAAGCACATTTTCAAGGCTGTCTGGGGGGGACAAAAAGAAAATTTCTTCTTCTGAAAAAACCTCAATTTCCATATCAACAGCTGTCTGAAAAGTGGCTGCCAGACTCACTGTTGAAGAAAATAACCTGCCACTATTGATTTTACAGAACAGCATGATCGCCAGCGGTCTGTCATGGGAAAATCTGCTACACCCTCTCTATCAGAAATACAAGAACCACATCACATGGGGAGACCAAGACCTCCTCAACATCATCTTCCACTACAATCCAGGTACATGTGTGTTTGCTCAAAGATATGCTTGATTATGAGAATGATTAGACAACACTAGCAAAAAAGAACAATGTTTTTTGGACATGTGCTTTTAAAATACCATTGAAGTACTTTGTTAATACTATGGTATATATCAAAATATTTTTGGGGATATGTGCCATAGTATTCTGTGCAGCCCCTGAATTATCTTGTAAAATACACAGGTATATATATATAAAAAAACATTGTTTTTGGCATGTACTACACTAATAGTATGTTTTGAAGCCCATTTATTTAAAATTCAAGTCCTATTGTTGCTTGCATCTTTAAAGTACCTTGGAGTATTGTGTAAAAGCCATGGTATATACTTTATTGTTTGAATACTCGATTCTGATTGGCTGGAAGGTGTGCAATAAAATAGTTTAATGCACAGGTAGTTCCAAGTCTTACGCAGGAATGAGAGCATAGTTCCTCGCCATATCGAGCTAGAAAATCGCAACTTTTCATTTTTCGTCGGTCTTAGTACACAATGTAACTACAGAAGAGTCAAGTTTTAAATAGGAAAAATATTGCAAGTCTTTGGTCATTTTTTAGCGAGATGCTAATAGTCTAATCAGATTCAATAATCTATGCTAAGCTATGCTAAAATTTCTACCGCCAGACCCGGAGATCGGCTGAATCGATTTGAAAACTGTAAAAGTCAACTGTTTAACTCTAGGGGAGTTGGAAAATGAGCAACTCTTTTTTTTAAAAAGTGCAGTGTTCCTTTAAGAGTTGCATTGAAAAGCTGACGTAACTGACGAAAATAACGTCAATTTTATCCTTCTGGTCAAATATTGTGCTGCAAACATCAATAACAGCTTTAAGTTGTCAATGCTTGCAAATGACCATGGTATAAGTGGGATAATCCACGGCTAGCTATGCATTATATGATTTTAATGCACTTCTTTGCCTCCACACAAATTGTTTAATCCACAGCTAGCCGTGGATTATCTCTTACTTGATATATCATAGTAAATCAAAGAACTTTGATTTTACCATGTTTTTAAGCATGTAAGATGATAATACTATGATATCATTGAGAAACTGGTACATACTATGGTTAATATCAAAATACCTACATATTACCATGTTTTTGAAAATGTAACAAGTATAATAAGTATCATGATATGAGCATATGTGATCAAATCACTGTATCATTAGACAGTAAAGGGAAGTGTTGAAAATGCTTTTTTTTCTTTTTTTTCTAGAGTGTTACAGCACTCGTTTAATTGTTTTTTTTGTTTTTTGCTGGAGGCTTAAATCCAAATTGAAAAGCTGTTATTCTTCATATGAAGCATTGCAACTTTGTATCACGAACATGTCAACTAAACTTTCCAAGTCTGATCGTTATTTTTAGTGCATAGCTTGAAGCGACATCTTTCCATTTGTACGCTTCCCAGAACATAAAAAAAGATTTTCTGTCTCTCTCTCTCTTTCCTCGCCCTCGTGAATGCTGTCGTTTTATCTGAGTTTTTATAGAGATAAGAACCTTTGTGTAGATAAACACTTATCTTGACTGGAACAAATATTGACAGGTGATGTTATTAAAGTCTCTAAATTGGTGTGACATTTGGCAAGGGTAGTGCTTGTTTGACAACTGTAATGGAACTGGTCCAAAAGACTAGCACAACTACACACACCAACAAATAGAAGAAAAATGAAGATTCTCAGCTCAAGTGCTGCATAGCTGTTATTTTGCAGTTTAGATAAAACATTGAATATTTTTCTTTGTGTTTACAGAGTGTCTGTACATATTTCCATGCCAGTGGAACTACAGGCCGGATCACTGCATGTATGGAAGCAATTGCAAAGCTGCGGAAGAAGAGGGAGTGTCTATTCTTCATGGTAACCGTGGAGTGTACCATGACGACAAGCAGCCCGCATTCAGAGTGGTGTATGATGCCATACGTGAGGTGAGCTGGCACTTGTCTTTTCAGGAGACAGTTGTATGATAGAACTAATAGAATGGCTGTCAGATTGATGATAATTATATATGTACACTACCATTCAAGTATTTGACTCGATTGGATGTTTTAAATGTTTTTAAAAGGAGACTCCTATGCTCACCCAGGCTGCATCCAAAATACAATATAACCGTATTATTGCTAAATATTATTATAATTTCAAATAACTGCTATTTTCATATATTTTTTAATATAATCTATCCCTGAAATGGCAAGGATGAATTTTCAGTAGCCATTACTCCAGTGATCCTTAATTTGTGCTGCTTAATATTTTTATGGAAACAGTGCTTTTTTTTTTTGCACTTCTTTGATTATCATATTTTAAATAGAAATCTATTGTAACATACATGTCTTCACTGTCACTTGAGCAATTTATTGCATGCCTGCTAAATAAAATATTGAATTTCTTACAAAATCTTACTGACCCTAATCTTTTGAACAGTAATATATATATATATATATTTCTCATATGTGTGTGTACTGTGTATGATTATTGTGTGTATATATAAATACACATACATGCATGTACAGTGAGGAAAATAAGTATTTGAACACCCTGCTATTTTGCAAGTTCTCCCACTTGGAAATCATGGAGGGGTCTGAAATTGTCACCGTAGGTGCATGTCCACTGAGAGACATAATCTAAAAAAAAAAATCCAGAAATCACAATATATGATTTTTTTTAAACTATTTATTTGTATGATACAGCTGCAAATAAGTATTTGAACACTTGTCTATCAGCTAGAATTCTGACCCTCAAAGACCTGTTAGTCTGCCTTTAAAATGTCCACCTCCACTCCATTTATTATCCTAAATTAGATGCACCTGTTTGAGGTCGTTAGCTGCATAAAGACACCTGTCCACCCCATACAATCAGTAAGAATCCAACTACTAACATGGCCATGACCAAAGAGCTTTCCAAAGACACTAGAGACAAAATTGTACACCTCCACAAGGCTGGAAAGGGCTACGGGGAAATTGCCAAGCAGCTTGGTGAAAAAAGGTCCACTGTTGGAGCAATCATTAGACAATGGAAGAAGCTAAACATGACTGTCAATCTCCCTCGGACTGGGGCTCCATGCAAGATCTCACCTTGTGGGGTCACAATGATCCTAAGAAAGGTGAGAAATCAGCCCAGAACTACACGGGAGGAGCTGGTCAATGACCTGAAAAGAGCTGGGACCACCGTTTCCAAGGTTACTGTTGGTAATACACTAAGACGTCATGGTTTGAAATCATGCATGGCACGGAAGGTTCCCCTGCTTAAACCAGCACATGTCAAGGCCCGTCTTAAGTTTGCCAATGACCATTTGGATGATCCAGAGGAGTCATGGGAGAAAGTCATGTTGTCAGATGAGACCAAAATAGAACTTTTTGGTCATAATTCCACTAAACGTGTTTGGAGGAAGAATAATGATGAGTACCATCCCAAGAACACCATCCCTACTGTGAAGCATGGGGGTGGTAGCATCATGCTTTGGGGGTGTTTTTCTGCACATGGGACAGGGCGACTGCACTGTATTAAGGAGAGGATGACCGGGGCCATGTATTGCGAGATTTTGGGGAACAACCTCCTTCCCTCAGTTAGAGCATTGAAGATAGATCGAGGCTGGGTTTTCCAACATGACAATGACCCGAAGCACACAGCCAGGATAACCAAGGAGTGGCTCTGAGAAGCATATCAAGGTTCTGGCGTGGCCTAGCCAGTCTCCAGACCTAAACCCAATAGAGAATCTTTGGAGGGAGCTCAAACTCTGTGTTTCTCAGCGACAGGCCAGAAACCTGACTGATCTAGAGAAGATCTGTGTGGAGGAGTGGGCCAAAATCCCTCCTGCAGTGTGTGCAAACCTGGTGAAAAACTACAGGAAACGTTTGACCTCTGTAATTGCAAACAAAGGCTACTGTACCAAATATTAACATTGATTTTCTCAGGTGTTCAAATACTTATTTGCAGCTGTATCATACAAATAAATAGTTAAAAAATCATACATTGTGATTTCTGGATTTTTTTTTTATTAGATTATGTCTCTCAGTGGACATGCACCTACGATGACAATTTCAGACCCCTCCATGATTTCTAAGTGGGAGAACTTGCAAAATAGCAGGGTGTTCAAATACTTATTTTCCTCACTGTATATATTTAATAAAATATATAAATATATATGCAGTATATACATGCAAATATTTCTTACATATACATGTATGTGTACTCAAATATACAGAATAATTATACACAGTACACACATATATATTATTATGTAAAAACAAACTTTTATTTTGGATGTGATTTAACCGGTTTACAATGACAAAGTAAATAATTTATTATTATGAATTTATATAATTTTTTCATAAGAATTTAAGCTTAAGAAATATAATCCATTTGTCTTTGCTTGCTCCGGCCACGTTCAAATTTTTCAGTGCTAACAAATCAAATCCTGAGGGTGTTGAATCATATGAGAATAAATAGAAGTGTTGCATTGTGCATTCAGAGTGAAGTCTCCTTGAATCTCTCCTTGAAGGCTAATACCAGGAAAGTGTCTCTTTTAAGAGGAAGCCTTTTGGATGGTTGAGTCACGTGGCCCTCTGCTGTTCAGAATTCAGTCAGATGTGAAATATGGACCTAGTTCATTGTGCCTCTGCAATTATACCAAAGCAGTTGTTCAAACACTTATGTATTTCATCTTCTCTTTCAGTATCCCTTCGAGGAGAACATGTTCCAGTCTTTGTTTTACCCTCTTCAGACTAAGTTCCTAGACACAGTTAACACCCTTTGTGGAAGAATACCACAGGTGTTCCTCAAACAGATCGAGAAGACCATGAGGGCTGTTTATGAGAAAAAAGTGGTGCGCCATGTCCGACTGGCACACCATAAATGAGCCTCGGCTGCATTTCAACATCATATGGAAGAGTCTCTGCCTGCTGCTTGGATCAGAGTGTTTTTGTTGTGTTTTTTCATTTAAGATGAGCAATGCCAGAGGCAAGCTACATTTGGTCCATTAGGCCCAGTATGAGCTTCATGAGCCAGCGGAGTTGGAGATTTGAGCGGGAACAAGCAGCAGTTTTGGTCTGCTGGAGATAGAGAAGTAACCAAATGCATCGAGTGCCTCCAACTGTGGGTAACCAACCATCTGAATATGAATATGAGAGACTCGTTGGCAAAGCTGTTTACAGCAAATCCAAAAATATGGATCCAGAGCTGTTTATTTACAACTGTGTTGTACCATTTTTCAGCATCTAGTTTGAGTCTAGTATTACACCACTTGAGCATTTGTGTCTCAGAACACTTTATCTTGTACTTAAGTGGCTGCACCGATTTGTTTGCGCATTCTTCTGCTTAATAGCATGAGATAACGCCTTGTTTTCAAGCCACAAAAAATGAATGTAGCACGCAGAAACAACCAAAGAGAATTAGCCTGTCAGCCTTTAGAACTCGGTAAGATGTACATTCAGTTTAAGCACAGCCTTAATGGTGGATGTTCACACTGTTTACATTGAAGATGACTTGTTAGTGAGATTAGAAAGGACTAGGAGTCTGATGTTGTAATGTTTTCTTTGGGGTAGCATTTTAATATACTGCACAAGCCTATAATATATATGACAAGCCTATTCTGATGGACATAATGAATTTGAGGTTGAATAAGTTGGCGGAATGTCCTTTTAGGAGAACCTACCAGTTTATGAGAGCTGAGCTGTCCAAGTGTTAAAATATTTTTAGCAATATTCAGTCTGGTCAATTTCAGACTGAATATTGTTGTTTTGTTGTTTTATGATGTTTTGTTAGGAGTTTGAACTTCTGTCATGGTGAGATTAAATGAATGTGATGATATCAAATAAAGGTGCAGATTAGAAAGGTTTGTACATCATGACAGTATTTTATATATAAACAACACTATGACAAAACAATAAAGTAATACACAGATGTACAGTTTGCAGTTAATTGCAGTTTTTTATTTTTTACAAATACTGAGTTTGGAGAAGGTAACATGAAAGATAAGTTAAAATGGCAACAAGATTACTTTAACAAAACAAACTCTGGACCCAGTATGATCAGTTTAACCATTTCCCCCTTCTTTTTTTTTTTTAACATTGTAAAATCATTTTAAGTTTGTGTAATAGCAGCCTTTTAATTTGTTGACTGTTTGTGTGTGAAAGTGCAAACATTATAAAGGGGGGAGAGTGTGTTGTAAGTGTTTTGTTGTGTGTTTTGATATGTTAATTTAGCACAATGTGCTTAATTTTTTATGTGTGACCAGTTTCCAGCCTCCTGTTACTGGTCTGGGAATCAGTGATGGGATTTATTTAACTGGAAACTCAGGGGACTATTATACATCTCATGTTATCTCTGTGTCAAGAGACGCACCAGCGATGTTCATTGTATCAAGTGTGCTTTTCTGTCTTTCTGAATGTCTTCTATTGTATGTATTATTGTCCTTTTATACAGAAGTGTGTATGTCAGAAATGTAATAAATAAATAAATATGCATTTAATATTAATTTGGCTTTGTATTACGTGACTGTATTGAAATGTATAGTTTTTGATAAGATAAAGCATTTATATGAAATGCTATTGGTCAGACAATGCTTAGGCAAGACTTAATAATTACTTTCATTGACATTAAAACTATATATATATATATATATATATATATATATATATATATATATATATATATATATATATATATATATATATATATATAATCATAAACATTGTCTTGCATTATAATTAGCTGGTGTGGTATTTCGGTGGGCTAGTAGTTAGCAAAAACTAAATGTTACCATTTTAAAAGTAAATTCAAATTCCAAAGCGAGGCAATTCATACTTGTTTTTAAATAAATAGGGAGATGATGGTTAATTATAAATAGGCTAATATTTCCAGACAGACTGCGCAATACATTGAGGCCGTGTTCAAACCTAGTGAGCTGCCTACCTTCACAGCATTTATGGACAGACACACACTTTGCTCTGAACGCGCCTATTGTGCTCCAATATTATGTCTACGTATGCAGCTCACGAGGTTGTGAATGGAAGTATCTACAAAAACACTGCATCGGTACAGCTACTACAGTGTCCCAAAAAAGATGTCTAGGTAGGCAGCTGACAGGATTTTGAGACGCATACATACTATTGCGCAACAGTCAGCGCTCCTGAAGAGCGGCCGGCAGTGACGTCGCAGTCGCCGCCATATTTGTTTCCCCTGTCCTCTTCTTCACTGAGCTCAACAGCAGCCATCAGCTCTCGATTTTCAGCTGGAGACGGGGACAACAACACAGACATGGAGATAGACACTCTTCTGGAAGCTCTTAAAGGTACCCGGTTGTGTGTTTTGTGGTGGTCTACGTGAGTTTAGTGAGGAGTTATATGTGCTTATGAGCTTGTAATGTGAGTTAGCTCATGTTAGCATGGCCTGTGGCTAAATGGCTTTTAATGTTTTTCGAGGTCTGTTGTGTGTTAAGAGCAGATGAACAGGTTTCATCCTCCTGTTTTATGACTTCTGTAATATTTGACGGGATAGGTAAGTAATACGTTAATAAACAAGACTATTTTTTGAGTGAGAACTAATTAGTGGTCTAGGATGATGTAGAGCTGATTCAACTATATTTTACTCATCGGGATAACTCTAAACTAGTGAATAATTTAATAATAAAGTCTGATTTTCTTTTTAAATTTCTTTATAACGTGATTTTTTTTTTAGCATTTACATCCTAACTGAAGTTGTACTCTCAGCTCTAACGTTAGGCTTATAGCGTAAATAATAACCAATCATTCATTTCTCTTTATATGTATGTATACGTGTGTGTTTATATTTATAGTGTAGTTAGTTTAAACATAGTGTATAGTTTTGGTGATTTAAATGACATCAGATGTATTGAACCTGTATTAGCTTTTATGTAAGTGTGTTATGAAAAGGATTTCATATTTTCTCATATTTGTCATCAAAGTTCAGTTCAGGACTGGTTATAGTTATACTCTGAGTGGTCTAAATAGAAGTGGCCATGAAATATCACACTTGGAACTTGAAAATGTCTTAGAAACAAGACAGTTAGGATACATTTTCTCATAATTTTCATAAAAAGCATGCAAGCTATTCCAAGACTACTTGCCGTCTGAAACTTGTAGATGACCTAAAAATAGAAACTGGTGCATTGTAGTTAACTATTATTACATATAACTATTTAAAACATGCACCTTTTTCCATAAAAGTGGGTTTAGGGTCAGGATGGACTAACTTAGATTTAGAATTTAAGGTTAGATTTTGCAGTTAAATGCACTCCAGGACTAAGTTGGGTGGATTGTGTTCATTAGAGAGATTCATGTGAATTCGACAATGCAATCTTATTACTGTTTTCTGCAGATTTTGACAAGAAGGTGAAGAAAGAAGCGTCTCCGGAATTGGACCAGTTTTTGTGCCATATTGCGAAGACCGGGGAAACCCTGTAAGTACCTCCAGATATCTGTGGAGGATCTAAGAGGGGCACAGAAACCCTTTCTGTAAACTCTGTTTCAGTGGTTTGTTTAAAATCATCAATGATTTTCTCGGTAATGCCACAAGGTGGTTTTATTATAACACCACAGCACTTTTGGTTTTGTTCCAAAACACACTGAACTTTGTCCTTATCGACTAGATCTGACTTTAGACGACCTGCCCTCATTTTTCTCTCATATGAAGTAATTGTGAGAATGCATAGTCAGGTGCATCTTGGTCTCTGAAATACCTGCTTGTTATTGTTCCATTGAGTTCTGTGTTATTTTTTTGCATAATGACTCACTGAACTGTGTGGCCATTTGTTTTTGTCATCCTACATAACATGTCTCTCTTATCACACTGGTCTTTTAACACATAATAAAGCAATTTCATGCTTATTTCTTTGGTTGGTGGCCGTGTAATAAAGAGAATCATGACGGGCGGATCTTGTTCCTTACAAATTATAGTTGTCTGTGTGACTGAGTTACTAATGCTCCATATTGTCGACTCTCCAGGGTGTCCTGGTCTCAGTTTAAAAGCTACTTCATATTCAAACTGGAGAAAGTAATGGAGGATTTCCAAGCGTCGGCCCCAGAGCAGCGAGGGCCTGCCAACCCTAACGTAGAGTCGATTCCCTTCGAAGAAATGAAGGAGAGAATACTTAAGATTGTTGATGGTTACAACGGGTTAGTAACACTCTTAATTAATTGCATTGTGTGGTACTATCACCATTGTCCTTTTAGAAAGGCACTGGGGTTTGTCTTTGCACTGTTTTGCATAAAGAGCTTTTTACCCCAGAGCAAGTGTGCCATCTTCTGGCTGTTGAATATAACCAAGCTTGCGTCAGTCCTTGTTATATGTGTGCCAGGATACAGTAGAGAAGATTTGGTACTAATTCTCTGTGGTTTGTTGTGGAGAATAATTCAAATATTTTCTCTATCCAGGATCCCATTCACTATCCAGCGCTTGTGTGAGCTGCTTACTGAACCTAAGAGGAACTACACAGGAACGGAGAAGTTTCTCAGAGGGGTAGAGAAGGTCAGTGTATGATCCATGATGTATTTTTCAGGTTAAAAAAAAAATAAGGCTAATAAATGGATGCTGTTTAGATGCACTTGCTACGAAATACTTTGAGGCATCTTCTTCACCATGTTCTTATAGGGTTGACAGTGCATTCCCAGTGTGTTCTCTTTGTATTTGCATTTTTACTATAGTTTTGCTACGTTCCATCTGAAGTCAGATGTGGGATATTATTACGTGCTATCTCTGACTTCCATAAAGGTACTCTGTTGATTTTATGGTCGCTTTCATTTGGTTTGCAGGTGTGCGATTTATCGATATAGAAATTTGTTTGTTAAATGGGTTTTATTATCATGTGATGGAGGAACTTTGACTCCTTGATGTGTTTAAAGGGTTACTTCAGCGATTAGCATTAAGCTTTGTATCAGTAGAAACCCGGTAGTATATTCAAATTATCGTACTTTCCCCCCTCATGTCCCCCTGAGACGAGAAAATTATGCATATTATTTCTGGAAAAAATTTTGGCCTGAGGCTAAAAACTACAGCCAGTAGAAGGAGCTTTTTCCACATATTATCAACCCGCCCATAGGGGTGGGATCTCACTCACAGAATGTAAATGTGCACGGCCGCTCGGATCGGGCATTAATAACGAAGCGGTGCGGAGCAAAGTGAGCGTTTCAACTTTTCAATGAATTCCTATGAAAGTTTAGCTTCCATATGCGATCTGAAAACACACCAGACTGGACACGCACTGAGAATGAATGCCGCGCTTACCTCAGATCTGCTCAGCTCTTACTTCGCTCTCATGAAGTAATGAAATCTGATTCCTGCTGCGTTTGAGACGTGACTTTCATTTGGCTCACTCACATTTTATTGAAAAGATGCGTTCCGTTTAATTGTAGGGTTCATTCCCTAACTGAACGAAATTATTGTATTATGAAAATCAAAACGACGGTGGGGGCAGTGTAGGGAGTGGCCTCGTAGGGCCGCGAAGCAAGTGCATTCTGGGAGTTGTTGTCTTTCATCCACATGAGACAAATACATTCTCTGTCTTTTCTCAGTCTTGAAGGCACCAAATTCAAAAAATATTTCACATTTCTACTACATAAATGACCCAGTTTAAATACACATTCATCTTCCCAGCGCTGAAGTACCCCTTTAATGATAATCTTAATTCATTCTGTACTTCTTTTTTTTTCTTCACCCAAGTAGGAGGTTGTAAATGTAGAATTTATGTTGCTTCTGTTATGTGATATTGATTGTTTCTCTCTTTGTCAGAATGTGATGGTGGTCAGTTGCATTTATCCTACATCTGAGTAAGTAATTACTGTTTGATATTAAAACCATAAAGCTGCTACATCTTAATTTGATCATCTGGATATCATTAATTACTGTAGATGAATGAAGAGCTATTTTTGGCCTTTGTAGGAAAAATGGCTGCAGCGGTATCAACAGAATGAATGGAGTCATGTTGTCAGGGAACATGTCTGCCTTTACAGAGAGGTGAGGAACATGTACAGAGCCTAGGACTAGTAACTTAAAAATGGGTTTAACTTGATTTCTCTGTATATTACAGGAAAGTAAATGGTCCAGGAACACCTAGACCATTAAACAGACAGAAACACTCCATGTCCAGTTCGCTGGCCACAAACGGCCTTCCGGACAGTACAGAAAACAAAGAGACGAACACACCACAAGGACACAGCAAAACGGCAAGGTAGTCTAAGTGTACCGTCATATCTCATCTTTCATGATTTTGTTTGTGTAAAATATTGATGGTTAAATCTATGAACATGTTCACTTATCTCTCGCATGATGAATTATGAAACCGCTTGAACTTCAGCAGCCCTGAATATCCTTTACATTAGAGAAATGTATATATCTTTGTGTTCCAGTGATGCGTCTGTATCAGGCATCGGTGGGCCTCTCAGCAGCTCCGTAAAAAACAAACACTTAGACGACGAGGAAGATGAAGGAATGGAGGAGGAGGAACATGAAGTAAAGAGACTCAAATTCAACCAGGATGGTAATGAAGATGAGGATGAAGATGATGTAGACGAGCAGGTTGTCGAGACACCCAGATTTACGTCGACCAAAAGCTCCTCAGACAAGTCAGAGGATGCCGAATCACCGTCATCAATGTTGCAGGAGGCGGGTGAAGAAGAAGAAGAGGAGGAGGAGGAGGAGGAGGAGGAAAGGAAACCTCATGGTTCAGTTGGAGGCTCTGAGGACCAAGGTAGCGTAACCTGTTTCTCCACTTTTAGAGTGTCTACACGCTAGACAGTGCTCTAATGTATTTTATTATTTGCTAATGCAGAGCCTTCTAGCACACAGCCTGAGTGTTCCGCTGCAGATTCCAGAGAGGCTTTTACTGAGAGAGAGGTTCCCTGTGGCTCAGATGACTCCTCAGAAGAGCCCAGTGATATGGACCAATCAGAGCAGAGAGCCCCAGCGGGTGTGGCCTCTAGCCCTGAGGTGAGAGAAGGAGAGGAGCCAAGCGAGCAGGTCAGCAGCAGTAGCACTGATGAAAATGCCTCTGGACCCACATCCAGCAGCAGTAGCGTCGAGTCACCCACAGAGGGCGACTCTGGGTCAGGGGCCCTGGACTCGGAGAGCGCAGAGGAGGAGCCTATGGAGCAGGACTAAAAGCCTGCAGACTACTGCCCTAAACAATAACTGCGTCCTTTTGTGGAGATTACGACGGCACACATTTGAGTGGCCTTCCACAAAGGCCATCAGAAGCAACACCCAATCTACCACCATGCGCCTTTTGGTCGAGAGTCTACCTAACTTCTCCAACCTTCCCAAACGGACACTTTATGCAGATGTACATATGATTTTATTGCTGAAGTCAAGGTTTTAAACACATTTATTTTTTACAGTTTCTTTCCTTTATTTCATCCATGTCATTGGTTTCTGCCAGTCTGTCAAAGAGGTTTGACTGAAGTTCTTTGGTGTCCAGTAATCACACTGTCAACTTTGACATCACTAAACAGCTCATTAAAAGAATATTCATGGCTAAATGCAAGTTAAAATCTATTGACACAGCTGTGGGATACTTTCGGTTATTACAGGAAATCATTCCGACTCATTGCTCAGTTAGAAAAAGCAAAAGTGGATGTCGCTTGTCCATTGCCTTCCATAATAAAAGACAAAATATGAACTTTTGTTAAAGCTTAACTTGTATTTAACCTGGAATATTTCTTTGACTATTTTAGTCTTTGTTAAAGAGAGAGTTCAATCTGTGTTCAGTCTTGTTTCTATCTTTCTATTCCTCTGCATTGGTGTATTAATATTTTAGTCACAGTGTCAAACATCAGGGCAGTGGAGTTTATCATCTTGCTTTCTCTGAAGACCCATAACTGGCTGCTTTTCTGGTTCTGTTCAAAGCAAATACAAGCCATAGCTATCTTGTTCTGTTAGATGATTCAAACCTAGCGTAACATCATTTCTTTCTGGTCCTTTGTGTGTAACTGACAGGATGTAAAAAATCTCTTTTCGCACACGCTACCACCTTCGCTTTTGAATTATTGTGCAGTCTGCACTGCATTGAAAGTGAATGGTTTATGTCGGGTACATTTACCTCTTGATTTAAACTGATTTCATGATTCACATTAATTTATACCAGCATTTCAATCTATTTTATGAGAAGTTGTTTTCATTTTTGTTGTTTTGGCAGGTGGTTATTGACTGCTCCGACTAGCTCATTTACAATGTCATTTTGTGACAGTCAAACCCCAAGTTGTCCCACCGATAACAGCTGGCTGCTGTTTTGCAGCTGTGTGATTTTTGATATTTAGAATTTTTAAATTTCTGTAAAGTAGTGTTTTGTAGAGCATTGTGTTCACTGCCTTTTGTGCATCCATGTATAATTTCTTTTTTTTTTTTGTTGGTGTATTACTGAATGCGTGTGGTTTCAATACAGTATTCAGATGAAGCAATAAATGTTATTGTTTTAAACGTTTGGAAGAGTCATTCATTTTTAACAAACATGATTATGTCTAATGCTATTTTCTGACTTATTTACACTGTTAAAGAGCTTGATTCTCATGCTAAACATTGCCAAAATGTCAAAAAACGAGTATTTCAGTGCCAAATACACTCCTTCATGATTTGAATAAGTTTCGAAAATATTTTTTTGAGTATGGTCCTGTATGATTCGATGGGCACTTTTCCCAGATGAGCATGCGTGTACACATCGAGCGAGAGCAAGAACCGTCCATCAACAAGCTTCGGAAGCCATCGACAGCGCTGTCATTTTGTTTTTAGACCACGAAATTAATGTTTTTATATAAAAAAATGATGTTTTTGGTTGTGAGGGAAAGATAACCTTGTTCAGCTTTCCAAATAACCCAGTGTTAAGGAACAGTAGATGCAATTTGTTTTTTCGGAGCAGAAACGGAGTTCTGCAAGTGTTTGTTCCCGGTCATGAGTCAAAAAGCAGGTGTAACGGAGGCCAGCTAGTAGTTGCTGTGCAAGTAAACCTCACTCCTCTGATCTCAAGAGACGCTTTAGCGACTTACACTAGAGGTTGCAGCCTTTAGCCTCCTTGTTAGAGCGTCCGACTCTCATGTGCTCGTGACTCTAGCTCTGCTCACTGCACGTCTCCACAAGCTGTTTTCGGAAGCTCTCTTTTATAAATATGAAAAAACTAAAGACACTGCACAGATATGAAGGATGCAGTACTACTAGGTACTGGATTGACATGAGATTGGCAGAAACTGTGTGTGGGTTAGGGGTTATATGTACCCTTTTGTCTTTTCTTTTTTACACAAAACTGCCATGGTGCTCTAAGTGGTTGCCAGTGCATAGCTATATGTTTGCCATTGTGTTCTCATTGCTTTTTCATTGGTTTACTGGTCCAAATCAAAAGAGTCCTCCAAGTCTTCATGATACTCTGGTCTCTAGATTTGACCCAAGTCCTTCCTTCAATGTAAGTCTGGGCTTTTTTTTCACCTGTTTTATTGACGTCAAAAGATCATTGAGAGAAGTAATGATACAACTTTCCTCAACAAGCCAAAATTTGATGCATCCATGTTAATTTGTGCTATGGGTGTTCTACAGAACAGTTTAATACTTGGTAAGCACCACTAACTAGTAGGGAGGGATGCCATTCATAGGAGGATTATTGTTACATAACGTCTCCTTATTCTTTCATCCTTTTCATAATCCTTAATCATGTTCCTCAAATTAATGCATGCTAATTCATTTGGCTGTTAATAAGATCTTTTCTGCTTCATTTCCTAAATACAAGTTTCCTTTTCTTGTCACAGTCATATGTCTCTAACAGGCTCCTGCTGACTCAGAACAATGCTTTTTGCAGGTTCTTTCAAGAATGGAAAGCTTACTTCACCTGTCTGTCTCGTGTTTGTGCTTGTATTGACTGGCTAATTTCAGGGTCGCATGAGTAGGCCTATGTGTTACTGAAATTTACCCAGCACTCTCGGAGGAAATAAAAAGTGGATTGTCTAAATCCTGCCGTGATGCGCAGTGAGAGGTTATGTTTAACCGTCGTCTTTCAACGCCCGTCTCTTGGGAAATAACCCTGCACGCTGTGGGAATAGAAACAAGTCTTAAGTAAATGAATTGTAATTTGATCCACGAGACAGGAACCAAAGCTTATTAATAATGAAGTCGAATGACATTTCTTGTGTTATGTGTAGATTCTTGAGTAGCTCAGCTAACAGATACTACTACTTCAGACTCTAATATATATATATATATATGTTTATGTGTGAAATCTGTATGTCCAGGTCATCCTTAACCCAAATCAAAAGAAAAATATTTATTTGTAAAAAAAAATATAATGGTATCTATGGGCATTGATGGTTCCAAGAGGATCCTTTAAACTCCATGGAACCTAAAGAACCTTAATTGTTATTGGGATACGCATCGTAAAAATATATAGGCTTCATTGTCTTGTATGCAGATCTCGGCAGCCATTGACATTTACTTGGGGGAAAATACTATGGTAGTCAATGGCTGCTTGGATAACAAACATTCTTCCAGATATCTTCCTTTGTGTTCAGCAGAACAAATACATTTATACAGGTTTAGAACAAACTGAGCGTGACTAAATGACGACAGAATGTTCATCTTTTTGAACTATCCCTTTAATAGTGAAATATGTACTGGACATATTCTTGCCAGGTTTCTTGAAATTATAGATTATATCATATGATTGTTCATTAGTCATCAAAGAGGACATGAAGTGATCGTTACCCTAAAGCTGCATTATATTTAATCGTAGCAGCATATGACAACATCGAACCTTGTGCTGACTCCCAAAGTCTCATTACTTGGGGATAAAGGGATAAGAGGGTAAACAACCACAATAATGTCAGATTTGCATGAGAAAACACAAACCAAATGCTAAACATGATCTAAAACACAGTTTGCACATTTCTAGTAAGCGGATGCATTGACTGAGAGATAATGTGAGAGTTATTGATTTTCTCCTGCACTCTTTTATAGTAATTGCTGGTCTGCCCATATGTTAGAACTCGAAATGAGATTTAATAACCCGGGAAAGTGCCTGTTATTTACAAAGCTCAAGTTAAAGACCATGTGCAGCTGATGCACAGTGACAGGATATTGTAGGCCAGATACTGGAGCTTGATTCTAAGCTTCTTACAATTCACCTCTGTAAAGCATCACGACATATGTGAAGGTCAACATTTAAAGTTGACACCACTGTAAACTCAAACAAGTTGGCAAAACCCCCAAAAATTGAAGTAATCAGTACATCATTTTCTTTTTAAGTTTAGAAACATTTCAGCAAGCAGAGCTGTCAGAATTGTATTTTGTCCTCATACATTTATGCTGCGTCCCAATTCACATACTTATACTACGACCTAAAAGTATGAACTCTTTTTGTGAAGAAAAAAGTACATACTTTTGAGTGTGTAGCAGAAGAGTATGCAAGCTTTGGGACATACTACTTTGTCATCTATAACGGACTCTGTTGTTTAGTTACATGCATCCCATCACCGTTAAAACTGCCCTGTCAATCATCATCACAGTTAAAATCCTCCACATTCAATTTAATTTCCTACCATATCGGAGAGAAATGTAGTAGCACATTGATCAGCCATTTGTGGCTCTTTACTGCAGAGACTCCTCTCATGTGTTTGCAGTTTAAATATAACTAGATTAAAAAGTTTGTTGAGACAAACTTTAAGTTGGCTTGGAAAAGCCGGACCAGAAAGTTTGAAATAGTTTGAAATGGTAAGAAATAGTTTGAGTTTTAGTTGACGGACGGACGGACGGACAGACAGACAGACAGATAGAGACAGACGGACGGACGGACGGACGGACGGACGGACGGACGGACGGACAGACGGACGGACGGACAGACAGACAGATACGGACAGATAGAGATGGACGGACGGACGGACGGACGGACAGACAGACGGACGGACGGACAGACAGACAGACAGATACGGACAGATAGAGACGGACAGACAGACAGACGGACGGACAGACAGACAGATAGAGACGGACGGACGGACGGACAGATGGACAGACGGACGGACAGACAGACAGATACGGACAGATAGAGACGGACGGACGGACATGAGAGACAGACAGATACGGACAGATAGAGACGGACGGACGGACGGACGGACGGACAGACAGACAGATAGAGACAGACGGACAGACGGACGGACAGACAGAGACGGACAGATAGAGACGGACGGACGGACAGACAGATAGAGACGGACGGACGGACAGACAGACAGATACGGACAGACAGACGGACAGACAGACAGATAGAGACGGACGGACGGACGGACAGACAGACAGATACGGACAGACAGACAGACAGATAGAGACGGACGGACGGACGGACAGACAGACAGATACGGACAGACAGACAGACAGACAGACAGACAGACAGACAGACGGACAGACGGACAGACAGACAGACAGATACGGACGGACAGACAGACAGATACGGACGGACAGACAGACAGATACGGACGGACAGACAGACAGACAGACAGATAGAGACGGACGGACGGACGGACAGACAGACAGATACGGACGGACAGACAGACAGATACGGACAGACAGACAGACAGACAGACAGACAGACAGACAGACAGACAGACAGACAGACAGACAGACAGACAGACAGACAGACAGACAGACAGACAGACAGATAGATAGATAGATAGATAGATAGATAGATAGATAGATAGATAGATAGATAGATAGATAGATAGATAGATAGATAGATAGATAGATAGATAGATAGATAGATAGATAGACAGATAGACAGATAGATAGATAGATAGATGATAGAGTTTAATGAGTCTCTATGGCTCAGATGTAGTTCACAGAATGTCAGTTTGAGTGAGTCTGGGCTTCAGTGTTTAGATTTGAATTTTTGACAGTTGGACAGTTTGAAAATCTGAACATTCCATCAATGAAAGTCTATGGGAGTTTTTCATAGTTTTAATCAGCATTTTTAGGAAAACCGTGAGTCGGATCAGTTAGAAAAGATATAGCACACCGAGTCAGACTAGTCTGAAGGTCTGAGCTGAGTTTGGAGTTTGTGGAGTTAAAGCTCTAGGAGGAGCTGGAGTCAGAAATGTAGGTCAGAAAAAAGAAAAGAAAAGTTTATTAGGATTTCAGTAAGTTCTTCCAAGCCAACTTAATGATGCATTTAAAAGTTAATGGCCAAACGTATCAGTACAAAAGTTCTCAATGCTGCTGCAGGTGAAATATAATGTGGATAACATTGAATAAATATATTTTAGTCAGGTTAAATACTGATAATTGATCACTCAAACCCTTTTATCTAATGCCGCGTTTCAGGCAACCCGTGTTTTTCCAACCTTCTACCCGTGAAAGCGCACTGGAACGGTAGTCAAACCCGTGACTTCCCACCCGTGAACTCGTACTAGGTCGATGTACTCCCAGTTACGAGCTCTGACGTCACATAGCCCGCGAAACAACAATGGCAGCCCCTATGGGTGTGGTGTTTATGAAACTAATATACAAATAACGTAAAATAAAAGGTATAACAGCTTCTCTTGCCGTATACGCCGTTTTTTCTCCTCTGTTTCCCTCAAATAAGCAAGGAGTAAGCACCTTTGGCGATATAAATGATTGTAAATTAGCATGAGCCACGTACAGTCCGCTATGCTTTGTTTACATCTAGCTACCACAATTCCTTATATATGCTCAGGCATTTTGGCGTGACTTTGCCTGGAATGCTACAAAGTCGTGGTTTTAAGTTGTAACTTATGGGCTAAAAAACCTGCCTGGAACGGAGCATAAACCTCTCTACTTAACAGTTGGACTCGCACATCCGTCATGTTTGTAGTTTTTTAACCGCATTTGTAGTTCTAATCGAATCCTCGTCCATTTCGTAATGGGTTATGGGCAATATCAGCCGTTAGAGTGTGCGTCAATCTGCACTTCGAATTCTGACTGGAAATAGTAGACCATCCGGGTATCTTTGGAATACTCTTTTCAACATACTACGATGTGGGACATACTAATTCTATTTTCGAATACTATTTAGGACTGCTAGTATGCGAATTGGGATGCAGCATTACTCTCCCTTTAGAGTGACATGGCAAAGCATGCTGGGAAATACAAATCCCAGCACAGTTTCAGTTAAATTGAAGTTCTTTCTAATTTTAACAAGTTCATTAAACAATTGGGATACCTTAAAATGTGTCAGTTTTGTGAACTCAAAAGAAAAAGAAAGTTCTGTATACTCATAAAAGTTAATTTGATTGAAGTAAGTTTTTAAGTTTACCCTACTGAAACCAATGAATTAATTTGAGCATTAGGGTTTACAGTGAATTCACACACGTGTGTCTTTGGTAGACTACTGAAGTGACCAAGGAGACCCTCTCTGCTCCTTCTGCATAACCAATCAAGCCCATTCATAATTTGCAATTACCACATGTGTGCTTTATAAGAGGCATGTCTAATCTTTATATTATTCCCACCAGAGGACGTGTTAAAAGTGCCTGAGACTTAGAAAAGATGAAAAGTGTTCAAAAGTTCGAAACAGGCCATTGTGGTGAAGTGGTCCTGCACGTCTCATATTCTAAAGCAGAAGCTGTTATCTGGAAATGAGGACCAAAAATAAAATGCTAAATCATGAATGCATCGCGTTGTTGTAGTTGATGTCTACCATTCTTTATGAATACAAGTCCTTTAATTAATGCTAAATATCTGCTTTCTTAATGCTTAATGTTTTTTTGTCTTATTGTGAACAAAAAAGGAGTTTTTTGAGGTGAATTCAGGTTGTTTGGGACAATTTTCTTAATGGCAAAAAAGTGTCCCAATCAACCTAAAAAAAAAAAACTTTTCTAGTCCTTTTTGTAGATGTCACTTGTCTATTGAATACATGTCTAAATAATTTTTATCATTTTACAATATTAGTTATACAGTTATTGAATTACATTTTATTTAAAATGAACTAAAAATCATTTCTATACAAAATAATGTCCAAAATGAGTGCTGACAAGTCAATTAATCATGATTAATTGCATCTAACATAAAAGTTTTGTTTACATAAAATATGTGTATTATCATATTTATATATGTCTGTGGGTGTGTATGTATATACTGTATATACACACACGCACAATATACTATATAAATATAATAATATATACACATATTATGTAAGCAAAAACTTTTATGTTAGATGTGATTAATCGATTTGACAGCAATAAATAATATCAAATACGAATAATAATTTGTGGTTATACTATTTTAAGGTGACAGTTACCTTGCACTTAAATAAGTACTGAGTAATATTAACTACATGTACTTTAGAGTTAGGGTTTGGTTTAGGTTTACTTGTAATTAAACATAATTTACTGTTGTTACTAAGTACATGTAGTAAAAGTGTTACCTACTTTATTAATATACATTTTCTGTCAAATGATAGTCAAATAGATATTTATGCATTGGCTTAGCGAACTCAAATTCAGTTTGGAGTGCTATGCCTAATTTTCATGATTCAGGATCGATAAAATCAAGTGCCAATTGTTTTCTCTCGCTCATCAAATAGCCTGTTTCACTAAGAAATGTCAACTTGTGCAAGGAAAACTGCAATTCATGTTGACCTCAAAATCTGTATTTAGTAATTTAAGAACAAGAACTTGCTATGCAAGCAAACAAGTTTAAAGAATTCTAAACCCATCCTATATAATTTCACTCCAAAATGAAAAGCAGCTTGCATCCTTCATGCGCATTATCACATTTTGGATTCACTTTGATCGGATCGGATTGGAAGTTCACTGCTTGGTCACTTTTCTCATTGCTGTAACCCTCAACATGGTTCAAGCGAGGGTCAAGCCTCACCATGCACAATCTCTGTGTCATCCAATAGAGGGTAGTGTTTAGTCTCTCAGCCAGGCCTAACAGATTTACCCCTCCCCAGAACGAGGAGACAGGCTGACAGCCCCGGGGCTGTAGATATGGGATGCTGTTGCCGTCCTCTGTTCCGCTTCCCCTTTATCCTTCTCCCTGGCATGAAGTCTCGATGACTGCTCGACTGCTGTGCGCACCGTGTCCAATGTACCCGTCAGCTGAGACTCCCACGTGGCCATCAGCTTAAAGAGCCGTTTAAAGTATGTGGAAGCTGAAATGAGGGAGCAATCACAAACTCTAAAAATGTTGTGACTTTTTGAACTTGGTTAAAGGATAAAGGGTATGTAGCCAGACTTTAGGCTACAGAAAGTCTGTTGCACTGTCCACGAAAACCGGCAATTAAAGGCACAATATGTAAGATCTTTGGATTAAAATATCCAAAAAACACCAAAACAATGTTATACATTTTGTTTTGTACTACTTACATTATCCCAAATATTTCCAATGTTCAATTCAGAGAAATCAGCCATTTTATCAAGTGTCATGGCTCGTGTCATTGCGTTGCCTGTCAATTACGTCATAGCCGCACTTGATTTCCGTAGAAACCATGGAATTGATGGAAACAACAATACGCTTTAATATGTTATGCATTTTATTAGACAGGTGAGCAACTGTTTGGATACTTTTAAGCCAATAAAGTCGTGTCATCCATATTTTTTTACGGCTCATGGTTTGTACCATGCCTCAGAGACAATGATATTTTGTCAAGTGACTAACATAGCATAATCAGAAATCCATTTAAGCCATCCAGACATTCTTCATACCACAGTAAAGTTAATAAAACTTTAATACATTAGCTCACAGATGAACATTATTTCTGTCTGAGTCCCGTCTGACTGCGGATATGCATGTGGTCATATTCATCAGGCGGACAGTGGAGCGAAATATGTTTGCATACGGCAGCTCTAGTTTTTATGTGATAGACATGTACTTTAAACATTTCAACCTCTTGATGATGATTCATTTGTTTAAATACTGTGTAGTGGGATGAGTTGTCAAGTCTTGGAATTGCCAGACTGTTGAAGAGGTGTGATGGAAAAAATACACTGTTCTCGGGCTAATGTTATTTGAACTACCACGGACTTGTCAGACAGGCATTGACCAAGACCGTTCTTCTGAACTTCATGTCCAAGGATGAGGAAGAGCCACTAGTTTTGGCTATGGATGAGCTATTAGATATCATTAAATGGGAAAATAACTCACAAATCTTCCCACGTGTGCTATTTGGAATTTCTACTGAGACTTCAAATGAAGCTTGGCGAGAGATGAAGTAACAAGAAAATGACTGCTTTTATATTGCAAAATGTATCTGACATCTGTTTTTTTCCATCTGTTTTCTCCGCATAAACAGGTGAGGGAACATATTGAACACAGTGTGCCAAGCCCATTTTCTTGGCTCAACTCTTTACAGGCTAGTTACAAGATGGAATCGGTGGCAAAATGCCTGTCATGTAAAGTCCCCTGCCTATTATGCATGGTCCTAATATATAAACCCTTACAAAATGTACCATGGTAACCATAGTAAATATTTCAGAATATTTCTGTCATTATTTTTTTGTCAATAATAAGTTACACTATAGCCTGACGTCGTCATACTCAATTCTAGTCAGAATTTGAGTCTGATACTGCTACATTGGGCTGTGATTATGGGGCGTGTTTCAACCGAACCATGAAAGACCTCAATTGGATAGACCTACAACCAATCAGAGCAACGGAGCGACGCATAACGTTAGTTGTCAAATGTCAACAGAACTCAACTGCACTGTGTTGCCAAGTCCGCGGGTTGAAGCGACCCCAATTATGTGATATACAGACCCAGGAATGCGAAATTTAGCAGGCAGCCCTGCCAAAATAACACATATTTTACCCCCCAAATGCCATTTTTCCCGGAGAACCACCCCCCGCCACCCGGAAAGCTATTGGGCTTGTTTTTAGCTAGTTTTGAGTAGCAATTGGGCAGGTTTTGTTGTAAAAACTTGGCAACCCTGTCTGTGCGTGCTGGAATAAGTCACGTTAGAAGAAGAAGATGAGTGTAAACGATCTTTGCCAGTGTTGTAAAAAAGAATTTAAGGATACACAGAGTACTTACCAACACGATCATCATTTCTGAGAGAAATAGTAAAGGTGAATGCATATACGAACAAGTTCTCCGTTTAGGATTAAAGCAAATTCAACCCAAGCGCCTTTGATGACGTGGATGATTACGTTACTGTTTATCATCAATTTCATTGGTCCGAACAGTTTCTGTTTGGGCATAATTACTTCTCTATGGATCAAGTCCAGACCGAACTGCCCGTGCAAAATTTTGTGTGGGCGGGGCTAAGTTCGTCTGGCATCCAGGCTAAAGTTACACAGTTTAATGGTAATACCAGATAACTGTAGTATCTTATTTTGACAGAAGCTTGTTATCATTGTACGTTACTTGCAGTACTTGTAATATTTACAGATGTAATATCACACTCGGACTGAATCATTCCTTAATATCAATTTGGGGCAATTCCACGCAAAAATGTCACATCCATAACGCCAACCAAATACCATGGCATTGTGTTGGTGTTATGGATGTGACAGTTTTCCGCGGAATTGCCCCTTGGCATCTGGTGAAAATAGACATTTTAACTTGTAATATACAAAGTTCTGTCATTTAACTCTAGATGGCACAGGCTGATAGGCCCTAAACTCAATCTGCTTGCAATCACATCATCTCTATAGGTCACAGCTGATTGGTTCCTGCTGTATCAGTAGCCAACGAGCTTGCTGCCCAACCTTTAAATACAGCATTTGCTATAGCAGTGCAGCACACTTTCAGAAACCCTCTACCTTCCCCAGCTCCACCTGTATAGATCTGCTACGGGTAATTCATGTATGCTATATTGTTCAGCAGCATGTCTTGCTTGCTCACAGCAGCCCCCTACCGTATACCAGTGAAAACATTGATAGCCGGAAAACTGTGTCAATGGCGGGGGAAAGAGTTAAGTACATTTTAAGGGCCCCACTTTATATTAGGTGGCCTTAACTACTATGTACTTACATCAAAAAATAAGTACAATGTACTTATTGTGTTCATATTGTATTGCAAAACACTTTTGCTGATATTGAGGTGGGATATGGGTAGGGTTAGGGACAGGTGTGCTGGTATGGGTAAGTTTAAGGGTAGGGTTAGGTGTAAGGGAAGTGTCAACAGTGTAATTACAAATATAACTACAGAAATTAATTACAGATGTAATTACATGCAGGTTTATTTAAAAATGTAAGTACAATGTAAAGACATGTATGTACACAATAAGTGCATTGTATCAGATGATTAATTAAAATGTTAGAACATAGTAGTTAAGGCCACCTAATATAAAGTGCAAAACAATGTAACTTCATAAGGCAGTATGTAAAACTATGTGAAAAAAATATATAATAGGCTACTCAATCAAAAGAGTAAACAACTACCAGACAAGTATAGGCCTACTTAATTATACTTTTAGGTCTCGATCAAAAGATTGAATACAAGTACAGGCCAAATATACTTAGACTTTTCTGTTAGTATAAGTAAAGTTTACATAAGTGTAATTTTATTTATGTATATTTCTAAGAAATACATAAAAAGTAGAAGGAAAGTATACATATTTTTAGTTTATAAGTATACTAATAGCACACTTGAATAAATTTGTTTTTAGGGTTTGGCCTTCGCATAGTCCAACACTACCTCATAAAAACATAAAACTCACTTCATATTTTGCCATACTTTCTGGCTCATTATTCATCTTAGCATTAAGATCTAGCCCTGCTTCAGACAGCTGGTAGCTAATTCTGAGTAATACACACATTGATTGGCATCATTATTGGGTTCGTGGGCCTGTGGCCTCTGTTTGGAGTATTGCAGTCTAATGAAGTGCTTTAATTGACTCTTGTGGAGAATGTTCCATCATCGCTCCATTTATAGATGTACCCTCGGCCTCTCAGGCTAATAGCAGCTGAGGACCTGGTTTACTACACAGCTAGGCTTTTAGCAGCCATTTTGTGCAGGGAAGGCTGCTTTTTGCAAGAGGTTGCTAAAAGTGTAAATGGGAGATTAATAAAGAGGCAATTTGAGCAATTTTGCCCTTGATATAACAGGGAAAAAAGGTACATCTGTGTGTGTGTGCCTTACCTGAGGACTTGGGTAATGGTGGGTAATTTTTTTGTTTTGTGTTTGTGCAAAATACAACATATGTAAAAAAATTTTTTTTAAAGTCAAAGAGCCTTGGCTCAAATCTCTATATTCTGTGTCCCACCTTCAGTGCACATTAGAGGGATTTCTTTGTCTGTTTTACAATCATAAGTCCAATATCTTAGAAAAGTAACAGCAAACCTTTCAGTTAGATATTCAGCATGAAAACCGTGTGTTGCAATTTAGCAATGGAGAAATTAAACCCCATACCATCAAGGTACAGGTCAATCGACTGATCTTGACATCCAATTTGAGCATGTGCACTAGTTAGCGCTGATTATTGCAGCGAGTGCACAATCATGTGGACAAGTCTTTGAATCCCTCTTAGCAGTCAGCATTCGGTCAATTGTGATTGTATAGCGGCTCATACTGTGACTAAACAAGCTACATATGAGCAGAGGTTACTGAATGATGTAATCATCAACATTACAGCTATGTGAAATTGCAGATTCATCATAATAGAGGTTGGCGGGTATTAAATGACCTGACAAGTGAAAACCAATAAAATCAATAACGTCTAAATACAGTGAGTGGATTGATTTGGAGAAAGCTAGTGGATTTAGGGCTTGTGGTGCTGTTAAGCTGGTCTTTGAACTGGTGTGTTGCCATCAGCAGCACTGCCTCATCCCCCGAGGGAGCTATTATTAGTTCTGATGGTCAATAAAGCAAATCTCCCATGACATATAATATGTGACTCACTGTAGCTACACTGATGCATGCCACCAAATGTGAAACGCGCTAGTGTAAAGATATTTCTTATTAAAAAAAACCAACACATGCAGATATTTTAGTAAAAACAATTCAGCTAAACAATGTATTGAAATATTTTATTTTTACCCCCTGGTTTTACAGACAAGGCTTAACACCTATTGTCCCAGTCTAAAATGCATGTTTGTGCTGTTTTAACTGAAAGCAACTTGCGCTAATGTACACTATATTGCCAAAAGTATTGAGACACCCCTCCAAATAATTGAATTCAGGTGTTCCAAGCACTTCCATGGCCAAATGTGTATAAAACCAAGCACCTAGGCATGCAGACACTTCTACAAACATTTGTGAAAGAATGGGTCGCTCTCAGGACCTCAGTGATTTCAGGCGTAGTACTGTGATAGGTTGCCATCCGGGGCAATAAGTCCATTCGTGAAATTTCCTCACTACTAAATATTCCACGGTCAACTGTTACTGTATTATAAAAAAGTGGAAGCAATTGGGAACAACAGCAACTCAGCCATGAAATGGTAGGCCACATAAAATCACAGAGCGGGGTCAGCATATGCTGAGGCGCACAGTGAGCAGAAGTCGCCAACTTTCTGCACAGTCAATAGCCACATACCTCCAAACTTTGTGTGGCCTTCAGATTAGCTCAAGAACAGTGCATAGAGAGCTTCATGGAGTGGGTTTCCATGGATTGTGGTGTGGGGTTGTTTTTCAGGGGTTGGGCTTGGCCCCTTAGTTCCAGTGAAAGGAACTCTTAATGCTTTAGCCTACCAAGACATTTTGGACAATTTCATGCTCCTAATTTTGTGGAAAGTTTGTGGATGGCCCCTTCCTGTTCCAACATGACTGCACATCAGTGTACAAAGCAAGGTCCAAAAAGACATGGATGAGCAAGTTTGGTGTGGAGGAACTTGACTGGCCTGCACAGAGTCCTGACCTCAACCTGATAAAACACCTTTGGGATGAATTAGAGCGGAGACTGCGATCCAGGCAGGCCTTCTCGTCCAACATCAGTGCCTGACCTCACAAATATGCTTCTGAAATAATGGGCAAAAAGTCCCATAAACACACTCCTAAACCTTGTGGAAAACCTTCCCAGAAGAGTTGAAGCTGTTATAGCGTCAAACGGTGGGTCAAATCCATATTAAAGCGTACAGAATAAGAATGGGATGTCATTAAAGTTCATGTGCATGTAAAGGCAGGTGTCCCAAAACTTCTGGTAATATAGTGCATCTTAAAATATGTCAGTGCCATTGTTTTGTCTCTAGATGCACACCAGTAATGGGCTTCCTAAGGCACATTTATAAAAGCTACTTAAATGTCCTAGGACCTAATTGAACTAAGGCCTATTCCTGGATTAATCTAAACTCTGTCTGTGAAACCGGGCCTTGATCTATTAGAGTAATCAAATTTGTTTATTTTATATATTTGATGCCATTAAGAAATAAATGTTACATTTAAATGTCATTTTTAATGTAAATTTAATTGGCTTTAAATTAAACCAATATGCATATAGCAGGGTATGTGAAGGTGAACTGTTTGAATACAGAGCAAAAACTAAATCTAGGTTTTAGCAAACAGCACAAAATCATCCAAGTGCTCAAACTTATCTTGCTCTTTCAAAGGCACAACATTCCACTGAATCCTTAGAATTCCGTTCTTTCCCAACACACTCAAAGGCAGTAAATCAACATGTTCACTCTAACGTAGGAAAAGAGCGGCAGTAAATTAAACGAGATGCTACACCACATTGTTACACTGTCAAAGACCTTTTAACATAAGTCACGTTTTTTTTGTAGCACTAGGGGCATTCAGCATGTTTTGTTCCATTTAAAGCATCTAAATGCATCAATTTAGAATTAAAACAGTTGGCAATTTTGGAAACTTCACGCTAGCAACTTTTATCTGCCGTATTTATTTCGGTTCAGAGGATTCCATTATGTTACCCATTGCCAAAATTTTAATTAAATGGGTAGATAATTACTAAACAAATCTATTATTCATCATGATATAATATGTTGGCTTGCTGACTCGCTTAACAAAAATTACTTTTTTTTTTGGCATAGTTCATCAAAACTCAATTATTGCCCACCAAGGTGTGCAAGATATTTGTAATGGAAAAACTGAAGTATCTACAATAGCATTCTAATCTACAATAGCATTCTATATAGCAAAGGAAAGGCATGTTCAGCATTGTGCCTCTGAGTTTCAACATGATGATAAGCCTCTCAAAGAGAGGGAGAATGCTGAAGAAACAGGTCTTGTATTAATGGCTCGAGGAACTCAGGGTAAACATGATGGAACGACGCTGTACAGTTGCTACTGCCAGGAGAGCAGAGGGACTCTCCCCTCAGTGAATGTTCCGACACAAGTGCCTACGGCAACCAGTGACAGGAACACCAGGGGGTTGAGCATAACGTTTACATTGTATATCACTTGTTTTCGCCACTGCTTTCACTTCCAATATTTTTGATATTGACCTAGTGTGGTGTGGGAAAGTGTAAATGCAAAGAGAATATCAAGAGAAAGGGCTGAAATGCTGCATTTTGGTAACACTTTACAATGCAAAACAACGCCTCATTTGTTAACATTAGTTAATGTAAAAACTAACATGAACTAGATACATTTGTTACAATATTTATTAATCTTTGTTAATGTTAGTTAATAAAAATAGCTGTTCATTGTTCATTGTTAGTTCATGTTAGGTCACAATTCACACATTAACCAATGTTAACAAATACAACTTTTGATTTTAATAATGTATTAGTAAATGTTGAAACAATCTCCACATAAACCCATTATAATAAATTAGGAATAAGTTGAGAGCGAAGGCTGGCCTGTGTGGTCCGATCAAACAGACAAGCTACTGTAGCTCAAATTGCTCAAGAATTGCCACAGACCAATCAGGGTGTCCATGCTGACCCCTGTCCACCATCAAAGCACCAACAGTGGGCATGTGAGCATCAGAACTGGACCACAGAGCAATGGTAGAAGGTGGCCTGTTCTGATGAATCACGTTTTCTTTTACATCACCTGGATGGCCTGGTGCGTGTGCGTCACTTACCTGGGGAACACATGGCACCAGGATGCACTATGGGAAGAAGGCAAACCGGCGGAGGCATTGTGATGCTTTGGGGAATGTTCTGCTGGGAAACCTTGGATCCTGCCATCCATGTGGATGTTACTTTGACACGTACCACCTACATTGTTGCTGACCATGTACACCCTTTCATGGAAATGGTATTCCCTGGTGGCTGTGGCCTCTTCCAGCAGATAATGAGCCCTGCCACAAAGCAAAAATGGTTCAGGAAAGGTTTGAGGAGCACAAGTTTGAGGTGTTGACTTGGCCTCCAAATTCCCCAGATCTCAATCCAATCGAGCATCTGTGGGATGTGCTGAACAAACAAGTCCGATCCATGGAGGCCCCACCTTGGAACTTACATGACTTAAAGGATCTGCTGCTAACATCTTGGTGCCAGATACCACAGCACACCTTCAGGGGTCTAGTGGAGTCCATGCCTCAACGGGTCAGGGCTGTTTTGGACGCAAAAGGGGGACCAACACAATATAAAGGAAGGTGGTCATAATGTTATGCCTGATGGGTGTATACAGGAATTGAATAAAGTCATCCAACACTATACATTAAATATGTATTAATCCTTATTAAAGCTACAAAAGTTATTCAGTCAAGAACAGTGAGTGATTTTCTATATTGCTTTTGTTTTTTGATTATCCTTAAAGACTGACAGCAGCAGGATTCACAGACGTGCGCACTTCTACCGTACGCTGCGTTCTCTTTTGTGTCTTATTGCACTTTAATGGTTTAAAAGCATTTACATGAATAAGAGCATTGTCACACAATGTAACACTAGTTACCGTTAACGCGTTACTTTCGACAGCCCTAATAGATGATATATATAGATGATATATATGTATATATGTATATATATATATATATATATATATATATATATATATATATATATATATATGTATGTATGTATGTATGTATGTATGTATGTATGTATGTATGTATGTATGTATGTATGTATGTATGTATGTATGTATGTATGTATGTATGTATGTATGTATGTATGTATGTATGTATGTATGTATGTATGTATGTATGTATGTATGTATGTATGTATGTATGTATGTATGTATGTATGTATGTATGTATGTATGTATGTATGTATGTATGTATATATATATATATATATATATATATATATATATATATATTTATATATATATATTTATATATATATATATATAAACCATTTTTTTTTCAATGATGTGCTGATTTAATATGCCTTTTTATGATGGGAATAGAGCCCTTCTGCAGCTCTAAAGGGAAAAGTGCACTATGAGTTACTGCGATACTAAGCCATAAACAACATGGCTAAACAGAACCTTTGAACCTAACAAGTCCGTGCTAAGTTCAAGGGTCAGGTGACTAGTGGGAGTAAATTTTGCTTGCGGTCATGCACAGGGTCAAGGCAATTCTTTACCATTTGTGTGTTCACAAAACAAATGCATGAATTGCATATTTTCTGATTTGGATAATTTCCTGAATTGCACCGCAGAGATCAATAAATAACCTCTTTTTAATTTAGGACTGATGTGAAAGTCAAAACAGCATTTGAGATTATATATTGCAACAAAGAATGAATTGTGATGCTTGTTGATTTCTTGCTTGTGAAACCACTGCCATTCATTCCCTGTTGTCAAATGGGAGAAAGTACTCTGCTGAAAAATTATTGCATAAATGCAATTGAGTGCAATTCCCCAAAGGACTTGTCTAAAACAACGGCCAATGAATTGGTGACAAGCATGTTTCTTCAAAATGAGAATGAAAATGATTCAATTACCATCATCTTTTTCCAAGTCTGTTATCATAGTCAATAGATCTTCGCATTAAAACATAGAAACAAAGAACAGATCTCACTTTTTGTTGGATGTGTTGCTGTAGGCTACAGCTGACCTCCACACTTCAAATCACTGGTCCAATTGCATCCACTGAAAGATAATGATATAAGCTTTGTGAGAGATGTGAGGATAAGGAAAAGGTCAGTGTGACTGAAGTGTATGTTTTTTTTTTCCAGCTGGTGGGAGAGTGACAAATCTGTGTTTGAAGACTGAAAGATTTCTACTATTTCTACAGTTTGCCCTTATTCCGAGCAGCGCCATGACCGGTATGAGGGGGGGTTGCGGCAAGATGGCGTACTGAGCACACACTTTTATGTGACTCAGATCATCAGTCCCAATTTTCATGTAGTTTTGTCCTTCTTGTTTGTTTTTGTTAATTCTATGACCGCTGAAAGAGTAAGAAAAAAGTAACTGCAATTTTTTGCCGATTTCGCGTGACTTTAAACATGCCGAGACCGAAAGCTTCAGCAGGTGACGCCTCCTTAGGTGTAGGCCCATTAATGTCTCATGACTATGCAACTTCTGACAAGGAAGAACTGATGGAAACTCAGTCGGTGGGTGTAAGAAGAGCGATGGAGTCAACACCGACTAAAATTCCAGTGCCTCAAAAAAGAACAAAAGGCGACGATCAGCCTGAGGTTTCTAACGCCGCCATCCTCGAAGCGGTAAACAATCTGAAGGCCATGATGGAGGGTTTCGGGACGGAGCTAAAACAGAACACGGTAATGATCGCAGAACTGTCAAAAAGTGTTGAATTCAATGCAAAGGAAATCAAGGACTGTAAATCCACGTCCAGGAACATTGGAAAAGAAGTGTCCAAATGTGTGAAGGAAACTGTAGAGATGAAGGAGCGGGTACAGGAACTGGAGCGTTATAAACGACGCTGGAATCCGCGGCTTAAAAGAGAAATCTGAAGAAAGAACACGGGATGAGGTACTTGGGAATATGGCGACGATTAATCCACAATGGTCCACAAAATTAGACAATATCGTGGACTCGGTGCATCGAGTGGGAAAAAAGGAGGAGGGGCGGAACCGACAGGTGGTATTGCAGTTCACTATGAGGCACTACAGAGATGAGTTCTGGCGTCTAACGAAGAATTCTTCAGTTTGCAAAGACCTGAACATCAGTTTCGCCGAGCACATCTTACCAGCGGACAGGGAAGCAAGAGCTCTTATATGGCCGCAAATCAAACAGGCAAGAGAAGCAGGTCAGCGAGCCTACTTCCGAGGTCCATTTGGTTACGTCAACGGGAAAAGAATCTCCGCTACTTGAATGACATGCATTTTACTTGTGCATACTCAAGAAGGACGTTTTAATGTTTGTTAATTAAAGGGACGTCAAGCACTACTCTCACAGCAAGCTTTATTCGCTTTTGGTTACTTTGTTCCTGTTCAAATGTTCTCTTTAAAGACTGATTTTCGTTTTTCTTCCTTATGTTAGGGGTCTTCGAGACAACGTGAAACGTAAAGCTTTTTTTATTCTGTAAAGGCAAAAATGCACACTGTATAATGTTACAAGAAACTCATTCAAGTGAATTAGATACAAAAATTTGGACTAATCAGTGGGGGGACAACATTTTATTTGGTCATGGAATGAATCGTTCGGCTGGAGGCTTTTTTGTTTCATAATTTCCCTGGGAAAGTAGTTGTACACTAAGCTGACGCAAACGGTCACTGGCTGATATGTGTCCTTACAGTTGATGACTTGTTTATTATTGTAGGGAATATATATGGTTATAATAATATTCATCAAAACAAGGAATTGTTATTGGAAGTTTCTGCATTTATAACGGACTTGAAAGTTACATATTCCACGGACAATATTATTTTAGGAGGGGATTTTAACATGGTACAGAATGATTGGATGGATCGGTCTCCTTCCAAATTCCATAATTATCACTACAACCCTATTTTAAGCAATTTTTGTAGTTCTTTTGGGCTGTTAGACCCATGGAGAGATATGAACCCCAATTTATGTCAGTACTCTTGGTTAAAACCAGATGGATTTCTGGCTTATCTCATACCACATTAAGGGAAATATCTCTGACTGTTTTATATCCCCTGCTCCGATTTCTGATCATTGTATGATTGGTTTAAATTTAAAATCTCTAGCTGTATGGCGTCGTAATAAGGGATATTGGAAATTCAACGGCAACCTTCTTAATTCTGAAATTTCTGTCAAGGAATCAAAACCATAATTGCAGAAGTTAGTGAAGATCGTTCTTTTCTCTCAAATATAAATGGGAATATCTGAAATTTAGAGTTCGCAATTTTTCCATATTCTTTGGTAAACAGATGAAAAAATCTTCTCACTTAGAAGAAATTAATCTTGTTAGAGAGATAAGTGAATGCTGCAATGATAGTAAAAGTTTTGTTCGATTCATCCAATTGTCTATTACAATCAAAACTTAATAATATTTATGTTGAAAAGGCAAAGAGAGCTTACATTCGATCAAGGGCTAAATGGATAGAGGAAGGGGAGAGAAATTCGGCGTAGGTTGGAAAAAAGCAGACAGGAGAAAAATGGTAGGGAGTCATCCAATGCTAAAGATATTACTCAACTTTTTTTTTATAGCAATTTGTACAGTCATCCGTTTCATAAAAGCAATGCAGATGCCTTTTTTGATAGTATTAGATAATTAGTTCCCCAAATTAGTGTGGATTTTAAGAAGATATGTGATGCAAAGATTTCTTTACAAGATTTAGAGAAGGCTTTACAGTCTTTGTCTACTGACAAGTCCCCTGGCTCTGACGGTTTAACGGCCAATTTTTACAATTTTTTTGGGGATTCCTTCTTTTATTTAGAGCTTTGACAGAAGTTATAGAATGTTCATCACTTTCCCATACTATGAAGCAAGGGGTTATAATTCTCATTCCCAAACCGGGTAAAGATCCTAAAATTTTAGACAATTTGCGGCCCATTAAATAATGATTATAAATTGTTAGCACACATTTATTAAATTAGTCTGAAAACCGGTTTATCTCAAATTATAAGTAATACGCAGTCAGGGTTTATGAGGGGTAGATCAATTCACAATCATTTACGTCTGATCCAAGATCTGATTGACTATAGAGACAATATTAATGACGACGGGATTATGTTTTTCCTTGATTTTTACAAAGCGTTCGATACAGTCGAACAACTTTATTTTTACTGCTTTGGAGCTTTATGGAAACATTTTACAAGTTTAATTAGTAGTTTATACCGGGATACTAATTGTTCTGTTTCATTGCCAGAAGGGACCACTAAACGCTTTAATATAAACCGTGGGATTAAACAAGGTTGTCCTGTTTCGCCCTTACTGTTTATTTTGGCGGCGGAAATGCTTGCTCTTACAATTAAACACTCGAATATTGAGCAATTAAAGGTTTTTGATGACTCCATAGTAATTAGTCAATTGGCTGATGACACAGTCTTATTTCTAAAAAACATTGATCAAATTTCTAAATCTCTCCAAATTATTAATATATTTTCCAAGGCTACGGGCTTGTGTCTTAATTTGAATAAATGTGAAATAATGACCCTAAAAGAATCTCATTTTACAGCAATTTGCGATGTACCAATTAAATCTAGTATCAAATATCTAGGAATTATAATTACCAAAGATAAAGAATTAAGTGAAATATCAAATATATCTAACAGAATAGCTGAATGTAAGACCAGATTGGATAGATGGATACAAAGAGATATTTCTATCTTTGGTAGAATCTTGTTGACAAAAATCGAATCTCTATCCAGATGCGTTTACCCTGCAGGCTCCCTTCCTTTTTCTGAAACAAAAATCAAGTTGATTAACCAGATTAATTTCAATTACATCTGGAAGAGGAAAGCGCATTATATTAAAAAAGGGATAGTAGTAAAGGACTATGAAGAGGGGGGTTTACAGGCCATAGATTTTGACTGCATGAATGGGATGTTTTGGCTCAAACATTTCCTAACAAATTGTAATAGTTTTTTGGTTCTGTGCCCCTAGGAATATCTTTAAAAGTGTTGGTGGAATTGAATTCTTATTACGATGTGATTTTACAGTACAAAAACTCCCTCTCAAACTGTCAGAATTTCATAGACAAGTTCTTTTATACTGGAAGTTGATTTATAAACACAATTTGTCCCCTCACAACACACCAATTTGGTACAACAGGTATATTTTATTTAGGAACAAGTCACTCTTTATAAGAGATTGGTGGGAGAGAGGCATCTGGTCTGTTGTTCATTTTCTTGATGAGGAAGGTAATTTTATGAATCACAGGACTTTTTGTGAAAAGTATAATATGTGATCACAAGCAATATGATAAGGTATTGAAGTGTATTCCAAAGGCTTTTGGTATGTTGGTTAGAAATACAGTGCCCTATGTACAGTGAGGAAAATAAGTATTTGAACACCCTGCTATTTTGCAAGTTCTCCCACTTGGAAATCCTGGAGGGGTCTGAAATTGTCATCGTAGGTGCATGTCCACTGTGAGAGACATAATCTAAAAAAAAAATCCAGAAATTACAATATATGATTTTTTAACTATTTATTTGTATGATACAGCTGCAAATAAGTATTTGAACACCTGTCTATCAGCTAGAATTCTGACCCTCAAAGACCTGTTAGTCTGCCTTTAAAATGTCCACCTCCACTCCATTTATTATCCTAAATTAGATGCACCTGTTTGAGGTCGTTAGCTGCATAAAGACACCTGTCCACCCCATACAATCAGTAAGAATCCAATTACTAACATGGCCAAGACCAAAGAGCTGTCCAAAGACACTAGAGACAAAATTGTACACCTCCACAAGGCTGGAAAGGGCTACGGGGAAATTGCCAAGCAGCTTGGTGAAAAAAGGTCCACTGTTGGAGCAATCATTAGAAAATGGAAGAAGCTAAACATGACTGACAGTCTCCCTCGGACTGGGGCTCCATGCAAGATCTCACCTCGTGGGGTCTCAATGATCCTAAGAAAGGTGAGAAATCAGCCCAGAACTACACGGGAGGAGCTGGTCAATGACCTGAAAAGAGCTGGGACCACCATTTCCAAGGTTACTGTTGGTAATACACTAAGACGTCATGGTTTGAAATCATGCATGGCACGGAAGGTTCCCCTGCTTAAACCAGCACATGTCAAGGCCCGTCTTAAGTTTGCCAATGACCATTTGGATGATCCAGAGGAGTCATGGGAGAAAGTCATGTGGTCAGATGAGACCAAAATAGAACTTTTTGGTCATAATTCCACTAAACGTGTTTGGAGGAAGAAGAATGATGAGTACCATCCCAAGAACACCATCCCTACTGTGAAGCATGGGGGTGGTAGCATCATGCTTTGGGGGTGTTTTTCTGCACATGGGACAGGGCGACTGCACTGTATTAAGGAGAGGATGACCGGGGCCATGTATTGCGAGATTTTGGGGAACAACCTCCTTCCCTCAGTTAGAGCATTAAAGATGGGTCGAGGCTGGGTCTTCCAACATGACAATGACCTGAAGCACACAGCCAGGATAACCAAGGAGTGGCTCTGTAAGAAGCATATCAAGGTTCTGGCGTGGCCTAGCCAGTCTCCAGACCTAAACCCAATAGAGAATCTTTGGAGGGAGCTCAATCTCTGTGTTTCTCAGCGGCAGGCCAGAAACCTGACTGATCTAGAGAAGATCTGTGTGGAGGAGTGGGCCAAAATCCCTCCTGCAGTGCGTGCAAACCTGGTGAAAAACTACAGGAAACGTTTGACCTCTGTAATTGCAAACAAAGGCTACTGTACCAAATATTAACACTGATTTTCTCAGGTGTTCAAATATTTATTTGCAGCTGTATCATACAAATAAATAGTTAAAAAATCATGCATTGTGATTTCTGGATTTTTTTTTTAGATTATGTCTCTCACAGTGGACATGCACCTACGATGACAATTTCAGACCCCTCCATGATTTCTAAGTGGGAGAACTTGCAAAATAGCAGGGTGTTCAAATACTTATTTTCCTCACTGTAAATTAAGCTCTTCATCTACCATCTTTAAAAATTAATGGGCAGGATTTTATTATGAATACTTCATCAAACAAATTAACCTAAGAAAAATTTCCAAATCAAATTTGTCAAAATAGTGTGAGTCACTTTTTTCCTAAGAACTCAATTATTACATTAAGAACTATGTATCTTTCCTTTCCTATACCTCCCAAAGCCAAGGAAATACATTTTAACGTTTTTAATGATATTTACACATCCTTAGAGCTTCTTAGATATAGATTTAATATTGATCACAATAGTTGTACTTTCTGTGATTCCGATATTGAAACAACAGCACATTTGTTTTTTGACTGCTTGAATAGTAGTCTATAATAGTCTGTCTCCGCAGCGGTAATAGTACAGACATCACTTTTGGTATAATAAAGGAAGATGTACACATTAAATTTTTACTGAACAATATTTTTATTTTGGGGAAATTTTATATTCACAAGTGCAAATGCCTTAAAACAAAGCCTTTGTTTTGTGTTGTTATGGGAAAATTTAATCATAGCTATACATTAAACATTGCGCACGAAATGTTTATTGATTTGCATATTTTCATACAGAACCAGCTTACTAGGTAAAAGGTCATGTATAGATTTGAGCAAGTGCTGCTTTTCTTGTCATGTGTGGAAATTTACAGGAGGAGTGACTTTGTTTGGGAAACTGATAAAAAGCTGGGTGCTGTTATGTCTAGTTAGTGTGCACTCTGCAGACATTGAAGATGGCTGTATGACTGTGACTCATTTCTTGCAAGAAATTAAATCTTTATAAAGACAATTGGGCAGGTTTTGTCTCTTATTCAGTAATGCGGCGTTAGTTTGAAATTTTGCCACGACAGTTGGTGTCAGAAGCGGAGATTCCATGGATGTGCCTTCCGGACCCTGGGAGCGGATGGTGACTGATCATCCTGGACTTTAGAGTCACAGCTCTACCCCGACATATTGAGGGAGAGAGGCCAACCGCTCAGGGGGTCTGGAGGGTCCGACCACTGGAACAAACGAACCCGAGGTGGCAACGGGACGCTTCTGGTAAGAGACAAACTTAAAATTCGGGGAAGAATTTTTGAAATTGAAAATTGAGTAAATTGAAAATTGAAATTGGGGTGGATAAACCATAGTGGGGTCTGACTCTGTGGCGAATGCAACATGGTTGATTCGTTTATGGGATAGAAACTGAAACCATGTGGGCGAATGCAACGTGATTAAAATTGAGAGAATTTTGAGATATCACGTGGGCGAGGAGACCGTGCTGTGAGCCGGTTTTGGGCTATTGGGAGCCAATAAGAGAGGACACTATTGGGAGTGTCCGCCCGTCTGGTCTTGGGTGAAGAGATCAGATCTGAACGGAGACGTCCGACAGATTCATTAGCGTACGCTAGAGGGGAAAAGCCACAGAGACAGACAGCCAGTATGGGGAAGTCCCAAAGCAAGCTAGCTGAATATGATACACCGGTATTTTGTCAAATGAGAAAATTATATGGGAAGAATGCATGCAAGGCAGAGAAGTTAATTAATGATTTCCCAAACGAGGGAACACCAGACTGAAAGAGGTGAATGAGTCAGTTGAAGAGGGGAGATAAACTGAAAAGTTGTTGTGGGAAATGTGTGTGAGAAATGAGAACAAACAATGAAATGTTGGGGGAAAGAGGCAGATAAGAGAGAAAGGAAAATGTTGTCTTATCAGGCAGAAGTCACAGCTGTTTAGAGATCGCCGGTGAGTATGAACGTTGACTAAATTCTGGCTAACATTTTGAGTGATATGATCGGTTATTTGATTAGTCGGTATAAAGATTTTGAGATGGACAAGAGCAAACGCTGTAAGCAGCTCCGCTCTGAAGCCCTGACTTCAAAGAAATTTGGTGGACTGATGAAGGGAATGGGCAGAAATGTTTTTATTGTAATTGGAAAGTTGATCAGCAAGTTGACCTGGCTACAAACAAAGAGAGAACAAGAAAATTCAAATTTCTAGATGTTTGTGCATATTCATTAATTTGTAAAAATGGGTGAGGTGCCGTTATACCTGAAGGGAAAATCCCAGAAGTGACTGAGATGTACAATTGAGAAACTAAAAGCAATGTTGATGAAAAAGCAGATAGCACCATAAATTGCAAGCCATTGTCTGTTTTATTGGACAACGAGCGAGCTCTGTCCTCAGACAGACTGCCACTTTTGGAGCACACAGGTTGCATTGCTTCATAAGCTAAAGATGAGAGTGTTTAATTGTGCTCAGCGTGGCCATTTTGGACGTAATTGTGTCCGAACACCCATAAGGTGTAGAAAGTTTGGCAAATCAGGCCACCAGACTAAATTCTGTAAACGAAACCCAGTAAAAAGAAAGTAACAGAGATTTACACCCTGTCTATGAAAATGAGATAATACGATTAATGAAGTCTTTAGTGATTATTTTTGAAGGAAGGATTTGAGATAATTTTAATATGAGGTTAAAATTAAAAATGAAGATGATAAAACATTCTGCAAAGATATATAACTCCTGATTAACCGAGTTTTAAATTAAAAATATAGAATAAATATGTTCTTGCTCTTCTCACTTTTGCAAAACTCTGATAATGATGATTTGACTGAATATTGGGTTGTTGAAATAACTATAGGTGTTAAAATGTTGAAAGCCCTAGAAGCTGATGTTTTGGTTTCAAAAGATAAGCTTGTGCTGAGCTGAAATAAACAATTTGTAATCTCAATCCGGCCACCACGTGGCCTAACTTGAGTAACAGAGACTCAATCGGAGTGGAAATTATAGCTTCTGAATTCATTGTGGGGGAAAAATACAAATATGAAATTCTGATCATTTGAAAATGTCAATTCTGGCAAAGGATAGAGTTAAAAGGAAAATGTTTGATGTTTATTTGAAAACAATTTAAATTTCTAGCCAGATCTTACACTGAGCTAGTGTGAGGAGTGAAAAGTTTATGAAAGTGCAGTGTACCAGCCCTGAAGGCCTCAGAGTCTCTCTCTCATCCCAGACCAGCTCAAAGCTGATATCTGACCCTGTGCCACAGATGATAGAAGATATTGATGAGTAAAGGCACAAGGCATCATGTGAACATAATAGACAGTTATTTGTTGAGATATAAAAAAGGTGCCATCAAGAGGGCAATAAGACATGTTTTAAAAATACAGACTTTTAATGAACTGAAGCGTTTGACGAATGTATGATATGACCAGTAACTTCTGTCTGCTCTTAGCCTTCACCATGTACAGAACTGATGGCCTTGGTCACAGATGTAGCAGAACATTAAATTGAATGGACAGGTGTTTTGACTAAATTCACTGAAAATAATCTAAGCACTGCTATGGAGCAGCTTTGAAGAAGTATGATGGATTTTAGTGATTAAGTTGTGTTATAATTAACCTGTCTCCATGTTTTTAACTAATTTGAAAGCAGACCAGATGGCTCTGGTGACTCTTGAATGCACTTTCCAAAAGGCTCCAGAAAATATCTGATCCTGTTTAGGGTCAAAGATCTCAAAGCGATGACGAGGTTGAGCACGATGTGGTTTCACCGATGACGGGTAAGACTTCCTACGGCCTGACAGGTTAGCAACCCAAGCCAGGGAAATCACGATAAGTCGCCTTGGACCCCCTACCAAAAAAAAACAAAAACAAAAACAAAAAAAAATATGGAGGAGGGGGTTTTATGTGAGGTGTGTATGAGAGGTGAGGCAGATGTCTGTGAGGCCAGCAGCATCTCTGTTGGGGGGGAAAGCTGTGTTTCGTAGGGGCCAAGGTCAAGACTGGACACAGCAGCCCCTGCCCTAATAATGGCCCCTCTATACCGCTCACCAAATACCGCATAAATTGAGAGCCAGGAAACACCCTGAAGAAAAGAGCAATGATTGGCATTTAAGAGCCAGCTGAGACCATACTGTGATTGTGATTGATAACCTTGTGGAACAGAACAAAATGTATTAGTATCAGTAAAGCTGTATGATATTGAACTAATATGTCTCTATCATAGTCTTAATCCTGCAGGTCATTAGATGGCAGAGGATCATTTGGAGACATGGTGATGGCTTTAAGTTTAAAGAGAAGTTCTGGATAACAGAGGTATCTAAACTAAAGATAACTTGAAACAATTTCACAGTATAACTTATTGGATATGTTCTAATTTGAAAATTCAACAGTTAAATTTCTAAACTTTGTGAAGGATTAATAAATTAAGGGTTAGCGAATTTAACATTATAGTAAAAGTCTTAGAAGACTGTTGAAAAGATAAATCTGGGTGAGAGAGGGAGAGAGAGACTGCTTCAGTGGAACCAGGGATTGTACTCTGCCTGCGACTGAGACAAAACAAAAACACTGATATCAGAACAAAACAACCCAGCTGACTTTTCTAAGAATAGATTAGTAATGAACAGATTTGAAACTGGTTAAGAAACCATGTAAAAGCACATTTTGAGAATGAGCAGTTCATATTTATGTGTCCTGATTGAGTGTAGTGTGCCATTAACCTCTGGAATGAGTGTTTTTATCATCACAGATGGGTTAGTTAAGTGAAACGACAAACGCTAAAGAAGCTGATTATTCGGAGCGAATCTGGTGAAAAGATGATCCAGAACATGGACGAGCTTTAAATGGATTGGTATCCAGCTCAGTCTGTTAATGGTAATTATGACTACTTTGTCATTTATGATGTTGTTTTGAATTAATCTATGGATTAGTGCATATGTTAAAGCGGAATAGTTCGAGATTGCCGCCCACCATGGGTTTAAGACCCTTGTATAAATTCAACAGAGGGTCGGAGTTTAAATAATGTCAATTGATTAAGAATGGCAAATGTAAATTTATAGACTGGACGGCAGAGACAAATCAACTAGACTAAATTATCCAGAGACTCCCTAGTATTTATGAAAGGTCAGAGGGCGAACAAAGGGAGAACTTCTAAGAAAGAAAGAGTTTTATTTTAAGTTTCCTCTGAATGGAGGCATGACATTAGATGTCTAAGAGAGCTTCTATTTCTGTATTAATGGCTGAAGGAGCAGGCAGAGAAGGCTTTCTGTGTGACTGGGATTGAGATAAGAGGAATATAATATTTTGGTTTCTGCAGAGCAGTAGAGATAAGAAACAATAATGATCATATGGTGTATCTTTTTGAGAGAGGAATAATGTGACAAGTTAAAACAAGAGAGAAATAGCCAAAAAAGATTGATTTTTTGGAAAATTTATTTATGAACAATTTATGAACACCTGTAAAGTTAAATGGAGTTAATAGACATATACGAATTGAAAAATCATTTTGAAACAGCTTTGAAGAAATTGATGATGACTTATAGTACAAATTTGAATACTTTACAAAGTGATATGGGAGATTATGAAAATTTGCAAGTTCTTGGTAAAGTTATAACAATTTTGGGTTTAAGTGGCAAGGTGAGGATTTGATTATGAGTGCCACTGCCAAATGACATGAATTAAGAGGTTTAAGATTTTGGGCCAGTTGGAGTGTACGTCTAAAGAGCTTTAATGGACAGGGAATGGAGAAAAGGGTACTTTGAAAAAGAGCCCTGATGAATTGATGTTGAATGGTTTACTGATAACAGGAACTGAAAAGATTTTGATAAAAATTGGATATTGAGTATGATTAAGTATGATGTCACGAGATAAAGATGAGTGAACGAGCTGATTGAATGTAATATGAATTGATAACTATGTCATTTTGATGAAGTGTATTTAACATAAATCTAAATTTGTTTATGTTCATGGATGGTTAAATATGGTGTGCGCTATGATTTGTGAGAATGGGTCTGCTGGAAATAGTATGTTTAACAAAAACAGGGTGGTTTGAAGAATGATGTTGAAACAACTGACTAGAGGAAGGTTGATTGTGAAGCACAGTGAGAAACTGTGGGCATGTAGATAAGAATGTAGCATGAAATCGAGGTAGAGAGCGAAGTGACCCCATTGGCAGACACACAAAAGAGAATCAGTGCATGATAGACATTTGTGCTTTGGAACTGTGTCCTGCATGGACAGAGGTGTCATCTGAACTGTGAGCAAAGCACAAAATGTAGACTGAAGGATGAAAGAATGTAGACTGAAGGACTGAAGGATGTTTTATGTAGAGACTTGAAGTGCTAAGATGGATTATTATCTATCTTACTTATTTTTATCGTTTAGTTTGAGTTGGACCACTATTATGTTTTGGACCCCAAAAAGGTCTGTTATGATTTTGATTAATTAAGAGAGCAACTGATTGTTTGTTTCTTCATAGGTGTTTTCTAAAGTGTGTATTGGGTCTCTGAGGAGTGACTGAGGGTCTGGCCTAGGGATGTGTGATGTGTCACTAAACGCTTGATAGCAATAAGGTGTCGTGTGTTTGGATTTTGTAGGTATCACACACCCCTAACATGCCGGAAGTGCAGTAACAGTGCTTGCTCACTTAGCCCGGCTTCCAGAGATGAAATATGGATTTGTCTTTCGTTTTATAGAATATTTTCAGTATGTTTTGGGGAAACCCTTCTGGTCAAGACTGCAGTTCGTAGCTTGACGGAAGCATGCAAGCTGATGGAGGGTAAGAGTGTAACGATGTACACAGACTAGCGTTATGCGTTCGGAGTTGAGCACGATTTTGGGGCGCTGTGGAAACACAAGAAAATGTTAAAGTCTGATGGGCGCACAATTATGAATGCTGCTTTTGTGTCTAATCTGCTAGACACAATTTTCTTGACTGGCTAGGTTGCTATCTGTAGAATGCGCAGCGAAACTAACAACAAAGAGTTTATTTCAACAGGAAACCATGACAGCAGACGCAGATGCGGAGGCCGTGGAAGTGCAACAGACGACACAGCCAGAATGTTTTTATTATCTGAAATAACCACGAATGTTTTGCCTTCCTTATAGACTATGCAGTCTTTCAACTCAGGGCCAGAGAAAAGCAGCGATGGGAGCAGTGCGACCGCACTGTGCAAAATGGCGTCTGGACGAGTAGTGATGTCAAGCCTTGTTTACCCCAAAAATATTTTCGATGATTATGATTAATGGCTGCATGGGCGATCACGCAGCCAAAGGGGGAATGATACTCAAATGATGGAGGTTTATGAGGAGGTTTTAATATTTGCTGAAAATTTTCGCATCTTGATGCATATTGATATACACGAAAACGAGAAAAGGCCTTGAGTAAATCAGAGCCCGTTTGAGAACACCATTCATGGGAATGGAAGGGGGTAAACAATAGCTTACATCAATAGAATTGTGAATTATTGCAAAGAGATGTCTTTTCTGTTGTCTAAGGTCTGTGTGCAGGTAAAATTTGGGGAAAATCAGCTGGGACTCCTTTACATGACATCAAACCAGGTGATTTCGGGTTGATAGAGGGCAACGGGAGGAGGAGCTGGAAGGCGAAAAGGTGGCTGGGGCCTTACCAAATCCTCCTAACAACGCATACTGCCGTAAAAGGGACGGAGAGGGCGACGTGGGTACACGCAAGCCACTGCAGAAAGTTTTCCACCAGCAGGATGGGGAGGAGCGAAACCGGAAGTGAAGAAAGCCATGACGAGGTGCCAGGGGAACAAAGCCTGTACTTTGGCACGGCTGCAAAAACAACAGCTAGAGATAAAGACGAGCTGCTGGCTTTGTCTGCAAATGTCCCATGCCTGCAAAGCAGTACCACTGACTGTTGTAACACTGAATGAAACTGACTGTTTGATCCCGCAGCAAATGACTGAGATAGTGAGAGCTGCGAAGGACATTGAGCACGGGAAAATCCCAACAAAACATCCAACATCTGACTGCGAGAGGACTGAAGTCAGAGTCAGAATTGACACGAATAATGAAACAACCGAGAATTGTACAGCGGTAGTGACTAATTTTACCTGCCAGTTTAGAAGACCAAATTACACTTCACCTGCAACAGTTTGGGTTTATGGTTAAGCTCATCATTTTATGTCGAGTGTTGGCAGGTTGCTGTTACCCAGCTTTGATGAACGTGGGGACATCTGTGTATTTACCGGGTAATGAAAACAAGAAAAAGGATGGACAGAAGAGAAAGTTAATTCTGTGATAGGGACTTTACCAGATAGAGCAAATGTGGGTTGGTCTATTTTCCTGGGGGTGGGTACAGCAGAATCGATAAACAAGAAAAATGGGTTAGCATGGACTGTACTAGCTATAGCTAATAGCACGGAGCACACTTTAACAATGGTAGATGAGGAAATGAAGCAAATCCGAGATGCAGATATCCAAAACAGACTAGTTTTAGACATGATAACAGCTGAGGAGGAGAGAGTTTGGAAAATGCTTAGGGTATCGTTTTGCTTTCATATTCCAGATTATAGTGACAATGTAACCAATATAATTGAGTACCCTACATGAGACAGGCTGTAAGAAAACTGGAGAGGGAAAAAGCTGATGACTGATGATTTGGTTGGATGACAAATCTGAAGGGATGGGGATATTGATTATGTTTTACTGTATTGCAGGTTTTTGAAATTGTTGTACTGATTTGTATGTGTTCACAATGTATTTTCAACGCATTTCCAGGATGGTTCAACGAGTAGTGAAGTCCAGTGTATCACAACAGATGGTCAAATTAGACATTTATGACGAGTACGACGAATGGATGAACAAATTTAGTGATAGGAGATAGTGACTAGCAAAGAGAAGAATGAAACAAATTAGGGGATTATGTTTTCGTTGATTTAAATCTGGGCGGCCTTTGGAGGCCTCAGATATCTAAATATTATAACCATGTTTTTATTTGCAGTGAAAGGGGGGCTTTAACCACAAAAATCAGCCTATGCATATTTTCTTTCTTCACAAATTCAAGTGATGAGAATAGATTATTGAATTGGATTATTACTATAATTTTTCATTCAGTTTAGATTTTTGTTTTAATCATTTAAAACTTTACTATTACATTTATTCATTTTTCATATTTAGCCTTTTTAACCTTACTATTATGTGTACTTATTTTTGAGTTTTCAGTCATAAATATATATATATACAATGATAAAATTTTTCATTATGGTTTATCAATGATGTGATAAAAAGAGGGGATTGTTATGGGAAAATTTAATCATAGCTATACATTAAACATTGCGCACGAAATGTTTATTGATTTGCATATTTTCATACAGAACCAGCTTACTAGGTAAAAGGTCATGTATAGATTTGAGCAAGTGCTGCTTTTCTTGTCATGTGTGGAAATTTACAGGAGGAGTGACTTTGTTTGGGAAACTGATAAAAAGCTGGGTGCTGTTATGTCTAGTTAGTGTGCACTCTGCAGACATTGAAGATGGCTGTATGACTGTGACTCATTTCTTGCAAGAAATTAAATCTTTATAAAGACAATTGGGCAGGTTTTGTCTCTTATTCAGTAATGCGGCGTTAGTTTGAAATTTTGCCACGACAGTGTTTTTCAGAAAGAATTTTGCGTTTCTGTAAATCTTTAAGAATGTTAAAACTGAAAAGTGGTAGAAGACTACTTGATTTATTGTATTGAAGAAATTTAAACTATTGGAAGACCCAGGTTAATTTTTATTTATTTAAATGAATTTATTTTAATTTTCTTTTTTTGTTTCATTTATATCTAGTTGTGCTCTGTTATTTAGAGTTTGCTTCTGAATTTGAATTGCCTTATTGTAATTTAGAGTTTGCTTCTGAATTTGAATTGCCTTATTGTAATTCTGTTTATTGCAAAAAAAAATTAACAGGTATGAAAGCGAGACCTAGGGATAAACTTATGCTGGGTACACTACATGTACGTAGCCATGTGCGTAGCCTACATATGAAGGTATATTAACCAGCTGAGAATTTGTGAAGAGCTTACAAAATGTGTAAAAAAGTCAAAACAGCGGCAGGAATCCCTCCGTCACACACAAATGAAGATCTGCTGCGAGGAGACGCGGTTCTGATGCCTGTACCGAACTGTGATGGGCAATATCGCGACTATGACAAGAAAAAATAGGTAGGCCTATCCTTGAGCATTCTGTCCTATTAGGGTTGCATCTTGCGACATGTCCCATTTTTAGTTCGTTTACATATCTTTGGTCTGTGTTGTGTTCATATTTCATTCTAACCACACCAGAGTTTGTTTGGAAGCGGGCCGAGACTGCTGAAAAGATGGGTCTCAACCCGCTTCCAACCGAACTCTGGTGTGGTTAGAACGAAACATGAACTAAAGAATATTGAACCGAAGAACGGGTTTGAAATGAACAAATCAAACTGACCAAATGAACCGAACTACAGATGTGAAAGCACCCTTATTCAAATGAACCGCACTAGCATAGCCCCAGGGTTCGTTTTAATCAAAACAAACATGACAAGTGTGAACACAATCTTAACCTGTTGAGCCAGTTCACAGAATCGAACTGAATCGAAATTTAGTTCCGAGTTGATGACACAAGATGCACATCCGAAGTAGCACGCATTCTCCTTGTGCAGCACTGAATGGTTATTGAACCAAAGAACGGTTTGAAATGAACAAATCAAACCTACATGGTTTTTTTTTTATTAGTTGATTTTGAACCAGTTCTTTGGTTCAATAACCCGTCTAGGCTACATGCTAAATGGCTCATTTGGTGCTGCACAAGGAGCGTGCGTCCTACTTCGTGTGTGTTTCTTGCATCATCAAGCCATCAACTAAGGTGGTATTTTTACCTCCCAGCACACTAAGACAGTGTATTAATTATCTATTTAACTATAGAAGAATGGGTGCTCACAAAAAATGTGTGACCAGGTATTATTCTACGCTCCTTTGAATTGTCTCTTGCATTCCTATGGACTATGCAGTTCAGTGCACTCTGGAAATTGCACATAAACTCTGTCCAACGTTTCAACTGATTGAAGCGTTTCAGTAAAGGGGCTTTTTTTTTAATAAACTACATCATCTTAAAAATAATGAGGTGTCACTATTCAGAATTCATGGATCTGGTGAAACGGTCAGCCCTGCTGAGGTTTAATTGAATTGGGTGCATACTTCACGTTTTCTCTGACATCTTGGAGGGTCTGTGGGAGTTTTATATGGTGAATGATCAGATGGGAGTCTACTTTCCTGCTATCAGTCATTGTTATGTCTGATGACATTTCACCTGCATAATATGAGAAATTATATTGTTTATGGCATTATACATTTACATAAATATTTATGTCTGATATATACGACTGACAGTGACGGTGTTATGACTGATTCAATGTATATTTGCACACAAAGTATTGTAAGTTTGCAAATGTCAAATAATTAACAACAGACCACAAGAAACCAAACATGACATAAGTGCAGTTGCCTACAGCAATATAAAAATGAGTAGACTTAATTTAATTAACATTCATCTTGTACTGTGACCTTTTTGGGACTTGGAGAAGTGTGAAACTAGAAACCCTACAGGGTTTGAAACGTGAACACACTATTAATTTTAGCACAAAAAATGACCACTTATTCAGGGTTGAATTTCAATTGCTAGCCTATATATATGTTATAAAAAGCATAGTTTAGACTTTCTGATAGGACCAAGTTACCATGTTTGAAGCCGTTGTAAACATGACGCACATTCTACATGCCACATATTAATGCGGCAAGTTGCGATGTTGCTTGTTAACATTAAATAATGTATAGTGCTATGTGGTGACTACCACAAAGTTACAAGATTCAACGAAAAAGCGTGCGTTTTTGCCATAGACTAAAAAAATATGGATGTAGTGTCTGTGACGCATTTTTGAAACCATCTTGGCAGCGCGCCACTCCCAGGAAACTGAAAATGGGCGAAGCGGTGGGACGCGGGTGGAGCTGAGGTGCCTGGTTGCTGAAACCACATCCGTCTAGTCTGACTATAGTGGCAATCCACCTGTCACTCAAGTGGCCACGCCCTTAATTATGCAGAACTTTAAGGCTTAATGTAATTTAAAGGGTGAGTTATATATAAAAAAAATCACCCCTCTCACAGTTGTCATGAAGGGCAAATTTAGCCATATAGACCAAAACCACTTTTTTTACCAGGCTGTAAACATATTTTTTTTCTGCTGTAAAGTTGGGCATTTTAACATGGGGGAGATTCAGGTTTAACTCCCTTATGGAGCCTGTCTCTAGTGGCCAGTCGATGAATTGCAGTTTAAGTCACTTCTGTATTGATTTCTAGAGAGACAATCTATGATGTTCCAGTGTGATGAGCGTGAAAATGGGGCGACAGGACACTGTAAATAACAAACAGCTAATCAGAGTAGTTCTCTCCATTTGCACAAGGGATGCACCGAATCCAGATTTTTGGGGTTCGGCCGAATACTGAATCCACTGGTTAAGATTCTGCCAAATTCAAAACCGAATCCTACTCCCATCCTCAGCCCATTACATAGACTGTAAAAAAATATGGACGTAGTGTCCGTGACGTCACCCATAGGATTGTAATGAGCAGTTTTGAAGTGTGAAGTAGGGTCAAGCTGGCCGTTGCCATCTTGGCAGCGCGTCACTCCCGGATAATAGAAAATGGGCAAAAAGGCGGGACGTGGGCGCAGCTGAAGTGCTGCGATGACTAACAGACAGCAGATAAATGGCTATCCAGCTGTCACTCGAAGTGGCCACGCCCTTAATTATGCAGAACTTTAATGCTTTATATAATGTAAACGAATGAGTTATAAAAAAATTCACCCGCCTCACAGTTGTCATGAAGGGCAAAATTAGCCATATAGACCAAAACTACAATTTGTACCAGGCTGTAAACATGTTTTTTTCTGCTGTAAAGTTGGGCATTTTAACATGGGGCTCAATGAGATTCTGCTCCCTTCTGGATCCTGTCTCTAGCGGCCAGTCGATGAATTGCAGTTTATGTCACTTCTGTATTGGCTTCAAGAGAAACTCCGGGAGGTTGCCGCTTGGTCCATTATCACAGTAAACACATTAATGAAGTAGGCAACGTCCACAGCAGTGTAATGATGCTCATATTGCAAAATATGCTATGCGGTCTTAAAATACAGCAGTAGTACAAGCTCCTTACTGGTGGAAAGCAAATGAAAGGCACTTCCTGAGGCTGGCCACTCTAGCGAGGCGTTATCTCTGTATTCCCGGGGCATCAGTGCCATCTGAAGCCTTGTTTAAGGCTTTTTGTAGTGTGGTTTTGGTCAAGTTTACTAAAGTAAACATTGTCACGCATGTTCTTCTCGCTGCTGTTTCCTGATGGTTTATAGAACAATTACCCCAAATCGCCCTTTGTCGTTTCAAAGAACAGCACAACAGAGAGCGCAGAAGGCGCGTGCGCAGTCATTGGAGGCACACGCTGCGGAGACAGACGAAAGTATAAACAAGGAGAGAGGGTGTTTTCTGCTGCGGGTTTAACTGTCAACAGGCTGCGCTCCTAGGCCTGCTATTTTTATTTGACAAAAAAAACTATTCTGGTTCTTCAAAGCTTCAAACGGATTCAGTGTATTTTCGTTTTGTCATCTTAATTTGGTAATTATTTAAGTGAAAAATATTTAGTGTAGGCCTATTTATTTAATTTTTTAAATTTATTTTATCTGATCTGTATGCTGCTGTTTGCACGGTAAAATTAACCCGTGAAAAAAGTGTCTTTTTAACGGGTCATAGACACTCGTCAATCGTATATTTATTTAATGCCAATTCAATATTATAATCTTATCAGTTAACGGTTAATAATCGGATAATGAGCAGCGGTTGTCGGTTGGGAAAATTTACCGGAATGAGCATCCCTATTGTATTTTTAATTGAATTAAAATTAAGAATTGGCAACATCATCTTGGCTGCTGTCTGTAGATTCCTTCATGCACAACTCGCATTCTTTCGGATGTTTAATACGCAAATGTTTTAACAGTGGCTATTGTTTAGGGTCCAATTGCCACCACGAGACAAATCGGCATTGCAAATTGAACATGTACCTCGACTTGAATTGACTTCTTTTGACTTAAAGTACTGCCAAACAACACGTTTTCTGTTCACGAGTTCCATTTTCACTTCTCACAGCCTACTGGATTTGAACGGTCCAGCTAAACATGTTCCCATAATCAACGGCGGCGTCATTATTCAACCTGCGGAGGCGCGTAGTGCAAGTCTAGGGTTCGCTTCAGTGGAAAAAAATTCTACGGTTTGGCAGAAACCGAACCCCGTCAAAAAGCCCAATATTCGGCCGAACCCGAATCCTGGATTCGGTGCATCCCTAGTTTGCATGCTGTCTCGCTTTCGCTCTCGCAATGCTCTACATCTGTGATCGGTTGCATAAACTGATTAGTCTTACAAGTTAGTCATCTAATTTTTTCTCTTCAAGACAGGTCATAACTTTTTTACCTGATTTTCCCACATCACAGTGAGGGTAGGGTTTAGGGGTGAAGGGCATCCTTTTCATTGCATGATTTACAAACACCCACTAGCTTGAAAACACCCACAAATGTAGAAACGCCCACTTTTGTTCCGTAGAGACACCATACTCGACGCCGCATAAATACAAACCAACTCACTATGACTACTGTAGTGTTTTTACGCAGTAGGTTATGAATAAAATCTATCATATAAAATATGATAAATAATTTGTACAGAGGGATTTTCAACATATTGCTGTTGCCACCTCAAGACATTGTCTTACAGTGATTTTAAAAGTTCCAAAACAATAAGCTCCCAAGCAGAGAAGGCGCACTGGAGTTCATTCACATTCTTAACAATAAACCCATCCCGTCAGACGGTTTCCCCTCATAAAGCTGAACAAGAGCCAAGGACGCAAACAGTGGTCTTATCGGTCAACAACCGATTTACTCTAGAGCTTCTCCTTTTCTTTTGCCGTGGCATTTAGACAAACGAGAGGAGCTCCAAAACTAACACCGGAGGACGGCCGGCCGTATCACAAGCTGCCCACCTTCATTCATTACCAATATAAAAATAGACCAGAGAGTGTGATCAAAGCAATCTCCACTTCGCCTCTCTTCCTGGCCCGGGAAGGGAACAACTCAGAATTGATTGCAGTTGCTTCTTTTTGTTTGTCTTTGCATGGAAAGCTGTTATCTCCTATTAAAAGAGTGTGTGTGAAGAGATCTCTGTGGACATAAATCAAACAAACAGTCCTCCTTTAGGCAAGCAGAAAAGCAATCAATTACGTACAAGCAGACAGAGAGGAGGAGGGTGACAGCATGTTCCATCTCCTCCCTTATTAACATAATTATTCCCTTAACGTTTGCTCAAAGATACACAATGGTATGGGCTTTTTTTGTAGATTATATACACAATATATTACGTAGAAAGAGACAAATAAGTGACTGTGATACTTTATACCCTCACAACGTGTTATTTTTGGGGTGTGGGGGGAGGATGTCATGGTATGAAACAGGTCTTTTCGGTTACATTTGTATTGACAAAGTCTTTAGATAATACAGTGGTAAATCGTACATGCCTAAAAAGCCTATTTGCTGTATACACAATGACCTCACAAAGTAAATACAACACTTAAGCCATGTTTAAAAATGTATGAATGTTATTGCAATAAGATAAGTGGCACTTATTTTAAAGAAAGATGGCACACCTTTCAGGCAAATTTTTAACACATATATACATATACATATACATATACATATACATATATACATATACATATATATATATATATATATACACACAGTTGCAAGAAAAAGTATGTGAACCACTTGCAGAATCTGTGAAAATAAAAATATCTACATATAGTCCACAAGACAAAAAAAAGCTAAATTTATTAAAATAACCCCGTTCAAAAGTTTATGAACCATTAATTCTCAATACTGAGTGTCTTTCCCTGGATGATCCACGGCTGTTTTTGTTTTGTTTTGTGATGGTTGTTCATTAGTCCCTTGTTTGTCCTAAGCAGTTAAACTGCCCAACATTCTTCAGAAAAATCCTCCAGGACCTGCACATTCTTCAGTTTTCCAGCATCTTTTGCATATTTGAACCATCTCCAGCAGGGACTGAATGATTTTAAGATCCATCTTTTCACACTGAGGACAATTGAGGGACTCAAACACAACCACTAAAATAGTTTGAAACATTCACTGATGCTCCAGAAGGAAACGCAATGCATTAAGAGCTGGGGTGAAAACTTTTGAACAGGATGAAGATGTCCAATTTTTTCTTATTTTGTTTAAATATATATATATTTTTCATTTAGTACTGCCCTTCAGAAGTAACAGAAGATACTTGCATGTTTCCCAGAAGACAAATTAAGTACAATTTACCTTGATCTTCAAATTCAATAAGTTTTCAGGCTCCTAATGCATCATGTGTCCTTCTGGAGCATCAGTGAATGTTTCAACCTTTTTTAGTAGTTGTGTTTGAGCTCCTCAATTGTCCTCAGTGTGAAAAGATGGATCTCAAAATCATACAGTCCCTGCTGGGAAGGGTTCAAATATACAAAAGATGCTGGAAACTGAAGAATCAATCAAACATTGGGCAGTTTAACTGCTCAGGACAAACAAGGGACTCAAGAACAACCATCACAAAACAAAAACACAGCCGTGGATCATCCAGGGAACAACAAGAATTAATGGTTCATAAACTTTTGAACGGGGTTATTTTAATAAATTCAGCTTTTTTTGTCTTGTGGACTATATGTAAATATTTTTTTATGTAAAATATCTTATTCAGGACAGTACTAAATAAAAAATAACATGCATTTTGTATGATCTCTTCTATTTAGTTCAAATTATTCACATTTTCACAGATTCTGCTAGTGGTTCACATACATTTTCTTGCAACATATATACGGTATGTACACTTTCTGGTTGTCAAACCTTTTGGAACGTGTTCAATATAGTTAATGTCTAGTTCAGTATAAACAACTTTCTGGACTTAATCCATTCACTAAAATTGGTTAAAACAAACTGCGACATAAACTAAGACAAAAGTTCTGAGAAAAATTTTAGTATCATTAGTTTGCACTTGATTTGATATTTTATCATCAAATGCAAAGACATGAAGTTTTCCGGAAAAAGACTGAGCTAGTATGTGTTCTAGGAACAGAAGCCGCTCATTGCAGCTGTGGTATTGCAGACCTTTCAGTGTGATTGTAATGAGAGGTCTGTTCACTGACCTGAGCTCTACGTTTTTTAGAGCTACACACAGCTGGGGACAGATAAGCAGAAACAAGGGCCTGGGCTGGGTCAGTGGCCCTGAGGTCGAGTGGTCACTGAAGTGTGGACATCATCCACCCATAACCCCCCTAACAGACTTGGACATGAACAGAAACACACACACATCTGCAGAACCTTTTGTTGCACTCATTTAAACTGATTTGAAGAAAAAAACCCAACTTATTGTGGCTGCAAACTGAAACCTCTTTTTAGTAAAAAATGTACTGAAAATAAAAAGAAATGCTCACAACAATATTTCGAAAGCTCATCAAATATAAAACAATAATTTATTATTTCTCTCATTTTACAAGACATCAAATTGCATTTCTAACTAATGATTTGTTAAACTGTATTATCTTGCTGTAATAGAGTGGAGACCTATACAAAAGGCTTTTTGTCTACAACAAACATCGATATCAACAATAAGAACAGATTTAGATTTTAATAAATGGTTTCACTGTGAGGCGTGTCTAATGTAACAGTAGCTGAATATGAACTTTAGGAATAACAGCACCTTTTCTTTAAAATCTGTAGAGCAAACGTATCGTTTTTGTTGTAAAACCTTGACTGCAAAGTATATAATGACACCTGACAAATATTCTGTGATGACCATGAAGCTAAATATCAGCGTTACTTTAATAAGCAATATGTATGCATAAAAAAGTACAATACTGCTGGCTGGCTGGCTGTTAGTCACTTGTCGGAAGAAACAAAATGCTGATGGTTGTTTATGGTCCTTGTATTGTTTTCCAAAACGTTTAAAGAGGATGAATGATCATGAATCAGTTCCTTAATATAATATTTCAAACCACAAGCTCAATATAGAAATGGACAGAGCAAATAAGAAAACATGTTCTCATCACTTGTATAAATCCATCGTCCTATTCAAACTCTCATTGTACTTTCTCTTGGCAAATGACAAAGTTCCTTCAGACAAGGCATTCATATTTCCTATTTACAAATGTTGCCGCATTGAACGAGGCAGGATTGTCTACCCCAATCGGTAGTGTCCTATATACAGAACATTACAGAGCCTACACCGTGGTCACTGACAGTAGGGAGTTGTACACCCGTGTCCCATCGGGGGACTTTGTACCATGGGTCAACAGTTCCTGGATAGTCATCCAATTGTCAAAGATTTTCTTGTTCCGCTTCTTCATCATCTTTTTGTGACTCAGTTCAATGATGTTGAGCTCCTTCTTGTCTTCGGCGCTGCCCCCTTGCTCCTTCAGACAGTCAATGCGGCTCTGCTTCATAAACTCCCTGCGCTGGCGCTGCTCTTTGGCACGAACGGCGTGTTGCTTGCGCTCCTCTTTGCTCCAGTAGCGACCCATCTTCATTTCGCTGATGGCATCGTCATCTGTAGTCATCCCGCTGCGCTCCTCTCGGATCCGTAGGGCTCGCTCTTTCAGGAGCTTGTCCCGGACGGGCCGCTTGGTAATGTATCGTGTGCCGTCACTGCGGATCTTCACTTTCCATTCCATCTTGGGTCCCAAGTCAGCAGAAGCGACGGGGTCTCGGCACATGCTGACTAGGCTCATCTGGCTTTGTGCGTACTCCACTGATTTTTGCTGGATCAGTTGCATGTAGCTCTGGTAGTGCTGGGCATGGGCCGGGATGTGGGCGTGTTTGTAGGGCGAATGGGGCTGGGCATGGCGACCTGCTTTGCGCTCTCGGATTTCAGGCTGGGTTCCAGCTTCCGACTCTTTCAACAAGGTTGGACGACCCCTGCTGGGGCTGCAAGCCTCTTGGACAGGCGATAGCAGAGGTTTAAGAATTCTGCTGACACCCGATGTACCGCTACTCGCCCCTGCCTCCGCCTGATTTTCAGTTCCACGTCGCAAGGAGTTGTCCGGGGAGAGCTCTAGAGTGAGCGGCGTGCTACGACAGCTTTCTCCTGTGTTGTACGCACTGGAGCTGTCCTTGTCTGACTTTTCTGGGAGTTCGCTGATGTCTGCTAGCTCGTGGCGTCTTGCATCCACGCTTGTGTTGTAGTTGCGGAAGCCGCTGTTGTGCAGCATCCAGGACTGTTCGCGGCACTGCTCGCGCAACTGCTGCATGCGGTGCGCTCGGACTATGCTCAGGCACTCAAGCTCAATGCTGCGGAGCTCTTCGTTCAGAAGCTCCAGCTCTTTGTCGACGCCCTCCTCGCCGACGCCACCCTGTCCGCCACCTACATTGCCACTGGGCCAGAACAAGTTCTGCTCTGGTGTACCACTGCTGCCTGTGCTCCGCATCTGGCATTTGAGCTCCAAAAGCTCACGAAACCGTTCACATTCGTCAGCAGGAAAGTCACCCAAGAAGTCCGCGTCCCCATAGTCTGCGGAAATGAAAGACTCGCTGCTGAAGGGGAGGTCGCCACTACCTAGGGTGTCCTGGCTGTAGGCGAGCCTGCGTCGGCTGCCTAGCGTGGTGGAGGCGCTGGTCTGGTCATCTGCAAGATTCTCCTGCTCAGAACTCTCATCGTTACGTGTGCTGTCGTCAGTGCGGCCCACTCCACTGTCCTTCTCATGGTGGTGGGAGAGCAGCGTGGCAGTGTCTGTTGTAGCTCCATCTTCCTCGTGCTTCTTCTGAAAAAAACAAGTCAAGAAATGTCATTACTCGATTTGTGTGACTACACACTGCAAATTGGATGTCAGTCGGTTATCATATCAAATATTTCCATATTGCTGCATCCCCATCAAAATATATATTGTGCATATATACCGCCTGGCCAAAAAAAAGTTGCTGTTTGGATTTAAATAAAGTCTATGATTGGACCATTATTGCAGTTATTAGTTAGCTTTTCATTTCTTAAACAATCATGTAGGAAGACACATTATGGCCATATTCCAGGGTGACAAAATTATTAATCAGGCTCAAATTGTGGTAAAATGGTTGAGAGGGAACATGAATAATCATTTTCACACATAAATGGGCACCTCTGAGTCCTGACCCTAAATGTATTGTAAGTCTTTGAGATGTGCTGGAGGAGACTTTACAGAGTGCTGGACTCTTGCATTGTCAATATAAGATCTTGACCAAACATTGATGCACCTCTTGATGAAAATAACATCACAACATCTATTTCCATCAAGAGGTGAATCAATTTTTGGTCAGTATGTACATGCTTTTCCAGAGTTTTTGGAGGATGTTTTTTGGAAGCCTTACCCTAAATGACAAAGTTTCTAGTTTTGGCATACATATTATAAGAGTAAGCAAGAGTAAACAATCATTTAATATTGTTTTGGATAAGAAATTTAATGCAGCCATATGAGATCTGACGCCTTGATTTCGTGGAATCATGGGAGTTGTTGTTTTCACCTCTACAGCTGGTGGAAAAGAATTCGACGGGACTCGGGCAGAAATAATATTCATGGATGAGCTAATGTATTAAAGATTTATTAACGTTACTGTAGTATGAAGCAGGGTGGGGCTCAAAGCCACTGGAGCGGAACGAGGCCACTGGAGCAATTGCTAATGAGAGACAAGTGCGATACACGTCTTGAGAGCAGTGGAGCTTTTATTATGCCACAGAAGACCACTTCCGCGTCTTCCGGTCATGCGTATGTGGGGTAACGCAACAATATTTGATCATATTAGATGCATTTGAGTGTGTTGAAAGTTATGTTATAATGCAACTCTGTGCGTTCGCTCAGTGGCTACGAGACACTTGTTGCACACTGCAGTAAGCTCGATCAATATTAGGCATGGTTCTCATGATAAATCAAGAAAACGAGATTTAACCAACAAGACTAACTGTTTTGAGCTATATAACAATGATTTGTTTTCTGTCGATTAACGTATCCAAACAGTTACTCACCTGTCTAATAAAACGCATAATATATTAAAGCGTCTTCTGTGTTTCCATGGTTTATACAAAATAAAACGAGAAATCGAAATCGAGGGTAACGCGGGTATGATGTCATTGATAGGCGACGCACAGACACAGTCCGTGTCCTGGTTAAAATTGCTTCTTTCTCTTTAAACATTTTTGGGATAACAAAGTACACAAGTCAACAAAATACATAACCTTTAATACCAGGTAGAAATGGGGCCTAAACTAGTCATGCTTTCTTTAAACCAAAGTCCTAGCTTGCCTGCTTTACCTCTTGCTCAGTGACGGACACAGAATTTATGATTGATATGTTAGATGTCATGCCATGACAGACTGAGCTATGATTGACTGATATGCCCCCTGACGGACTCCACAAGTGACTTTGTGATGGATTTACTGTACCTGCTGGAGCATGCTTGCGGTGAACTGCATCGCCTGATGGTGTTGTTGCTCCAACATATCCATGTGGAGGTCATCCAGGTAGTCGTTCCTGTCATCATCCATCCAGCCTTCATCCAGCTAAAACAACAAGGACAGGAGAAAACAGATATAAGCTGTCCTTCAAAGTTGGTGAATTGCATGTATGGTGTGTCTGTAGCTTGGGTCTCTGACCTGTATCTCTGGTCGAGCCAATAGCAGGCACACATTTGGGTGTTCCTCACTGGTTAAAAGAGCCACTGCTTCCTCGCGGTTCTGGATCTCAATGCCATTGATCTGAATTGTGGAGTGGAGATTTTTTTAGACAATGCCTAAATATGATGGAATAATACAAATGACATTAAATGAAATAAAGCAAACCTGAATGATTCGATCTCCCTCTCGAATTCGTCCATCTCTTGCAGCAATGCTGTTTGGATCAATCTGCACAATGACGAACATTGGTGACCAAGAATACAAACCCGATAAAAAAAAAAAAAATACAGTAAATCACAATGAAACCACAGAATTTTTAAAGAACGTACCCCAGACATTCACAATCACAAAAATGGCTACATTTAATGATAGAACTCACCTCACTGACATAGATCCCTGTCTCATCCTCATCATCGGTCCTGTAGCACACAGTAAACCCCAATTTATCATGGATATTAGTTCTGTATAAATCCACTTCCTGAAAGAAGAGAATGACGCAAACTATAAGTAATTTGTAAGTTGACTTGGCGAACAGTGTAAACAAAGCAGCTTAATCATAAAAATGTACACAATCTGCCATCTTGATCTACACATTTGAATAATTTGCCCAGATTAAAGAGTGCTGCGACAGAACTACATGCCGCCACAAACATGTAAATGAACCGAGTCTCATTCATCTTGTGCCAACACCTGTAATCTACAAGATACATATGGAGATCACAGCTCTCACAGGGCTGGTATCACAGCAGACATGAAGGAAGAGGGTGAATGAAGCTGTTATTGAGCAATCAAACAGCTTACTGCAAAAAATCCCCTGTAATCTACAACAACCAACAAATGCTCCACCATCAGTCTTAGTCAATGTAAATAGGTGACTCACATGAATACATGTCCAGGTAAATAAACTATATATAATGTATATGCTACTGTTTAAAAGTTTAGAGTCAGTAAGATTTTGTAATGCTTTTTTAAATCATTGTTTTTTAAAAACATTTATTTCAACAAAAATACAGTAAAACAGTAATATTGTGAATATTATTACATGTATTATATATATATATATATATATATATATATATATATATATATATATGTGTGTAATAACACAGTATATACTAATTTATTCCTGTATTCTAGTAGAATTTTTCAGCATCATTACTCCAGTCTTCAGTGTCACGTTCCTTCAGAAATCATTATAATATGCTGATTTGGTGCTCAAGTAACATTTTTTAAAAGTTAAAACCAATTGTGCTGCTTAAAAGGTGCATGTAACTTTTCCGTCCGCTAGAGTTTCCGTGACGCCAAGTTTGAGTGCAGAATCTTGGGGCATGTGGTCTTCACCTCACAGCTGGTGGAAAAGAATCGGGACAGGACTCGGGCAGAAATCATATTCAGGGATGTGATTATTAACGTTACTGTATTATGAAGCAGAGCAGGACCGAGTGTTGTGGAGCTGAGCAAGGCTGCTGGAGCAATTGTTAATAAGATGAACGCAACACACGCCTCGCGAGCAGCGGGACTTTTATTATGCCACAGTCACGGCACCATTTCCGCTTTTCTGGTCATGAGTATGAGGTAACGCAGCTCTGTTTATCATATTAGATACATCTGAGTGTGTTGAAAATGATGTTATGTCGTTACTCTATGTGTTTGCTCAGCGGCTGCTATGACACTTGTTGCACTGCAGTAAGAGTAAAGCGTTTCTGCAAAATACCGAGGGTAACGCAGATATGATGCAATTGAGAGGCGACTCCCTCACACGTCCCGATTCCCTGGTTAAAATAGCAATTTTCTCACGGTTTACAAATCATTGGAAACATTCCTGATATTTTAAGAACTCATCTGAACAAAACAAATAATACTGGCCTAGTGTTTTTTGGATATTTTACTGAAAAAATGTAACATAGTGCACCTTTAATACATTTGTGAAAACTAAACTATTTAAATCAGCATAAATTATTATTGTAATTTTTTTCATATGATGAGAATAAGACTTTTTTTGTATATAAAAAGTCTTAAAAAATTTGTTTTTAAATGTAACTGAAGAAATAGAATTCCTTACGTACTATTTCTTTTGATTTCAGGGTGATATATAATCGTAACGTGCTTGAAAGTTTTCATGACTTTTACCCAAGATATAAATGGCGGTTATAAATCTCTCAGACCTTTGATTTTCCAAAAAACTTGATCCTTACTTTGAATTTGCTCATGACCATGCTGATGAAGTATTTGATAAGCTGTTTAGTTATTTACATAACATGATTACAAATGTTGCCAACACTGCACTACGGTATGAAAAGACTCCAAAACACTGTGTTTTAACAAATTTTTACCTCACAACATCTAAAACGCTCTTTCCTTTGTCCTTGAAGTGCAATGGGGAGCATTAATCAAGGTAAACAAGGCAAGACGGAAGTGGTGTTGTTGGGCATTCAGACTGGTCCGATTCTGGTCATTGATCTCTGTCTGCAGGGCCCCCACTGTGGCACCTGGAGGCCCTCAGGGGCCAATGAGAGGTCGTTGAGAGGGCTGCGTGCAGAGCATCTGCTGCTATAAGTCTCTGAACTTCATCTCTTTATGGACTCACTCGTGACCCCTCATGACTCACAGCCCGCCACTCTCATTACGGCGTAATCTGTCTATGCTTATTGTACACTCAGATCCATCACGCCAGTCGTTAGTCTAATTCCAACCTATCCAATGATCTCTTTTCACTGATATATAAGTCAATGACAAAAGCAAATAATGATATCCCATCTTGCATCTGTTCAATTGAACAAGGCTAAAAAGGCTACTTGATATTGGTACAGCTGACCACTTCAGTCTCTGTGTGAGGGAGGGTGTAGTTGGTCAATTCACCAATGGATCAGTGGAGACAGTTTGCATCAGGCCTGGCGTCAGCATGTCTTAATTCACATTTCAGGGACAACAGAAGACGGAGTAAAGAGAGAGATTCTGTGTGGCATTACCTCATATTCCAGCTCCTCTCTTTCTATCTCATGCTGCATTCCCCCGAGGAAATCATTGGGGTCGAAGTATTCGTGTGCAGGAGAGTGTCTAGAAAACATAAAACCAAAACAATATCATACTGTAAAGAAGAAGAATATAGAGGCAATGTGCTTATAAAATGAACCCTGTATTCAAGTTTTAGATGGTTGATTAATAAATGCGTTCTGTGAAATGCTACCAGGCTGGTTGGGCTGCCAATTTTAAAGGGATTTTACCCTTAAAAACACTGGAATATGTGGTTTCTTGTGGATACATCGGCTTTATAAATCGGCAGAAATGGTGATAAAAGAAAGCAATGTCCAATAAATATTTTAATTTATTATTAATAATAATAAAAACAGACTTCAGATAAATAAATCAAATAACAATGGCTCATCCAGTCAAGTTGAAGAGCTTTAACTATAATCTATTTGAACAAATCAAAGACCTAATAAGGTAAAAAATAAGCACCTGCGAAAATTAGATACAATTTCTATTTAATTTTGGTGCGTTGGGTAAAAATCAATTAAATTATTTTCTCTTGGCTACCAAGTACATGTCAGTAATACGTGAGAGACAAACCCTGAGGACACACACGCAGTGAGATGTGAGAGGGCAATGCAAATCCAAATAAATGAGAGCAACTTAATTTCATCTTGTGCCCTGGGCCAAAACACTGTTAGTCTGACAAATATATTAAACGTCTAGTTGAGCAACTTATGAATTATGTGAAATGGCAAGTAAATGCTACATTTGTAATGCGTCTCAGGCAGCACTCTCTTTGCTATAAACAGCACCATCTTCACTAGTTAGGTGTCAGTCATAACTGAAATCTGTGATATGCATTCTGATATGCTGTCACTCACCCCTCTGGAAGCAGGTACTGCTCAAGCACATCTACAGGCGGGGAGGACGTTGGCAGCTTGCTGAGGGCCATGATATGTTGGAAGGTGATGTCCGTCTGGGTGCTGATGTCCACGACCTGCCCCTCCCCAGTTGGGCCTGTAGGTTTGGGTCTGGGAGCACGGCGTAGCACCTGGACCATAATTGGCTCTTTAGCCATACGGAAGGCCTCCACTGCCTGATCGTGCGTCGCCTTGGACAAGTCCTTTCCATTGACCTGTTGAAACGGATAAAATGATAAAAATCGTTTAATATGTATGGAGTTTTGCATGACTAAGAAAACTGCATAACAAAATCTACTCCATCATAAAAGAGATGACAATTTCAAGGGAGCAAAGCAATAAAAACAACCGTTACAACAGAACAAAACGTCTGTAGTGTAGTGTAGTGTCTCTCGCCTCTTTCGGGGGTCAGAGATAGACTCAGCAAAACAACAACATAAATTAGAAAGCTCTCTCTTGCTAATTAATCAGGGTCATTAAACAAACTGAACCAGGGGAAACAAATTTAGCTAAGTAATTTGAAGACGAGGACCTCCCTGGAAGATAATGCGGGCGCTGTATATGAGGAAATGAATGCGAGCTTCAGGGCCAAAGCATGACACACCAATCAAGAGCAGAGCTCTGCTGATGAGGGCTGAAAGAAATGAGAAAGAAGAGGTTCAAAGCAATCTTTTAGTGCAGAGAACCGAGGCCAGATGGGGTCTGAGCTGCACACATAAAGGGACATTTCTAAATGGATTTGTACAGTTCTGAAATTGCAATTGTTGCTATCCTAAAAGATGCTACTTTGATACCACTGTAAATATTTAATAATGTCTAATGCAGATATTCAGGGTGACAAATAAATAAATTAAATGTATATAATACATAACTGAGAACAAATAAATTGCTTAAAAGGTTGGGTAAGTGTTATTTCAAAACTGCTTCATAAAAGTGTCTCGGGCCGTGGACCAAAACAAACTTGTAGCCAATCAGCAGTAAGGGGCGCATCTACGAATGATGGTGAGAAGGGAGCGCTGCACGCCATTATTCAAAATACACAATGGACGCGAGCCGAGCGATGACCGAAAGAGAGAGATGGCAGATAAAAATCACATCTGGAAAATGTCTAAACAAAAGAAGGCTTACGATCAGGAAATAAGTATCAGCTTTCCAGCGCTGGAGAGAACTCAAGGAGCGCTAAGGCCTGCAATCGGACGCAGAGGTTGCTTTATTTTCTTCTCGATAGGCGAGTAACATTGGTTTTGTTTCACAGAATTAATATATGCTAGCTTTTGCTTGAATATGCTCGTAATTTGCGATCGTATTGTCGTTCACTTCAGCGATGATAAAGACCCATACATTTCCACATCCAATAACGTTAAACCACTGTCTGTTTCAAGCATCAGCTGCCCAAGTGTGAGACAATAAACTCCTAATATATGTTTGTTTCCTTTGGTTCCTCTTTTTGTGATTGCTATAACCCTCTAATCTTGTCATATTTGTAATATGTTCATTAGTTGGACTTTCATGCTAGTGCTATCGAGTTGTTCATGAGAACGGTTTGTGTTTTTGTGATCGCTATAACCGTCTTATCTTGTCATAATTGTAATACGTTTGTTAGTTGGACTGTCGTGCTCGTGCTATCGAGTTGTTCATGAGAACTGTGTTTGTGTTTTTGGGATGTAAGGGATGACATTTTCATTGAACGTTTGACCTGGATTAGCATAGTAACACACATTGCTTTCACTTATTGATGGCATCGTACCCTTGGCCGGCTGGTACAGCAGATTCCGCCATAGTCGTTGCCCGGGTTGCGTACATATGTGTGGGGCGGAGCTATCAAAATAGGGGCGAGACCGTGTTTGGTCTCAAAATAGGGGCGTGTTTGCTTCGGTGATTTGAAATATCAACATTGGTTACTAGAAAGCACTTACCCCACCTTTGAATCAAATGACATGAGCACATGTCCAAAAACATGCTGACAAGCAGTTAAAAAGTATACATTTTATTGTTGGTGTATTGTGTAAATTATTTCCCAAAAATAAATATCCAAAACAAATGTCCCGGTTAGGCTGATGTCAAGCTGAACCAAACAGCTGAGCTGACGCACCTTCATTAGGATGCAAAAGCATGACAGTTTCTGTTAGTGTGTTTGCTAACAGGATGTTTGACCTTGGGTGAACCGCCTTTCTTATCTCAGAGCTTATAGAGCTTTTCCCCATGTTCTCGTCTCAACAAACACAGCATTCCCCATTTGTTCATTTTTGATTTCTAGACGAGAGACAGCTTTGATAGGATCTTTGCTTGAGGCATTCACACCCACTTATGCAAACCTGCTCACACACACACACACACACACAGACACGTTGGGTTTTCATGTTTTATGGGGACTTCCATAGGCGTAATGGTTTTTATACTGTATATTCTATCCCCCACACTGCCCCTGCCCCTAAACCTACCCATCACAGGAGACATTCTGCATTTTTACATTTTTTACAAGGGTGTGATGAAATTCAAAGAAAAAACACAAGAAATTGGGTGATGCAATGCTAGAGAATGCACAAACATCTTATTAGTGCACACAAAGTGTATATCTCCAAATGGGCTCACATATATTTACATAAAAATAATGGATTAGCGATACATTTTCTGAGAGACATGGATAGATTTCTCTAGTTGTATGCCATATTCTTTTACATCGAACATTTCTGCACCTTGTCCGCAGTATCAAACCGCTCACACGGCTTTTACACATTCATCCACTGAAATCCACTGTGCATTCAATTTTCTTTATAAATAAATAAATCACTTGTGAGAAATATATATAAAGTCTAATTCACAAGCTGCTGGATCAAATTCTCGGATTTTCAAACAGGCAGGATCGGAGCACTTCAGCTTTGAAGAGGGAATATGTTAACTAATAACCAAGAGGATTAAAACTAATCCCAGCCTGAGGGATAATTGGAACATCCAATATGAATCCAAACTCTGAAACTTCCAAACCGAAACAAAGATTCACCATCTTCATAAATTAACACTAAGAAAGCCTTTTCATTTTTTTCCAATCGATATATAAACTTACGAAGCTTTAATAGTACAGTGATGTGTGTAAGATGGTAAAACCACGGTACATTCATTTTATAGGTAGTATGGTCCTGAATGATTACCATATTTATATAGGGTGGAATGTATGTGGTACTTCAACATGTAAACGCTTACAAAGGTATGTTTTATTGGAGATCATAGCATGGTACTACCATGATAAATTAATTTCAGTAAAGTATATCTCAAAGTACCACAGTATAACCATCTCATACCATGGTACATTTCAAAACTACATGGTTATTGAAAATGTACTGGTTAGTAAATGCTATCCTAGGAATAAAATTGTCAGTACAATGGTACATGTCCAAAAAATACAAAACCAAGGTATCATATTTTTTTTTTTTTTACTTCACTGCTGTTACTGAAAATGGCAGTTCTTTCCTTTTCTTGATCGTTCCTTTTCTTTATTTTACCTTTCAACTCTTAACTCCTATTCAATTCTGTATAGATTTATTTTTCCTCTCTCTTTCTCCATCAGCTAGGTCAATAACACAATCATCCCTTTCTGTGTGTCAGTCTGATTCCCGGTAAGACTTAAGTGTTTAGGAATCCCTCTCCTCCTCGAAGCCCACGACCCCGAGACAAAGCCTCAACCCTGGAAACGTTCTGCCTCACTGCCTCTTCAGCAAGGAGGAGGAGGGAACCGGGACCCCCATTCACACAGCTCACCTCTGACACCGTCTCACTGAGGAGTACACACACCAGAATGGTGCAAACTGAGCTTCTTCACCCTCTGTTTAACACGGACCCAGTGGAACGGCCACTCACGGATGACACATGCTGCTGCATTAGACAATGAACAGAAACAATATTCATACTGACATATTTAAAATCAAAATATAGACTTCACACGCTACTTAATATATTTGTACTTACATCTTACTGAACCAAACTTTTAGTGTAGCTAAATATACCCTTAATCTTGATCTATATCTGGGTCTTGGCTTAAGGCATTAAACAAAATTGCAGTCTATTTCCAATATACTAAATATCCTACTCACCTCAATCACAAGTTAGCATGGTATATTTACCATTACAGACAATAATTTACAAGAATTAATGTCATTACTCCAACTCTGATTCATACCAGAATGATCAAAAGTCGATCCTTTCTGATGCAAGGTGGATTAGACCTTTTTCCCGCTACTTGTCAATATCAATAAACTCAATGAAATGTCAAAATTAAACATGCATTTGGAGATGCTACTCAACAACACAGAAATATTCAATGCAAAACCAGATCAGGAGGATCTGATTATACTTGGAAATCAATTCCAACTTCATCATCAATGTCTGCTTCACAAATACCAATTCAAGCTCCCATTTTCCCATGATATATAGTGTTCTCTGGTTAGGTGGACGTTTTACACTCTACACATTATGAGTCTAAGAAGAACAACATAAAAAATGTGACAGACAAAGTTTAAGCTTAAAGGGATAGTTCACTCAAAAATGAAAATTCTGTCATCAATTACTCACCTCGAGATGTTCCAAATCTGTAAGAGTTTCATCAGTAAAGAGAAAAGTTTCATCAAAAGTGCTGCGTAACACACGAGAATGAACCTTATTGGTTATTGTGGAAGCTCAAAATGTGCTGCGTAACACGAGAATGAACCTCATTGGTTCTTGCTGAAGCTCAAACGTGATGCGTAACACAAGAATGAACCTTATTGGTTATTGTGGAAGCTCAAAATGTGCTGCGTAACACGAGAATGAACCTCATTGGTTCTTGTGGAAGCTCAAAATGTGCTGCGTAACTCAAGAATGAAACTCATTGGTTCTTGCTGAAGCTCAAACGTGATGCGTAACACAAGAATGAACCTCATTGGTTCTTGCTGAAGCTCAAACGTGATGCGTAACACGAGAATGAACCTCATTGGTTCTTGCTGAAGCTCAAACGGGATGCGTAACACGAGAATGAACCTCATTGGTTCTTGCTGAAGCTCAAACGTTATACGTAACACAATAATGAACCTCATTGCTTCTTGAGGAAGCTCAAACGTGCTGCGTAACACGAGAATGAACCTCATTGGTTCTTGATGAAGCTCAAACGTGATGGGTAACACAAGAATGAACCTCATTGGTTCTTGATGAAGCTCAAACGTGATGGGTAACACAAGAATGAACCTCATTGGTTCTTGATGAAGCTCAAACGTGACGCGTAACAAGAATGAACCTCATTGGTTCTTGTGGAAGCTTAAACGTGCTGCCTAACACGAGAATTAACCTCATTGGTTCTTGATGAAGCTCAAACGTGATGGGTAATACAAGAATTAACCTCATTGGTTCTTGATGAAGCTCAAACGTGATGGGTAACACAAGAATGAACCTCATTGGTTCTTGATGAAGCTCAAACGTGATGGGTAATACAAGAATTAACCTCATTGGTTCTTGATGAAGCTCAAACGTGATGGGTAACACAAGAATGAACCTCATTGGTTCTTGTGGAAGCTCAAACGTGCTGCCTAACACGAGAATTAACCTCATTGGTTCTTGTGGAAGCTCAAACGTGCTGCGTAACTCAAGAATGAACCTCATTGGTTCTCAGACATCAAGCAAACATGCTTGAGCTCCCGTTTACCACAACTGATGTGTGGTTGATCAATGTGAATAAAAGCCTAATTTCAATCTGTTCAGCGTAAAAAGCCATTGTGTCTCTTCAGAAAATTTGGACTAAACCGCTCAATTCATATGGATTAGTTTTACGATCTCTTTATGAACTTTTTGAAGCATCAAAGTGTCAGTTGTGTCGCTGTCAATGGAGGGACAGAAAGCTCTCAGATTTCATCAAAAAGATCTTCATTTGTGTTCCGAAGATGAACGAAAGTCTTACGGGTTTGGAGCGACATGAAGGTGAGTAATTAATGACAGAATTTTCATTTTTGAGGGAACTATTCCTTTAAGGCTTTATTCCCGGAATCCCTGAAAGAACATTCTCACCATGTTTTAGTCCTGTCTAGAGACTTAATTCCTCTTTTCTTCCAAACATAACAGTCCTAAAGAAAAAATGGGGGAGGGGGGTTTGCAATTTGGCAGGCTTTGATAAGGTCTAGAAGATGTGTATGTCTGTGTGTGTTATTTCATTCAGAATGAGGAAACCTCCTTACAGTTCTGGCTGACTTGAAACACAGCAACCTTTATACACTGCGGCATGCCATCTCAGTGTGGATTAAGCAGCAAACAGAGGAAAACTAATGCTCCTGATAAGCATGGACGCCTGCTAAAAGACGCCGCTGTTTACTTGCTCTTAATCCTGTTTAAGCATGAGACCTTCTGTTATCCACAGAGGATCAATAGTAGGAGGCTAAATCATTTCCTTCAAGCTTCCTGTGTCCTTGCTTTCCTCCCATAATGAGTTGTCCGTTACTTTACGTTTGAGGAAATACAGTTTCCCACACTCTACCAATCATTTCCTAACCTTACTAGCAGTTTTTGAGGTTTTAACCAGGCTTACATCAAATCATCTCCCACAGAACTTTCTGCAGAATTTGAGGCCATATTTTGGGTACTGTAATATGCTTGCAGATCTGGGCCTGATCCTAGTCTGGTCTTTTAAACGGAGGAATTAATTACTATAGAAAAAATAAGTGCAAATAGCTGTAGATGCTAATTACACTAAGTGACAATAGTGATATATTCTATTTACACCATGTAAAACTAGCAGTTCTTTGCAATATGTGTTCCACTTTTAGAAAATGTTCCTTATTTTTATTGAAAGCAAATACCTTTCCGATGTGATATGTGATGGGAAAAGGGAGAAGCGCAAGCTCGGCAAAAGGCGGATTCGAACCCAGGTCGATCGTGTCAGAACCGAGTTCTATGAGCCTTACGTTCTGACTACGCCACTGAAGACTTGATACACACAAGTTTTTGAAAATCTTGCGTGGCCCAACCAGGCATTGACGTAAAAAGAGCTTTCCAACAAGGCACGCTATTTGCACGGTGTAGGGGAGAGTGGGGCACAACCTAACGCTTTTTGACTGTCTCAGTTTGTGTAAATCCACTTGGGGTTCAGAGTATTTATTTTTTCCCACATTAATTTCACACGTGTAGTACAATTATGTGGTTTTGTTTCATTAATACAGTGTATACTTTTTTTTTTGATTTACCTCGAAAGAATGGAAGTGAAATGTGACAACATGCCCCATAGGTGGGGTACATTGTAACATGTGAGGGACTCAATGTAACATGACCAAATGACAGCTTAAAATGTTACCTGATATAATCAATAAAATATCAATGACAAACTATAATATTTTGTCAATAAAATACATTTGTTAACTTTTTAAAATAAAATAATGGCATTTTTTTCATCATTAAAATATACACGTTTCAGTTTGACAACAAACACATCGCTAAATGCAGCTACACAGCATAGTTCAAAAAATAATAATAACGAATAATATCTGAACATTGACTCTCAGTTATTATTCACTCTTTCCTCATGGTTTCTCACAATAATTAATACAAGTATAGAATATAATAGCATATTTCTAATAGGGGCTCATTGTAACGCAGTGTTACAATGCACCCCACCGGCGCAACTGGGATGTAAACCGCGGCTCGTGTCTTCTGCTGTTAGATCAGCATTAAAGAACGATCGCAACTGTTAAACAACAGATATAAGATTAAAATAATATCAGATTTGTCTTATCTTAAATAAACACAAAAACAGAGATGAAAAATGAACTTAAGTAATAAATGTACTTTTAAATAAATGTTCCGTAATATCTTCCCAAATTTTTTTTAATTTTGCTGCAATTTTTCTCTAAATAATGTTGATATGGCAACTAGTAAATACACTAAGTTTAGTCATCCTGGCATGTGTGGAAAGTTTTAAAGGTCCCGTTCTTCGTGATCCCATTGTTCAAACTTTAGTTAGTGTGTAATGTCGCTGTTAGAGCATAAATAATACCTGTAAAATTATAAAGCTCAAAGTTCAATGCCAAGCGAGATATTTTATTTAACAGAAGTTCCCTTTCAAAGCCTACAGCGAACGGCTGGCTTGGACTACATCCTGGTACTTCCTACATAAATGATGTCAGTAGAACAGTAGAACAGACTAACCGCCGCCCACAAGAATATGCAAAAAAAGGAGGCGTGGTCTTGTTGCTGTCCCACGTGGAGAAGAGGACGTGTCGCGTGGAGAAAAATAATTGTTGCGTTTGAGTGTGTTTGTCGCCATGTCGTCGAGACGCTGTTATTTTCATCCCGGAGTCAAATCACCTTTGTTTGGCTTTCCCAGGGACGCTGTAGAGATCATTAAGCGCATACATCTCCCGTTAAGAGGCGTGACCTTTCCACGTTCGCTAAGCTGCGGTCAAATCACAACACAGGAACCGTGCCACGTTTGCTAAGCTGCGGTCAAATCACAACACGGGAACCGCTGGCACAATCAGAACTCGTTATGTATTTCTGAAGGAGGGACTTCATAGAATAAAGGAAGTCATCAGCCGTTTTTAGGACAGTGAAAACAGCGGTATACAGATAAGTAAATTGTGTTAAAAATACTGTTTGTTTGTTTTTTACACGCGAAACATGAACACATGTTATATTGCACACTGTAAACACAATCAAAGCTTCAAAAAAACACGAAGAACGGGACCTTTAAACCATGTGTTACAACTAACCCTGCGTTAGGTTGTGCCCCGCGCTCCCCTAAATAAATAGACACTCCGATGGAAAAATACAGTAAACAACATAAAGGTGTTTTGCATCCTGAATTAGGAAGAACAAAAAGTGGTGGAGATGAAGAGAAAGTTGGTTTATATGTAGTAAAGAAGAAATGCAGAACTGAGAACTTTAGAGCCATCTGCCAGGCTCTCTGTGGCACCTGCAAGGACTCATCTTCTTTCATGTTAATTATTGTCAAAGAGTACACCTGTGAATAATTAAATCACTGTTGTTTAGTTTCCTTTCACGCTTGAGTTTGTGCTCATCTAGCACGATTCTGGAGATCTGTTCATATGAAACATGAAACCAAATATGTATGCGATCAGTGAGGAAAAATGTATAATTGTTCATTGCACCAAGGATATGGATAACCACTAATCTGAATATTGAAATTTGTTCCGCCAAATGTCTATGGAGGTTACAACCAAGGTTATTTTACTCTACTCGCTTAAAAATGAACAGCTACACCTTTTTCCTTGCAGTACATTTTTATTCACAGACGTTGCAGTGGCACAGAGTATAGTGGAGAAATATGGGTTTTTGATAAGGGGTGTAAGAATAAAAATAAATAGATGATAGCATCACTGCGATCCTACATAGGAAAAACATTTTTTTTTATAAAATGGATGGTTAAAATATAAAACAATATAATGCAGGCATTTAAGATGTATGCAAAATTGCTGACATTTTACCTCAATATTTACTCTAACACACTAGTCAGACGTTACCTGTGGGGAATTTAACGTTACAAAACATATATTTGACAAATGATGACATGCCATATAAAAAGCCATCTGGACAAAGAGAGCTACCACTAGAAATGCTGACAATACCATCTTCACACTCCTGCACAACAAGCCTTTAGTACCCATGAATGTTAAAGTACTTCTTTAAGACACAACAGCCCCAATATTTTTAAAGCGAGTCGCACAGCAAGCAGTATTTAGCCACTATGAGTGCTCATTCTGAATATAAATGAGATGTAATAGCTCTATCATCAGCATTCAAAATCAGCCAACTGCTCTAGCCTAGAGAGTTCAAACTTCTCTGTTAGCATGTTTTATTCATGACTCAGCATGGACACCAGGGAAGCATGTCACCATTCAACCCCCCTCACATGCACACACTCGATTTTATGCTGTTAAATTGTGTCTTATCACATTCTAAAGACTAACAAGTCTCTGGAGTGGAAGCCTGTTCTCAGAATTGGGTCTATTAATATAAATGATTCAGAATTAAGTCATCATTTCTTTGGTTGGAATGGATAAAGGTTGACATGCTTTGCTTTTAATATTTCTTCTTATGTAATTATAAAACACAGACAGACAGCAAAAATATTTGACCCCTAGCATTAGACAGAACAAATGGCAGACGTAACATCACGAGTGAAAACAAAGACAGTTGGGACACTTAATCTGGTCTTATTTCGTTTTAATTGTGAAGAATCTGATGCATCTGTGCAAATAAAGCCGTCCATAAAACGCGTGGGCACACCTGTGTTTGTCTATCACCATGCATAATCACATCTGCGCCAGCCTTATGGAGACTAATGACAAAACAATGCTCATCTATTCATATTCCCCAGTGAGAATCTACTGCAATCTATGTATCGTGTCACTGTATATAAAAAACAGCAAAAGTGCATTGCAAAAATACAGATTGCGAACAAAGTAAAAACAAAATATACATATATTTCATTACAAATATACAAATAGTTTATTCAATACTGAAATTAAAAAAATATATATATTCTGATCTGATATTTGTGTTTGTTTTGAGGTTTTTTTTCTGGTCATTAGTATATTGCATTTGCTTATACGCATTTGCATATATTACTAATTATATTACGGAAAACTCTAGTAGAGTTTATTCTCTTATTATTGTTTTTGCCTTGTTTACACCTTGTTAGTTAATATTTAAAATCAGAAATTTATGACGTTACAATTTGGTTTACAATTAACCCTTTCTATGTAGGCGTTTTCAAACAGAACTTATGCTTCTTCATGTTTTTGTCTGTACCTTGACATGTTTAGTCAAACTGGGTCTGTGCTTAAACAGTTCATGTTATGTCCTTATAGCATATCTTTGCTATGGTAAATCAATATTGTGTCTACAGCACTGTCAATTACATGTCAATATTGTAATGTTATGTCTGTATTTCATCTGCCCATTTGTCTCATTCCATCTGCATCATGTCACTCTGTGTATGTCTTTTGTCATGTTCTGTCCATGCTTTGTCTACCCATCACTGCCAGCAGAGGAAAGTGTTAGCGTGTAAGCCTGCAGACTCTCCCGAATGGCTGCCGGCCACCTGCTACAGTGTGAAGCAGCTGCGGAGGCGCTGTGGGGAGAACCTGTCCCTGATTAAGATAACTAGACTACACTCAGTCGATTTCCCCACAGCAACGAGCAAACCGTTTTGTTTTTCTATCCTATCGCTGTAAAGACTAATTAGGGGAAGAGGGGATAGTGGGAAGGATTGTGATATTAGAAGCCTTTTGGAAAAGATGATGCAACTAAATGACACAAACATATACAAATATTTGCAATAAATCCTGGGTGGGTGGGTGTTTGGATCCATCCACAGACTTGTTGATTTATTGATGGATGGATGGATGGATGGATGGGTGGGTGGATGGATCCATCCACAGACATATATATTTATTGATGGATGGATGGATGGATGGGTGGATCCATCCACAGACATGTAGATTTATTGATGGATGGATGGGTTGATAGATCCATCCACAGACATATAGATTTATTGATGGATGGATGGATGGGTGGGTGGATGGATCCATTCACAGACATATATATTTATTGATGGATGGGTGGGTGGATCCATCCACAGACATAGATTTATTGATGGAAGGATGGATGGATCCATCCACAGACATATATATTTATTGATGGATGGATGGATGGATGGATGGGTGGGTGGATGGATCCATCCACAGACATATAGATTTATTGATGGATGGGTGGGTGGGTGTATCCATCCACAGACATAGATTTATTGATGGAAGGATGGATGGGTGGATGGATCCATCCACAGACATATATATTTATTGAAGGATGGATGATGGATGGATGGGTGGGTGGATGGATCCATCGATAGACAAATAGATTTATTGATGGATGGATGGGTGGATGGATCCATCCACAGACATATAGATTTATTGATGGATGGATGGGTGGATGGATCTATCCACAGACATATAAATTTATTGATGGATGGACGGTTGGATGGGTGGGTGGATGAGTGGGTGGATGAATCCAACCACAGACATATAGATTTATAGATGGATGGATCCATCCACAGACATATAGATTTATTGATGGATGGATGGGTGGATGGATCCATCCAAGGACATATAGATTTATTGATGGATGGGTCGATGGATCCATCCACAGACATATTTATTGATGGATGGATGGATAGCATGACATTATATATATATATATCACAATGACGATAAATCAATATTATTTGGCATCTATATACTACATATAATTTTCTGTTTGGATTTAAATAGGCAAATGCTTAAGTGTCTATGATTGGACCATTATTGCAGTGATTGTTATGTTTCCAGCATGTTATATGTTTGGCAACAGTTCTTCTAACCCTAACTGATGGAGTGTGTAGCTTTTCATTTCTTAAACAACCATATAGGAAGACACATTATGGCCATATTCCAGGATGCCAATGTCAAGATCATCAGGCTCAAATTGTGAAAGAATGGTTGGGAGAATCATTTTCACACATGGAAGTCTTTGGGATGTGCTGGAGGAGACTTTACAGAGTGCTTGACTCTTGCATTGTCAATACAAGTTCTTGACCAAAAATTGACACACCTCTTGATGGAAATACATTTTGTGATGTTATTTCCATTTTTCTCAGAGATTTTTCTGCATAGAGTTGTATCTTTTCTTCTTATTTGTTTTTAATTATATTTGAAATACATTTGATCAGAATCAAATTTTTTATTCTATCTTTTTATTGTTGATTTTATTTCTTAATCATCCGCTATGATTCTTTTTAATTCCTTTTTATGCAGAGCACTTTCAATTACTATTGTGTATGAAATGTGCTATGCAAATAAACGTGCCTTGCTTTGGGGGACATTTAATTTCTGTGAATGTTTTGAAGATTGTGAAAACATGCACTGCCAAAGTGTGTAAAGCTACTAGCAAAACGCATTAGCTAGAATTTTTTCAGTACAAATCTAATCTGAGTCCGAGCTTCAACAGCCTGACTGTTTTGATACTTTAATTAAAATGAAGGTCTTACACAAGGCGCAGACAGGCGCCATGGCCCTTACAGGCCACTTCTAGGGAGATTAGGAGCCACGGAGCTGTCAAACACGGTCTCCACCAACATGATGGGCCCATCAGGGAGAAAGGAGACTAGATCTCCACATGGTGCATACCTTTCCTGTTTGAAGCACCGAGTTCAGCAAAGTAAGAGAGAGATCAAGTTTACTCTGGGATGGCGTGGCAAGCTCGCAGTGTCTTCTCTCGGTTCTAATTATCTTAACTGAAGGGGAAAATGACCTCGACCTGCAGCTTTACAGTGACTAATTCTCTTTTCCTGTGAGCGATTTTGTTAAATGGGGCCGCTACATCGAAATCAATAGGCCAACTGAACCTGTTTTTTAACACAGAATTTTGGCAAATGTTTCCAGAATACAACACAAAAGCACAGTGGAAGCTAAGTCGCTCTTCCATGATAAATGCTTGCCACTATAAGCACGCTACCATTCAAACAGGTTCAAAGGTTGCCAGGTTCAAAAGTTTTGTTTTATTGACATATTAGAGTTAAAGGTTTTTGCAAAGGGGATTTAGATATCTCTTCTTATCACTCCATAACTCTGAAAACAGCCAGAAAAAAAAGTGCAGAAGGTGCAAATTTCTTATCGGAGGGTTGTCCCCCCTTAAAAATATAATTAAAAACCACATTGTGTATTATACATAATATAATGATATATACTTAAAACAATTGTGTAAGTAGTAAAACAATAAAAACGCAAACGGACAAAACATGTGTTATAAGTTTAGGAACATTTTGAGTCCCTCCTCTCTGTCCGAACAAAGTTCTTCAGTAGTTGTGGAACGCCAGTAAGTAGGCTGTTAAGGACATTTTATTTACTTCATAAACATCGGATGAAGTGATTTTATTTCTCATTAATACGGACGATGCTGAGTTAATAAATTAGCAATGACCAAAAATTATGATACTGATGTATTTTTCCATAAGTCCGATATTATATTGATTATTGTTTGGTAACTTGCTGTAAGTCACCCACTACAACTAACATGGCGACAAGCGTATGTGTGAACTGACATTAGGCTAATGCAGATCTACCGCTGTGTTGGGTTTTGGTGAACCTATGATAACTCATATTTAAACAACTATTGCTTTGCGCTGTTGGCCAGATAAAATGATGGACACAAGATACATTTTCAGAAGTACAATTTTGGCTGTATTATTTGTCCCCTCTTGGAGATATTTTTTGTTCACATTCCCCCTGTAGCCTGGATGCCAGCCGTACTTAGCCCCGCCCACAACATTTGAGGTCGGGAACTATGCTCGAACCAGAGCTGTTCGGACCAATCAAATTGTCAGGGCGGGCTTTATGCGATGATGGACAGATGACATAATCATTCGCGTCATCAAAGAGCGCTTGGGTTGAATTCGTTTACTACAAAGAACTTGTTCGTATATGCATTCACCTGTACTATTTCTCTCAAAAATGATGATTGTGTTGGTAAGTACTCCTTAAATTCTTTTTACAACACCGGCAAAGATCGTTTACACTCATCTTCTTCCTCTTCCAGCGTGCATGCAGTTGAGTTCTGTTGACAACTGTGCGTCGCTCAACATACGTCACTTACTCCGTTCCTCTGATTGGTTGAAGGTCTATCCAATTGAATGCAGAGGCATTTTCGCCCCATAATCACAGCACAATGGAGCAGTATCAGACTCATATTCTGACTAGAATCTGAATATGACGACGTCAGGCAAAAACTCAAGTGTTATCAGTCTGAAGCGGTTCTTGACTTTCTCACTGAACTTATTACTTTAACCATGTCCAACTCAAGAGTTTTTCAATAATAAACGGCACTTTAATTAGAAAAGAAACAATAAATTTATGGCTGCCAATTGATCAAATAATCAAATTAATCACATATGTCAATATTTGCACTTAGCTTTATGCTTAAAAGGCTCGCATGATATCAAAATTCCTTCATACAGAATTGACATGCAGGTTTAATAGCATGATTAAACGTGTTATTTCAGATTAGTTTATGTATTGTGTCCTGGAGCACATGGCCTGTGAAAACATTTCTCTGTGTCCATGAATCTCTCTCCATGTGAGTGTGTGTTAATGTGAGGAGGAGGCATCCCTCTGTATCAGCCTCTGGGGAGCTTTAAAAGAGAGTGAGACTGCAAGAGAGAGAGAGAGAGAGAGAGAGAGAGAGCCAGAGAGAGAGCCAGACACCCTAATAAAGAGGATCTGTGTGTATTATCTGGGGATGGGCACGGTCAGAAGCCTGATCCCCTGTATATGCCATCCAATGACCCATACACATTCTGACAAATCTCCAGATCTCCCCAATAACATCTAATTTTCAGAAAAGCTGTTTAAATCCCCAAGACCAATATCAATCCATTGCAATAACGCAATTCCATGTCACAATCACGCGTGTTTACACACATGCTTAGAGAGCTCAGCATAGTCCAGCTGGACACATGGGTAAGCGGGCGCCTGGGAAAGGATGAGTCAACAGATCGCTTTCACACTTCAAACGAGTCTTTCACTCTATTCATTAAAGCCCAGCGACATCCTGCCGCCACTCATAGGCCTTAATTGTGAGTGACCCCGACGCCAGCCAAAAGCACTCTCAACATTACCCCACGAAACAACCACCCCCTCTGCCGCATACTTCTCCAGGCACCTACTGTCTGTGTGAGACGGACCGATCGGACATCACAAAGACCCCATTATCTGACTGGGGTATCTAAATTTGCGGTATACACGAACAATATACTTTCCCATCACGACTGTTGATTTGATCATTCGACCTATTTAGGCATAATATACTGCATGTATATACATACAATAATATACAATACCATAACATACAGAATATATACAATTTAATAAGGTCGTGCTGTTTGTGGTTGGTGCACTTTCTGAACAATTTACATGATTTGCCATGACCTTTTTTAGGTTTCTGGAAAAAGATTTGAAATGTAAAGGTTATTTCCAGGTTAAAAACCGGAATCATCATGATACATTTAGGGGTACAATAGCTTGTCACTTGGGCAGTACCCTTAAAAGGACATCTTTGTACCTTTTTTACTCCTAAAAGGTGCATATTAGTACCTTAAAGTACAAATACATACCTCAAGGTATGACAATGAACCTTTTTGAGGTAAAAAAGGTACAAATACATCCTTTTAAGGGTACTGCCCCAGTGACGAGCTATTCTATCACTAAATGTACCATTTAATGACACCCTTTTTCTCTGTGTGTACACTCATAATGCATATTTTCTGTTGTTGTATAACATTTATTATTGTTGTAAAAAACTCTACAATAATTATTAATGGGTTCTGCATAACGGCCTAATTTTAGCAATGTCACAGTGTCTCATTCAGCACAGACAAATCGTCTCTCTTTGACATACTACCAAAAACAGCTACATCATCTGCAACCAGCACAGAAAACAGCAATATCAAAGCTTCTCAGATGACATATCAATATCACGTGAGGTGTGATGAACGCCATTTGATGTTAAACATGAATAAGCATCTTTGTCCGACAAATCTTTTCTCAGGCATGTAATGATCCGGCTTCGAGTAACAGGCAAAATGAAAGTGCCAATAGTGAAGCCAGCATGGTTCCCTTTACTAACAGCCTGTCAATCAAAAGTAATTGACAGCAGCATGACAGATGCAGTCGAATGGAGGAGCGGGTCAAATAAAGAGCTCATATGATGGGCCCAATATGTCTTTGTCTCTTTTCTTGTTTCATTCAGGGGTCTTTTTTCAACACGAGGGATTGATTTGAAAAGGCTGACGCTTCCTTTGAAGCCCGACATCGGCTGTTGGGTTGTTAACAAACAGAGACCATTTATTGTTGTAGTGCACACACAAATACACATATATATTCGCTCTGCCCTTAGCAGGAGAGAAAGCTTTTAGTCCCGCTTTCACACAGTCTGTACGATCAAAGCGGAGTCTTTCACAATAGTGACTGCTCTGTCATCAACAGCTAATGCAGAGAAACAGCCACTGTGGAATATAGTGAAAGGAGAAGACGAAGTGGCCACTCATTAGATTTACTGAAAGCACCCTCCACACACCATACAAACACCAAGTATGCATCCCTTAGTAGGCAAGGAAGTGCTAACAATGTGGTTGTACAATCTTCCAGGATGCTTTCATGCCTGAAATCCACAAGAAATACCGACCGACTCCAGGGTTCCTTTTTTTTTAAAAATCAGGAATTGAATAAATTAACATGTTTTAGTTTGTGTGAGCTTTTTAAATCAACAAGAACCCCCCACTCTGAAACATATAATTCAGGTTACAATTTGTTGATAACTGTCAATTTCTGTGATAATGCGTTTATGGGTGCACATTTACATAAGTATAAGCATGTGTTCTCGCCGTGTTCTCAGAGGCCCCCTACCGGTTTTCATCTACAGCCTCCCGGCGATATTGTGTCAGACATCCTAAAGCTGTAAGCGTCAGAATCACAAAACACACAGGAAATTAAATCAGAGCTGACAACAATGTCAAACAGTAACACGCTGCTCACAAGGACACAGTTCATACATGCTGTATGACATGGCACATGTTCAAAATGCATGTCAAACAAACTGACAAATAATTATATAGATGTCAATATATATGTGTGTCAATAACCCACTTTCTACAAACCACCAGTGTAGCTTCAGAACTTATTTCCAAACACATAACAAGAAACAAAAGCAGCACTGATTTTTGCATTTGTCTCAAATCTACCCATGCCAAATAGATGGTCAGCGAATCACATACAACAGTGAAAATCAGCCCTAGAATGGAAAAGTTAGCTGCTCTAAATAGAGAAGATGAACCGAGTCCACACATCAATCCTGTAACATGCAGATTCATAAACTGTCTGTCACACTCAATATGCTATCCTAAACCAAAGACACCTAACTCAAGAATATGGACTACACAGTGCCACAACATCACTCCCCAAAAATAGCATTCTCTCAGAAAATACTTTCATAAATATGATATGCAAAAGCATTACAACATATGTTTTTTTGTTTTTTAATAATACAACTAAAAATGTTTGTATATTATTGACAATGATTTATAAATCAAAAACTCAACATGACCACAAAATAAAGGTGCACTAAGATTCACGCACAGCACCACCTTGAAGTTATCATACATTATTCATAAAATCATTGTGATTAATTCCAACAAACAACTTTCTGTGAGAGAGAGAAAAAAAAGAGATCAGTTACCTGGCATACTTCATACAGGAGTTTGTATTGCTCTTGAGGCTTCTGTAGAGTACAGACTCTGCACCCCATCATGGACAGATCAGACCATCTAGTTTTTCTCTTGGAGGAGAGCAGGAACTCAGTGCGCTCCCTCCCTCTGTCTCTCTCTCTCTCTCTCTCTTGCTCTGTCACATGTGGCTGCCCTCTTGACCACACACACCTTATCTTTTTTTTTCTTCTTCCTCCTTCTTTGTCAGTGTTTCTAACTTCCTTTATTCTGTAAGATTTGCACAAGGTCCCCAGCATGGATTATCATTCAGTATGAGTGTGTGCATGAAGGTCTGAGTCAGTCCCCCTCTCTGGATCTGTCTGCTTACACCGGCAACCCTCTACTACTTATGCACGCCCACTCATGCATATTAAGCACTGCCTCGTTGAATATTCATAAGGGGGCTGTCCCATAGTGCTGCTGTGTGTAAATGCTGATTTGGGTGTATTTAAGACTGCTGAAGATTAATTCATTACTCGTTCCACCTGATGTGTAAACACAGGCATTATGCCAACAACGACTGTCGAATGGGGTCTGATAATTATGCAAATTGAGAATTTGAAACAAGTCATTCAGACAATTGTTAATGCAACAAAAGAGAAGCACTCAAGTAAGATTTTCTTTTCTCCACACTAATATTGAAATAAATTATAAAAACAATGAGCAGAGCGAACATTCAGTTTTGTCTTATTTCGTGACCTTTGGTATACAGCATGCATGAGGACTATAATATATAATAATTGGGGCAATCCTTGGGGCTTTTTCTCTGCTAATAAGTGGGCTGACGGCCAAGCAAACAAATCTAAAGACTGAACGTTTCCTTTCACCTCAACGACCAGGCTGATGTGACTGATACAAAACGACACAGTGCTCTTGGTTCCACACTAATGTGCGAGTTGCCCTTTACGGCACCATAGCTGACAACAGGGCAGTGCAGACCTGGCATTGGCCATGTCCAACACTGTGGTGCCACTCAGCCAACCAAACATAAGTGCCAATTAGAAGAATGTTGAACCGTGCTGGGGCAGCGTTCCTTATTCACGCAAGGGGAACTATGATAGAATTTCATTCACTAATGGGGCATTGCTGTACTACAGGTTGCTAGTAGGCAATCTTACTCGACAAATTGATAATTTGCATAAAGTCAACTCTACTCAACATTGTCACTCATGTTGTCAATTCTGGTTAAAAATGAATGACTGCTGCCACACTAAAAAAATATTGTTGGTTTAACTTAAAGTAAGTTACCTGGTTGCCTTAAAATTGAGTTCATTGAAATAATAATAATAAAAAAAAAGGTTAATAAATAGAAACTAAAAATATTATGTTATCTGCACCACATTAGTTAATTAAGTTGATTTGACAAAAGATAAAAAGTTGTGATGGCAAATGATGAATTTTTTTTTTTTACTGTGGCGCCACTTAATCCAAAAACACAATCCGGTCTATACTAGTGTTAATTTTGTCACCTATTTTTAATTTAGTCTTAGTCTAGTCTTAGTTAGTTTTAGTCATATTTAGTCATTCACATATCTTTTTTTGTTAGTCAAGTTTTAGTCGACTAAAAGTCTAGTCATTTCAGTCTAGTTTTAGTCAAAGGAAAACAATATATTTTGTGGCAAAATAAGTTACATAAAATATATATAACCTGCATAATGTATGAGCCACAACACCATAGCTAACTGCCTAAAATCAGCATTAGCTTATGAGACGATGGGCACAAATATTGATTTCGATCTTGATTCAGTATGAATTCATATGTATATAGCCTACTGTACATATAAGGAAAAATAAGTTTGCCTTTTAGCACTATTTTACACTTTTTTGGGGTTATATTATATTTGCTTGCATTCTTTACTATTCACTATTATTAACATTTCAAAATTTCAAAACTTTTTTGAGCAACTAGACTACATGTATATTTATTCAAGAGCCATACAGGCACCCAGTGGGTAATGGCATTACAAGTGAATATTTTTATTTTTAGTAAATGTGGCTGACGTAATATTCAAAGCACACTATGCTGTAGGCTACTGTTTACCAAAAATTGCTGCAAACACCTGTATAGTGAAGCTGTTGTGTAACTTACGCGGCTTAAGCCATTCAAATGTACTGACACAGTGCTAGAAGTATTGAGCGCTCCGGGAACCACGTGACTTGCAGCAACAGGAGGAGTATGAGAGAGACCTGTAGCCTACTCGAGTAACTTACGCGAACTCTTTCGGAATATTTTGAACAGCTGAATACTCAGCTGAAAAAGTAGAGACGATTGTAGACGAAAATTAAGAGAGATTTTATTGTAGTTTTTATTTTATGCAAAACATTTTAGTCTCGTCCTTTTTCGTCAACAATAATGCATGTTAATTTAGTCTTAGTCAGTGTTTTTGGACAATGGTGCAGTCTCGTCATCGTCTCGTCTTCGTCATGGAAAAAAAGGTCGTTGACGAACATATTTAGTCTCGTCTCGTCTGACGAAATTAACACTAGTCTATACAAAATAAATAAACCATTTGCTTTAATATTATACAACTGAATTTAAGCATCACATTATTATAATTTACAGAATGAAAAATGTATATTCATGCTTAGATTTGATACATTTTATTTCTAAAACTTTCGGTAAATTAAATTAAATTTAAATTAAATTTCAGTAAATTAAAAACACTGATAAACCAAATCTTTAAGCAATGACACAAATATAATCTAAATGCACACACAAATAAATATCCAATATCATCCAACATTGGCCATTGTATTGTGCATATCTATAGGTTATAGAACATAGAAGTCAACTAAACAACAAGAGTTGATATTAATTAAGAAAGGGTATTTCAAATGCAAGGCGGATTAAATAGAGCACATGTTACTCCTTTATGGCATGACAGCTGAATGTCTGTCCACATTCCATACGTGTCTTTGTATTTTCATAAACATGTTGTGCAGTCCAAAGATATCAAGACTGGCTTGCTTTGTTGTATATTCAGGGTTATCAGATAAGAAAATATTATTTCAGACGGGAGTTTAAGCTGCCTCTGCCCTGTATGAGCTATCATCTCATTGCCCGGGAATGTCATGAGGGAGCAGCACAGGAAGGTAGTTGGCATGGGCCATCCTTTCCTACCAGTCTCTGAGAGAGGAACTAGGATGAGAACTGAAGTGTTTCTATGTATGTTTATGTTTATTCTGGTGGCAGTGGTGGGATTTCCTCAGACCAGATGTTTCCATATGATACTTAAATCTCCCAGTTTCCTGCCATTTCAGAGTCTAGCTCCATAGGATCATTCCATTTCCAATGTTCACATCATCCCTGGACCGCCCTGTTGTCCTCTCTCAATGCAAGCATAATCCCTTTCCAACATCTCTGGTTTTGAATGATTGACAGCCCTGAACGTTTGAGATCAAATGATGTTATCAAAGCTCCTGGAGAAAACAAAGGACTGTAAGAGGCATCATGCCGAGCAGATGAGAAGGATTTGGTTTATTTGAAGGCATGGTATCATAATTTGGATGTGTTTTTTTCTTTTCATCATCTTCGTGTTTCTATCTTCAGTCCCTAGAGGCATTGTTTGGCCTTGATCGGAGTGTGTATGGATTAGCCTCTGACCTGCTTAAGGCTGAAATGATCGAAGAGATTTACAGACTCTTGATTGAGCTCATCTCCAGCAAGATTACAATATAGGCATGACTCTCATACATTTAGACTTATACACTTGCACACACACAGTATATACTGTATATAAATATTTTACGTAATTCAATTCATTTTACTCAGTTAACACATTTACTTATTTTAATTTCAACAAATTCAGAATTACATTATTATAATGCCGACAAAATTGGTTGATTAATTGTGATTCATTATTCTAATTTACTGACCACTCAACTACATACAAATGAATATGTTGTAAACATATTGGTCATGGTAACAGTTTGCTGTTGTGCCAAGAGTGCACTTTGCCTCCTTCCACAAGGAAATATTTTCCCTGCAGACTTTTGATCTTTAAATTCTGTAAGAAAAGAATAAAAAAAAGAAAGAGATAAAAGAAAATGATTTAAAAAAAAAGGTCATTAGTGAAAGTAGGTCTCCTGTTGCCTTAGCCAAACAAAAGAAGCAGCCCAAGTCAAAGATAATGATGTTTCTCGGGGTGTCACGAGCCACATGGGAGGTGGAGGAAGGGCCAGAGAGGAGGCGAGTTGACAGGAGGGGGCGGCGGCTACATCATCCCCACTTTAATTAAGACAACACCGGCACTGGGAGAGCAGTGTCGTCCTGCTCAGGGTCTAAGCTCTGATGCAAACATTTACATTCATCGCCCGTTCCTCCAGATGTCTCGCTGTGGCCCCATTGGACCTTGTTTAACAGTTGTCTCTGTTGATGTTTTAACAGCCACAACAGGGGGGCAAGGATCTTAGTAGCACGGATTCTTTGTTTAAAAAACACACTTTGATTCATTTACATTCGTTTCACGTTGAATTTTTACATCAGTCATTATTGCATTCTTTTTATATTGCTTTATATGACGTTTAATATAAAGAAAACTCTAATAAAAACAGCAAATATACACACAGATCTCACAATGCAAACCTCGATAATGATGCCAATCAATGAACGTAAAAAGAGGAGTTCCTAACCTCACCACACAACAATCAACTACCATTATGTGACAAAATCAATAACATCAGAATAAATAGCAGCACCACAATAATCATATAACAGTAACCATTAGACCAAGATTTCTCCATTTTAATCGAGTGTCATTTTGAAGAACTATATCGATTCTTAAATGCCCAAAATCTTTCATTGTTGTTTTTAGTTGATGAAAGAAAAAAAATTGTAGTGTACCTCCAATAAATCTCAACAAGCTTTGTGCTTTGCTACTACTGATATGAAGCAGCTTTCAAATTCTGTCAATTTTATTATGAATTTCAAACAATAAATACTGTTCTGGGGCTCTTTAAATGTGGCATGACAGCTTGCTGTTGCCTCCTCAGATCAAGCAAATCAGCAGCACAAAGCGCACGTGAACCGATCATCTCTTTCACTTTACTACTAGTTCCAGCACAAAATAAACTTGAATGAACATCAGCATTTTGCTAAATACAGGTATATACATTTTATTGCATATTTATTTTATCTTTAACTAGTGACTAGTGACTTCTTCAACGAGCCTAAAAGGACCCACGTCACAGCTCTCTTCATCTCCCTGCACTGGCTTCCACTCGCATCAAGTTTAAGGCACTGACGCTTGCCTACAGAGCCACCACGCGCTCAGCTCCTGCATACTTTGACTCGATTCTACAAATCCACACCCCCACCAGAAGCCTTCGCTCAGCTAAGGAGCGACGGCTTGTGGTACCATCACAGAGAGGCAAAAAATCCCTTTCCAGAACATTTTCATTCAACGTTCCCAGCTGGTGGAACAATCTTCCCAACGCCATCCGAAATGCAGAATCATTGACAACATTCAAAAGTCAACTAAAAACTCAGCTCTTCCGTGACTACTTAACCTCATTAAAAAAAAAGAAAAAAAAAGAACAAAAAGAAAATGTTCCTTTCCTCTTTCTCCTCCTTTTTTCCCTCCCTACTCTAGCCTGTGCTACACTGAGCTATGTACACGGTCTCAGTATTTCAGGCACTTGTTGCGCTTACTCGACTCTTCATGACCAATCGCTTCGTGTACCCCCAAGTTGTAAATCGCTTTGGATAAAAGCGTCTGCTAAATGCATAAATGCAAATGTAAATGTAAACTAGTGCTGGGCGGTATACAAGTTCATACCGAATACCAGTATTTATTTTTGTTATGATATGAATTTTGATTATACCGCAATACCGGTATATGTCACTTAAACAACGTTCGGAACGCGGCACACTGTTTGAGTGGGCTCCCATTTCACTGTAGTGAGAGAGCACAGCTGAGATCGCATTACAGCCTCTGGCTGAATCCGAAATCACCCCTAAAGCCCCATTCACTATTCCCTACATTATCCATTTATATTGTTCATGTGAAGGAGTGAATGAAAATGAGTGAGTGAATTCGGATAGCCATTGTGTGTACATCGGCTGTACACTCGTTATTGGGGTGCAATGTGAGATTGATTGAGTGCACTCAATAACGTCCTCAATGGTTTCGGGCACCACTACAAATGGCTGTCCCCTCAAATAATGCCCTATTACATACAACTGATCACGGCTACGATGACACAATAGATTATTCTGGCACACGGAAGACAATGGACAAAAAGAAGAATGGGCAAAAAAGTAACTGCTTTAATCTTTCTGTGTTAAACTATTGTGTCATTTGTTCAGAGACTGTAGATGTTCTACATGGCAAGCTGTGTCTCTCTGCACCTTGCGTTGGAGATCAGAGTTCAGCCCAGGTTTGGTTGGGAGTTAATGGAGCCATGCCCCGACATTTCTGACGTAGCACTAGGCTAAATATCACACTATCACTCTCCCTATCGGACAGTTTAAGCTCAGCGAGGAAGAGAGAGAGAGAGATTCAAGCGGGGTAGAGTTTAAAGAGCAAGAGACTGTTAGACATGGTGGGGGAGGAGAGGACACCGCAGTGATGGACAGACACAAGATGATGAGGACGTGATAAAAGTGAAAGAAAAATCTCAGCACCAAAAAAACTCTCAGGGAGCAGTTTTAACAGTTTCTGAACGTTTGAATGATGCAAGCTTGTGTTTCAATGATGCAGAATATGGAGCTAAAAGCAATATGTAGAATAAGAGATAATGTACAACCAGTCGGTCATTATCACAAAAAACCCCAAAATAAATTCATAAATATATTGTGAATGTAGTGCCTCATGCAGTTTTGACCATCTTTGCTTGTTTGCAATGCAAGGGTAAATAAAGAACTGGTTATTTTAATAAGTACAGTGTTTTCTGTACTTTAGAAACACTACTGTATATAAAAAGGCGAATGTTTTATGTATTTGAGGAGTGTCTTAGTATTTAGCTGAGAATTTTTCGACAAATTATAGTTAATAGTCTTAAATAGCCTGTGCGTAGCACTTTATTAATAACACTGGATTTTGGCAGAAAAAAACTAAGCGCCCACATAGCGTCAGTAAACGTAATAACCTGTAAGTTGATGAAAACTCCATTTGAGCTTGATTTAGGCAAAATATTAATAATCTAATGACACATGCAAGTGTCTGACCATATATACAGCCACATTAACAACTTTGACAATGCAGTTTTTTTAAGATAAGAATTTTATTTGACAACAAAACTACATATAATCCATATATGCTACAAATGTACCTCCATGCATTCGTAAAAAAACGCTGCCATTCAAAAGCGATTGATTAATGTAGTTTAGCACATTCTTGCTGATGATTTTATCATAAGTAACTTTGTGTAATTTTGACAATGTCTGTTAGCATAACAATTGTTGCAAAATTTGATGGCACCAAGATGTAGAATAAATTACAAAATACACACACACACACAGCGAGCGAGAGAGAGAGAGAGAGAGCGAGAGAGAGCGAGAGAGCGAGAGAGAGCGAGAGAGAGAGAGAGAGAGAGAGAGAGAGAGAGAGAGAGAGAGAGAGAGAGAGAGAGAGAGAGAGAGAGAGAGAGAGAGAGAGAGAGAGAGAGAGAGAGAGAGAGAGAGAGAGAGAGAAAATACTATCTTCAGAAACCATCAAGATATCTCACAGCACAGGCACAAAAGCACACACCTGAAACTATTAGACACTGCAACCATTTGGAAGGATTTTTCCAGTGACAAAGCCAGAAAAAGTCCTAAAATGGGGTCGAGGACTCATAATAAATGAACAACTGATAGTGAAAAGCTGTCAGACTCCACGCTGAGAGGATAAAAACGGATTTAGATGTGAATAAATTGGCAGAGGTGATGACAGAGGTGGGACTTAACTGAGGTAAGTTCATTCTCAGCCCCTGACTGGCACATCTAATATGTCTTCGGCCCTGGCTGGATTCCAGCGAGCAGTCATCTGCCCTCGCCGGTACAAAGCGGAATTAACGACTATAATAAGGGCATTAAAATCAGGGCCTAACCTTTGCCACAATAAAACCTCCTCACTCGCAAACCCAAGCCTAATAAAACAATATTTACGGTTCATTATCTAAATGCCATGACATTCCTTTACAGAGCTAACTCCCAGTGCTTGTCACCACCACTATTAGACAGGATATTAAAAGATTTCATATTCAGCTCGTGGCTCTTAAGGCCCTGGGAGTGAGTTATCAAGCGTTTGACAAAAGCACAGCTGCTTCTCGATCAGTTTTGCAGTATTTTAGTGTCACTTAATCTGATTATACGGCAGAATCAACATCTGATTTTAAATTAGCACAGGCGTGATCTGTAGCCGTTGAATGAGGTGATTTATGAATTTAGATATTCACATGACAATCAGTGCTCCTTATTAGAAAATGCTATCTTCATTTAGCATATGCTTTACCCAAAGTGACTTACAAATAAACAAAAACACAAGCAATTTGTCATTAAGGCGCCATTGATCATAGTTTACATATCCTAAACAGGACAACAGGGGCCATTTAAGGTTACACAAAAAACCTTGTCAACATCTGAACAAACCCAGTCAGAGATGATCACATGGAAAAAAGAAGAAGAAAATAATCTGTTTAGTCTTCCAAGCATTTATGCACTGCAAGCCGATCAGGGCATTTCTAAGAGATACGTCCTCTACTACAGGCTTTTGAGATTACCTCTGACATGCCCTGTACATTTCTATTCTGATTACTTACAGGATTTTAAATAAATAAATAAATAAAAATGACTGCCAGATGTTTGTCTTTTATGAGCCGCATGGGTGAACGGGGTGCTGAGCCATGACTACTTATAATAATGTACCATTTTCACCTTTATGCCTTTGAGGGCGCCACTATAAAAAACTAATCTGTAGTATTGTGGTACCCAAGCCTAAAAGTATTGGTAGCTATGGGCGTTGGAACCCTTGTATGTTGGTGGGACAAGACCCACCCACTTTTTAAGACCAATGATATTTGACCCACTCACTTTTACCATCTCGAATTCAGCACGTCTGTTCACCTAACCCTAAAACACACATTAGACGTTTTATTTCCACTTTTCAAATATTTCCTTCATTTTTATTGAAAATGCTTTTACCGATATGATGTGATGGGAAAATAGCCTGGTCTTACCAGACTCTTGTACATTTCATTTGTACAGAGAGTCTAGCCACTCTCCATTGACAAGCGTATACTTCCTTGAAGGCGGATACTCTGTTGAAGTTTAAAACTATTGGATCTGTCCAGAGCCACTCTGGATCTGACTAACCAGTCGCTAACGTTTGGTCATGACGTATGTCATGCACCGTTCGCCTCTGTTTCTCACATGGAAGTCCGTAAAAATAAATGTGCATGCCACCTCAGTGACAAAACCTAAAACATGTGCATTCGGATAGTGATTTGTTCACAGTGGAGGCGAGAGTTTTGTGAAAATGTCATACGCTTGGTATGATAAGAATAAATGCTGCCGTAAATAATAGCCCGATTCAAATGTTTACGTGCTTTTCTTCTTTTTATTTTTTGAGCGGTGATGAAATATATTGCTCTTGTTAATACTTGCTAGCATTTAAAGAAATACAAGTCGAGTCAAGTCAGTGCTCTGCAGTGGTCATAAAGGATATAAACAGTGAATATCGAAGTTATATATTTTTGAAAACTCAGAGATGTGGATTCGGACAGCAATTAAATTACCACATGACCTTGGTGTTTGTCTAAAAGAGTAGGTAATTCGGCCGGGGATTTTTACGCGGGTGGTGGGAAACGAGCGGCAATAAAATCACTGACTAGCCCCTGTAAATGATGACAATGCCTTCCGACTCCACGAGAAACAATTACTGTCCGAATAAGGCTTCAGCCAACTCCTTCATCACTAACGGAGCGAGCAGGAAAATCAAACTTTTCCCGGGACACAACATCATGGCTACCAACAAAACTCAGCAAAAGATTGTTCTCGCTCCGCCTTAAACTTCTGGATATTCGGCAGCGGTGCCACAACGGAATGAATGGCTTCGCTCGCATCTTTCTCCGCCACCATTACTGAACTACAACTCAAACTAGCGCACAACATCAACGTCATCATTCTCAGCCACTCCCTCTGTTCGCTGATTGGACCGGTAAAAATTTGTTCGGAGAAAACCTAAGAATATACAGCAGTCCCAGACGGAGTACTGAAGGAAAATGAAAATTGAGCGGAAGTACGTAGGAGGGCGTAGCCAGGCTAATGGGTAAAGGGATTAGAGCGAGTTTGGCAAAAGGCAGATTCAAACTTTGGGTCGATTTGCCATGTGTCTTACCCTTACACTATTGCCACTGTAAATAATTTGGTGTCTTCCATAATTTTATCTGGACCAATCAGACGTTTAGTAAACAAGGCAGGCTATTTGAACTATTAATGTAAATGGCATCTACTCCAGTAAAATTTTCTGAGGGAGGACCCACCCACATTTTTTTTTTGCTTCCGACGGCCATGTTGGTAGCACAGAACTATTTTTCAAATGGTGCAATTGTACAAAATATTTTGGGTGAATTATTATTTAAAATAATAATCACATCCTGATAGCAATCACTAAGTTAAGTGGTCTAAATGTATTCATTTGTATATATATATATTGCCCTTGTAATCTTTAATCAAAAACATGAACTTCTCCTCCCCTTCGCATCATCTTCTCTTTTCTGATACGGTGTGCACTGACACAAAGGCTGGCCAATAATCCTTTCTCTCCAGTAACCTGTCACTCACATGAGATCGTAGCAGTTGGCCAAATCAAGTCCCGCCCTACTTTGTCCTCATTCAGGAAGTCGTTTCAATCCTATACGTCACAATAGAGAAAAAAAAGACGATCGTAATTTCAAAATCATACTGAACAAATGCTCCAACAGGGTCTACAATGTCCACTCACTTTGTGCTATCGTACTTCCTGTCTGTATTTTTCTCCAGACACATCCACTTCAGACAATACAAATCTTGTTAGTGAGTCGTTTCAAATCAGATAACATGTCAAAGTGTAATCAGATAACAATCAAAGTGCAATTTATCAAATCTTCACCCCGGATTTACCTCTCTGCATTGAAACACAGTCGTCTAGGGGTTTAGACTGCAGTCTCTAATCATTTTAGCATTCATGAAAAGTTCATTTGTAACAATTTCCATTATTTAATGTCTTATTTTCCAAATGGTTAGCTATTATTGACGTCTTAAGAACATGCATGGAAAAAGGTTGATATGTGCATGGAAAAAATAGGATAACGGTTTTTGTTGAGTCAAATGTATTGTAAATCATTACTAGATTTTTGTAAAAAAAAAAACTTAACAAAAGAAACATTCAGATCTTATTAACACACGGGTGCTAATGATGTGAAACTGCGTGGTAAAAACGAACAAGTGCTTTGAAGACGGTTTTCAAAAGCAGAGGAACAGCAACAAATGCTAATCAATATTGTCATTTAGGCCCTTTTGAGTGTATGTGTTGTTTCTTTCAAATGTCTTTAAGAGAAAACCACCAGCAACAAAGAGCCGGTTTTCCCATTAGTGAACGCCGCAGTGTTCCCTTACTCTAGGGTTATTAGCGTGGCTCTAATTCCCTAAGAGCTGTTGTCCCCACACCGAGCTGCCTGTTTGTTTGAAGATAATTTTACCCTAGTCTTCATATAGCCCCTCTTTCCTGGCTGAGAATGGGGGGGTTGTCTGAGGCTTTTAAAAAAAGACCCCAAGACCTATAATTTTCATCCAATTCAAACTTCATTTGTGCTGAAGTACTCTGCAAATGCTGTCATTATGGCATACAATACTATGGCTCAGTTAGAATGGCATCAGACTCCATTAAGCAGAGGAACAGAAGAGTGTCTTAACCATCGACTGCCTGACAAAGAAAGAGAGGGAGTGAGCAGAAAGAGAGGGAGTGAGCAGAGAGAGAGAGAGAGAGAGAGAGAGAGAGAGAGAGAGAGAGAGAGAGAGAGAGAGTGAGTGTTTTGCAAATAGAAAAATGAGCATCTCCACCAGCCAATGTGTCACACAGTTGCTAACACATACACAATACACAAATAGTTCAATGCCTAAGGGGAGACGATACCTGGCGCCGAGGATGGCTGCTACGTCGAGAGCTCCGGTGAAACATTGTAGTTTTTTGTTTGTTCTGTTTATAGTTTTTATGTTTTTCGTCTTGGATGTTGTCTGCCTTACTAAGTACGACAGACAGACACTTTTGGACATTGGTTCGGCAATCGCACACTGAAAACCGGACTTTAAATTCTTCAGTGACGACACGCTGCTTACAAACACAGCAGTGGAACCCTTTGTCTGGACGGCCCGACCACGCAAACGCGGCCGGAGAAGAGGGAAGAGAGCCGGCGTACTTATCAGAGTAAGACGCCGCGCAAACCGACCCCCGCTTCCCAGTATTTTACTGGCTAATGTTCAGTCTCTGGACAATAAACTCTGTGAGCTGAGAGCGCGGATCTCTTTCCAGCGAGACACGAGGGACTGCTGCATTATCTGCCTTACAGAAACCTGGATGTCCGCTGAGATTCCAGATTCGGCCATCGAAACCACGGGGTTCTCCGTGCATCGGATGGACAGAGAAAAAGATCTCTCAGGGAAAAGCAAAGGCGGGGGTGTATGTTTTATGATCAACCGATCCTGGTGTGATCAGAGGAACGTACATTCTATCAAGTCTTTCTGTTCTCCTGATCTGGAATTTCTCATGCTTCTGTGCCGACCATTCTGGCTACCGAGGGAATTCACTGCGGTCATCATCACAGCTGTGTATATTCCCCCGCAAGCCGACACAGACCGGGCACTAAAGGAACTGTATAGGACAGTGAGTGAGCAGGAAACCGCGCATCCTGAGGCCGCGTTTATTGTGACCGGAGACTTTAACAAAGCCAACTTCAAGCGCATCGCACCTAAATACCACCAACATGTTAGCTTCAACACGCGAGGGAACCGTGTTTTAGACCACTGTTACTCCCCCTTCAAGGATGGATACAAATCACTCCCACCATTCAGCAAATCAGATCACGCGTCCATCCTCCTTTTGCCCGCATATAGGCAAAGACTCAAACAGGAAGCACCCGCCCTCAGAACCATCCAGTGCTGGTCGGACCAATCAGATTCTATGCTACAGGACTGTTTTGATCACGCGGACTGGGAGATGTTCCGGTCGGCCTCTGATGACGACATCGAGGTCTACGCTGATAGCATAACGTGTTTCATCAGGAAGTGCGTAGATGACGTTGTTCCGACCAAAACAATTCGGCTGTACCCTAACCAGAAGCCGTGGCTAAACGGGGATGTTCGCGCGGCACTCAATGCGCGGTCCTCCACTTTTAACTCCGGTAATGCGGAGGAGCATAAACAAGCAAGTTATGCCCTCCGGAAAACCATCAGAGCAGCAAAACGGCAGTACAGGGACTAGATTGAAGGACAGTTCAACACCACCGACTCCAGAAGCATGTGGAGGGGAATTAACACCATCACGGACTATAAAGGGAACACAAACTCCACCGTGAACACCGCTGCCTCTCTCCCGGACGAGCTCAACACCTTCTATGCTTGCTTTGAGGGAACTAACACCGCCCTCGCGGAGAGAGAGCTCGCGGCTGAAGATACAGAGGTTAGTGCACTCTCTGTATCTGTCGCGGATGTAACCCGATCCTTCCGGCGGGTGAACGTCCGTAAAGCCGCGGGTCCAGACGGCATTCCCGGCCGTGTGATCAGAGCGTGCGCGCACCAACTGGCTGGAGTTTTCACTGACATTTTTAACCTGTCCCTCTCCCTGTCTGTGGTCCCCACATGCTTCAAAACGTCCACCATTGTGCCTGTACCCAAGCAGTCAAAAACCACCTGCTTAAACGACTGGCGTCCTGTTGCTCTGACCCCCATCATCAGCAAATGCTTTGAGAGACTAGTCAGAAACCACATCTGCTCTGTTCTCCCCCCCTCACTGGACCCACTACAGTTTGCATACCGCACAAACCGCTCCACTGACGATGCCATTTCATCTACAATACACACTGCTCTCTCCCACCTGGAAAAGAGGAACACATATGTGAGAATGCTGTTTGTGGACTACAGCTCAGCATTCAACACCATTGTGCCCTCCATACTTGACATTAAACTCCGGGCTCTAGGCTTAAACAGCCTGTTATGCAGCTGGATCCTGGACTTCCTGTCAAACAGACGCCAGGTGGTCAGAATGGGCAGTAACATCTCCTCATCACTGACTCTCAACACTGGAGCCCCTCAGGGTTGTGTTCTCAGCCCACTCCTGTACTCCCTGTACACACAAGACTGTGTGGCTACCCACAGCTCCAACACCATCATCAAGTTTGCTGACGATACGACGGTGGTAGGTCTCATCACTGACAATGATGAAACAGCCTACAGAGAGGAGGTGCACACTCTGACACGGTGGTGTCAGGAGCACAACCTCTCCCTCAACGTCAGCAAGACCAAGGAGCTGGTGGTCGACTTCAGGAGGAATGAGAGAGAACACCGCCCCATCACCATCGATGGAGCACCGGTGGAGAGAGTCAGCAGCTTCAAGTTCCTCGGTGTCCACATCACAGAGGAACTCTCATGGTCCGTCCACTCCGAGGCCGTTGTGAAGAAGGCTCATCAGCGCCTTTTCTTCCTGCGACGGCTGAGGAGGTTTGGAATGAACCGCCACATCCTCACACGTTTCTACACCTGCACCATAGAGAGTCTGCTGACTGGCTGCATCACCACCTGGTACGGCAACAGTACCGCCCGCAACCGCAAAGCCCTGCAAAGGGTAGTGCGCACGGCCAGCTGCATCATCGGAGGTGAGCTTCCCTCCCTCCAGGACATTTACGCCAGGCGGTGTGTGAAGAGAGCTCAGAGGATCATCAGAGACTCTAGCCACCCGAACCATGGGCTGCTCTCACTGCTCCCATCAGGCAGACGGTACCGCAGCATTAGAACACGCACCAGCCGACTCCAGAACAGCTTCTTCCCACAAGCAATCAGACTACTTAACTCCTGATCCATCAGGATCATAACACACACTGACAGGATATCACTCAGCACAACCCACTGTAGATACACACACATTATATACACATTTATGTATCATTTATTATTTATCATTTATCATATAGCACCTATTGTACATAATTGGATCTCTACTGTGAATAATAATGTATACTGTACATTGTATATTATTATTATTATAGCTTAATGTATACTGTTTAATGCATGTTTAGTGTATATTGTTTAAAGTATATGTATATTGTAAGTATGTGTATATTGGTTAAAGCTGTGAGAACTACACTCACATTGTGTAAATTATTTATTGTTTATTGTAGTGTATACTGTGCTGTGAGTAATTGTGGGCGCATCAGATGTGCAATCTGATGCTGCTTTAAATGTTGTACATGTCATGTCGTGACTGCTATGTTGCTCGGAACTGCACCAAGAATTTCACCTGCTGTTGCACTTGTGCATATAGCTGTGTGACAATAAAGTGATTTGATTGATTGATTGTACCTTTCTGTCCTTGTGCTAACAAACTGATACCTCCTAATGAATGTGTTAAGACATAAAACATTTTTATTTGTTATATATTATTTAATAATTATACAGTGAGGAAAATAAATAAGTATTTGAACACCCTGCTATTTTGCAAGTTCTCCCACTTGGAAATCATGGAGGGGTCTGAAATTGTCATCGTAGGTGCATGTCCACTGTGAGAGACATAATCTAAACAAAAAAATCCAGAAATCACAATATATGATTTTTTTAACTATTTATTTGTATTATTCAGATGGAAATAAGTCTTTGAACACCTGTCTATCAGCTAGAATTCTGACCCTCAAAGACCTGTTAGTCTGCCTTTAAAATGTCCACCTCCACTCCATTTATTATCCTAAATTAGATGCACCTGTTTGAGGTTGTTAGCTGCATAAAGACACCTGTCCACCCCATTCAATCAGTAAGAATCCAACTACTAACATGGCCAAGACCAAAGAGCTGTCCAAAGACACTAGAGACAAAATTGTACACCTCCACAAGGCTGGAAAGGGCTACGAGGAAATTGCCAAGCAGCTTGGTGAAAAAAGGTCCACTGTTGGAGCAATCATTAGAAAATGGACGAAGCTAAACATGACTGTCAATCTCCCTCGGACTGGGGCTCCATGCAAGATCTCACCTCGTGGGGTCTCAATGATCCTAAGAAAGGTGAGAAATCAGGCCAGAACTACACGGGAGGAGCTGGTCAATGACCTAAAAAGAGCTGGGACCACCGTTTCCAAGGTTACTGTTGGTAATACACTAAGACGTCATGGTTTGAAATCATGCATGGCACGGAAGGTTCCCCTGCTTAAACCAGCACATGTCAAGGCCCGTCTTAAGTTTGCCAATGACCATTTGGATGATCCAGAGGAGTCATGGGAGAAAGTCATGTGGTCAGATGAGAACTTTGAGAATAGAACTTTTTGGTCATAATTCCACTAAACGTGTTTGGAGGAAGAAGAATGATGAGTACCATCCCAAGAACACCATCCCTACTGTGAAGCATGGGGGTGGTAGCATCATGCTTTGGGGGTGTTTTTCTGCACATGGGACAGGGCGACTGCACTGTATTAAGGAGAGGATGACCGGGGCCATGTATTGCGGGATTTTGGGGAACAACCTCCTCCTCAGTTAGAGCATTGAAGATGGGTCGAGGCTGGGTCTTCCAACATGACAATGACCCGAAGCACACAGCCAGGATAACCAAGGAGTGGCTCTGTAAGAAGCATTTCAAGAAGCGGTTCTGGCGTGGCCTAGCCAGTCTCCAGACCTAAACCCAATAGAGAATCTTTGGAGGGAGCTCAAACTCCGTGTTTCTCAGCGACAGGCCAGAAACCTGACTGATCTAGAGAAGATCTGTGTGGAGGAGTGGGCCAAAATCCCTCCTACAGTGTGTGCAAACCTGGTGAAAAGCTACAGGAAACGTTTGACCTCTGTAATTGCAAACAAAGGCTACTGTACCAAATATTAACATTGATTTTCTCAGGTGTTCAAATACTTATTTGCAGCTGTATCATACAAATAAATAGTTAAAAAATCATACATTGTGATTTCTGGATTTTTTTTTTTAGATTATGACATCATATATTTAGATTATGACATCTAACATATATAAAGTATTACATTAAAGGTAAATGTATAAAGGTAATGTATTATAATATTTAACAGTATTATTTAATAAACAACAACATAATGCATGATGGTAAATAAAACAATCAAATATATTGTATTTTTTTATTTTACATTCTAAATTAAGTACTGTATTTTGCAATGTTTTTTTACGCATCTTGTTTAAATTTTGCAAAACATTGGCAATGCAAATATAAAGTCGTTTTAAAAAACATTAACAAAATATTAAAAAAATAATAGGGTAAGAGTAAAAAAAATAATAGGGTAAGAGACTGAGAGGGTAAGAGAGAAAGAGAAAAAGACAGAACAGTTTAAGGTAGCGTACCACACCCAACTTTTACCCATAAGTCATCAAAGACTTTCAGTTCAAGGCAGGTTTAAGAACCGAACCTACTTTCAGAGAGACGATTCCTCACTTAACCCAGTCTCTCTGTAATATTAATCACTGCTTCTCTCTCTGACTTTGCCTTATCTAATGGAGTCATAGTCAGTGAGGCATATCCTCTCTCCTGACTGCTTTTTCTGTCACATGTTTTCAATTACTATTGCCAGAACACACAAAGAGAACCAGTGCCATAATTCAATAAGGACACAAAGGGAAGAGGGCAGGAGGAGCCCCCCTCATTGTCACCGTAACGGGTGAGTGACAGTGGCCGTTCTGCATCTTTCTCCCAGAAACCATAACAATGAATTCTAACTTTGTACCCGCCATTCAAATGTTGACACTGGGACCTCACAGGGCCTTCAGGGGTTGTGTTATATGCAAGGGTGTGTGTATAGATGTGTGATGGGGCGGAGAGAAAGGGTCTTTGACCGTGGTCCTCTAAAACAGCCGCCTTTTAAAAAAACGACACACACTTGGCAGCTGATCCACAGCTCTCACATACTGAAGCAGAACAAAATGAGGCAAATACAATAATTGGTGTATTACACATATTACATCAAGCTCTACACTTTAATTCATATCTCATGCTAAATTGCCCAAATCAAATTAGCTCCTACACATATATTTAGCTCTAGGGTGTATTTATGAATTAAAGCTATATTAGTGAACTGAACCTTTAACTGTGGTGTGTAGAAATAAAGTGTTCAAGCAAAAGCCTGTTCCCATCTAGTTTGATGCAACCAAACCAATGCAACCAATGCAAAATTACACAATATGTGAAAATATTTTTTTGCGGTTATTACAAACTATGGCAAATCTGATCTTTCCAGGTATTTAAACAAATTGTTCAGCATCTAAACAAAAGTATTTGAATTGATTCGTTTCTGAATTATCATAGTATGTAATATATGAAATAGTTTTTAGACATGCATTGACACTCTTAAAAATAAAGGTTATTTATTAGCATCCATAGTTCCATGAAAAGCCTTTAGCACAAATGGAAACTTTCAATAGGACAAAAGGTTCTTTCTAGTGGAAAAGACTCTTTAGATTATTAATATTCTTCACACTCAAGAAAAATACGGTTCTTCTATGGCATTGCTGCGAAAACCTACTTTCGGAACCTTTATTTTTAAGAATGTAGAACTGGCTTAAGGTGCTAGCTCGTTTTATATGGTTTCTAACTGGTCAAATATCCAGTAGGTAGACAATTTGGATGAAATTGTTAGACCCAGTATATCTATTTGGATGAGAAAACCTAGCATGTTACAAAAACCAGCTTAAACAATGGTCTGAATTATCTAACAGAGGTATGAATGGAGCAGAAAAGTAAACTGGTCAAATCATAATGCCTAAGGATCAATGAAAAAACAAACAAAACAGTAGTATGGGGTCCATCATCCTATTGATTCAGAAAGGATATAGTGTGTTTACACTCTGCTAAACAAACCTGATTCATTGGTTTCATCAAATTCCCTCATCCTCTTTTTCTTTCTTTGTTTTTTTCTCGTTCTCTCAGTGGGGAGTGAGGAGTGCCGTTCTGTTCAGTAGTATTAGTGTCTCGGGCATGATGGAGATTCATTACTAAGAACTCTACTTTGATGTTTCTTCACAGCTCACCAAACATCAGCCCCCTAATGTGGCAAACAGGTGAGCAGTGATCTCACTCTCTCTCTCAGAGAGAGACAGAGAGAAAGAGAGCGAGAGAGAGAGAGTTTCACTTAACAGCAGAGGTGTGAAGAGTACCTGAAAACCATACTTGAGTAAAAGTACAGATACCCTACAGCGAAAATAAGTCCCCAATTACAATACGACTTGAGTAAAAGTCTAAGAGTATCTGATATTAAGAGTACTTAAGTATTTTACTCATACTGAATGTAGGCTCAAAGATGCACTAGTCCTCAACACCCAAGAGACATGCCAGTGAAAATAATAAACTATTGATTTGCAAGATGAGAGATCATGTTTATTTTCTAAAATCAAAATAAGACACCTCAATATTGCAATAAATCAAGGTCAACACAAACATCTACAAACTCTCAACTCTCAGTTAAGCTCAAGTGCATAAAAAGGTCATAAGAAAACCAATAGCCTTCAAATAGGTCTCGTCAATATAGCGGATACATAAAATAATGTTAATTCAAATGAAATAGTCAACTTGCACTGGATGTGCTGGTTTCGGCTGCAGTCATGACCTCATCTCATAAATCAAACAACTTGTGATTCTCAACTGCCCACACTCAATCGCATAAAGTAGCCTTGTTGACCATTTTGGGTGAGTAAAGGCAAAACACACAAGATATAGTACCTTAAATGCCCTTGACGACATGGCTTCTTTATAGCAGAACAAACTGCTGCAGAAAAAGTTAGGTGACAGGCCAAATGAAATGTGTAATTGCATTACTCATCACAAATGTATTGGAGTAAAAAGTAAATGTACTTATTCAAAAATGTAGTCAAGTAGAGAGTAACAGTTGCTAATATATTTGATACTCAGTAAAATTACAAAGTAGCTAAAAAGATACTTAAAGGGATAGTTCATCCAAAATTGAAAATTCTGTCATCATTTACTCACCTCGAGTTGTTCCAAACCTGTTTGAGTTTCTTTGTTCTGCTGAACACAAAAATATATTTTGAAGAATGTTTGTAACAAAGCAGATAGAGCAACCATTAACTACCATAGAACAAATAGGGGAAACAATACTATGGTAGTCAATGGTTGTTCTATCTGCTTTGTTACAAACATTCTTCAAAATATCTTCTTTTGTGTTCAGCAGAACAAAGAAACTCATACAGGTAATGGAACAACTTGAGGGTGAGTAAATGATGACAGAATTTTCATTTTTGGGTGAACTATCCCTTTGAGTACAGTGACTAATTACATTTACTCAAATACTTTACACCACTGCTTAACAGAGAACTTAAGCTGCTCATCATATTCCACTGTTCACCAACCAAACAGTTAAAAAGAACCATAGAAATGGCACAATAAGGGCTTCAATCAAACTTGAGAAGATAGACCTATATACTAACTAAGAGAAAGTCTTGCAGCTGTGGTTGTTGTGCAAGCCAGAGCCTAAATGACTCCCTCAGAGCAGCCTTTATGTCTTCGGGAATATGGAAAGAGAGACAGAGCTCAAGGGAAGTGGGTCTTTTGTTGGACTGTAATGCGATTATCATGACGGCTTCACTGTAGAACCAGGTTAGGCCAAATGGCAGGTTCAGTCATCATGAACCGACCAGTGCATTAGCAAAAAAAAAAGAGGTTCAGCTGAAAAACAGAGATTAACTCAAGATTATGTCACAAATCCAAACGGGTTGACTTGTGGTTTAATGCATTGATTTCCATTCACCGTATGCACTGCTCTCTCTGTACCCTTTGTGATGCATACAACTAAAGAATTGACTTGTTAAATGTCATAGTTACGCTCTCCCCCAAACAAAAATCTTGGTTTCACACTTAAAGAACACTTAACATACAATTAACTAATACAAAGAAGATGAATGGGCAAGTCATTATCAATATTTATATATGATTTGTCTACGTAAACAGAAGTTATTGAAGAGTAGATTTTATTTCATAATCAAATTATGATCAATATATCACTTGTGTTAAGTGTTAAGATTAGGGCTGTACTGATAGTAGTGATAGAAGAACTGATTTTTGAAGTTTTAGCTCCCCCTATAGGTAGCAAGCTTTGTCAGAGGGCTTACACTATTACAGTGGTGTAACCAAGTATCCATGACTGGGAAGTTAAGTGTTATCATAAACACATTTGACTGACCACTATTCTGAATATTGGGGGGAACTACAACCCCAATGGTAAAAAAAGGGGCGTGTGTGTGTGTGTGGGGGGGGGGGGGGGGGGGGGGGGGGGTATTATATAAATTGTATATAATACATAGGGTGAATTCAAGTTGATTGGGACACATTTTCCCAGTAATCTCAATGGCAAAAAAGTGTCCCTATCAATCTGATTTCACCCCTATATGGATTGTCTACCAGACAGTCATGGCAGGCACCAATATTCATCCAAAACATAGACTGAAAGCTTAGTGGTGGTGATGTTATGGGAACGTGGTGCAGTTCGTATAGCCTACCTTTAGCTTTTTCCTTCTGGCGACCGCATTTAGGCTTCAAAATTCAAGTGTTCATCTATCAAAATGATCTTGATGGACAAAACGTGTAAGTATCATAATTCACGGAGCTTGTTTTTTGTCATAATCCTATTGGGTTTTTGTCATGGGAACCAGTGCGATGCTAACTGCCAGTTATATTATGATAATAAGCGGGGCAGAGGGTGCCCGAGTTCTCCCCTGCTCTACAATGCCCCACAATTTTCCATTGAAAATTTGTGATGAAAAATGGAACTGCAGTGTGCTCTAATTGAGAGCCTTTGGGGCAGATTTCAGACTGCCCTTCTTATTTTCACCGTACATAAACCTCGCTCAGTCCAGACCAAGATGATATCAGTCCACTTCAGCTATGTTAGTCTGCATCAGGTCAGTATTTAGATGGCACGTCTGTTCTTCATATCAAATTAATGAAAGTTTAAACGGACTAGTGTGAATAGCCTTCATATAGTTCTGTTTGTGCTTGTTTTATGTTTGTAATGAGAATAGAAATACATTTTTTTCTCTCACCGAAATTCCTCCAGGCTGAATTGGACGTTAGACCTCAAAAAGTCCAGAATCTGCCCTACCTAAACTAATGGTCAGGAGCTGCTACTGCTACCAGGTATTACTGATCAACAAGTTTAGACCAGCTAAAGACCATTAAGGACCTGATTTGAGTTAAAAACCATATATAAAAAAACAACTAGCACCTGAAGCCAGTTCATTTCAGTGATGGCATAGAAGAACCTTTTATCTAAATATATATTTACACAATGCCACTTGTCGGAGGAAAAATATATTTGACCACACCTCTTCCAACCAAGGTGAACCATAGGTGTGAATATGTTGAGAGTGTGAGAGAGGGGGAAAGTGTATGTCTGTGAAAAGAGAGTGGAAAGTTGACAGTGTCTGGGAGTTTAGAGCAAACCGGGAATCTGTGCAAATAGTTTCAACACGAGAGCAAATCCCAGACATAGAAAGACAGATATAGGGAGAGAGCGAGAGAGAGAGCAGGTGGAGGAGATCTACTGTTTGCTTGCTACATTCAACAGCATCTCATAAATCTTCCCTGCACTCATCACAACACACACAACACTCCTCAGGATGTCTCTGTTATTCCCTGCCCTCCCATGTGATTCCCTCTTTATCTTCAATGAAGGTTATTTCTTTACCTGTCTCTAAGTCTGTGATCTTCTGTTATTCTCCCACTCGTTTTTTTTATGCTGTTCTGTTGTGCTTTCTCCCTTCGCTAGGAGAATTTTTCTCATCTCTACCCACTCCACTGCCCCTGAATCTCTCTCAGATTTTGTTCTCATGAACCCCCTCTGAGTCCATCTGGACATACTGTGTGTGTAAATCATCAAGTGTGTAACTCTGCCCTCAGGAGATCAGACCGCCAAATATCCAAACAGGTCTTCCTCTCATTAACGCTCACTTTCCCAAAAGCTACTGTACCCCTCTCAGTTGCAAACACAGTCTGCAAACACAGAATCTCTTCATGAGGCAACAAGGAGCAACACCAGTTCAAAGGCAAACCGCTGTGTCATCATCAGCATTTACAGTCAAAAAGGATAAACATCAATTGTGCTAAATATACGAGTGGTTCATAGTTCACAAAAATGACACCTTTCTATCAGAACCAGCATTAACTTCTTGAGCATTTTGAGCTCCAGTAGCTTGTCTGTTTGATCGGACCACACGGGCCAGCCTTCGCTCCCCACGTGCATCAACGAGCCTTGGCCGCCCATGACCCTGTCGCCGGTTCACCACTGTTCCCTCCTTGGACAACTTTTGATAGATACTGACCACTGCAGACCGGGAACACTACACAAAAGCTGCAGTTTTGGAGATGCTCAGACCCGTCTTGCCATCACAATTTGACCCATGTCAAACTCGCTTAAATCCTTACGCTTGCCCAGACCATCAACTTTGAGGACAAAATGTTCACTTGCTGTCTAATATATCCCACCCACTAACAGGTGCCGGGATGAAGAGATAATCAGTGATCATAATGTTATGTTTGATCGGTGTATACATTATTTTCATGTATTATTTTATCTTATTTATACATATATAAAGTATAATACTGTGTTACCATTCACCCTCTGATACTCTATCAGTCTCACAACATCCTAAAAAAAACTATATTGTTTGTTGTAAACAAAACACCAAATTCTCAATTCATCCACAGGTTGACCCTAAAGCATATTTTAGCCTTGTTTAATCTGCACTGCTATATAGAACAATTCCATGTGGTAAATACATCACCTTAAAAAGGATTATATATAAAATGACATAAATCCGAACATTACTCCCATGTTCTAAAATTTCACTTTGGAGAAACAATTGTAGAACCCATTTCTATCACTTCTGCCTGCGTTCTTCTTAAACATCTCTAGACAAAGACAAACGGGCTCCTCTCCACAAAAGCACGGCTGATCTTTCTCTTAACTGTTTGTTGAGTTAAACACAGCCCTCGAGGCAACCAAAAGAGCATTCTGTGACGTCTGCTGGTTGTTTGGGGTCAGATACAGAACAAATGTCAGTGTCTGCTCTGAGCTTGACCCTCAGATTCCTCAAGCCATACAATAGTACATTTAAACTTAACAAACACTGTCAGAAACCGCAACAGTCTGCTATACAATTCCAGCTCTTGAAACTCAGACAGACCCTATATTAAACACAATGACTCTCTGAAAAGAGAGTCAGCAACTACAGAGATAAAAGCCTTGTGAATCATGCAGAGTATATGCATGTGGTGATGATGAGCTTTGTTATTACTGAACTGAATTGTACTGTTCCGTCATTAATGAATAACTACACAGGAACAAATGAGTAACACTCTAGTATCTACTAACTAACAAGAAACTCTGATTAAAAATGAGTAAGTAATAGCAGTAACTACTATTTTTTCATACCCCCCAGAGGACTACCAAGAACCACTATATTTAGGTTTGTAATTCATGTGAATAATGCATAATGTATAATTAATAATAAAGTGAAGGTCATATAACCCACTAATGGCTTAATATTAGCAAATCGTTCTAAAGGAATTACACATTTTTTGGATCAGTACTCTAAAGTTAAAAACATGATAATGTCCTACTTTTGATTTTTTTGGTAAGGTTTTGGATAATAATTCATTCTGATGGATTTGGTAACGCTTGAGTCATTACTTTCCTTCATTTTAGAACGGATTCTACATTATGCATTCACATTAATTATGAACCTGAATATAGTAGTTCTAAGTAGTCCTCTGGGAGGTATGGAAAAAGTGGTAGTTACTGATTAGCTAATAGTGAACTATCGCATTCAACTGAGCACTATTACTTACTCGTTCGTTAATCAGCATTTCTTGTTAGTTAATATAAATTAATAGAAGTGTTAAGAGTGCGGTACTCATTCCTGCAGTTATTTATGAATGATGGATCAGTATTCTAAAAAGTTTCCAATTATTGTTGATTTACAATACATTTTAGATAAAATCTCCCTTACATAATACAAGAAACATTCATCATCTTTCTGTCACTTTGTCTTTTTTTAATGACACCAATATGATAATCCTTATGTGCTACTTAAAGCGATAGTTCACCCAAAAATGAAAATTCTGTCATCATTTACTCACCCTCAAGTTCCAAACCTCTATGAGTTCTGCTGAACACAAAAGAAGATAGAGTGAAGAATGTTTGTAACAAAGAAGATAGAGCAACCATTGACTACCATAGTATTTTTTCCCTACTATGGTAGTAGACATGTGCCGGTAAACGGTAATACGATATACCGCAATAATGAACATGCACAATATTGTTATCGTGGGCACTTCAAAATACCGTGAATAATTACGTATAACGAATTATTCCGATTTTTAGAATGCATTTTAAGAATACTTTACCCATCAACCATTTAAAATGAACAACACGGTAAACAGACCGTGCATGAGCCGAGCACATGGCGGAATGAGTGCAGGAGACACGCTGAAGTGCACATTTACTCTTTGACAGCAGAGGGCGCTGACGGAACAGCAGAAATGCTGCCGTTTCACCGGTAACCCTCGTAAACAAAACGATACGGTGAAAAGACTTAAGGCTATTCATTTTCAAACTTAAACATTTTATATTTTAATCTGGACTAAATTACATGCCCTAGATATTGTTTGAATATGTTCTGACTGTTGTTCAGTCACACACTTTACAATAAGGCTCCATTATTTAACATTAGTTAATTCATTAACAAACTGACAAAAATACTTCTAAAGCATGTATTAATCTTAGTTGAATGTACATTTCAGCATTTAATAACACATTATTAAAATCAAAAGTTGTAACTATTATTTAATGGACCTGAGCTTACACTAACTAACAGTTGCTTTTTTAAACTAACTTTATCAAAGAAGAATATCTTCTGTAAAAATGTAGCTATTTATTCTTTGTTAATGTAAATGCATTAACTAGTGAGACATTATTGTAAAGTGTTACCTATTGTTCTTTATAATTCTTTTGCACTTAATCTGTTTTAAATATTTGTTTATTTTATACATTTTTGTGTATTGCTTTATTGTATTTAAATGTTTGGTTCTTTTGTTATAAGAAAGTTATTAAACTTGTTATAGTATGACAACACTTTTTTTGTAACTTATTTCAATATCGTGATAATACCGTATACCGTGATAAAAGCTTCAGCAATTAAATCGCAACATACCGGCACATGCCTATATGGTAGTCAATGGTTGCTCTATCTGCTTGGCTACAAACATTCTTCAAAATATCTTCTGTGTTCAGCAGAACAAAGAAACTCATAGAGGTTTGGAATAACTTGAGGGTGAGTAAATGATGACAGAATTTTCATTTTTGGGTGAACTATCCCTTTAAATATAACTCTCTTTATACCATTGCCCCGAGAAACATGGCAATACCACAGCAATTGTTTGGAAGGTGATTGTAAGTGCTGACAAAAGCAAATCATACCCTACATCCTTAAACAGTGGCAAAAAAGTCAAATTAGCTTTTAAACACTTACTAAACTACAGTACAAAAGTACAATAAATAAATATAAGGTCTTACCTTTTGTAAACACTCCCTAAAATACTCCCTTAAATTTATATTAGCCTATATTATATATTTCACAATATGGTTACATAACCAAAAATCAGTATAACACTTCAGTTGTTAAATAAAAAAATAAATAAAACAATAAAATGAATTCTGCAAGAATGGGCGCTGTGAGTGTTTGAGGTTGCTGAAAAATACTTTGCACAACTGATTTGTCCACTAGAGGGATCTCCTCTCCTCCTGTCTAATTCATCTCCAGTGGAACGGTTGAATCCAGCTGGCCTCTTGGCAAAAGGCAGGGCAAACAACTTCACATTCCCTCGGTCTCTTAAAAACAAGACATTGTAACAGGTCAACAGGAGACCTGCCTCGACAGACAACAGTCCAACTTAAACGCCAAGCACATTTTTCAGTGAGCACATAAATATTTTACAGTAACAGCACACCTGGCACCTAACAGCCTGTAAATCCTCTTGCTCTGACAGAAACAGTTGTGTAATGTACAGTTGGGCTCACTTTGATGGAAAATACACATGGTAATGTAATATTTGCCACCATAATGCTTAAACTAACAGTGTTTGTGTTTTGGCATATGATAAGGACCTGATATGAATGAGCATTTTTCAGCTTCACTGATGGCAGAAAAAGACGGCTGCGTTCAAGGATACACAAATTCTTCGAGTATTTTAAGAGCTGGAACCCAGACACATAAACTTGTGACAAGTCTAATGTCACTGATTTGACACAACACATGGAGAGGGAAAAAAAACCCCTCAAAATCTCATTCAAAGTTTGCGTTCAATTCAAAACATCAACGTCAAACCATTAGTAACGTCAAACCAACATAATACATGACTTCAATTTCTGTCTGTTCTACATAAAATGGTCACATGGCTTCAGAACACTTGGAAAAAGACTTGGAGACCAAGCAATAGCACAGAATATTAAGTAATTTACACTAAACTGTAAACAATTATATGATCAATAAGTTATGACAACATACGTTTTTACATTGCTTTAACTCATCAAAATAAGCAATTTGTAGCTTTTTTATATTATTATACAAGATTCAACTATTTTTTGTAAGTAATTTAAGTTGAAATGACTTGAACATCCTAGTTGATTGTGCTTAAAAATGTAAGGCAGCCGTTCGAAAGTTTGGGGTTGTAAAGATGTTTATTGCCTCCTATGTTCAACAATGCTGGATTTATTTGAACAAACATATGGTAAAAATGTTACATTATTGTTTAATATATATTATAAATAAATATATACTTTTATTATTTACTCGTGTGATGGAAAAAAACCCCATTTCAGCAGACATTACTTCAGTTTTCAGTGTCACAATCCTTCAGAAATCATTCTTATCATCAATGTACAGTAGAAAACAGTTGTGCTGCTTACTATATTTTTAGGATTCTTTGAATAGAAAGTTAAAAAGAACAGCATTTATTTGAAATATAAATCTTTTGTAACATTATAAATGTCTTTACTGCGTCCTTGCTGAAAAAAACCAACAACTTAGTAATATTTTTCTTTTGAAAAACAAAAACAAAATTATTACTGACCCCAAACTTTACATATGAATATTGAATGCGTCCCAGACAGACGGGAGACTACGAGGGTAAGAGTGTCAACCTTACATCTCAGTTCATTTCAGGTTTATTACATTCTTAAAACTAGAGCACCTGGGTGCAGTGGCTCTAGCAGGAGTGCAGCTGGAATGTTTGTGTATATGTACAGTTACCCAGACATCCCACACCACACAAACATCTCTCCACACCACACAAACATCTCTCCATCATGCAGCACAGAGACAGCTCTGTCTTCTATGGAGCTTATCATATACGGAGCAGTTTGTGTGTTTGCATGCGCATGTCCGTGTTTAAGTTAGAAGACTTTGGAGGAACTATAATATGAAAGAAAAAATAAATAAATAACAGTTTGAAGTAATATTAAAGCAATCTCAAAAACTGGGTTAGAGTTCAAAATCTTCTAGCCAATGAAAAAAAGACCATTTCATTGAAGCTAAGTTGCAAAAACATCTTGTTACAACATCAGACATAAAAACATTCCCATGTCCACCCACATTCAGATGTTAGAAACACCTATTCAGTGTTTAAGAACTTTGCCTGCACAGTCTTTCTATGGTAAAGGGTTAGTTCAACCCCAAAAATGATCTGTCATCATTCTGTCACATCTCCCTCATGTCATTCCAAACTTGTATGACTTTCTTCTACAGAGCACAAAAGATAATATTTTGAAGAATGCAGTCTTTATGTTCTACAGAAGAAAGAGAGTGATACATTTTTGCAACAGCATGAGGGTGAGTAAAAGACAGTATTTTCATTTTTGGGTGAACTATACCTTTATGGAAGAAGTGGGATAGATACTATTATTTGTAATTCTGAGTAAAATAAGAAGTCCAGCAAAGATGTTCTCTCAAGTCTCATTCACGCTTGCATTCATTTCAAAACATTCAGACACATCGGTCACAAGAACCAATGAAGTTTCAGGAACCATGTTTAAATATGCACAAACAAAATTTGAGAGCTACAGAGGGAAAGCTTTCCAGCAAGCTTTTTTGTCCATCCCACACACAGCCAAAGTAAGCTTCAAAAGACTTGGACTATAGCACACAAGTCATATGCACAACCTTTATGCCGCGCTTACGTTTTGAGCTTTCATTGTATAGAAAAGAGCAGCCTTAACATTCTGCTAAACATCTTGGAAAAAATAAATGAATACAGGTCTAGAATGACATGAGGGTGAGTAAAGCATAACACAATTTTCATTTCTGGGTGTACCATTCCTTTAATAGGCTGAGATACCATGATACCTGTTTTTCTTCTGTCTCTGTGCGGCATTAGAACTCAGCCGCTGCTATAGCTGGTCTGCACAAGTGTGGGTCTGTGCATAAGTGTGTACTACTTGCCGTATGGTGTGTGGCTTGGCCTCACAGAGACAGGAAAGGGAACCGAATGTGGCCACGGCAGCACGGAGTCCAGCAGCCTACAGTAAACAGCTCTTTCCCAAACCGTCCAGTAGAAACACCAGTAATCCCCACGACTCGAAGACAGGCCATCTGTGGCATAGAAAAACAGCATCCACAGCGACAACCGGAGCTGTGTGTGTGTGTTAATGCGTGTTTCTGGGAGGAGGGAGGCTAAGTATACATGACTTAGCTTTGCTAAACTCCTCTTTCTTGGAAGAGAGTTCAGTACCACAGTCTCTGAAAATACCCCTTATAAGTGAGGCACTTGGATGAAGCCAAGTGCTGTAAAGACTGTTTGGAAAAACTGTTTTCTTTGACTAAATTAAGTCCACACAGTGACATCACTACCTCCTTTGAGACAATTTTATTAGTGGCGCTTACTATTGCCATTCTTTATAGATATGGTTTGAGATATGTTCAAATCTCTAACCCTAAGTATTAAAGTTGCAATGTAATAGTGATCATTCTATCTATTGGCTGTTGATTAGATAAAGGCAGATCCAAACCAACTGTGAGTTTGCAGTCAAATGCAAAAAAGGGGCGGGTCCAACATATACTATATTGCCAAAAGTTTTGGGACGCCTGCCTTTACATGCATATGAACTTTAATGAGATCTCATTCATAATCCATGGGGTTTAATATGGAGTTGGCCCATCCTTTGCAGCTATAACAGCTTCAACTCTTCTGGGAAGACTTTCCACAAGGTTAAGGAGTGTGTTTATGGGAATTTTTGACCATTCTTCTAGAAGCACATTTATGAGGTCAGGCACTGATGTTGGACGAGAAGACCTGGCTCGCAGTCTCCGCACTAATTTATGCCAAAGGTGTTCTATCAGGTTGAGGTCAGGACTCTGTGCAGGCCAGTCAAGTTCCTCCACACCAAACTTGCTAATCCTTGTCTTTATGGACCTTGCTTTGTGCACTGGTGTGCAGTCATGTTGGAACAGGAAGGGGCCATCCCCAAACTGTTCCCACAAAGTTGGGAGCATGAAATTGTCCAAAATGTCTCGTATGCTGAAGAGTTTTTTTCACTGGAACTAAGGGCCATGCCCAAACCCTGGTAAACAACCCCACACCACAATCCCCCCTCCACCAAACTTTGCACTTGCCACAATGCCGTCAGGCAAGTACCGTTCTCCTGGCAACCACCAAACTCTGACTCGTCCATCGGATTGCCAGACAGAGAAACGTTATTCGTCACTCCAGAGAACACGTCTCCACTGCTCTAGAATCCAGTGGTGGCGTGCTTTACACCACTGCATCCGACGCTTTGCACTGCACTTGGTGATGTAAGGCTTGGATGCAGCTGCTTGGCCATGGAAACCCATTCCATGAAGCTCTCTACGCACTGTTCAAGATCTAATATGAAGGCCACGCATTTTGGAGGTCTGTAGTTATTGACTCCGCAGAAAGTTGGCGACTTCTGCGCACTGTGCGCCTCAGCATGCGCTGACACCGCTCTGTGATTTTACATGGCCTACCACTTCGTGGCTGAGTTGCTGTTGTTCCCAAATGCTTCCACTTTGTTATAATACTACTAACAGTTGACCGTAGAATATTTAGTAGTGAGGAAATTTCACAAATGGACTTGCACAGGTGGCAACATATGAGAGCGACCCATTCTTTCACAAATGTTTGTAGAAGCGTCTGCATGCCTAGGTGCTTGATTTTATACACCTTAGGCTCTGACCATGGAAGTGATTGGAACACCTGAATTCAATGATTTGGAGGGGTGTCCCAATACTTTTGGCAATATCACAAAGTTTAATTTCACCATAACAAGTCATGAACATTAAAATGGGAAAACAAATCAATCTCAGACACTAAAAAGTGAGACCACAATATAACGGAGACTTGGGCAACCACCTCACAACCAAAGTGCACTGACAACCAATTACACAACCCTAGTATCAATGTGCTGAATTTTGCATGGGCAAACACCACATTTTCTTCATAAAATATAAAGATCTACTTCATAATTTTAGTCTCAAACAATAAGACTTTGCATATCATATAAGGCACTATATTCTCTGCAGTTTACCTATATGGTTGGCTTTGGACTAAGTTACATTTTAACCTGGAATAATAACTTCACTAACTAGAAAGGCTCTGATGTTAGCCATTTCTCACAGTGATGGAGGTTAATACGGGCAGCTCATGCAGTAACCTGACAACAGACCTCCCTCTAAACTTGAAAAGAGCCATAAAATACAAGAAATCAACGAATGGTGACGTCTTTTTATTTGGCTGACACATAAAAAAAAAAAAAAATCTCAATTCTGCTGACTTCACTGTGCTTGATGCGAGTTCAGTAAGACAGATTCTTGGTAAAGTCAAGAATTCATGAGCCAAACGTTTCTCAAAGGGAAACAAATTTCACTTACTGCGTTGATTGATTAACATTGAATAGTTCAATAATCACAACCTGTCAGCTCTTGCAGTGTTCACCTCAAATACATGTCCATCAGCTTTGAGTGATTATACTGCCCCTCGCTGGCATGGGTCAAAGGTTGGCGTGGATCATTACATGTGTGAGCACATATAAGTGTAACGAGCAGGAGGCAAAGATCAATGTCTGATCCAGATCAATCTGTTAAGTCTTAACACAAGATTACGCCCAGTGCGCCTGCTGCGGTGAAAGAGAGCGCAGATCTAAATCACCCCAGAGACATGAAACAGGAAATGTGTGGACACTAATGATTCTAGTTATGCAGGCCAAATGTTCAGTCACATCAGAAAGAACCTTCGTGAACATGTATGTTCAAAATGATGGTTCTTATTTTAAATATCTAATCATCAGACTCAGTAAACTACAATAAGCCTATAAAAACAATAAGGCATTTACTTTATCAATTCAAGCTAGACGAGTTTCATTTTTAAATTTAGGGATTTTGAAAAATTGTTATGTAAAAGCAGCAGTTATAGCTAGAGATGCATGCGTACAATAAGTTTGGATAAGATAACTAAAGATATTTTAAAGCCGATAAACAATACACTGGCTGATAATTTATCTCAATGTATTTTTTTCTTGAAAACATTCTTGTCAAAAGTCTTTAAGCGCTTCAAAATAAATCAATAAAATAAAACTGAGATTAAAATCGAATAAAATAAATAATACACTGATAGCAAGTCACATGTCCGCCAAAAACGACTCCTGCTTTTATATAGTGCATTCCTGCAAAGAGCTACTGCAATGTGAACGAACATGTGAGGTAATCCTTCTATCTGTGTAATGCTCAGTAGATAGCTTTTGAAAACGATACTTTAATACTGTACTTATCAGCATCTTACAACGCTACTTATCCCTTTTTCTCCTTTCCCTAATTCCCCATGTGTCCAATTAACAAATTAACCGCTATGCACCTTGATCTCTGATCAGGTCTTGAGCGCAGTTCGTGCTGCGACCTCTGCAATCACAGTAATCCCCCTTTACACCCATACTACAGCCGCTTCCCATCCGGCAGTGCCGGGTGAACGTCAGGTGTGCTCCAGCAGATTAGTGCTAATCTGCTTTCTAATGAAAGCTGGGGTATACAGCAGGGGTAGACCACGGGCCTCATACCGCCTTTGAAGTCAGATCAGTGGGGTGGAATAAAAGGCATTCCCACTGATGGAGGAGATCCAGGGGGGCTGGAGCCTGACTCTAGACCTGACTCAAGGGCTGATAAGGCACGTCTGGGATTAGCGGATCCTTTTGCACCCCCTGCAACTCTTAATTTTGCCGTCTCGGTTTGCCCATCTCCCTCTACCTCGGCTTTTAATTGAATTAATGTTGGATCTTGGAATGGGACATCTCAAGATCTTTGATGTGCCCATAAAGGTATTTCTGAATGAAGATTATTTCTTGGATGACATCCAACTTCTTTCATAAAAGGTCAGCGAGAGAAAGAAAGGCTCAAGTAGAGAGAGAGAGAGAGAGAGAACATATAAGGAGGAGGGAAATATCAGAAAGCCAAATGAGTGAAAGTCTAAACAGAGCCCAGAGCTGGCACAGAATGAAGGTCATAATAGTACAAAAACAGAAGGAAACCCAAGACCCTACAGAGACCACCGCAATAGAACAGACCCCATAACCAGAAGTATATCACTGGAAATGTAAATTGTAACATTAGCACACCATCTTAAATAACCTTAAACAATCCACCAGGGCTTCCAAAGAAAACTCGGAAAAATTCTGCCATCCGTTCTGGCTCCCTACAAAGCATACTTGTTTCATCTAGGCAGTTGTGAGTTGTGCTGCGTTAATGCACAAATGACTGCATTGCCCATATGCCTCAACCACTCCGTCTGCAGAAGAGGTCAAGCGTCACATCCACCACCTAAAAAAAGTGTTAATCTTCATGCATGTCTAAAATTACATTTCCCTTAGCTGTTCTGTGCTATTTTTACCTTTTCTTCTTCGTAAAAACACCCCGAACTTACCTCCAACTTTAAGGAACAGTTCACTAGAGAGAATTTAAACAAGTTCTGATATTATTTACTTGTTTCATGGTATTCCAAACCCATAATATCTTATTCATTCTGTGGAACAAAAAGGAAACGTAAAGCTGCTTTTTCAATTCAAGGAAAGTTTATAGTGACCTTGGCCTGTCAAGCTCAAAAGAACACTATAAAAGCACGATAAAGAAGTCTAGATTTTCCCTCCCAAGTCTTCTGAAGTTGAACAGATCAAAATTTAAGTCATTGGTTTTATGCGTCAGATTATTCATACAACTCAGTAAGCAGCTCTCAAATCAAATATTGCACAAACTGTACTGTATGGTTTTGACCATGACGTTTGGTCGCAAGACAGCTTGAACTCATTCATTTGATGTTGTAAACATGTTTCTTTTGATTCTTGAAGTTGTTCAACGGAAAAATACAGGTTTGAAACGGCATGAGGGTGAGTAAACAATGACAGAATTTTCATGTTGGGATGAACTCTCCCATTAACTGGAGGGATTCCTATGCCCCAGTTCAATGGTTGAGTCCTCAAACAAGATAGAAGGACAGATAAAGCAAAATATAGGGAGCTATCAGAGCTCAGCCAAAGACATCAAGAGCCTCTCCAATGTTGTTCCACTCCACCATCGTCCATCGTCGGTTTCTGTGTTTCCCTTTGCATTTACAATCTTCAATCCACACGCTCCTGTACACAGTAAATTACCATCTTCGTACAGAAATAGAACAGGATGGATGCTATGGACTCGCTCTTGGAAATCAGAAGTGCTGGTCTGAGCAGAGCTGGATTGAAGGCACAGTGGAAAAACATGCAAGGAAAAACAAGCTGACTTAGGTTTCGTGTCAATCAGAGAAGAAACTGTCCATGAACGCTGCCCAAGCCAGCTACAGTAAAAGGGTAAAAATATTACCTGACATGAGGCATATACTTACTTCTAAAAGAACCAAGATTTTAGTTCAAGGGAGGACTGAAATAAACGTTTTATACGATATATGCTGCACGGCAGGGATTCAATTTTTTTCTTCTATTTTTAACTTCACATCATCTTAAAATTGCAGTGCTCAATCTTAGTTTGATGATATTTGTCTTTGATTTGGTACAACAATAGGTCTGTGTTGAGGTCTGTTTTGGCAGTTAATGCAGTGGATCTCAAACTTTTTGACTGAAAATTCAGCTTTGCCATGAAAAAAAAAAATCAGCTTTGATATAGTAATAAATTGTATTTTAAAATATATTACAACAGAAAACAGTTATTTTAATTGTAATAATATGTCACAATATTACTATATACACAGTTGTCTATACTGGCCCATCCCTACTCCACAACATTGACTACAAAAAAGATAGAGATAAAGAGAGAGAGGAAAAAGAGCAAGTTCATATGAGTCAACCATTGCAGCAGATGGCTCTGGACGGAGTTAATTATCTTCACTATGTGCACCACTTGGCCTATTATTCAATCTCTTCTCACTACATACAAATACAATCTCACATCTTCTTTCCTGCTGATTCCTCTTGTTCTTCGGGCCGTTTGCCTGGAGCTCTGAAACTCGTCTGAAGTTTGGCGGTTCGTTTGCTCGCCCCATGAATTGTTATTTTCACCCACAAGTTCTTTGAGTTCTCCTCTTAATAAACCCAACACAATCCATCATAATTCTATACAAAGCTTCAGACACGTCCCTCTGTTTGTCTCGACCAAGAGTACTGGAAGTTCAACGCCACATCTAGAGAAGCATGCAAGCAGGAAGTCCACATGCTGCCTGCAACGCCTGCCACTCATGCACTCTCCCATCAACCCCTGCTCTCTGAGAAAACAAGGCCAGTTCCAAAAACTACTGCTCAGCTGCCACTAGTTATCTTACATCATTGGAGCCCTTGTCCAGCCATTTTATTTCTTTAACCAGAATTCTCACTGTCACGACCCAGACCAAACATTATAAACACAATTAAGTGAGGTGAACGTGTGTTACGTTTTTACTCAGTGAGGATGTTTATGCCAAACTGGCTGACCGTAACTATTATCAGAATATTTATTTAAACAAATATAATTTAAAATGTCTCTTAATACTGTGGGGTGAATTGCTCCATTTGAGAAAACTTGCAAGGGTTGACTGCATTCAATTCTACACTAGTAAAAAAAAAATGTATGTTGGTACGATGGAACAAAATTGAAAAATCACAGCAATTAACAAAGCATTTTTGGTCTGGAATAGACGCATTTTGGTTTGGAAAGAAAAATAAGTCCGGACGAGGCGTGATAGTTTTGTGGCATTAAGACGTTGGTAAACAGGAAAAAATCCTTTTCTAATCCAAGATTCAAATATTAAGTTCCAAGTGGCTCATTGATGTGGGTGGTTTAAGTTAAGAAGTTGGCAGGATTTTAGTAAACGACCCTTAACAAACTGCTAGTTGTAGCAAATTACAACTAATTAAGCAGAAAAATAGACAATGAAGTAGAACTTTGGTGAAGCTTACAGGGACCTCACCAAGTAAGACACATTTCTGGATCAACATCTTTGTTGGTCCTGGAACAGCATTAATCAGTTTAGACTTTAGGGTTAGGTTTTATGGTTAGGGTTAGGGTTAAGGCTGAGGTTTGGGCTTCAACAACATTCTTATCAACCTATCATTTAGTATAAAGAGTAGTTATTGGTTATGGTTAGGACTATGTTTGTTTGACAGGAATGTAGTTCCAGTACCAACAAAGGATCTTGATCCAGGAGCACATCCTACTTGGCAAAATCAACTTTCCTAAAATAATATTTAACACTATTGGAGAAAGCAAGATTGGATTATATGGTTAAAATCAACATGAAATGGCATTCAAACCCATTTTACTTCCACTGTGTAATGGATTTAAAGCAACGATTCAAAGAGAGAGAGAGAGCGACAGATTGATAGATAGATCAATAGATAGATAGATGGATAGACTGACAAAAAAAATGAAGAATGGGATGAAAGTGGTCTATATGATAGGGAAGGAGGTGATGGCAGTTGAAAAGGAAAATGGTTGCAAATGGCAGATTTAAGATGAAAAATGTAAATATATATAATAACCGATCACAATAATGGAAATTAATCTGCATTAAAAAGTAAATTATTTTTATTTCAAGTTGCCAAAAAGTAACTGTGCTCTAGATAATAACAAAGAGAAATTTAAGATCTTAAAGTCTCACTCTCACCACCTTCCTGTCTTTCTCCTGTCCACCTCCAGACAGCAGAACGGTGTGTTTTTTTGTCCTCCCTGTTCTGAAGGCATCTTATCTAGCTTTCCAGCCAAGCATGTCTTCCCAGGTAGCGTCTGGTTGAGATAACGTTAGCCAGGCCGTGAGCGCGTGTGCAGCTGCGTGCAGAGGCGAGGGTCTCTGAGTCTGAGGTTAAGTGCTCAACATAATGCTCCTTGTGACCTGTTGCTCGCAGGCCTCTCAGACTCACACAACTAGTGCTTTCACTGTCTCTCTTTTTTTGGCCCTAGAATCGAAAAGCGCACTTACCCTCTCAAAGCCGCGACTAAAAGGCCTGCTCTCGTTCTTTTATCCCTCAAATCCTGACACATCATTTTCATTGAGCCCGAGTATTCCCCTGATGATTTACCTCCAACGTATCACTTTGACATCAATTACACAAAAAACCCTGGGAAGTTGCTTTTTAACCAGCGATTAGGCAAATGAGATGATCAACACAGGTTGAGGATCTATTATGGTTGTGCCAGTGGCGGTTGGGACAGATTACAAGTGGTTAAATGGCTCCTTTTTGCAAAAGGCAGAGGAACAGAGAGAAAAGATGGTATCAACTCACGTCCGCAAAGGGGCTTTGTTTGCCTGACAGCAGGATTACAAGATAGTGGAGAGGTGGGAGGGAAAGCTTAGCTCCCGATGTTTCAAAAGACATAACTGCTCAAGGGTTTGTCAAAACAACATAATCCAGGGTATATTACGCATCTGCAGGGTGAATAAAGTGCAACAGAAACTCAATGTCTACTTACATGGAGGATTGCACACTTTATAGGTGAGAAGATTCAGATTTCAAGTCTTACCTGGGGAGAGAAAAACAGAAAGAGAGAGGGAAAAAAGGAGATTAATAAACAAATGGCAATGCATGACTATTTTATTTCACAGCACTGTTGAATTGGCTGACAAATTGGCTGTAAAAGTTCCAATTCTGCTGACTGCACAAATATGACAATACTCTAAAACCTCCTGTCCTCAATATAAGAATGCAATATTTCACTTAGATTGCAATGTACATTATAATAAGAACTATAAATGCATATCTTGTAAAGTAACATTACTACTACATTATGGCAAATAGAAAAGGTTCATTAAAAAAAAAACAAAAAAAAACAAAGGGGTTCAACAGGTTCATACTCACAGTGAGTTTTACACATACTCAAGTGAATTTTACAGTTTTTATTATCATTTTTAATCATAACTAATTAGTTATAAATCACAAGCATGATACGTCAGACCAGAAAAGAATTTTATTCTGCATTTAATACAGGTGCTAAATATGAATATTTAGTCAACATCATAATAGTTTCAGTTTGATTATGTTGACCAATCGATGAATGGAGCTGAAAGTCAATTTGACATATATTTTATAGTTTTATTGAATTAATTAATTGAAGTGTTCAGCTAGATTTGTCAATATTTATGAAGAATATTTTATATTATTTACATATATGTTTTGTTATAAAACTCCATACCCTCAGGGTTAGGATTTTCTTTTAAAAGACTTAATAATAATAGTGAATCTCGCCTTAGCAAACAGCAGCAACAATAGCACTTTTCTCTTGATGAAGTTTGACTGTAAAGCATTAGTGTGCTGCAGTATTTGGAGGGTCTGTTTTATGCTGGTGTTAAATGCACGCTTGTTGGCAGTACAGCAGGGGGCTGGAAGAGTATGAAGGGCACAGTGTTTGCCTTATTTGGGGATGACTGGCTGTGTTTAATGAAGGACACTGGCCTTTACAGAGTTGGCCGAGGGAAACCACTGAAAGGCATGTGCATACACACAGAGGTTTTCAGGTTTTCTATTTGTCAATTGTAAATCTTACACTGAAATTCCTACCTGCTCTTTGCTTGCTCTCACAGCACAATATAAAATATACACGCTTAGCAAAATCTGACAGGAAAGAAGAAAAAAAAAATCTCTTTAATGTCCCAACTATTTCTCAGGTGACATTTAGAGCAAACAGAGGCTTTGCTCAAGTATCCTGCTACTCAGATGCGAGAAAAAGACCCTTTAAAGTTTCAGAGGAGATCTTATACTGTGCTCAGATTTGTCAAGATAAAGTCTGTAAAAACCAGATATTTCAATTTACACATTTTATATATAAAAGACCAAATTATCTGGGCTATGCTGTGTCTACATTTAATTTCTAGCTCTATACTCTTACTTCATGTCAACAACTGTCTTAACTGTGTATATTTTTGTTTCTCCTGAAGAATTTTAGAAGAAACATCTGAGGCAAATATGATACTTAGAAAAAATACAGTGCATCAGACGCAAACAAGGAAGCTAGCAGACCAGCAGAAACAAATTGTAAATAAAGACATTTGGAGACAATTTCAAGCAGAAAGGTTGAAAACCCATAAATACATTGAGTTGTAATGAGATATCATTGCGTATAAAATATTTTCATTACAATTTTGAAAGTTTTTGAGTACCTTCAGGGCATGGTGTCGAAGTTTTGTGCGTTTGTAAAATATGCAATATGCAAAACCATTGCAGTCACAGCTTTGGAGTTTGTGTCATTTTGTAATTAAAATGACGGCCATGTTTTTCAAGGTACAGCAATGTCATAATGGACTATGATAGCAACAGAGACAAAGACACTGCATGTCAATTTTGAAGTCAATAAGACCAACGGTACTGTAGCAGGGCTCGACATTAAGCCTGTTCACATGCTTGTCCTTCAGACAAGTAAATCTGTCATTCACTTGTCCGAGTAAAACATTAGCTTGTCCGGATTTTAAAAAAATATATTCTATTCTGAAGCAATATTCTCACCAGTGTTCAATCAGCTTTGACATATTTAAATATGCATATTTGTGATATTTTTACCTTTTTATAAAGGGCATTTTTACATTATCTTATTAAATATAGGCTATGCTTCAGCTTTCATTTGATATATTTTTAAATTTGATCTATAAATTAAATTAGAATAAGACACTATAGGCTGTTACCAATCAAATAAAATGATTTACACTGAAAAATTACAACTGCATTAAATAATGTTATGAGATTATTTTACATATTTGGAAAGATGAAACTAAACCACCAGTAGGTGGCAGCAGGTCTTAACGGTCTTAATGAGCGAGTCATTGAGTTGAAGAATTTGGCGGTCGTTTACGAATAGGTCATTGCATCTTTGATTCAACCGATTCATTCAAAACGCTGAATCATTCAGTAACACGCTGTTGCTGTGAGATGCGTTATGGTTCTGCTGTGATCTTTGTTTGGAATTATTTTCACTGCTGAAATAGAACAAAAACAGTCCATATTGCATCTAAAATGTAAGTGACTTAATGTTAATTAATTGTTTATGGTATTGGTGGTATTCAGGAAAACAACACTCTTGTTTGTGTGATGTTGCTTAACTGTATCATGTTATAAATAGTTAACATGCACGGTTAAAATGCTGTAGTTTTTATGAGTTTCGTTGTATGAGCGACGCTCATTTGTTTTCGATTTTCACCTCGAGAGGCTGCGCGAGCCTCAACAGCACAACCTTGTTGTTTTGACATTTTAACCAGGATACTTGTCCGTCGGGCAAGTACAATTATTTTTCACTTGCCCCTTCAAAAAATCCACGTGTTTGGTATTGTTGGACTCGGCAAGGATTCACAGGTGATGTTACACAGGACATCTAAGGAGATGACTCCCCTGAAAATAAGTCAACCAAATCCAAAGTTATAAACATGTGAATATTTAAATTTTTTTCACTAGGTGGTGCTGATTTGAAACTTCCCAGGCTCCTTCAGGGCATCGTGCCGATGACCCATACCGAGTTTCGTGACAATACGCTAATGGCCCCTAACAATGAGAATTCCAAAGTCTCTTTAGTCTTGAAAGAGCAACAACTGAAGCCACAAAACTCTGGGAATCAACACTGTTCAACAACACGCAATGTAGAATCTTGTATTAATTTGCAGATCTAGTATTAGCATTCCAGTGTACACTCTCACACTGAGGCAGGTGACTGCACATGTAATGGAGTGTGTCAGCAGATGTCACATTAACAGCTAACTATGAGGACAATAAAGGCACTGGGACACGTTCGGTTCGGGTCAATGCGGTGACTGCAGATTACTATTGAGCTTTTTGTTTAACAGGCATTAGGTCACCAGTACTCTCTTGAACCGTTGTGTCCTCTGTTAGTAAAATATAGTTTTTCCACTATAGAGATTGTGTAGTATAATTTTTTAAAGTGTACAATTGTGGCCCCAAAAATATTTTTTCCCCCCCATTTCCATCTTCCAAGCACACTGACTATCTAAAACTAGTCTAAAATTGACAAAAATTAATACTTCACCTTTAAAGTTAAATTTTTCAGAAGAGAAGGGGGTTCAATTTAAAGGCTGTTGAATCAGAGCAATGGAAAAAAAAAAAAAACATAACACCTGAGAATCGTAAACAAATAGTGCCCAGTAAACGTAACGTTTCATCAAGCTTTAAAAGCTACTGTCAGTCTGGATATATGTCCCACTCACTCCTGACTACACACACCAGTGACTGATGTTATAACAACAGGGTTCTGTTTTAATCCCTGCCGTCATCTTCAAAGACAGATTAGGGGTCTCGTAATGAAGAGAGAGAGAGAGAGAGAGAGAGAGAGAGAGAGAGAGAGAGAGAGAGAGAGAGAGAGAGAGAGAGAGAGAGAGAGAGAGAGAGAGAGAGAGAGAGAGAGAGAGAGAGAGAGAGAGAGAGAGAGAGAGAGAGAGAGAGAGAGAGAGAGAGAGAGAAGGAGATGGAGACAGAGATAAAGACAGATAGAAATGCTGATGAGCAGTTCATGTTCTCTAGTTATACTAAAACTGAACTCTGCGTTTCAACACTATTCCACACGTGTAGCCTAGAAATTAAATATTACTTATGATTACCAGATAATGGACAATAATTGTAAATTTTTTTATGCAAAATAACTATTTTACTAACTTACTTATAAAAATATAACTATATTAATAATATAATTAATATAATATAAAGTAATATAATATAATATATAAAAATATAATAATTAATATAACATGCAAAAAAAATCATTAGTAAACAGGAGACATGACGATATACGGTAATATGATATATCACGACAATGAACATGCACAGTATGTTATTGTGGGAACTTCAAAATACTGTGAATAATTCTTTATCATGAATTATATACATTTTAAGTGCATTAATACTTTTCCATCAACCAGTTAAAATGTACAATGTATGTTGCGGCAAATACTCCACAACACCAAACACTTAAAGACTTAGCTGTTTATTTTCAAACTTAAACATTTTTACATTTTAATCTGGACTAAAACATTGTTTCTTATAGTTCTTTTGAACTGTAATCTGTGAAACATTTGTTTACTTTATAGATTTTTGTATACCATTTTGTTGAATTTAAATATTTATTTTTGTTATAAGAAAAGGTATTAAACCTGTTAGGACAGGGGTCTCCAAACTTGGTCCTGGAGGGCCACTGTCCTGCAGAGTTTAGTTCCAACCCCAATCAAACACACCTGAACCAGCTAATCAGTGTCTAACTAGGGCATTGTAAGACACTGATTAGCCTGTTCAGGTGTGTTTGATTGGGGTTGGAACTAAACTCTGCAGGACAGTGGCCCTCCAGGACCGAGTTTGGAGACCCCTGTGTTAGGACAACACTTTTTTTTTTAAACTCAATTTAACATCACATGATAATACCGTGATAAAAGCTTCAGCAATTACTGTAATATGAAAGTTTGATACGTCACATGCGTAGTAAACAGAAATTAGAATGCATTAATTTTTTTTAAATATACTTTTTAAAACATTTGAAATTCAACCCCATTCCTCTTCTCAGACTTCACTTGTGCTGTTAATTACACTCTGCACAGGTCCAGGTTACGTCTAAGTATTCTCCTAATTGTAAGCATATTACACACAGTAACTGTGCTGCAATAGAGCAAAAGAACCTTTAACCCTTGCTGTAATGTTACACAAAGCAACGTACCATAAGACTATAGAAATGTACAGAGTCACATAGTGAGCTGAGAGTGTAATGGAGACATGCACCGCTGGCGCGCCATGTCTGTCCACGGGTTTAAATTTAGCCTGGATCAGTCTATCTCAGACTTTTGAAGGGAGTATTATCATCTCCACCGGACGAGACGCTACTGGACAAATTACACTTCAAACAATGCGTCTGCAAAAGAGAAGAAATCCAGTTATTATGTCCAGACATGAAGTGAACATTTTGAATGGCAAAGAAAGCTTCAGCTAAATTTAAAAATGGTGTATAATCATGCCAAGATGCCTGCCAAGTGATAACGTCTTTTTACACGAGAAATCCACGTCAGTTTAAACAATAGTGTCTCCCAGCCTTTATGAGTTTTACATCAAAGTACACTCTCCGAAGTGTTTGTTTACTAGCCATTTCTCATTTCCTGCGGCACCGTCCTGTTATCGTTGTGCCGCTATCTCTTCTATAATTGTACATTATTATATAGACGAGATAAAGGTGAGTTAAGTAGCGACGCTGCCTCTTGCGTAAACATTTGGAGGTGATTTTTCCCTCTTATCTAACCTTTGCTGCTTGCTCTCTTTTCACTCTCTCTCATGGTCTCACAGCATGTGAGCGTGTGTGTTTTGGAGCGCAGAGGGGGCCTGGCTCTAGCCTGGTCTTAACAGACTCAGTGGAGTCATTGCAGCTGTTTCGGGCCGGCCACAAAGGGGAGCATTTAATTGGTACTGAATGCAGGGACAGAGGCTTTCAATTTGGTCAGGGCTGTAGAGACACGCACTCTGCTTGCTGTGTGTGCGTGTTTCGTTTTGTTACGTTTGTCCTACCTTCTCATATAACACACTACAACCCCCCACAAAGCATCGAGAGCCCCCCCACCCCCCACATACAACAAGCTATAGCACAGTCATGCATAACAAAACAGCAACAGCGTCAACCGGTGCAGCGGTTAATAATTGCGCTGTATGCGTTAGGGATTGTAAAATGAGGGCTGCTAAAGTAAAACCGGACAGCTGCTCATCCAACGACTGTTTTTGATTTGCTATCCATTCAAAATATCTTTGTTTTGACTGCTCTTTGGGATTGGGAATGTGGTCTGCCAATAGTTTTACAAGGTTTCGTTGTCTATTTATAAATAGACATAATAGTATAATCATTCAGTTGGATGGGGAGGGGGCGTTAAATGGATAATGTGAGGTTAAATTAACCCCCACCAACTCTCGGAAAACAATGGAAAACTTTTCATGAGTGTGACGCAGAAAGTCAAACGCTGGTGTAATCTTGTGATTCGGTAACATCGTCAAACATCATATGGAGTTAATTTGAGGCTCTGCTGTAGGTAAGAGAAGAAGAGATGCCCAGTGATGTGATAAAAATCTTTTAGGAGCTCAGCGGCATGTTAGTAGCATACAAACACACACTAAACATAGCCTAGAAGTCTATCTCTCCTAATTCCCTTAAATGTGGGACTGTTTAGCTCTCCTGATGAGCTCAGTCTGTTTCAATGGCCCCTCCTCTTGAGAAAGGACGAAACACATACATACTTACACTTCCAGACTCCTTAGTGTCAATAAGGCACCCACAGTGTGAGACACTGACATACAACTATAGACTGAAAACCTTTTTTATGGTCCTGCAAACACAGAGGTGGTAATTTTTCCTAGCCAGAGGCTGAAAGGGGGCCACTGGTATGCAAACTGCCGTTTGCAAAGCAAAAAAAGCTGGCCAAAATAAATAAATAAATAAATGAATAAATCGGATTTGCGGAAACATCTTTACTGGTACAAATCAAGGACAAAGCATATACCTGGAGTAAGCTATATTTTAGCTTGCCAATATAATATAATATAATAAATATAATATAATTAGTGCTGGGCAAATGATAAATCGCGATTGATCGCATCCAAAATAAAAGTTTGTGTTTACATAATATATGTGTGTGTACTGTGTATAATTATTATGTACGCTCTAAAAAATGCTGGCTTAAAAATAACCCAAGTTGGGTTGAAAATGGACTAACCCAGCAATTGGGTTGTTTTAACCCAGCATTTGGGTTGGGTTAAATGTTTGCTTAAAAATTGCTGGGTTAGTCCATTTTCAATCCAACTTGGGTTATTTTTAACCCACAATTTTTTAGAGTGTATAAATTAGGGATGGGTCGCGATTTTCGAATATTCGATTAGTTGATTAATTATAGAATATTGAATAGTTTGTGCGATTATCGTCCCAAAAAAAAAATCCCCATGTTTTCGGTGCTGATGTGGTGGTGACACTGCCAATAATGCACCTAAAAGCTGTCAGTCAGCTCTCAGGGTGTTTTATACTGGACACGTTTGCTGCGGTCTGAGCGTGATTCTTCCCTCCGCCTCCGTTGGTCTGGTTTCACACTCAACTTGAACCCTGGTGCGTTTGCGTTCATCTTACATCATCACAAACGTGCACGGGCATGATAGAAAACAGAACGCGGGTCAAATATATATATATATATATATATATATATATATATATATATATATATAAAATTAATTTGGTGCTATTATGTGCAGCTGAGTAAACGACACTTGGGTTAACCGTATGTGTGTCGCTTGAAGGCGGCTTTGCTGCTCGCAAACACTCTTTTGAGGAGACGTGACTTGCCATTCATTTGCTGCCCTGATTGCACTCTATGCACGAATACACTGCAGGCTCGCTCTCGCGATCGTATCTCAGGTAAATCATCAACACTATCATCACTTACATGTATGTTATTGAACTAATGACATTGTAATCGGCTAAAACGCATGCGCTGGTTACTTTTCTTCCAGAACAAGTGCGCACCCGAGTGTTGTTTGCAGATTCACGTGAATCGTAGCACGTCGAGTGCAACCGAACTCCGTTTGTGTGTTCTCGGGTTCGGTACCTCAGTGCACACCAAGCTCTGTATGCAAGCTTTCACATTAGCAATTTTTTATGCGAACCGTGCTCCATTTCGAACTAAACTGCCAGAGTAAAAACACCGAGACAACAGAAGAAGAACACATCGCCTCACGCACACACTGTAGACTTGTGACATTTAACGGTTGCGGTAACTTGGGGCAATGTCAAATAACAGTCATATGTTTCAGCGTTACAATAATTATATGGCTTGAGTTGATATAGCCTATTCCCTAATAAACAGTTTGTTATCATACAGATTGAGAGCGTGAATGGTCTCTCTCCCTCTCTGTTTATATGTGTGTAGCCTTTACATAAGTGCATGCAGGGGAGGAGTTGTGATTTTCGAATAAAAATCGAATAATTCCCGGCGATCTTCGAATATTATTTTTGCTTGAAATGCCCATCCCTAATATAAATACACACACACACACACACACACACACACACACACACACACACACACACACACACACACACACACACACACACACACACACACACACACACACACACACACACACACACACACACACACACACACACACACACACACACACACACACGAAAATATTTTGTATTTATATTAAATAAATATAACAAATATAAAAATGTTCTTAAATGTATACATACATGTGTGTATGTATTTATAATGATATTACGCAGCGCCTGAAAATAGTACCCAGCACGCTCTCTGTGCAAGCAGGCTGTCACGTTGGTTATGTTGACAGAAGTTAACCTATTTTCAGGCGCTGCGTAATATCATTGCGCCGCTGCACCCATGGTACGGCACAAAGTTCCTTCATTGTTACGAGGGAATGAGAGTATAGTTCCAAGCCATGTCGGCCTAGAAAATCGCAACTTTTCATTTTCCGTCGGTCTTAGTACACCATGTAACTATACACATCACAACATGATGACGGCGTTATTTTGTCACTTATTGAGCAGTAGGCTAGATGGAGGCGCTTACCTCCAGTCTTTGTGCTAAGCTAGGCTAGCGGTGGGTGTTTCAGAAAGAGCTATGGCACGCACAGAGATGAGAATGGCATGTATGGACTTATCTAACTCTGGGGGATACAGTGAATAAGCAAAAGTCCCAAATAGTTCCTTTAAGGGTGCAGTATGTGATTTCTCAAAATTGCAGTTGAACACTGTTGATATTTGAAATCAACCCAAACAAACACACCCCTCACTTAATTGCTCCGCTCAAATGAATGAACAAGCTAAGCAAGAGTGTCTCTTTTATTATAGCAAAAGCGAAGCAAAATAATGCTTTGAGAAAAATAAAACGAAGATGAACATACAGTACACAAGAGTATATACAAGCAAGAATTCATTGTTAGTCACTAGCAGCACACCAGCTCCTGACATGACACTAAAAACCAATGTTACTCACATATAGAGCAGAAACAACACAACCTTGGCATCTTTTTTCAGGCCTTATCGCTTAGGTCACGCAGGTCCTAGAGCTCTTGCTCACTCTCTCCTCCCCCATCATGAGCTCCTCCTTCTGCTGATTGGCTACAAGTGTGTTGTGGTGCTCGGTCCGATCCACTTTCAGCGTTTTTCAAAAATCGCTAACTGCACCTTTAAGCCGCTCTTATGCTTACATAAGTAATGTTCAACATTGCTTTAACAATGAGGTAAATAAACTAGGATGTTCTGGTTATGGTGAATATTTGTTAGTGAATATTGTTTTCCTTTGGGTCCTGTATCTAAATAACGGAGCGCATCAAGATAACTGCCGGCAGAGAATGAAGAAAGATCTCACATAACTCAACAGCCGATGTTCAAAAAAAAAAATGAGAGCGTGAAACCGCAAAGCCTCCAGCTAACGTTTGTGCCGCTTTATTTTTGAATTGCATCTGGAGATGTTTAAATGTTATTAAAATGTGTGCAGTGTGAGGACAGATCAGGTTACGGCCAACAAAAAAACCTGGTGAGAGAGTACTGGATGCTGTTTCTTTCAAACGAATGAGAAAAACCGAAGTGGGTGAGGAGGAGACAGCGATGAAAAAGAGGAATGGGAGAAAGAGAAAACTAGGGGTGAAGACTCTGACAGCAGTTCTCTGTGAGTGTCTCTGCGTGGCTCGTGCCAAGAAAAACAAGGCCTGAGCAAGGTTGGGAATCTGATTTCAGCCGAGAGCTGCGGCAGGAAACGCTGTTCCTCCGGGGGGAGGGGTGCAGATCCACAGCCATGGAGCACTCCCAAAATCTTTTCTCCCCAAAAACACCTCTGTTCTCAAAAGCCTCTATGTATCTCCTTCAGTCTCATTTTCTACAGGTCAGGACCACAGTTTATCATCCGGTCTCTGTATCTTCTCAGACTTTCCAGGTCTAGGGTTCAGGCCAAAAAAGCTTTGTCTGGGAGGTATCACATTTCACACTTGCGCTTGCTTACAGGGTGAAGGGCAATGAAAACCAGGTCCCACATGTCACGAGAAGGTCGTGTTGGTTAAATCTAGCATTGCTAGCCACTATCTCCATATGGATCACATGACCAGCATGGTTGACTACAGAACGAAGGGTTAGAAATGATCAATCCGCTCTGATGGATACAAGAGAGCTAGATTCACACACTGGCAAAAGGAGCAATGACAAAAGGATGTCCGCTTTTCGTGGTCTAAATGTGGTCATAATGATGCCAGATGTGGCCAATCAAGACCGTGGACTGCATTCAGCTGCAAATACAGCTGTGCTGATCCTTCTTATTTCCCCCCCAAAACTCCTCCCTCCGTCTCTTCCGTTCAATTCCTGCCTCTCTTTTCAGGTCTGTCCAAGCAGTCAGTTAACACAATATCCCATTCGGACAATGGATTAGGGTAAAATGCGGCCATTATGGTGACTTATGGCCACTCTGGAGCTGCAGATTTGGTGGGGAGAGATCATGCTGATCTCTTCTGCAGACTACAGGGAAATAGAGCTATACAACTAACCTGCCTCTGATTAGCACCATTCCAAAGCAGGACACAGGACCTAAAAACAGTGTGACATTGATGAGGTGAAGACGACATCTGTCCGAAAGGAAACGGATCAAATGTCCCCAGAAAGAATCCTGTTGACACTTGTAAATATCTCATCGCACGCAATATCATGGACAATATGAATGTGGATTGAATGTCCACATTTGGTCCACATGCATTGTGTCCTTTGGCTGGTCTTCCGAGCTTTTAAGAGGTATGAGATATGGTAGTTTAGGTGGGCAGCACCATGAATAAAAGAATCTCCATCACTATAAATGAACTGCTTTTCAAAGTCAAGTCACCTTTATTTATATAGTGCTTTATACAAGATTGGTTTCAAAGCAGCTTTACAGAGACCACCTAACTACTTTTACAATGAAAAACGGTCTCTCTCGCCTCTACAGTCTCATTAAAAATGTGCAATATTTTTTGCACCTTTAGGGGTACAAGAGCTTGTCACTCAAAGGGACATCTTATTTACCCCTAATAGCTTCATGTTAGCATTTCAAGGGTACATTTTACTACTAATATGCACTTTGTAGGGGTAGATAAGGTACAAAGTTGTCCCTTTAAGGATACTGCCACAGTGACAAGCTGTTGTACTTCTAAAGTTACAAATTTTGCACCTTTTTTGACAGTGTAAGATAATGTTCTTTGCAGAAAACTCTCTTAACTCTTAGTCCGAGACATTTCTCACATTTTTTCCCATGAGAGCCAACACGCTCACACAGGGCCGCACAAGAGTCTCTCTGTTCAAGGCCTCTGTAAGGAGCTAGGGTCTGCTAGGCTCCAGGCTAGCATGAATGTGGACATTTAAAAAAAAAAAAAAAAAAAAAAAACCTTTTCACAGACTTGGCCATAATTAAAACCCCATGTCACAAGCAGCAGGCTGGGGGTTTGCAGCAGCCCGTTGCTGGTGAGGAACACATGTTGTAAACAAACAGAAGAACCGAGTCAAAAAGCCATTGAGCTAGGGTCTGCTAACCACATAGAACGAAGCTAAGGATTCAGAATAGTGACAGATGCAACATGTGGACGCTCTGCTTTTCGCATTATACCCTTCCCAGAAGATTGCGCTTTTGTAAAGTTCCCGAAAACAGCTGTAAGCATGTGTGCAGATGCATTCCATTTCAAAGCGATTGGATTCACTAGATCAACAGGATGGTGATTTGTTAGACATGTCAGAAGCACAGGCCCACCGAAGACATGCCAGTAACCGAGGTTGGCTAATAATAAAATCTGTTAATGAGCAGTCAGCAGGCTTCTCAGATGTTCACTAGCATCAGCCATGCCAAAAGACTGAACCGTGTCATTGGTGGTTATCAGCATAAATCTACAAAGTAAGGCATGCATGTAGATAATATTACACAGCGTGCCCTCTTCAAAAGTATTGGCTTTCTAGCGTTGGTGACTGCTACTGGAAGAAGGTAGAGTAGCTTATTTCCCATGACAAGACCTGAAGCCTGATAAATTACACATCTCAGAACCTTGATATGTTAATGCGGATGAAATAGCGCACATGCCAGCTGGGGTTTCAAAGCATATGACGGCATTCAGAAATCTAGTGCAAGGGATCACAGATTAGATCGAACAAATATTGAGCTCCGTTTGAACACGGATACTCATGAGAACTGAGCCTTATATCCACACATCAAACCATAGTACATCTCTTTACAGGATAGGTGTGGACTAAAGTTCTAGTAGTTCATAGAAATTACACTAAATACTAAAATGTGATGTTTCGAAAGATAAGAAACACTACTTTTATGGGTTGACTATTCATGTCAAGACTAGTAAGTGACAAATTAACTCTGTCATCCATTTACAATGGATGCTGCAGTGGGGGTTTTTGTTTGAAATGCTGCAGCAACAAGAGAAAACGCAACGGAAGAAATGTCAGTGTATGTAGAACATTGACCTCTGAGCCCACCTTGTAACCTCAGCTCAAATGTCATCTCTATTTAAACATCTCAAGAACATGACAGTCAAGAAATTAGGCCTTGTTCAGACAGGCAACAAAAATCTTTTTTTCCTCAAATCTTCTAAGTGTACTTGTAGTGTGAACAGGAGAAAAACAAACACGAAATGTGACTTTTCATAAATCCAATGTTCTTCCATCCTGGTTTACAGAAGTTCATATATTTAATCTAATAAAATATCTAAATAAAAAAAGATGGCATTTCATCCATCCATCCATACATCTCTATAAAAATCGCCTTTTACTCAAACTTCAAGGCCCATATTCCTGCAAACAAGACTTTGTCAAGCTAGTACCCATAAAGTCAAACTTTGCTTTTCTAGTAGGGGTGTAACGATACACCTATGCCACAGTTCGGTTCATGTCACTGTTTTGGAGCCACGGTTTGGTTCTGTTTGCAGTAGAGTCATGGTTCATGGCGGGCACCAGCAATAATAACACTAGATTCACTTTTAACTTAATAATAACAACAGCAATAATTTAACTTTATACATTGGCTTCACGTTTTCTTTAGAGCAGTTAGCATACCTGAGTAAACTCAAATGAAATAAATGTCTGCACTGTAGACTAGTCAGAAATAATCTACTCATTTTACCATTTACCACAATGTACAAAAAAAGCACATTTATTTCATACAAAATGATGACACACACAAGTAAAGTCCCACTGTAGCCTACTTAACGAACACAATTGTATGAATATGACCAATACTGATGAATAAATATGCATATAAGTTAAAGATATTAAATACATTTTTTTGTTTTTGTTAATACTATAAAGTAGCCACCGCACTAATTAAAAAATAAACAAAATAACAAAGTTAAAATAAAGTGGCATTTTGTGGTTATGGAAAAAATTTCATGAAACATGAAAACTGCTCCTGATAAACAGAATGCACATCATAACTGCATGCAAATCCTTCTCAGCTAACGCAAGTTGAACCAGTTACGTGATTTATTGGTACTTTACTTTTATTTAATGACTTACAAATTGACATTGTAACGTTGCATGCTTGTAATTTCTCTTGCGCTTATAATATACGCCATGATAGAGCACGCATGCGCGTGTTAAATTCAGAGTTAAATCTCAGTTTAACTCTGAATGGCTCACAAGCCTGGATTTGAGATTTGCATACTGCCCTCATGAAAAACATGATCGATGGCACAACATGCATTGTTTAAGCCAACTTCAGTCTCACACATGGTGAACCTCGTGGCAAAAAAAATGTGAAACGTGCTGGTAAAAGTGACTAAAAGCCAAACCCAGATCTGACCACATGTAACTTGTATTTTGTGACCCTGGACCACAAAACCAGTCATAAGTCGCACAGGTATATTTGTTACAATAGCCAACAATCATTGTATGGGTCAAAATGATTATTTTTTAAATATTTAATATTAATATTATTATAATATGTTTTCTTTTATGCCAACAATCATTAGAATATCAAGTAAAGATCATGTTCCATGAAGATATTTTGTAAATGTTCTACCATAAACCTATAAAAAAAAATATTAGTAGTAGTAATATGCTAAGGACTTCATTTTGACAACTTTAAAGGCAATTTTCTCAATATTCAGATATTTTGCACCCTCAGATTCCAGACTTTCAAATAGTTGTATCTCGGCTAAATATTGTACTATTGTCCAAACAAACCATACATCAATTGAAAGCTTGTTGATGTATAAATCTCAATAAAAAAAGACCCTTATGACTGGTTTTGTGGTCCAGGGTCACAAATAAAAAAAAGTCTTATTTAACTGAAGAAAAGAAGAATTTCCCCTGCAGCTTTAAACTCAACCAAATGGACAGTAAGTAAGTGTAGGCCAATAAACAGAGCAACAATAGGTGCAAACACAAAAGTGATTTCATGGCTAATACGCAACACATCCTCTGACCCAAGTCAGGCTGAGATCGCATGCAATTCATATAAATTCATATAAAAAAAGTTGCTGGGTGGATTGGTCGGTCAGTTTCTAAGTGTCCAAGATGACTTGGCTTCAAACGCAGAGGCCACCCACCAGAAAAAGCTTAAAACCAGTCTGGAATAAATGATGTTAATGTACCTACAGCAAAGCCAAAAATAAGATCATCTGCTTCTCCTATTAAAAATGACTCGGCAAAGAGCCGTCTTAGCTCCAGCTGGACGTAAACTATTGCGGTCATAACTCAGGCCTTCCACTGAGCCTGGCAAAGTCAGACCACATGAGATGTCAACTCAGCAGATACGTAAATCAAAAGAGTGAAAATCGTTAAATGAAAGAGAAAAAAAAAGTCTGAATATTTCATTTACAATTACGTTTCCAGTCCATGCTGTGACTGCCGGCAACAGATGGAGCGGAGGCAGGCCTGCTAATGAAATTAAAGGCAGTAATCTGTGCGTGTGAAGTAGTCGATGCTTCATGTTCTTTTCCTCACACTGACGGCTGGGTTGTTCAGCAAAATTTATGGGTTCCTGAGAGGGAAACGGGTGAACTTTTGCGTGAATCTAAATCATGACTGCAACAGTAAGTTGCTAATTGGGAAAACAGAAATGGATGTTACTTTTCTTAACGGTGTACAGCTTTGTGGTCACTAATGTAGGCTTAAGGTAAATATGCGCATGTACTCCTACTGAATACATTTTTTTATTTTTATTTCTGTTTTCATCCAGCATATTCAATGGATTATTCCAAAAATCACATAAAAATATATGGACTGAAACACATTTTTTGGAATAAAAATGAGAAGTGCATACTTAGAGAAAATATTGTCTAAAACGCAAGGCACAAGTAAACTCACAAACTCTTGTTTGTTAACCTACAAATAAATACATGAGGGAAACTTCTAGGCCTACTTCAGGGCTGAGCCAACATGGAAATCACACTTTTCCAGTTCAAGTACTTTATGGTGTCTTACAGTCTTCTGTGTGACTTACAGCCACTTGCCTGGGTCCCACCTCCAGCACTAAGTGAGCAGCATGTGTTGGTAATTTGCAGGCAGTTGATGTTGATTAGTGCAGGCATGACATCTCTGGACCTCAGCTGTTATTGTGTACAAGGAGAGAAGCCCCTCTCAATTAGCTGCAGCATGTTAGCAAATCAGGGTTTACAAGACCTCTAGGAACAACTAAGTATTTGGCGAGAATAATGGGGGTAGAGAATTTTAATAAACTCGAAGAATCTGAAAAAAGGCTGCTGCTGGTGATCTACAACTAAAAAAAAATATATTACATAAGAATACTTATAATCTAATGAATATCTTATGATTATTCAGTTATATGTATAACTGAAATGTATCGTTATCAGTTTCTGATAAACTTCACTAATATCTGCAAAATCATGAAGCCAAAATAGTGACCCTCCTTTGTCTGATTCCCATGTTGTTTTCATTGCTCTAGGCTTAACCCCCTTGAAAGTGAACGAGGTTTGATCCCTAAGAGAGATAGACAGCCTACATGAAAGCGCAGTTCCCACACCCACTATTTAGATGTGATAACGTCACAATAAGTCATTTGGAGCCGAGCCCCTCAGCTTTGTAAATGTAGGGTGATGCATAATCCTTCGTTTTTTGCTCTATTTGCATGAAGATAAGAGTCTGATTTAATAAACCGGACTTGACATGTTGGGCGCTTATGTGGAAGCTTTACGCTTGATGGCTCAAAACATTTCCGTTTGCTTTATTTTCCATCCAGCTGTTTGTGTGAGTGTGTGCTTGCAGCAAGGCTCATGAGAACCTGCATTTGTGGCAGAACATCAAACGGACTTGCTCCATCCCACTGGGGCCAGGCTTGTCTCTGAAGTGGACCCAGCCCCACTAGGCTTTCCCTTCCCCTCAAACCACTTCCTCTCGGCTTGGAGAACCTCTGCCCAGTCCAAAGGGACAAGCCTCAATGACATCTCCATGCCTAAGACTTTGCCTTACATCAGTAACATGCAGCCTCTCTCATTGTTCCAAGTCTTTGTAACTGGGATACGAGTAAGACTTGTAGGTCAGCGAGTTACCCCTTCATCCCCCAACCTCCCTCCCTCCGTCACTGGCACCCAGAGCTCTTCTGATAGACAGATAGCGTGAAGGTCATCCTCAGAGAACAGAGGCTCCGGGCAAGAATGCAAAGTATGACCCTTTTTTGAGCTGTCGGACAGAAAGGCTATCTGTGAATCAACACATGGCTGGCACAAGGGCCTATGTGTCTGACCTGTCATGCATCTGAGCTGCCGAAGACATCTGATGTGGTGTAAGGGGCCCTCTATCTTCCACAGAGTTTTCAGTTGGGGACTTGTGATGCAAATCTTATTTTCCACAATTTGGTCTGAGCCATTTATGCAAGCAAACTTTTGCAACCTTTATTCCTACCAATAATAAATCCAACAAAAGAAAAAAGAAATAAAATCTCATACTCAGTCAAGGGAAATGCAATACAATCAAAGAGAGGGAAAAAGATTTTTTGTAAGGAAACATGTTGTGTAGCCTGACTATAAACAAGCTGTTTTGACCAAATACTCCTGCTTGTTACTAATTCGAATGAAGTAGATTTTTACACCAAGTCAAATGTAAGCAGTGATTACCCATGCAAAACAGCACAATGCTAGGGTGTTGAGGGTGGTGGCCAAGTTGAGTGGATTGTTGCTACTTGCTAGGGTAAAAATAATATATTAATTACTCCAAGCTTTCCATATGCAATACTCAAGGCACCAAATGACAATCTCATATTGGCTTTACCTTACAACAACTCAAAACAAACCCTTGTTATATGAGAAGCACAGCTGTGTGGGGAAATGTTAGCAGTGTGCCAGCTGTTTCTTTGCCAAAGTAGTGGGGAAAAAATAGCAAACCAGCATTTTCCTTTGTAGGAGATAAATTGGTAATAAAAACATACAATTCTCTAAGAATTAATTGCACCTACTGATAGTGTTGCTTATTTGCACACGCGTTCTACATGTTAGAGTGCCAGATTCACTCTAGGAATAATGCAAATCATCTAAAGGCGCAAATATAGTATCAACAACAGCAATCTTAACACCTAAACTGTCTCTTTAAAATGCTAAAAATGCATGTGTTCTCTATAATTTTATCATCATTTCATGAATTACCACCATGGTCACTAAATTACATCACACAACCATCTATTTTAAACAAAATTATGTCTACTGCCCGTTTGGCAAATAGTGATGGGTTGTGTAAATATGGATAATCTATAATGAGCCTAATTAACATAGAAAAGAGGTGCGTTTGCGATGAAACCATAGACTGTAAAAAAAGATGGATGAAGCACCTGCACCCTTCAATGTTCCAATATGGCACTGACATCAGTAGTGAACTCGGGACCTGAGTCTGCGTAGTAGTGAGCACATGGGTGTCAAAAGTAAAAGAAATGTGGGTGGGTCCTCCCCCAGAAACATTTTACTGGAGTAGATGGCATTTACACTAAGTGCAAATAGCCCACCTTGTGTGCTAAACATCTGTTTGGGCCAGGCAAAATAACAGAAAACACCTAATTATACACAGCGGCAATAGTGTAGGGGTAAGGCACATGGCAGAAAGTTGACGCAAACTGACCTGAGGTTCGAATCCGCCTTTTGCTGAACTCTGCTCCATTTTCCCCATCACATATCAGATCAGAAAGGTATTTATTTTCAATAAAAATTAAGAATATATTCTAAAAGTAGAAATAAAGCATCTAATGTGTGTTTAATAATAAAGTGTTTATCGTTAGTGGTAGGTGAACAGACATGCGCTGAAATAGAGACGGTAAAAGTGAGTGGGTCCAATATCAATGGTCTTAAAAAGTGGGTGGAGGCGTGGGATCAAGGCCCTGCCCGCACTCCAGAGAATCAGTTAGTACAGTTTATTGCAGTACCACTCATGTCGGTGTGAAATAAACAGTTATGGAAATGTAGAAATTAAATTTAAAGCTCTGATTTCCTCCTAAAAAGTCTGTTGGTGCCTTAGTGAAGCTGTCAATCCCAGCTGTCAATCATGACGTCACACTCTATTTATAGCATTTAGATATTTATAGCATCAAATAACTAACTAAAACCAAACATTTTTGAAAAAAACTTGAAATTACATCAGCGTGATAAAAACAACCTAAAATGAAGGAAATCATCTTTGGAAGAAAATAATTTGAAGTGTAATTTGATGGTTTAGTTTGTCTCACGTCCCATTAGATTACATGGAGAGGGCGGGGTTCACCTGGGGGTGATCGAAGCGTTTTGGCTTTACTTTTCAGGACTTTTGCAGCACATTTGGATGAAACAAAATAACTCATGATTCAGCATTATTTCGGTGTATTTAGCATCTGGAAAAACTGGATTCAGGTTTTTGCATTGAAATTTTGCCAGTGTTTAGTGAACTAAAGAAACAACGCTGCAAAGAACAAACACACATGGCTGAACTTCAACTTGTAAAAGGTACACTCAACCAAATACGTTGGTTTTAGCAAGTGTGGGTATCTGGAGGGCAGAGTAATGGGCGTGCCGGAAGGTAGTGAGCGTGCCGAAAGGTCTTTACAATTAGTTGCGAAATCAGCCTGTTAGCGTGTGTAGTAGGGCTAGGGTTTAGTTTCTGTTCTAGCCCTGTGTACTTTTTGGCATGCCCCTACCTTTTGGCACGCCCATACCTTTTGGCACGCCCATTACTCCAATCTGCAGCTATCCTGTCTATGATTTACTACAATTCTTTCTTCTATCAAATGGAAGTGCTGTAAATCCAATAGCAACAGGCAATCCTCCAAACACTATATCTTCTGTCTGTTGGAGCAACTAGCTGGCAGCGAGTCGGGCATCTTTCCTTGTCACTGGTGGTCTATTGTGCTGCGTGTCAATGTGGTACCCGTGGACCACACAGCCAGCTGAATAGCAGCTGAGCTTGGCTTCAAGTGAGCAGTGATTCAAAACTGAATCCGATATGAGCAGATAAGCAAAGCACGGAGAGTTTGGCCGGGCTGAGTGGAACAGCTGAGAAGAACGCTGGGCTGGTGTTCAGTAGAGGCTGGATCAGGACATCTGGTGTGATTATGATGATTTATCCAGTTCTGAGCAGCTTTACCTCACTGTGACTCAATCCCACTCATTGTGTTCCATTATATAGGTTCAACGTGCTTCATTATGATTTGGGTTTTTGCATGTGGTGATGCCTTTAGAGATAAACATCTGACAGTAATCAAACAACTGGAGTGAAATCCTTGTACTTCACCCAAAGCTGAAGGACAAAGGCATATTTGGATCATGATTAACAGACGAAACAAAGAAAGAGAGAGAGAGAGAGAGAGAGAGAGAGAAGGTTCATGCTAAAAGACGACTGTATGGTTTTCAGAATGTACCAGAAAGCTGTGTGCAACCAAACCAAAACCTTAATGTGATATTTTAAAAATTAATGTGAGAATGGAATGGAAGTCCCGCCTTTAAGTAAAAAAAAGCCAATCAGCCTGCTAAAAGAGACTAGTTCACTATAAAACAAGCATGCCCATTAAATGGACCCAGCAGCAAATAATATTATATACTTTCCCCATTCGATTACATACCAAGTTGTATATTAATACCCATTAGATACAAAGAAAATAGAAGCATTCCCAAGATCACCGCCATGAGGAATGACTTGCCTTACAGAGACTTTTGTCTTACCCTGTGCCCTTCTTCCCTGCCTTGAAGCTTAAGTGCCATATCATGCACTAGGCGCAATGCGGCGCCAGGCGCGACACAAGTGATTTGTTTCAGCCTGATGCAGTTATCATTTTCACATCCTGTGCCACGTTGTTTAAATAGCAAATGCATTTGTGCGCCCATGGGCGTGCTGGTCTGAAAATGAGGTGTGTTCAGGTGCATTGTTGACTGCGCAGCAGCATACAAACATTTTTAAATATGAAAAATTAAAGGATTAAAATGAATATAATGGATAATCATTGCATGTATCAGAATTAGCCTACCTATTTGCAGTATTGACAAACAAGCAGGTGTAATTGGACGAGCAGATCCGTTTCCCTGCTAGCTAGAGAAGCATTCAGTTTTTCCGCTTGCAAATTCCGCCATGTAAATAGCGAATCCGCCATGGCGAAAGCGCAACTGGCTTTTAAAGGGAATGGGAGATGAAACTCTGATTGGTTTATTGCCCAAAACATACCCATTACTCATTAAGAGAATAGGGACAACCCTTTTAGACCATGCGCCTGGTGCACCGACCATTTTTTTTCCCGTTGTTAAACTAGCAAAAGTGGATTCGGCGTGCACTTTAGATATTATAACAGGGCCCTAAAATTTGAAAAGTGACCATGACACTTGCTTTTTGCTTTTCCTTTCCCTCTTTCTCCTCCATTCTTGTGGTTCTCCTCCATCCACTCCATCCACAAAGAAAAGTTGCCATGCTGGCAGTTTGACTCATCATGTACCCAGTGATGGATGAAGTATTTCCAGTGACTTTTTCCAGCATTCATTTTGAATTCCTAAATGATTTTCTCATCAACCACAAGGATTCATCAATCAATCCTGCGGGAAGGTGAACAAGTATTGCCAAGTGACATCAATGATCAATCAGGAAATTTGGAGGGGGACTTTTCCACCCTAATTTCAAACATTTGATTTTTCATTTTGTGATTAGTTCCAAAGGCATGTAGGGTAGTACCTTGTGGTCTGGTTAGAGTCAGGACAGAAACTGTATTTGTGACTTTCAGTTCAGTGCAGGATCAATGCTCAAAACTCACACACACAGGATACTTTCTTGAATTCATCTAGACGGACAGAAATGAATGATATGAAGCAAAACACTAGGGTCTTGAGATGCATTTTTAAAAGATAACTATTTTTAGTAAATGTCTCATCCGGTAATTTATTCCTGTGACACCAAAGCTGAATTTATACAGCCATTACTTCAGTCATCAGTGTCACATGATCTTTAGTGCAGACTGCAAGCTCTACATTTATTTGCGCTGACCCACTGTACATGTACAATCAATGTCAATTTTTATAAATAACCATTTTGAATGTTGTTTGTAGAACTCTAAAATTCACAGAAAGTGGGGAGAGAAAGGAAAAAAATTAAAAAGAGAAAAAAAGAAGTTGTTTCAATGTTGCATATCTTAAAAGTGACATCATCCAAATCCTCAATTTAATAAAAACCGAATAAACAATCCTCTGAATTTTCTAGTTAACATTACTACACTAAAATGTCTAAAGTCTTTTACACATGATTTCACCTTGTTCCACCGTGGGGAAAGCACAGGACAGATTTCTGATTAAGTTTAATGTACTGAGCTAATCACCAGCAACGGTTCAGGGGCTTTAAGAAGCTTTGTTTCGTCTCATTGTTGAAGCTGGGGAATATTCTGCCTCATTAGGCACAAGACTATGCCTTAGGTGCTTCAGAATGGAGAGAAAGTGTAATTGTGTATTCGTGTGTGTTATGTATAAAATCTGTTTAATTAATGAATTCCCTCCAAATGATCCCAGTGTCAGGATGATGTAACTGGTTCACTGCCCCTTCTATCCCAAGAGTTTGCTCGCTCCATCTTTGCTTGTTCCCAAACTCATCTTCCCTCTATTTCAGCTCCTGTGTGCGCCCAGGGATCAGCAGCTTTGGGACCTGCGTGTTAATCAAACCGAGATCTGTCTATTAGCATGTCTGTGGTATGAACGAAGAATGAGGGAAGGCATCATGGGGAGGGATATAAAAAGAAGCACTCACAAGGACTTAATTGAGTCAGTGTGTCATGTGTTTTCTGACCAGCTGCTGCTAGTAAACTCTGGCTAGACTGTTTCTATGAAACATTTATATATATATATATACACACACACACACACACACACACACACACACACACACACACACACACACACACCTAAAGGATTATTAGGAACACCATACTAATACTGTGTTTGACCCCCTTTCGCCCCTTGGCATTGATTCAACAAGGTGCTGAAAGCATTCTTTAGAAATGTTGGCCCATATTGACAGGATAGCATCTTGCAGTTGATGGAGATTTGTGGGATGCACATCCAGGGCATGGAGCTCCCGTTCCACCACATCCCAAAGATGCTCAATTGGGTTGAGATCTGGTGACTGTGGGGGCCATTTTAGTACAGTGAACTCATTGTCATGTTCAAGAGACCAATTTGAAATGATTCGAGCTTTGTGACATGGTGCATTATCCTGCTGGAATTAGCCATCAGAGTATGGGTACATGGTGGTCATAAAGGGATGGACATGGTCAAAAACAATGCTCAGGTAGGCCGTGGTATTTAATCAATGCCCAATTGGCACTAAGGGGCCTAAAGTGTGCCAAGAAAGCATCCCCCACACCATTACACCACCACCACCACCAGCCTGCACAGTGGTAACAAGGCATGATGGATCCATGTTCTCATTCTGTTTACACCAAATTCTGACTCTACCATCTGAATGTCTCAACAGAAATTGAGACTCATCAGACCAGGCAACATTTTTCCAGTCTTCAACTGTCCAATTTTGGTGAGCTTGTGCAAATTGTAGCCTCTTTTTCCTATTTGTAGTGGAGATGAGTGGTACCCGGTGGGGTCTTCTGCTGTTGTAGCCCATCTGCCTCAAGGTTGTGCGTGTTGTGGCTTCAGAAATGCTTTGCTGCATACCTCGGTTGTAACGAGTGGTTATTTCAGTCAAAGTTGCTCTTCTATCAGCTTGAAGCAGTCGGCCCATTCTCCTCTGACCTCTAGCATCAACAAGGCATTTTCGCCCACAGGATATATATATACATACATACATACATACATACATACACACACAGTGAGGAAAATAAGTATTTGAACACACTGCTATTTTGCAAGTTCTCCCACTTAGAAATCATGGAGGGGTAAGAATGGAGAGAAAGTATATATATATATATATATATATATATATATATATATATTGTATATATATATTTTGTATGTGAGAGAAAGAAATGTGTAGAAAATTGTAAGTACAATTAGTGGTACATAAAATTAAAATAATAAATAATTAAAAACACTTTATATTTACAATATATCAGATACTGTAAATATTAAATGTTTTTTACATTATTAATTCATTATTTATTTCAATTTTATGGCTGAAGAATAAATAGCCAATATCAAAATTATCGCATTTTGCCCAAATAAATAAAAAATAAAACAGATCAGATTAAATGTTACTAGTGAATTTAGGTATCACAACAGTTCTATAAAGATTCATATATAAAAATTCATGTTAATTTCTAAATATAAATATTATTTAGCCAAAACTAAATAATATTAAAAGTGTTAAATTATATGTTTTTAAACAATAGCTTAAATTGAGTAATGATGGCAAAGGTAATGTAAATGTAAAGGAAATTAGCATATACAATATTTTATCAAGTAGTTGTTGTATCTCATTGTGCTGTGATGCATTGTTCTCTTGTAGCATAAACATCTTGAGAAAGAAAAAAAAAACATAAAATATAAGTCTCTAGTATACGAGTGAATAAGGTAGGGATGCACAGTCATCTGGGAACTTAAAAGTGCCACCTGATTTCACAGAAACAACAGCAGTGCCAATGAAAACAGAACCATCAAATGCGGCCAATCCACGTGCAGTCCTGCTCAGAAGTTACACAACAGACTTGCGCCAACACCGACAAGCCCATATGGGCTGTACGCAGCTGCGCTGAGAACACAAACAAACATTCACAAACTTCCCACCACAAGCCGACCTGAAAACAGACACAATCTCTCCTTGCACAAAAATCAAGTTTTGACAGAAAGCCCACTCTGACCCGGAGTACTGCTATCTGTTCACATCAAAAGTGCAGCCACATGTGAAATGCATCATGTAACAACTCGATGAGCATGTGTAAGCGTAAGTAATGTGCATTTGCACTGCAACATGTTCATCCTTGTGGGATTAAAAGTACTGTGTTTTGATTCCTGTGCTAGGTCAGAGAATAATTCTTCAGTAAAGTTACGTAATTTAGATAAATGGATTGCTTGTAATGAACAGGATGCATTAAGACCTCAAAAAACCCAATTTTAAGTATTTAGGCTAGTAGTTTATGCCTATCAGTCATAAATATATGCTCAAAATAATAATTATTTCATAATTATTGACTAATATTAAAATTCATAATATATAAATTGAAATACAATTTTGTCTAAATAAATAAAATTTGATCACAATATTAAAATGTACAGTGTGAGCTAACTAAATTATTAGTGTTTGTAAAGATTGACTTTAAGTGAGCATTAGATGGCTCTAAACATTTAGTATTCTAAAATAGTATATTCTTTTAAAATGGTATAAAAATAGGGGAAATTGGCATACATAATAAAATATCAATGAGCATATAGCTACGATATTGACTGATAGCAATTCATTAAAAAATATCCACTTGACAAAAACTAGCAGATATACTCATTATACATATATATTTTTTCTCTTCTGGAAAAGTCGAGATGAATCATGACATTACAAATTGATAAAAAAGGTATTAGTTTCTGTAGATGTAGCATTTAGGTCATTCTGTTTTGTTCTTTTCAATCGGGAGAACCTCAAGGTTGCACATTTCCTTCCAGAAACATACCTCATTAATCAAAAGTACAGTTTCCAAAAAGGAAAAAAGAAAGAAAATGTGAGCAAGAGAGAGAAAGTAAGACATTTTAGGTGAGTCAGTGAATTCTCTGGCCATTTCAGAGGCTGGAATGCAAAGACACACACAGACGCAAAAATAAAAATGTATGGCAAAGAAAAGAAACAAGATTACATTTGCACTGGGCCCCCTATACGGTTGCAGCACAGCATATGACTGAACTGGGTCCAGAGTCATGAGTCTGGATCCCCACAGCTCGTGAATCACGTCATCTCATTCATCGACCACACGTCACCGCCAGCACCCACATACTACTGTGTGGCCAGAGAGTTAGACTAGAATTACCTAAACACAAGCATTTGACAAAGAACTGCCTCTCATATTCCTAAATTACAGTCTCTTCTACTTACCAAGCCAGTCTGTGGCCTTCTATCTAATTGACTTCATGATAAATGAGCCCGTCCAACCACAAGCAAACCATTTCCAGGAGTTGCAAGAGCATGTTTCGCCCTCCTTATGGTTGCCAAACATTTCTAAAGGACTTCAGTGGTCCTCCTAAGCCATTCTATGAAAATATATGACCTGGTGGATTATACATTCTGGAGAGAGACTTTGCCTCAATGGAATAAGTGAAGAAATTCGCACACCAACCTGTGGCTTTAAACATGGCACGGTCCAAGTTTGATACGCTCATATGGAGAACTAAACCTATGAGAAAATTGCAGGACCCTTAAGCATGAATTTGTAAGAACTGCATATTTATAGCACATTTTTGTGTAACATGAGCTAATATGGACAGGCCTCTACTACGAAGTGCAATTCTGGTCAAATTAATGTCGATTTTAGTACAAAAATGAAGGAAATCCATTCAAGGAGACCATACGACTTCAAACATCAGCCAACATTTGCGACACGCAGATTCCAGAAACCTGGCATACAGGCAAGACTGAAAATGTTTTCTTTCATTCAATCAGAGCTCTATCTGAAAGGCTGGTGATTCGGAGACCAATCGCCCACCTTGTCATCTGATTACCCTCAGCTTCGTTAGGGCTTCCAGGAGAGCTGAGTCGTCTGAAGGTCACACATGAAAAAGCCGTTTGATCACAGAGCAGTCTGCTCATTCCTACAACAAATGCTTACAAAAATGTTGACCGACAGTCTAAGGACCGTGCAAATTGTTCCCAAAACAGAAGAGCTAGAGATAGTCAGAACATGCTAGATGTTATGGTCTTTGAAAGTGCTGACAATGATTCTTGAAGTATGGCTGGACTGCCTCCAAAACATCACCTCTCTTCCAAGAAGTCTTGGATGTTTTGTAATAATCAGCGGTGCACATAACTGGTGCGCAGCAGTGTTAATTCGTCAACGACTTTTTCACTGACGAAAACGAGACGATAACTAAATAAAAACTAGTGTTGGATGACAAAAACTATTACGAAAATCAACTGTCATTTTCGTCAACAAATAAAAACGAGACGAAAATGTTAGGGAGGGTCGATTAGGGAAGAGTTCCAGTCAGAAATGAAAGCTTTAGCATAAGTTCTGCCGGGAAGACTTAATTGTCACGTCACGTCAACTTTATCTATCCAATCACATTCTAATACCTGGGTATAAAAGATAGGTACTTACGCATGTCTGAGTTCGCAGATGCTGACGCTCCATTTCACCGCCATCCTCCCCACCACCTCCAAGTCAAATCCTTCCCTACATCCACCCCACCACCAGGATGGTCCCTTCCATACCTCACGGGTATGGATTTGGGTTGGCTGCCCCTCTGCCTTCGTCTTCAGGCAGGATATGCAGAGTCTACGGATATGCAGATTGCGAGCTACGGACAGGGCCTATGCCAATGTACTCTATTGCTTGCTGGGTTGTTAATAAATGGATAATTGTCACAGTATTTATTCTCCCGAGTCTTTCTGGCAGAACTGATGTCTTGTGTAACAGATGTGCACATTTGATTTGAACGTGCTGATCTAACAACTGGAAAACACGGCACTGTTGCACGTTCTACAAGTTCATCCCCAATACAGCGCTCCAGAGCGGCTCAATCAATGAATAGCGCACATTTATGCCAGGCAAGTGTTTATGAACTAATGCTGATGAATAATGACAATGTTTACTTTACAATGTTTATATAGTAATATGTTTTAGACGGTTGTAACAATGCATATTTTATCTTCTGAATTTGAATGAGCTCCTGCAACTGCAATATAGTAAGGCGCAGACGTTTCAAAATAAGAGTCAATGTGTATTTCGAGCTTGTTTATAATTAAAAGTCACGCATTATATATTCGTTTTTGCTTGTATTTTTAATGTAAAAAACAAAATGTGAAAATGTCAGTTCAAGTGACAGTCAGTTATGTAATGCTTAAATGCTTAATGTATTACAATTTAACTAAACTCATTAGATTTTAGGAGACTGAATCTACTGTAGATTTAGTCGACTTAAACTAGACTTAAACTAAAAACAATTCAGGTGACTAAAATATGACTAAAACTAAAATGGCATTTTAGTCAAAAGACTATGACTAAAACTAAATCAAAATATGCTGTCAAAATTAACACTGGTGCGCATACATGGTAAAAGTAAACTATCGCAGCAGAAAACGTGGAGGCAGACGCTTTTGAGTACCAACATTTATGGGGACAGGGACACGTTTACTTACTGGAGTAGGATTTTTCTCCAACTCTGGTAAGATAGCAATCATGATGATAAGTGTGTTCACTAATTATTAGGGGAGCAACGGATCGCAGTTGATCCGTGGTCCGTAAAGTGTGCATGTGATTCGTGGATTAACTGCTAAGTTTAACCATCATAGAGTGAAAGTTGCCTGTGAAAAGTGGGCATTTCATTGTAAAGTGGAGGCTCAACTGAATGTGAGTTTTCCAAAACATGTTGTAAGAGACACTCCTGTGAAAATATGCAACAACCAAAATTTATCTTCAAGGATCTTGGACCTGGATCTTAAAAGCATTTGACAGCTGGATTAGGATGGAGACTACCAACAAAACTATGCTCTGATAACAAACCAGTCATTGACAGACTCCAGTCTGCCAAAACAAAGTTGTTATGGATGGACTACGCAACAGTTCCATCAAGACTGCGGTTATACCTTCCACCACTGAATAAAACACCTTCTATTTGGCTTTAACAGGAAAGGTCACAACCAATATTGGATTTTTTTTTTTAAAATATGTCAAAGTAATCAAAGTCCTAACATTCATCCGAGGTCACCGCTTGTGGAATGTTAAAAAATAGAAAATTAGATTTAGCTGTTAAGACATGAAAGTCAAATCTCAGACGCTTACAGATTATCGTTTCATCCTTAACTGTCAACATCCAAAAACATCACACCAGAAACATGGGTCTTCAGAGAGGAATGTGGACAAATCTGCTGAGGAAAGGTACATGTTTATGAAGAACGAGTGTCTTGGTCTTTCTTTTTCTTTAACTCACATACTTTTGACTTTCAGAATGTGGCCAAACATGTGGTTCTGATTTTCTAAGCTTAGTAAAAGTGATAATGTTTGAAAATATTAGAGTGATGGATTCTAATCGCATTAAAAATAAAACAGGAAACTTAAAGAGAATTAAACAAGAGTGAAAAGTAAGGACGAGTAAGGACTAAATCAACTGACTCGTAACCAGTTTACATGATGTGCTAACTGAAGAGTTGTTTAGGGAACTAGCACATTATCTGTAATGTTAAGCACATTTTACGACCTACAATAGTAGATCTTTCTCATGGCATTAGAGAAAATTCCAATCCATGGTGCTGTTTCCTGTGCTTTTCTCCTCTGTCTAAGATCCAGAGCAGACATAGAGCCGGAAGACAGTTGGACGAGGATTTACATTTTTTTCTGGCTCAAAATCAAGGATTTTTTCCAGCAGTGTTACATAGTTTGGTAACAAGCTTTTCTTAATGTTCACCTGATAAAGTAAAAGTCTCATCAAAAACAAGAATACTAACACTCAAATATTTTTTTATATTTTTTATTATCAAGTGAAAGTTTATCTCTACCTATGATAGGATATCTTATATCTTATAACAATATTGACATTATAAGAACACATCAACACACATATTCATCTTGCAAGAAAATTTGGTCATGTCTCCTCTCACACTGTTTCATAAAAAAGGGATTTTGACTTAATTTCTTCTATTGACATCAATGGTGTTCATGGATTAGTTCCACTCCGTCTCATTCTGCATTTAAAGTGGGCATCTCTCAATTTGGATTAGAGAGATTTGTTCCTCTCCTGTTCTTTCCTTAAAAATCATATTCCTGCTAACAACCTGCTTGGAAGAAAGCTGACTATAGGATGTCATAAAAAAATATGTTAGGTTCCTCCTTTAATGAAAGACTATGGCAATTTTCCACCTGCTTTATCATCTACTATGTGGAAATCCTAAGAAAGAAAGAAAGCGAAAGAAAAGACAAGAAAGAGTGAAAGAAAGAATGAAAGAAAATGTGAAGAAAGGACGTAGTGAAAGAAAGATAGAGAGAGAGAAACAGAGCAAAAGCAAAAGAAAGAAATATCAAAATAAAGGGCGAAAGAATAAAAGAAAGAAAGCACGAAGGAAAGAAAGTGCGAAAGAAAGATCAAATTATAGGGCAAAAGAAAGAGCAAAAAAAAGTGTGAAAGAAAGAAACAGTGAAAGGGTCAAAGAAAGACAGAACAAAATAAAGGGCGAAAGAAACCATGAAAGAGCGAAAGAAAGAGTGAAAGAAAGGACGAGAAATATAAAAATAAAGGGCGAAAGAAACAGTGAAAGAAAGAAAGAAAGAGTGAAAGAAAGAAAGGAGCGAAAGCAAGAGTGAAAGAAAGAAATGGCGAAAGAAAGAGCGAAAGAAAGACAGAACAAAATAAAGGGCGAAAGAAACTGAAAAAGTGAAAGAAAGAGCGAAAGAAAGAAACGAAAAAAGAGCAAAAGAAAGAAAGGGTGAAAGAGAGAAACAAAAAAGAAAGAGCGAAAGAAAGAAAGGAGCAAAAGAAAGAGTGAAAGAAAGAAAGGGCGAAAGAGCAAAAGAAATGGCGAAAGAAAGACAGAACAAAATAAAGGGCGAAAGAAAGAGCGAAAGAAAGACAGAACAAAATAAAGGGCGAAAGAAACTGAAAAAGTGAAAGAAAGAGCGAAAGAAAGAAACGAAAAAAGAGCAAAAGAAAGAAAGGGTGAAAGAGAGAAACAAAAAAGAAAGAGCGAAAGAAAGAAAGGAGCAAAATAAAGAGTGAAAGAAAGAAAGGGCGAAAGAGCAAAAGAAATGGCGAAAGAAAGACAGAACAAAATAAAGGGCGAAAGAAACTGAAAAAGTGAAAGAAAGAGCAAAAGAAAGAAACGAAAAAAGAGCAAAAGAAAGAAAGGGTGAAAGAGAGAAACAAAAAAGAAAGAGCGAAAGAAAAGAGCAAAAGAAAGAAAGGGCGAAAGAGCAAAAGAAAGAAAGGGCGAAAGAGCAAAAGAAATGGTGAAAGAGCAAAAGAAAGAAAGACAGAGCAAAATAAAGGGCGAAAGAAACCATGAAAGAGCGAAAGAAAGAGTGAAAGAAAGAAAGCGAAAGAAAGAGCGAGATATTGAGGATGAAAAGAGAGAGGAGGAGAAAGGGACAGTGCAGGAGACAGAAGGGAAGAAAAGGACAGTGGTGCGGAGAGAGTGTGAGGTGAGGGGAGAGAGTCTACAAAGGAGCACTTGTCAAGCTGCCCAGCGTGTGAGAAACCTGATGCCCTGCTGCAGATGTGGCCAGGTTTATTTAACACCACCTACCTACTCCATTCTCATACTACTCCACCCTAAACCGCCTCTCCTACAGCCACTAAACCCACCATGGCCATCAACATCCACCCATCGGTTTCATGTCTGACCAAACGTTTCTTCAACATCTCCAAGGTCTGACCCTCAATATGCCTCCCCGTCACTTTGCCGAATTCCATGGCAGAGGCCCGTCTGCAGTGTGAAGCCAGACAGCTTCGCCCCAAGAAGTGCAAGACTTTGACCGAAGCCTCTGTTGTTTGCCTCTCTTTGACCCTCAAAAACCAGTCACAGTGCGTCCAGAAGGTCTCCTGTTCTTTATTCAGTTCCACATCGCTCTGAGGTGCTGCCAACTCAAACACTGCAATGATTGTTTTCACACAGTAAGAGTAACAGATGAGGTTGATGACAAATGGAAAAGAATGAATAAAAGTGAAATGATTTGGCTAGATTTCTGTTGGAAAACTAATAAATTCAAACTTGCCTGCGGTCAGGTGAAAGTTTAAACTGTGGTCCACAGTGACTCATTGTCTGAAAAGGTCTTGGAGGAGGGTAACGCACTTGGGTTGCACACGTTTTAATTTCCAGAACAAATCAAAAAGAGTTACAATAACCAGCTCACAAGAAACATGCACTCTGTCACTAGGCTGTATATCTCAATTAAGCAGTGTCCGGTACGTTATACAAAATGACAACTGGCTTGAACCAACTTGAAATGAAAGCCTTTCACCATCTTATAAGTCCCAAGTATGCAAGTTCACCATCATGCCATTCATTCAAGAGATGAATTTAAGGTGCGGTTGATTATGATTTCACTTTTTAACTTTAGTTAGTGTGTAATGTGGCTGTTTGAGCATAAACAACATCAGTAAATTTACAACGCTCAAAGTTAAAAAGCAAAAGGAGATATTTTCATTTGAAGAAATTGCTTCTTAAGGACTACAACAAACGGCTGGTAGGGGCCACAACAAGCTTCTTCCCAGGTTGGTGACATCACAAACAATAGTTTACCCTTACCACACATGCTATTTATAGATGATCATGACAGAATATGCTAATCCATGACTTGTAGATATTTAACTCCACATCAGCTACATAAATCTATCAACTAGCCATTCAGAAACGTCCTGTTGCGTTCTACCTGTTGTCACTTCTTCTTGAGTCTCGCCATCATTGTCCAACTCTGGTTTGCCTCCCCCAGTTTATCTTGAAGCCAATATGGAAGTGACTTAAACTGCAATTCATCGACTAGAGACAGGCTCCAGAAGGGAGCAGAATGTCATTGAGCCCCATGTTAAAATGCTGTTTCCAGCCTGGTACAAATTGTGGTTTTGGTCTGTATATCTAAATTTGCCCTTCATGACAACTGTGAGGGGGGTGAATTTTTTTATAACTCATTCGCTTACATTAAATAAAGCCTTAAAGTTCTGCATAATTAAGGGCGTGGCCACTTTGAGTGACAGGTGGATTGCCGTTTGTCTGCTGTCTGTTAGTCATCACGTCACCTCAGCTCCACTGCCATGATGGCAATGGCCAGATGGACCCTACTTTACGCTTCAAAACTGCTCTTCAGAATCCTATGGGTGACGTCACGGACACTACGTCCATATTTTTTTACAGTCTATGGTTTGAACCATGGGCGTCGGAAGCAAAAAAAATGTGGGTGGGTCCTCAGAATTTTTTTAATGGAGTAGATGCCAATTACATTAAGTACAAATATACCGCTTTGCTTGCTAAACGTATAGTTCGGAAAGACAGAGTTACGGAAATCGCCATATCATTGAGAGTGGCAGTATGTGTAGGGGTAAGACGCACGGCATCTAGTTTTGACACAAATCGCCCCTCGGTTCGAGTCCGCCTTTCGCCGAACTCAAACCTCCCCCTTTTCCCATCACATCGGAAAGGCATTTATTTTCAATTAAAATGAAGAAAATATTAGAAAAGTGAAAAATAAAGCATCTAACATGTGTTTAATAATAAGTGTTTATCGATTAGGGGTAGGCTGAATGTTAGAGACGATAAAAGTGAGTGGGTCCAATATCATTGATCGTAAAAAGTGGGTGGGTCTTGTCCCACCCACATACAATGGTTCCGACGCCCATGGTTTGAACATAAAAGGCTGAACAGTATCTGACATTTTTAGTGCGTGTCTGCATGAGGTAATCGGAGCTGCTAACATGAGCTCTTGAAGCTCCGCCCTCTTCCTGAAATGGGGCCGCAGCTCATTTGCATTTAAAGGGACACACACGGTCACTTTTTGAGGGTGAGCAAAAACGTACCTATTTTAACATGCTATAAAAATGATCTGTGAGGTATTTTGAGCTAACACTTCACATACACACTCTGAAGACATCAGAGACTTATTTTGCATCTTGTAAAAAGGGGCATTATAGGACCCCATAAAAAAAACGCAAATTCATCCAGTGATGAAACACGTGAAGTATTTGTGAGTAAGTCATTGAATCATTCATTCAAAAATTCTAGTTTTTAAAATAATATTAATTAAACATTTTAAATAGACTGCAGCAATTAACATTTTATCAGAACTTCTAGTAAACTATGTTAATTTGTGCAGTTTTCCGTTGGGAGAATCATGATCTCTGTTTGAAACAAAAAAATTGAGATTTTCAATTTATCCACAATCTGATGGCATAATGATGTAATCGATACAATCATTATTTGAAGCTCCAATTTACTTTCAAATAGGGATGGGAATTTTTGTCAATTTCTCATTTCGATCATAGATAGGTCTCAAAAATGAGTCCTTGAGTAATTGGGGGCGGGGCTTGTGTGTGGGGCAGGGCGTGGCGTCTCCCTCATGGAGATATGAAACTATTTTAAGAGTGTTACGAAAATTTATGTTGACAAATACAAACATCACATGTCTATGAAAACATGAACATATGACTAGAAAAAAAACTGCTAGATTATGATGCATAAATGGTTATTTTGATTTTAGATGTTTTTTGTTTTGTTTTTTTTAACGTCTCAAATAACCCAATCAATTATATCATTGTAATTGAACTGAAACTGTAAATAAACAGCACCCTACATAGCTTTGCTAGCAGGTTAATAAACTCAACCAAACGCATCCTATATTAGATTAATCAGTGTACCAACTTGCATCAGCACAAAAGGACGCGAATGCGCACGTGAACTTGGCCGTTCTAGTTTTTACACATTTTGAATGCGCTCTTCCCTTAACAACAACACCCATACATGGGCAACTAAAGCACAGATAATTTACAAAACTATTACAATTGTGTTCTCATTATAATGTTATGTACATGACAGATCACTGTTGCCCATCCCTACTTTCAAAAGGTGGTTTGCTCTATTTTGAGTGTTTCCATAGACAGCAGTGTTTTTATCCAAACGATAAACTTTTATCCCAGTGTTTGTTTTGCCGTTTTATACATGACAACTCTGGGTCAGCGGCAGCACCAATGCAGATTTGAATGTTCCGGTGTGATTTTTTCAAAGGCAAAATAGACACAGACGATTCGTTGTCATTTAGGAAGGAGGCCGCGTGGGTGTTTGAATCAAGACCGCAATTTTTTTACGATTAATCATGCAGGTCTACTTCATATATTGTTGAATTTCTAAGTATATCAGAACTCAATTCATAATGTAAACAAGTAAGTTTTGCAATCTCAGTCCAAGGGCCACTATACAAGCCATTAGTTAAACTTCTAGTGTCTTCAACTGCAATTCATTGCGAGGATGACTACCGTAGTAGGCAAAGCAACAATTGTGCCGAGCATGTTAGTTAAAGCTAAACTGTCGACATGTTTATAGCTAGCTAGCTAACTGAACCACACAGTGTCCAGTCCTGCTCCTGAATGGCCACCTTTCTGCAGAGTTTAGCTTCAGCTCCAACACAACTGCCTGGGAGTTTCTAGTAATTCTGTAGACCTTGAGTAGCTGGTTTAGGCAAGGTTAGTAAGGGTTAAAGCTAAACTTCTTAGGAAGGTAGCTTTCCAGGATCAGGGTTGGACACCCCTGCATTTGAAGGTCTATCAGTAAGTAACAAAAGAACACACATCAAGAATACACAACAGGACCAAAATTCTAAGAGTTAAAATGATTTTACTTTTGCCACCTTAACTTTAATAGCTGGTCTTGACGTTAGAAGCTCAGCTGGCAGTCCATGGCAACTATCTTGAGGATGAATCCCTCTTGTTGAGCAAAAGTTGGAACAGCTATTGAGAATGGATAACTATACATTTATAATATACATAAACGTAGGCTACCTACTGATACAACAGACTTTTACCCAGTATCCACTTTGTTGCATAAAATCAAACAAATTTCGCTGTTGCTAAACTGAAAGACATTAAATGGAGACGGTATGTGTGAAAGGAGTATATCTCTTTCCGTGGAACAGGGACATACACAGTAGGTCTACAAGAACAATAACATGACTTAGGAATAGTGTTTTCTACTTGCGCTCATTTGCATGAGAAGGGTGCACAGCAGTTGCTGGTTCCACTTTGTTTGGTGTGTGAAAGACCGCTTTCTTAAACCACTTTTCAAAAGAACGCTTGTCAGGCTGGAAAACGAAGGAATTCTACACCAACCCATGTTGTCTGGATTTAAAAGGAGTTCGATAGTGAGGCCTGCTAATACAAAAGATCTAAACCATCAAATTCAGACCAACCAGGTGTCAATTGTAGTCAAAGAGAAGCCTAAAATTTACTAATATTGACCTTACTTTTCCATGAGCTGAGACATAAGGCCGGAAACACCCCAAAATTACAAGAGATCTGGTTATTGAGTTCAGGACAAGTCCTGAATCTCATCTGCAATGAAATTCTGGAAAAAAAAACTTAATGTGAGACATGGACCACAACATCTACTGTAGATTTTTCTTGGGCCCAAAGCAAGAAAGTGTGCAATTTGTAACACAAAGCAAGTGGATTACATTGCTACATGCTACACTGGTGCAATTGACCCATCGGTAAGCCCCTCCCCTCGAACGCAGATGAACCAAAGGCAGTTGAATATCAGTCGCACAGGGACCGGAACTCGGACATCTTTAGGTTTCAGCGCCATAGAGAAACATCAGAAAATCCAAAGCTCTCATCGGTTTGATGGTGTTTATGCTACAAAAATGGTGAAACGATGTGCCTGCCCCCCGAAACGGCAAAGGTCTGTATATGTTTACTGTTAGTTGTGTGAGTGTTCTTGTGTAATTTGCTGTGTATGTTAATGATAATGCAATGGAGAGAGAGTTTGTGAATGAGGCGTTAATGCGCACTTCTTATGCTTTGTTTGTTCAGCTCTTACAGTGATTTTTTGGAGTGAAAAGGGACACTTCATAGGATACACTTCATTAAAACATCAGTAAAGTTTGGCCATCAATCAGACAGGGTCCGCTACATTCTGTGTCCAAAAACAACTTGGGATAAGGATTTCAAACTGACAGCTGTCATTATAAGACAGTTAGCCACTCGGTTTATTTGTCTGAGTTAGCAACAGCTTACTGATAGGTCAATTGTCTTCTATGATTAGTTTACACACCAACTACTGCCAACTACTTGCACTACAGTGTGAAAAGAATCTTGCTGGGCCAGTTAGTTAAACTGTCGACATGTGTATAACTAGCTACCAGAATAGTACACACTTGGCTTAATGTCTAATGCATTGGAAATCAAATCAATAGGCGTACTGGTGACTGTTACTGGTGCGGTAACGCTACAACACACACTACATAGCTGGGCCACATGATTGCATTGCACTGGCCAAGTTTTCAAGTCTGCATATGTTTTTGGTACTGCAATAGTCATGTTGAGCACAGTAAAACTACAGGGAGTGCAGAATTATTAGGCAAATGAGTATTTTGACCACATCATCCTTGTTATGCATGTTGTCTTACTCCAAGCTGTATAGGCTGGAAAGCCTACTACCAATTAAGCATATTAGGTGATGTGCATCTCTGTAATGAGAAGGGGTGTGGTCTAATGACATCAACACCCTATATCAGGTGTGCATAATTATTAGGCAACTTCCTTTCCTTTGGCAAAATGGGTCAAAAGAAGGACTTGACAGGCTCAGAAAAGTCAAAAATAGTGAGATATATTGCAGAGGGATGCAGCAGTCTTAAAATAGCCAAGCTTCTGAAGCGTGATCATCGAACAATCAAGCGTTTCATTCAAAATAGTCAACAGGGTCGCAAGAAGCGTGTGGAAAAACCAAGGCGCAAAATTACTGCCCGTGAACTTAGAAAAGTCAAGCGTGCAGCTGCCAAGATGCCACTTGCCACCAGTTTGGCCATATTTCAGAGCTGCAACATCACTGGAGTGCCCAAAAGCACAAGGTGTGCAATACTCAGAGACATGGCCAAGGTAAGAAAGGCAGAAAGTCGACCACCACTGAACAAGACACACAAGCTGAAACGTCAAGACTGGGCCAAGAAATATCTCAAGACTGATTTTTCTAAGGTTTTATGGACTGATGAAATGAGAGTGAGTCTTGATGGGCCAGATGGATGGGCCCGTGGCTGGATTGGTAAAGGGCAGAGAGCTCCAGTCCGACTCAGATGCCAGCAAGGTGGAGGTGGAGTACTGGTTTGGGCTGGTATCATCAAAGATGAGCTTGTGGGGCCTTTTCGGGTTGAGGATGGAGTCAAGCTCAACTCCCAGTCCTACTGCCAGTTTCTGGAAGACACCTTCTTCAAGCAGTGGTACAGGAAGAAATCTGCATCCTTCAAGAAAAACATGATTTTCATGCAGGACAATGCTCCATCACACGCGTCCAAGTACTCCACAGCGTGGCTGGCAAGAAAGGGTATAAAAGAAGAAAATCTAATGATATGGCCTCCTTGTTCACCTGATCTGAACCCCATTGAGAACCTGTGGTCCATCATCAAATGTGCGATTTACAAGGAGGGAAAACAGTACACCTCTCTGAACAGTGTCTGGGAGGCTGTGGTTGCTGCTGCACGCAATGTTGATGGTGAACAGATCAAAACACTGACAGAATCCATGGATGGCAGGCTTTTGAGTGTCCTTGCAAAGAAAGGTGGCTATATTGGTCACTGATTTGTTTTTGTTTGGTTTTTGAATGTCAGAAATGTATATTTGTGAATGTTGAGATGTTATATTGGTTTCACTGGTAAAAATAAATAATTGAAATGGGTATAAATTTGTTTTTTGTTAAGTTGCCTAATAATTATGCACAGTAATAGTCACCTGCACACACAGATATCCCCCTAAAATAGCTAAAACTAAAAACTACTTCCAAAAATATTCAGCTTTGATATTAATGAGTTTTTTGTGTTCATTGACAACATGGTTGTTGTTTAATTATTAATGTTGTAAAATTAATCCTCAAAAATACAACTTGCCTAATAATTCTGCACTCCCTGTATATATCTGTTGGGAGGAGGGACAAAGAAGAGTAGTCTTGCACTTTGGTGAGTTATGACAGGAAATAGGACTTCAATTCTCAGCTCGGGCTGTGACGTGCTTACTTTAATCATGAGCTAGCTGCTGAAATATGGTGAAAACCAAGCTTAAATTACAGAACAGACATTCAATAAGTACATTTACAAGATCACTGTGACCGTACGTCCATAAAAAGAGGGAGTGAGCAGAAAATTACCTTTACATCCAAGTCTTAAAACAGGAAGACTGTGTTCATGTGTACCCATAAAAGTGGATGGATTCATAAATGATCTGACTCCCTAATACCATATTTGGTGAAAATCACAGACGATAAGATGTGTCTACTCAGATACCCAGCCACTAAAAAATTACAAGTTTCCTTACATGCAAAAAATTAAATAATGATTTGCCCATTCCCATTGATTTACTGTAATATACAGAGCCACAAGTTGAAAGCCTAGCGAAAGTCAACAAGTGGCCTTACCGCAGAAAGCGTTCTGTGGTAGCATTCTCTACTTGGATCCCATTCTGAATTACAGATGGATGAAAAAATCCATAATGCAGACATGTTCTTTTTCAACATCCACCACACTTTCCTGACTTGGACAGGCTACATTTTCTTAGGTCCTGCTGAGGGCACTCAAAGTGGGCTGTAATTAACAGGCCCGGGGCCTGGTCTGCATTACTGAGGGCAACTAGAAGGAAACGACTGCCTATTACTTCACGACCGAGGGTCTGTTAATCAGCCTATTAGCGTTTAATTGAGGGTAGTTAATTAGAGAGGCTATGGGGGTGGGCGGCTTGCATGGAGGGTGAGGGGCTAACGGAGGTCTGACTGTGAGAGCAGCTGGCTAGGCAATCTGAGACTATTGTTACTGATATGTTTACACAAGCCTGGTGATTGATTGGAAAGACAATTAGCCTTAATTATACCTGCCTATTCCCCTCTCCAAAACGTTTTAGAAGCTATAAATTATACTCATGACTTCTACATATAGGGAAAAGGCCTGCTGAACAGAATTCACAACACATTAACAGTAGGCTAAGCTAGACTTAGTGAATCCTTGACAACCAATTTCAAAAAGTTCTCTATTGGGCTGAAAGGAATAGTGATAAGACTGATATCCGACAGTCTGATTAATCTGCCTATTTTTGGGCCAATTTGAAATGAACAGCATCGGACCATGATAAAGTTTATGTGGTCAGTTAGCAGTTGGTGTTGTTTTGCAAGTTAATACACACACACACTCCATTTTATCCATGCACAGCTATAACAGAAGCCGAGACCAGAAGCCTATTATATCCCTTTTAAAACTTCCATTGGATTTAATGTCCTGTAATAGCCAAGTCAGCCATTCCAGTCAACTGGAAAGCAGCTCACCACTGGGACTAACAGTCTTACTTGTACTCCTTCTCCCGGCTCACTTCCATCTAGAAAAAAAAGACAGGGGCACAAATCCAATAAAGACCTTGACAAAGGCTTTTTTCTTGCCATCAGATGCCAAATAACATGTGATACTGCCCACAGTGAACTAACTGCCACCTCTGGACTGCTCTTTTGGACTCAGTCAGAAATAACACTAGAGGTCCTTGTGACACATTCCAAACTAAAGATGACATGTGCTGTGATATCTTAGTTGTCAGGGGAAGAAAGGTGGAGACTGGAGGTTATAGGGCGGCCCCATGTTGGGTTGACCTGACTTCATGTCCCTGAGGAAACTAAGAACAAGGTCTACTGATTCAAAAATGTCCAAACTGGTCATAAAGACCAGAGTGGGACAGATTAACGTTAATGCCTGTTTTAGTGGAGGGTATATTGGATGAGTTACAGTGGTGTTAAACAATTTACAAAATAGATCAACGTTAAATAAGTGGGAGTTTCTCAAGAACAAGTAGTCATTAGTCAATAGACATTACTGTATTGCAAAAACAAAAAAAATGTTTTTAAATATATTTTTTAAATGTTGTATTAACTATACTGAGAATAACCAATAAGGACAGAACTACAAAAAAAAAATCCTCAAATAAATCAGTTTAGATTAGACTCCAGATGCATTACGATAATAAGAACTGACGTGTGCAAAAAAATATTTCACAATTAAAAAAACAAAACAAAATCTTAATGGTACAAAATAGTCTTCATTTCTTCTTTTTTTTAAAGGTTTTTAGTATATTCACTCAAATACCATTTAATAAATAATTAAGATCAAAGAATGAAAGGTGAATTAAGAACAACCACTACACCCAAAACAAAACCAAAAATCCTAGGCGACCACCAAGCCTGCATCTTTTGAAATTGAAATAAATTTCCCTCAAAGACTTAGGGCATCCTGAATCTCCCATTTTATAAAACCAACAGCACATTTTATGCATGTTTTCTTCCTCTGTCCTTCATTACAGCTGTCTGATCTACAAGGTTCTTCTTAATCATCAATGGACAAGAATGCTAACAACCTGAGTTCAAAAGGGCTGAGGACTCATCTGCATGCAGTGGGCCCCAGACTCTTAACATATCTATTCAAGCTGCCACTCTTTTCATGTTGCCACTCACCCCTCACACCATTTAACGCCACATCTGACAGCGAGCACACACTAAAATAACTGAAAGCACCATTGGGTGTTAAGTGGTGGACTGTGGGTAACCTTACAGCTATATGGAGTCAGAAAAAGATAAGGAACCACCGGTGTTACTAAAGGCTGCCGAAATTAAAGTAATATTCACATGCATTATACATATTTGATGCAAAACTAAAACAAGAAAGCTAGATGATAAAAGCAATGAAATGAGAAATCATATTTTTGACATAGGTCTTTATACTAGGGGTGGGTGATATAGCCTCAAAATTATATCACGATATTTCAAGAATATTTGCGATAACGATATTTATCAACGATATTGATTTAGAAAAAAAAAATATGGAAAAAGGTTTAATGGTTATTGCAGCTGGTAGGCAGCAGCATTTATTAGTGCAAACAAAACCATAACATAACATTTTAGTTTAACAATAATGTAATTTATGCCGTGGTCTGTCTGAATATTTGATTCTGATTGGCTGGAAGGTGTGCAATAAAATCGTTTAATGCAAAGGTAGTTCCAAGTCAGATGGATCCTCGTTCTATATTAATACGCTGTTTTATTTTCAGGTGTGTTTAGACGGAGCACTGTAATCGGTTTAAAAGTCTGAAAGTCCGAATGAAAATGCTACATATAAACACTGCTTTCATAAGGACACACTAATATTTCTGAAGTGCAAAACTTTTTATTTTGTAACAACTTATGAAGATAATGTTGGAATAATGACAGACATAGCCTGGCTACGCCATCTCATCTGACAGCGTTTGTCCCAGGCACGTTCTACTTCAACTGCGCCTGACAGAAGAATTTATTTTTCTGAGGCGTTTCTTACAGCATCACCAGATCAGTTTAGATAAAGTCTTGTGTAAACTGTCCACAGAATCGTTCAATCGGAATGACATAAAAGTGTGCATAAACGGGCTATTGAAGCGCACGTCACTCGCATTCAGAGAGCAGAGATCGTGCTGCACATTCATGAGCACAGAAACTATTAACGCCGCCACGTGATTTTTAGCCATAAAATAGTTAAGTTACTGGATCACTACACTACCTGTTCAATTTCTCATTAATGCAATTATCTAATCAACCAATCACATGGCAGTTGCTTCAATGCATTTAGGGGTGTGGTCCTGGTCAAGACAATCTCCTGAACTCCAAACTGAATGTCAGAATGGGAAAGAAAGGTGATTTAAGCAATTTTGAGTGTGGCATGGTTGTTGGTGCAAGACGGGCCGGTCTGAGTATTTCACAATCTGCTCAGTTACTGGGATTTTCACGCACAACCATTTCTAGGGTTTACAAAGAATGGTGTGAAAAGGGAAAAACATCCAGTATGCGGCAGTCCTGTGGGTGAAAATGCCTTGTTGATGCTAGAGGTCAGAGGAGAATGGGCCGACTGCTTCAAGCTGATAGAAGAGCAACTTTGACTGAAATAACCACTCGTTACAACCGAGGTATGCAGCAAAGCATTTGTGAAGCCACAACATGCACAACCTTGAGGCAGATGGGCTACAACAGCAGAAGACCCCACCGGGTACCACTCATCTCCACTACAAATAGGAAAAAGAGGCTACAATTTGCACGAGCTCACCAAAATTGGACAGTTGAAGACTGGAAAAATGTTGCCTGGTCTGATGAGTCTGGATTTCTGTTGAGACATTCAGATGGTAGAGTCAGAATTTGGTGTAAACAGAATGAGAACATGGATCCATCATGCCTTGTTACCACTGTGCAGGCTGGTGGTGGTGGTGTAATGGTGTGGGGGATGTTTTCTTGGCACACTTTAGGCCCCTTAGGTGCCAATTGGGCATTGTTTAAATGCCACGGCCTACCTGAGCATTGTTTCTGACCATGTCCATCCCTTTATGACCACCATGTACCCATCCTCTGATGGCTACTTCCAGCAGGATAATGCACCATGTCACAAAGCTCAAATAATTTCAAATTGGTTTCTTGAACATGACAATGAGTTCACTGTACTAAAATGGCCCCCACAGTTACCAGATCTCAACCCAATAGAGCATCTTTGGGATGTGGTGGAATGGGAGCTTCGTGCCCTGGATGTGCATCCCACAAATCTCCATCAACTGCAAGATGCTATCCTATCAATATGGGCCAACATTTCTAAAGAATGCTTTCAGCACCTTGTTGAATCAATGTCATGTAGAATTAAGGCAGTTCTGAAGGCGAAAGGGGGTCAAACACAGTATTAGTATGGCGTTCCTAATAATCCTTTAGGTGAGTATATTTCTCAGCAACGATCGCTATTTTTCAGTAATAAACCCACATCTTCGTTAAGAGAGACGCTGAACAGACGCAGTCACACAGGTACGAATCTCTCTCTCCCTCTCCCTCTCCCTCTCCCTCTGCGCTGCAAACATCAATAGCAGCTTTAAGTTGTCAATGTTTAGTCAGTTGTCAAGAGGGCTGACCTCTTGTTACCAAGTAGCTCCCTTTTTAGGTACTAAGTCGTTATCGGAGGCTGACATGCTGCTCTTCGTGTATACTCTGACAGGTGTTGTTGTTGTGCGCGCTAGGGAACGTAAATGTGCCATACGCCATCGCGTCGCTATATCATTGATATCCCGATATGACACTTTTTTTATCATGTAAAAATGTATACCGGTATTATCGAGGACGTTATGATATGGCACACCCCTACTTTATACCATTAAAACATCCTGCAAGTTTCGCAGTTTAAAACATCTTCATTATGAAGAAAATAAATTATTTAACCAAGCTGGCTTGGATATTGTGGGATCTGTTTTGTCACACAAGCAAATAGCACATGACTGCCTCGAGATCAAGAAATCGACTAAATAGTTATACATCATCGCACCATATGCCCTGCCCACTGGCGTTCAGTTGTTTAAATTCCACATGCTTGACTCTGCTGACAACAGGACAAATGCAAGAGTAAACTAACATTCTTTTTAATGAATCCTGTTTTAACAGCTAGCAAAAAAAACTTTAGCTGAAAAATGAAGCAGCCAACTGTACTGGATGTGGCAGCAGCTACATCGCAACCCGTAAGTAAACAATTTCATAATGCTTTGCCTGTAAAACATTTTCAAATCACTTATACATGCAATAGACACATTTTACTATGCAATGACATTAGTCAGTCATAACAGTGGCTGTTTACAGACATGCCTTAAACAAACCGCCATTTAAAAATGGATCATTTCAGACAGAGGATCATAATGAGGGTTGAAAATAATCATTTATATACAGTGGTGGCCAAAATTGTTAGAAACATTCTTCTAACTATTGCCAGAACTACCTGCGACGGAAGGAATCGGAACATTTGGAACATTTAAAATGATGGACTGGCCCCCTCAAAATCCGGACCTCAACCCCATCGAGTACATTTGGAGCGAGTTGGAAAATAAACTGTACAGATCTATTGTACATTCAAAGGAAAGCCTTTGGCTTCAGTTACAGAAGGCATGGAATAACATTAGTGTTGAAGTTCTGAAATATACTGACACTAGGCCAGAGAGATGTGCTGTTGTAATTGCTGCAAAAGGTGGACATACCAAATATTAAAGTTTAAATGTGGATAAAAACAGTACGACTTCCTTCAGCTGATATTTGATGGCATCTGCACGTTTCATGAACATTATGAAATTAAATCATGTTTTGAAAATCAAAAAAAGGTCAATATTTTCAGATCTGTCATCTGTGTATTAATAATTTTGGCCACCACTGTATATATATGTATGGGGGGGGGGGGGGTTCAACCTCAATGAACACATTAAAATAATAAATACAAAAATCCATGTCATGACCCTTTTAAAAATATATGTCCAAGCACATATTTGTGATAAGGAAGGGAATGCAAAACTAGCTTTCTGACATGATCTTTAGGAAACACAAAGCTAATTAAAAGTGATATTTAATATATACCGATACTAATATTATTAACAAAATCATTGCAAATATATCTCAAATCTCCCCAGCCATACTCAACTCTTATTTAAAGACAACTACTCTTCTGTTAATGTTGGAGATCTTGCTTCTTTCAGATGGCAAATACTGGCTTCTCACTGGAGCTGTTTTTTAAAGTCTGGTTGTTGTTCAACCTCTGACCTTTGTCTGTTTGCAGACTTTTACAAGGTGACATTTACAACCCGGTCTATCTCCATGACCTCTTCCTACTCCCAACACATCCAATGCTCCTCAAGGCAGCCATGATCTACACTTGGATATCAAGAGACATGGGTTTTGTGACAAAAACACATTGAAAGCTGAAGGTACTATAGCCATGTACTGTGTTTCCAACACAGCTAAGGTTGAGATGAAATTGTTAACTGTGTCAAACCGCTTCTTAAAGGTGGTGCGTGTAATTTTGTTGAGGTTGAAATACTTTCTGTCCTAGCTAAATGTTTAGAGACAACTATGAGTAAGCCATTTGTGGATTGATTTTCCCAGACGAGTGTAAACACTGTGACTCTGCAGCACTTTAACATTGCTCTGTTTATTTGAGAGGTCTGAAATGTAAACCTCTGACTCAACCAATGGAGAGTCGCGCAAGACTACCTGTTTTACCATACAATGGCAGACTGGTCTTCAGTTTGGAAAATCAGTTTAAATAGTAGTTTAAAGAGATAGGTCACCCAAAAAAGAAAATTCTGTCATCATTTAGTCACGCTCAAGTTGTACCAAACCTGTATAAATTAATTTTTTCTGCTGAACACAAAGAAAGATATTCAGAAGAATGTTTGTGACCAAGTAGATCTCGGCAGCCATTGACTACCATAGTATTTTTTCCCCTACTATGGTAGTCAATAACTGCCGAGATCTGCTTGTTTACAAACCTTCCTTTGTGTTCAGCAAAACAGACATTTATACATGTTTGGAACAACATGAGGGTGAGTAAATGATAACAAAATATTCATTTTTGGGTGAACTACCCTATTAAATAGCAGTTGTTTTTTTCCCCCACCATTTGATGATGCGTGTGCACAGAAATTACACACTTCACACTATCACACATTACTTTTAAAAATTGTATATACAGGTGCTGGTCATATAATTAGAATATCATCAAAAAGTTTATTTATTTCACTAATTCCATTCAAAAAGTGAAACTTGTATATTATATCCATTCATTACACACAGACTGATATATTTCAAACATTTATTTATTTTAATTTTGATGATTATAACAGACAGCTAAGGAAAATCCCAAATTCAGAATCTCAGAAAATTAGAATATTGTGAAATGGTTCAATATTGAAGACACCTGGTGCCACACTCTAATCAGCTAATGAACTCAAAACACCTGCAAAGGCCTTTAAATGGTCTCTCGGTCTAGTTCTGTAGGCTACACAATTATGGGGAAGACTGATGACTTGACAGTTGTCCAAAAGACGACAATTGACACCTTGCACAAGGAGGGCAAGACCAGAGAGTGTGAAACAAAACCCATTCAAAAATGTGGGGGAGATTCACAAAGAGTGGACTGGAGCTGGAGTCAGTGCTTCAAGAACCACTACGCACAGACGTATGCAAGACATGGGTTTCAGCTGTCGCATTCCTTGTGTCAAGCCACTCTTGAACAACAGACAGCGTCAGAAGCGTCTCGCCTGGGCTAAAGACAAAAAGGACTGGACTGCTGCGGAGTGGTCCAAAGTTATGTTCTCTGATGAAAGTAAATTTTGCATTTCCTTTGGAAATCAGGGTCCCAGAGTCTGGAGGAAGAGAGGAGAGGCACACAATCCACGTTGCTTGAGGTCCAGTGTAAAGTTTCCACAGTCAGTGATGGTTTGGGGTGCCATGTCATCTGCTGGTTTTGGTTATCTGCTGGTGTTGGTCCACTGTGTTTTCTGAGGTCCAAGGTCAACACAGCCGTATACCAGGAAGTTTTAGAGCACTTCATGCTTTCTGCTGCTGACCAACTTTATGGAGATGCAGATTTAATTTTCCAACAGGACTTGGCACCTGCACACAGTGTCAAAGCAACCAGTACCTGGTTTAAGGACCATGGTATCCCTGTTCTTAATTGGCCAGCAAAATCGCCTGACCTTAACTCCATAGAAAATCTATGGGGTATTGTGAAGAGGAAGATGCGATATGCCAGACCCAACAATGCAGAAGAGCTGAAGGCCACTATCAGAGCAACCTGGGCTCTCATAACACCTGAGCAGTGCCACAGACTGATCGACTCCATGCCACGCCGCATTGCTGCAGTAATTCAGGCAAAAGGAGCCCCGACTAAGTATTGAGTGCTGTACATTCTCATACTTTTCATGTTTATACTTTTCAGTTAGCCAAGATTTCTAAAAATCCTTTCTTTGTATTGGTCTTAAGTAATATTCTAATTTTATGAAATACTGAATTTGGGATTTTCCTTAGTTGTCAGTTATAATCATCAAAATTAAAATTTGTAATGAATGAATATAATATACAAGTTTCCCTTTTTGAATGGAATTAGTGAAATAAATAAACTTTTTGATGATATTCTAATTATATGACCAGCACCTGTATACACTACAGAGGAACAATAGCCTCTGGCCAACTCCGGCACATTTACCAAGATGTTTATTAATGTGCAAAAAACATAGGCTATATATAAGATGTTTTTCCAAACACAAGCGCTGTGTTAAATCCAACATGCATAAATCAAACTGTCGCAGGCAAACTCGGCTACTATGTGTGAACATTTTCGAACAGTGTGGAGCGCAAACACAGCACCATTTTTTCTTCCCTTTTTACATCTTTTTTTATGAGAAAATAAAAGTCTCCGGCGAACAAGGCGCTATTCATCCACTGAATTATCTGAGCCCGTCTCTCTGGTGCTTAACAGGGACATCTGCCATGACACTCCTCTATCAGACGGCCATGGGAGATTCTAGATCTTTATGGGCATGTCATGTATGTGCACATAACATCTTTGAGGCTAACATAGCCAAGAGTAGATGATGAATACGGGGCTGTTTTGTGACTTTCCTAATTCATTTCCACAAAACATTCCTTCACTTTCTATAAATTCAGGCAGTGAAATTTATTTGAGCTTGTTCATAAGGGCCAGATGATCTGTGCAGTGTGTTCCTGGCTGGAATTTCTCATGTTCGCTCAGTGAGTCACACTCACTGCTGCTGTCAGGAACATGTGCACAAAGCCTGCTGAATACCGTGATGGCCCTGATCACCCTATGACACAAATTCACACGCTCCGCCTGGATGCTCTCAGCCAAGATGCTGTCGCAACTCAAGAACGCATTGTACTGATGATCAGTAGATGCTAGTCACCCAAGAGTCTCTCGCTTGAATGGTAAACAGCATAAAATTGACTTAAAGGGGTTGATGTATATTTGGGAAACTAGATTTTAAAATTTTCTGAAGAAAAAAAAAAGCTAGTAAAATTGCCACCATGATCCTAGGCTTGTTCTGAGACATTTCTAAGTGGTAACTTACTGGCCAAAGTACCAAAAAAATGGGTCACTCCTTCTGGCTGATACCTAGGCAAAAATGTATTTTCATGTCAATAAATGGGTAATATTAAAATTCTTTAGGATTTCATCTAAATAATTTAGAAATAAAATCACAAAAAAAAACAGTTTACATGCATAAAGTGACTTGAGGCATCACACCATAATAATGTACAGTCAAATTTATATACATTTTTTGATTTGCTTCAATTTAACGGTGTTATTAAATGATGATAGATAACGACAAAGGTAATCTGAAATAAGAAAAATTATGAGAAATGAGCATTCACAAATAATTATCAAATTCTGATGGATTAAAAAAAATCTAATATTGGCCACAAACCAAGATGGCACGGATATCAAAGTTACACCCAGTGCTTAATATGTAATTGAAAAATTGCCGGATTCAAAACAACAATTCATAGTTTTTACGTGACGTCACACCGTTATAGGCCCACAAAACAAGACTTTCCTCCATTGACCGCCAGTCATTTTTACCAGCTTTGTAGTAAGTATTAATGTATTGAGAGACAGTGATATTAAAAGACCAAATTCAATATACACCTTATTGATGGTGCATACTTTGTACAGGCAAGCAGATGAACACAATATAAATGCAACACAAGGTTTCTTGCTAAGCGTTTTGTCCATCGAAAACAGTTAGAAAGAAAACGCATTGCGTTCATATACTGGACTCATCTGCTCGCCTGTATATAGTATGCAGAAATTAATTTGATCTTTTAATATCACTGTTTTAGTACATTAAGGTACTTTAAGGGTGGGTTGCACGAATAAGGATTAAGCATCTTTCTACATATTTAATCTGTTTAAAAATTAAGTGGTGCAACGAACTCGATTTAAAATAAAACCCATATCAACCAATCTTTGACTAGCGTTAAACTTTGCTTAATTTAATCCTTATTGGTGGAACCCTCCCCTAAGTGTTTTTCACGTTAAGCGTTTTAGAATGTCCCGCTGTTTTTAGTGATTGAAATACTGCAGCAGGTGCTGTATATGGAGCACAAGTGCCAAAAACTTGCATCTTGTTCACATATTTTTGTTTTTAAGATGGAAAATCGACAGGCTTGTGCTGCAGTTCTATGGCTGTTTTGACCTCCAGGCCTCCATGACGTCACGTGACTGAAAACTATGAATAAAAAACAATGATCATACAACAGTTTTCCCGGGAACATAAAATGACTTCACTAAACGGTGATGGCTACAGTATAAGAGCATCATTCACAAGTTTCTGTGTGGCTTCTGCGTTCACAAGTCACATATCCTGCCAAATATAATTCAGTTGATCAGTGATATTCTTTTTGCACGTCATTATTTTTTTCAAAATTTCATGTGCCTTTATAATCTTAAATCAAAATAATTTCCCCTCCCTCTTGCAACAACATCTCATCTCTTATCTGATGACGTATTTACTGGAGAAAGGGCAGACAACATGTAACTTATGTGAGATCTCTGCAATAGCAAACAAGAAAAGACTAATACACAACCCCCGTTTCATGCAGACTTTAAAGCATCTATGCACAATTGCCAATGAATACATGTGGATCCAAAGGAGCTGGGGGAAAAATGAGATAAATGGATAATACATATGATGGATGAAAAAGTGCTGATGTAGCAAGAGAGACAAAAGAGTGCTGGGACCTGGAGGGTTCCTGAGGCACATCTTTTAAACAGCAAACTCCAGCTGAGTCTAACTCTCATGGGCGATAAAGGATGGGACTACCGGGTGTTGGTTTAGATACTTACAATTGAAATTACAATGGCAACAAAACTGCTGTAAGCCATTTTGCATTAATTCTTCCCCTGTGATTATATTTCTACAGAAAATCATTTCTCAAGTCAACACAATTAAATATGTGATACCACCTGAGGCACTGACGTAAAGCTAGAATCCATATTTCGATCTCAAAGAGCGCAACATTACCGCAGGTGTCAACGATAGCCAGAAAAGCATTATTACACCCTTTTCAAATGGCAAAAACATTATTAAAGTAGTTTTAAAAGCAGCGATAAATCTCCTGAAGGAAGCAGAAAACGTTATTCCCATGTACACATGATCCAAATAGACAGCACAGGGTGGGAACGGCTTTGCATTGTGGAGGAGAGTTTCTGACTATAAATTTTAAAGGTTTACTCAATAGACTGACCTAGGGCTTTGTGCTTCATGTTCCTTATGTATTTACATCCTCTGGCACGCATGCTGACTCACCTTAATTATTCAAAAGACAAAGACAGAAAGTGACTTTCTAGGTCTAATGCCATCCTAGAGCAAAATATCTTGTTGAAAAAGCGTACTGCACGCTACAATGAAAATACTAAACCAGTCACCGATAACCCTTCTCAGATATCTATGTATTGTTAAGTTGATGTCCTTTTTAAAAAAAAGAAAGAAAAAGCAGAGATGTAGGTGACATCCACAAAAACCACAAGGAACACTCAGATATCACGGCAAAGCAGCAGTTGCTAAACACAATCCAAAGCTTTTCCCCTCACTCTGGCCCCTTCCTCCAAGTAAGTCATACTAGCACATTTCCGCCCAATGCAGTTTAGTGGTCTTAAGTCACCAGGTGCTGACTGCATTACTGGCGCCTTTGGTGCCTCAATCTATCCATTGTCTCAAGGGCTTACGGCATATCTAAACGAACACGAGAGTTTAAGACACTTATGGCGAGCACACTTTATGTGGCTGCTCTTAAAAGTTAGAATAAAAGCAGACACAACTTCATCCCACATACCGCATTATACTGACGTCAAGCGCAAATTAATAAATCTTGCAACCAAAAAGTGATGTTGTTAACTAACTCTTGATGGGAAAAAAATCTTGTGGCGAAAGCTACCATTTTGTTGAATGATGAATTCAACTACACGAAGTGAAAATATTTACGTTGACTTAGCTAAACAATTATACAGACCCAGGCCATAGTTATAACACGCTACAGTGAATTCAATGCATCCGATGTACCATACTTGTGTTTCATGCCGCTATAAAAGCAACCTTTGTAGGGCTGACTTTCTATGCACCCTCAAAAGTGACCACTGGGAACTTTTGGCCTTTCTAAATAGTTCAGATTGTGTTCCAAAGTAAAAGAGCCTTCTGACCTGATGCCAGCCAGCAAGGATTCCTTAATAAGTCAGTATAAAGTGTCTAACAAATTACACTGAACAACTAAAATGCAGACTTTCTGAAATAACCAGGGCTCAAAGATAAAGTTTTAAAAAGGAATCTTGAAAAAGCAGTTACATCAAAGTCATTTTCATGCTATAACATGCTCTAAACATTATTTTATTTACGCGTTCAACATAGTTTGTACATCCTTTCGGGATGAGCTATAATTGGCAAAAAGCACTGTGTCCAAACACGGTGCAACACGATTAAAGTTTCTGCCCTAATAAGCCACAATTGCGACATAGGACAGGATATGCATTACCATCTCATTGTGTCATGCACAATATTTCCTGTATATGTATATCAAATATGTTATGATTGGCTCTTTTTGTGCCAGTGCACCTTGGTTAGGCAACGGTATCAGGAGTAAAACAGAGGCACTTACCTCCATTATCCTGTCATGGATCTGCAAACCCCCTTCTTTATCCGCCGGTCCATTCTCCACAATCTTCGACACAAAGATTCCTTCATTCGAAGTGCCATCTTTATTATCCTGCAATCCAACAACAAGGCAAAAAAAAAAATTATTTAACATCAATAAAACATTTTAGTAAGGATTACAGATGCAAAATCACTTTACTGCAAAAAAAAAAAAAGATTAACAAAGACACAGACTCCCTTAAAGACACATCCAAAACACAAATAATTGTTTGCAGGTGTACAAAGCAATGTGCTCCATTGTTCAGCTTCTCTCCTAAAACACTGTCAAATGAAAAACATACTGAGTTAGAAAGAGATTTAAGGTGTTAAGAGATTAATAAAAAAGATGCTCACTCATTATATGAAAATATAACCTGGAAAGAAAGGTTATAGCAAAGCCTCTGCCAAAATATTGTTGAACCCACCTCTCAACCACATCAAACCACATTAACTCCGTGCCATGTTGTGTGACACTGTGCTGTAATTTTTAATGGAATACTGGAGAAACCGCAGGAAGTCAAACTGTGAACTCTGCAGTTAATTACTGTAAGCCCTTCCCCTCTTCCTCATTACAACAACAAAAACAACATCTTTTTTTTCCAAAGGATCCTATTCCTACGGAATATTTCTCTTTTTTTCCCTGAATATAAAACGACATGTACTCTGTTCCAAATCTAAGCAACAAGTAACAGTACAAAAATAGTTGCTAAACTACAGATGCAATACTCCAAAAACTATGAAAATATGTAATATTTAGAGGGGTACTTCACAGCTGGAAAGATGAATTTGTATTTAAATTGGGTCATTTATGTAGTAGAAATGTGAAATTATTTTAGAAGTTGGTGCCTTCTAGACTGAAAAAAGACAGAAAATTTATTTTTGGCTCATATGGATGAAGGACAACAACTCCCAGAATGCACTTGCTTCGCTGCCCTACGAGGCCACTCCCAAGCCACGCCTACCGGTTAAATCTTTTGCCCACCACGGCACATTAATTTAGTTTAGTTAGAGAACAGACACTGCAATTAAAAACTAAATGTGTCTGACTAATACATCACGAGCCGAACGAGAGACACAGCACAAATGCAGCAGGAGTCAGATCTCATTCGTTCAGCGAGAAGCTGACAGACAAGATTATAGCGAAAGATTTGGTTTCAAAGCGAAATGCGCCTATTTAAGTGAGTTTGTCAATAAGTTTTCATGAACCCGCCCCCGAACTGGCGCTAATTCAAAGCCGAAACTAAAATGAGCACGGCCGCATTGTCGTTCATTTATTTCCGGTGCGCGTCCAGTCTTGCGCGTTTTCAGTTCATGCCTATGGAAGCTTAACTTTCATAGGAATTAGGGATGTGACGGTGAGGATATGTTCCTACCGGTTAATCGACGTGTGGCAACACCGGTAATACCGGTATCACCGGCGGGGGCTTTTAAATCACTAATTCTATCTAACCGAAAGTAAAATGCACTCGACCGCTCGGGCTTTCATAACGCAACTGAAAACGCGCCAGTGCGCGCACACCGTGAATGACAGCTCGTCTGTAAATGCGCGCTTTGTGAGGCCATGCATGAAATTTGTCCGTAAATGCGTGCTCTTTGAGGCCATGAATGAAATTTGTCCGTAAATGCGCGCTCTTTGAGGCCATGAATGAAATTTGTCCGTAAATGCGCGCTCTTTGAGGCCATGAATGAAATTTGTCCGTAAATGTGCGCTCTGTGAGGCCATGAATGAAAATCGTCTGTAAATGCGCGCTCTGTGAGGCCATGAATGAAATTCGTCCGTAAATTGCGTGCTCTGTGAGGCCATGAATGAAGTTAGTCCGTGAATGCGCGCTCTGTGAGGCCATGGGTGTGTCTCAATCAGTTCCCTAGTAGTCAGGGCACTGATCAGGCATTGATCGGTCTATGTTTGAGACGCACGCCATGAATAAATGTCAATTCGTCCGTGAACCCTTGTTTATACTCGACGTGTCCGCACCATGGTCAGCACGAGCGTGAGGGTGTGCGCGGCAAAAATTACGTCATCGCAGAGTGCCAAGCGGACGAAGCGTGCGCGCAGTCAGCTGAGTCAGACGAAAGTAAACAATGCGCGCTCTGTGCGGCGGTGCACATTTTACTTTCGGTTTTGAATTAGCACCAATTCGGTGGCGGGTTGCTTGAATTGTGGGTTCATTAGCCTATTATTTTTTTATGAAAAACACAACAACAAAACAAAAGACAAACTCCCTTAAATAGGCGCTTTTACGGTTCACTTTGAAACCAAATCTTCCTCGATCATTTCAGTCAGCTCCTCACTCTCAGATGAATGAAATCTGATGATTGACTCCTACCGAGACTCACGGTCGGGTCATGCTTTATTAAGAAGACACGTTGTTTTAATTTGTATTGTTTGTTCTCTAACTGAACTAAATTATTTTATTACTATATAAAAAAAAAAAAAAAACGACGGTGGGGCGGTGCCACGGTGGGCAAGTGATGTAAGCGGTGTTGAGTCTGAACACCGGTAACACCGGCAACACCGACTATCGTAGCAAGCCTAATAGGAATACATTGAAAACACTCACTTGCGCCGCACCGCTCTGCTCCTACTGGCTGTAGTCTCTAGCCTCTGGCCTCTGGCCAAAAAAGCCTCAGATGATGCAAAATGACGATATTTGCGTCATCGGAGGGTTTTTTCCAGACATAAAATACATAAATCTCTCATCTCAGGGGGATATGGGGGGGGGGGCACGTTCATTCGAATATACTACCGGGTTTCTACTGATACAAAGCTTAAAGGGGGGGTGAAATGCCGTTTCATGCATACTAAGCCTTTTACACTGTTAAAGACTTGGATTCCCATCCTAAACATGGACAAAAAAAAAAAAAAAGTTGGACGTTTGATGGAGTATTTCTGTGCAAAAAATACTCCCTCCAGTTTCTCATAAGTTTCGGAAAGTTTTTTTCGAGTATGGGTATATGTGACGTCAGATGTGGCGGAATGTCCTTGTACGGGCCATACGGGCTCTTCTCCCGGAAGGGCGCGCACGCGACTAGAGCGAGAGAGCACAGCCGGCTGTGCTGTAGTCACAGGACTTCCCGAAATCAACAATGTCACCAAAGAAGTGTGTTTTTGGTTGTCAAGGCAAGACAACCCTGCACAGCTTCCCAAAGAACCCAGCGTTAATGGGACAGTGGATGGAGTTTGTTTTTCCGGAGCAGCAACGGAGTTGTGTAAGTGTTTGTTTGTTCCCTGAATTTCGGCAACAATGGTTTATAAACAAGGTACAGTTCAACTCCGGATTTGTAGCTCGTCTAATGTTGAAAGATGGAGAAATCCCAGCGATTAAGGTTCACGGTCGTGTGTTGGTTGCAGACGGTGAGTAAAACTGCTTCAAATGTCTATTTGTGTTGTTAGCTATCGATTCCATAGTTTTTCTATGTAAACATGCATAGCTCAACGCAATAGATGCGCGCGCTCGTCATACTTTAGCTCCGCCCAAACGATACGCCCCCATCCGCTCGGTTTTTTCCGGAAAGACTTGGTACAGCGCATCTTTCTTTTATAAATATAATAAAACTAAAGACTTCTCGGATATATGAAAGATGCAATACTATTGTATAGGCACTCAAGATTGACATGAGATTGACTGAAAATGAGTGTTTCAAAAATGATACCTAAGTGGGCAGCTCACTAAGTTTTAGAAACAGATCTAAGGTCTTACAAGCAGACAGGATGGCTGGCATGTCAAACATTTGCTAGGAAGGGGTCATGGCCACGTTGAAGTAGTTGTACAGTTGCTAAGAGACGCAGCCATTTGTGTCACTCATTAGTGACTGACCTCTTCCACTTACTTCAGCATAAACTCAGCCATAGCAATTTTTGCTATATGCTATAACTGTGGTGTATTTTTTTAAATAAATAAAGCCTCGTCATTGTGACATCATGCTACATCTGGGTCTTAGAAGAAGCCCTGGAAACTTGGCTCTTGTAATAGTTTTCCCCTTTGGAAGGTTTTGCTGCAAAAGTCCAGTTTAGACCAAAGTGCGTCATATTTCTATTTCAGACGGACCACAAACAAACACTTTTTAAAGGGTTTGGTGCTCATTCACACTGATATGGATACCACAACTACCACTTCAGGGTGGACTGACGTACCAAAGTGGCACTGTATATAAAAGATATAATTTATGTCTGTATTTTCCCAGTTGCCATTTCCACTTCAATTGAGTCATCCAGTGACACACTGAGATTCTGAAAAAACCTGACAGATATTGAAGGTGACTGTCATATTTTGTTGTTTATCATCATAACAATTTGTTTTGGTTAAGACTAGTTCAAGTAAGGAATAATTGACGACGGGCCATTGAAGTATTAGAAAAATAATGCACACCCGAGGATAATGCGGCCATGATGCGAAGCGGAGTCAATTATTCTGCTTATACTAGGGTTACCACACCTCAAAACATTGTTCAGATGATGTATTCCAATATATTTTTCAGGTTTTTGTCCTTAAAACACTCTTGTGTGTAGGGCTAATTTCCTAATTTCTTACACATCTAATCCTATTCCTCTGTTGCTAATTCCAAAACATCATTTTGGCGAGTGCTGTTGTTGCTTTTATGTGTTTTAAGCGTTTGGTGTTTTGTTTTCATTCGTGTATTAAGAGTTTCTGTGCTTGGGACTATATGTTGGAGCTGACAACTGCAAACTTTGCTATACGGAGAACTTCTGAACCACGATAGTAGTCGGTAGCCCCAAATGGCATCGGGCCTCCACATTATACTTCAAGTCCTGATTTTTACCAGTGATCACTTAATTTCCTGCTCTGCCTCAATCTTGCTGTGGGAACATGAACTAAGTCGTGGTTACTCCAGAGAAACTTTGCTGTCCCTCCGACCACTTCAATCAACACCACCGAATAACCTGCCAGCAGCCATCCGAGCAACACATACCGGTACACACTTAAACGCAAGCAAGGAAGACGGGGAGGCGTCAGGGAACGGCTCCGCCGGCGAACCAACAAACCACCGCTGCCGTCAATAATCCTCAGCAATGTGCGATCGTTGACACCCAAGATGGATGAGCTTCGTATCAACCAGAGAAGCTGTTTTGAGTACCGGGAATCTAACCTTATGGTGTTCACCGAGACGTGGCTTCATCGGGGAGTCCCGGACTCTTTACTCAACTTGGATGGCTACTCACTGGTGCGAAAAGGAATGGAGGAGGAATCTGCATGTACGTGAGTGACAAATTGTGTAAACAATACACAGTGAGAGAGACTATATGCAGCCCTGATGTCAAACTGCTTTGTGTATCTATGAGACCTCATTACTTACCAAGGGAGTTTTTGCAATATTATTATAGCTGCTGTTTATGTCCCACCCAGCGCCAACGCAGGCAGAACCGCCGCGCACATAGCAGAGTGTGCACATGAACAGTTGCAGCGCTCACCTGGGGCGCCTATTTTCTTCTTGGGTGATTATAATCACTGCAAACTGGAGACTGCGCTTCCAGGTTTCCAACAATATGTAAAATGTGGCACGAGAAATAACAGGATCTTAGATAAATGTTATGGAAATATAAAGGGGGCATATTCAGTTAAGCCAAAACCCCCCATCTCCAACTCAGACCATAATACATTACATTTAATACCGTCTTACAAATCTGTTTTCAAGGTAAGTAAACCCGAACATAGATCTGTTTATGTGTGGTCAGAAGATGCAATTGAAACACTAAAGGGGTGCTTCATGTGTACAGATTGGTCGATTTTTTAATTCCTTAGAGCTTGATGAGGCTACAAGTACTATAACAGACTACATACACTCTAAAAAAAAAAGGTTCTATATGGCACCAAAAATGGTTCTTCGTCGTAATCATAGGGGAACCACTTTTGGTGCTATATAGCACCATATCTTAACATGTTCTGTATATGGTAGCGGTGCTATATAGCACCATAGTTAGCGGTGCTATATAGCACCTTAGTCAAAGAACCGGTGAAGAACCTCTGAAGAACCGCTGAAGAACCACTGAAGCACCAAAATTGGTGCTATATAGCACTAAAAAAGGTTCCCCTATGATTATGAGCCAAGAACCATTTTTGGTGCCATATAGAACCTTTTTTATTTTTTAGAGTGTAGGATTTTGCGTTGATAATGTGGTGGCCAGGAAGGATATAGTAGTGTACCCCAACAACAAACCCTACATTACAAAAGAAATTAAAGACTGCATAAATAGGAAAAAGCAAGCCTTTAGAAGCAAAGACAGAGCGGGATTGTCAGTGGTCCGAAAAAGAACTTAAACAACTCCTCACCAATGCGAGGGAAAAACACAGGAAAACAATGGAACAAAATTTCCAAACATTAAATGCTAAAAATCTTTGGGACACAATGAAATCAGTGACTAATATAAACCCTGCAAAACAACATATCATTACACTGGACGATCAACATAAATCCAATTAGCTGAATGACTTTTTTCTGCGATTTGATTCCAAAAACTTCACTCAGGAATGCGACAGTGATCTGCAGTCTCTGCCAGCTACTGACTCTACCTGTTATCTGGAAGTGGACCCATGTAGCATCCAACGACTTTTCAGCAAAGTAAATACAGGCACGGCCACGGGCCCTGATGGTCTACCAGCCTTTCTGCTCAAAAGCTGTGCAGAGGAACTAACAATGGCATGGTGCCCTATTTTTCAACAGTCGTTGGATACTCACACTGTCCCAGCTCTGTGGAAGAAATCACTTATAACTCCACCGCCTAAAAAAAAACAGGCGCATCAGCTCGAACCTCGATTGTAATGAAATGTTTTGAAAAATTTGTTGTGTCTATACTCATGAAGGATGTAGAGCCAAAGCTAGATGTGTACCAGTTTGCCTATAAGCAAGAACGCAGCACCGATGACGCAATTCTTTGTATCTCGCACTTTATTTCTAAACACCTTGAAAACATAAAAGCTTATGCTAGAATTTTGTTTGTCGATTTTAGTTCAGCTTTTAATACAGTGCAAACTCATTTGCTTTTAGAGAAGCATAAAAACATGAATGTTAATACTATCTTAATTAAATGGGTTTTTCTTTTTTTAAATAACAGGGCACAGTAAGTGAAGGTCAATAGGACACTATCGGAGGTAAAATACTGTAATACAGGAGTTCCTCAGGGTTGTGTTGTATCACCAATACTCTTTACATTGTACACCAATGACTGTAGGAAATTACACTCTAACAACTATATAATGAAATTTGCTGATGATACCGCGATCTTGAGCCTTTTGTACAAGGATGCAGACTCCTCTGTGTACCAAGACTAAATAGATACATTCATTAAATGGTGTGACACCAATCATCTAATTTTAAACATTCAAAAAACAAAGGAGATGGTCTTCGACCCGAGGCAAGTTACAGACCACAAGCCAGTAGTCATTAAAAACCAGGAAGTAACTCAGGTGTCCTCATACAAATATTTAGGTGTCCACATCGATAGTCTTCTTTGTTGGAACACACATGTTGACAACCTGTGCAATAAACTGCAGCAGAAGCTTTATTTTCTACGGCGACTAAGGTTGTATGGTGTTAGCAGTCAGATTATGATGATCTTCTACCGTGCAATACTAGAGAGTGTCATCAGATATGGAATTAGTGCATGGTTTGGCAACCTAACAGTTAAGCTGAAAAACAAGCTTGCCAACATGCACAAAACGGCCATGAAAATTATAGGGAGGAGAGACTATGAGCCTATACAGAGCCTGTATGATCAGACAATTATGAAACAGGCTATGAAAATTAAATCAGATCCTCAACATCCCCTCTTTCCTGAATATGAAACCCTGCCATCAGGAAGAAGGCTCTGTGTACCAAAATGTAAAATGAATCGCCTAAAATGATCATTTGTGCCAGCCTCTATTAAGCTGCTGAACGATGTGAAATGGAGCGGTGTACAACAAATATGTGAGCACTTGTTATGTATGATTCCGATGCTATAGAGCAATGTGCAATAAATATACTAACACCTTAGTTTATGCAGTTTACACAAACTTCAGTGCAATGGAGCAATGTGCAATGACCACACTAGCACTTCAGCACTTGTACATATCCTTTTTTTTTTTTTTTGTGATGTCTTTTGTGATTTTTCTTATGAAGCAACACTGCACTGTGCCCAAGCAGAATTTCCCCTTGGGGACAATAAAGTTAACCAACCAACCAACCAGCCAAAGGGTTAGTTCACCCAAAAATGAAACGCACCACTCATGTGGTGCTTCTTGAGTTCACGTCAAATGCCCAGGTGGAAGAAAAGAACTTGTTGAATAAAGTCGTTATTTAGATTTTTTTTTTTCACACAAAAACTATTCTTGTCGCTTCATAAAATGATTGTAGAACCACTGTAGTGACATGGACTTTGTAACGAAGTCTTTAGTACCTTTTATGGGTCTTGTAAGTGCAAACGACATTGTTGCCAATGGAGGCCTTTCGGATCGGATTTCAACAAAAATATCTTAATTTGTGTTCCGAAGATGAACAAAGGTCGTACGAGTGTCGAACGACATATGGGTAAGTAATTAATGACAGAATTTTCATTTTTCAGTAAACTAACCATTAAGCATGTATGAATTGCCTGATTCGGTGTGTCTCTTGAGGGTGTTCGGCTGCAGCGTCTCTGCTAATTGTGAAACTAAGTTTATTTGCTCCAAGAACAACATCTATTTTTACCATTTTACTGATAAAATCATCAGAGCAGCACTGACAACACGTTTATGTGAGTGTGTGTCCATGCTGTGTGTGCGTTTGAGAGGGAGGAACAGAGTCCTTTTGTGGCAAAAAACTAAAATTATTTGTCGTTATTAGGGATGGGCATTCGATTAAATTTTCTTAGTCGATCGTCGGGAGAATTAACGATCGACTATCGATTAATCATTAATATTTTTATAATAAAATGAATTATTTAACTTTTATAATTCAAAAATGCAGTGAATACAAAAATACAGCGTGTTTTTCCTTGATGAGACCTTTATTACAAGATCAACTTGTGGCAGACAGTTAAACTACGTTCCGCAAACAGAACATATATGCGCGTGCATATGCGGTGCTCTAAAGCAGCGGAACCTGCAGCTGCAAGCCGAAGTTCTTAAACAGAGACCTCATTTGTTCCAAAATAATAAAAATAAAAAAGAATCATGTTAAACAATAACTTAAACAAAAAACATAATACTTAGATCTGACAGGTTTTGTCAACATGTAACTCAAAACTGGCAGGCTTTCTGTGAACAGGACCGAGTTCATTTGCCAGTCATCACTAGCCGTGGTTCCATTCAATTTCGCAATAACTCCCACATATCGCAAAAAAGTTTTTACGCTTGCACGAGGTGGCTTTTCAGGCAATTTGAAGAAAGGACATTTTCGCAAAACTGCCATGGAAACAGTTTTTTCACCTGGTATGGTCACACATTGCCGTGGATTCTGGGAACAGATTATTTTGCACTCCACTCCAAATGCTGTCTTCATTTAAAAAATATGTGTTGTTTATTAAATGCAAAGTTTTTCATTTCAAAAGCATTTCTAAATTCCGTTTATATTTCCAAAAAACTAAATTCCAAGTCAAAATTTGTGAACCCCACTTTAAGAATCCTTGGAGTAGAAAAATAAGCTGTGCTGCTTTAGTCTATCGTGGGCTGAAACAGGAAATAGAATGAGGCCATGACATATAAGATGGAGGTGCAAATCTTTCTAAACTTACCGCACATGGCCTTCCTCCAACAATATTGAAGCCTAAAGATCCAGACTCACGTTGGAGTATAGCCATGACACTTTTGGTCTCTCCACCCTGAAAAAGAAGGTACATTATAATTGGCCCATTAATTCACGCATATTTGTCAGTACCATACCATACCATACCATGCCATGCCATGCCAATAAAGACATTTTGAATTTGAATTTACTTGTCTTTAAAACCTTGTATTTATTTCCATTCGGGAAAAAGAAACAGAGCGTCCAAACTTAATATTTCAAATTAGGGATGTGCCAGAAGCTAAATACTATGTTCAAAAAGGAAATTACGCATTCTACGGAGCCCCTAAAGGGACATAGTGATGGGTAAAAATACGAAAATTCAATGCTTTTGCGTTCTCTCTGTATTATATAGTTGTGTCATTATATTGTATACAATTTGTGGGAATTGAAATCGCTTTTGAGTGCATGCTCCCTTTTTACGAATTCTCGATTCCGTGTACTCTGTGTATAGAGAGAGGTGGTACTGAGTTGACCGTACATTTTACAAGATAAGATATTTGTCAATGACGCTCTGGATCCGTTACACACCAAATATTCCGACATCGTCCTGTCATCTCTCCTTACCATCTTCACGTGATAAGTGAAATCTGATGTACTGTAAAGTAACTGACTACTGCAGCAAGCCTAACCATGTCCCTTCAGAGGCTCCGCAAAATGCATTTCTCTTTTTTATGTGCCTTTCCGAATTCGGATTTAGGCTTCGGGTATTTCAAATCTAACCCTTCAGGGTGTGTTTTTAAAGCACAAACACTTAAATAATCTGCAGGTATCACGATTTACATTTGACTGACCAAAAGTGGTGCGTGACCAAACAAGTACAGAGGGGCACCTGTTACAATCATTAAACACATGTTCTGCAATCTACATAAATCGTCTCAGCTTCAAGCATCTTGGAAAAGGAGCTGTCAAATGGTCAGCGGCTTTAAGGGTTAAGGCCTTGTTCCCTGCTCATTTGGTCGAGTATATTAATACATTTGCAGCAAACGACTCTCTCAACAGATGAACAGCAGAACATGGAGAAACAAGTGGAGTCAGCATTTTATTCCTCGCTTAGGGTGCACTGCATAGAATCAGTGACTAAAGCAGCTGTCATTTCTGTGTGCCACAGTATACAGTGTCTAAATTTAATACAGACATCAATGGCATGCATGTACAGTGTCCTCTTTACTATCTTTGCTGAGTGTATGCAATGTACGTCTCCTAGTGAGGAATGCACCCCGCTGGACCAGGTCATGGGAACAAGTCCCATAATTCCACGGGAAACAATGTCTATAGAAGGAAGCGACACCACTTAAAATAAATGCAAATCGGTTTTGTCAACAGGTATATAATATAAATGTGGAAATAATGTCTCATCTATAGAAAAAAATCTTGTGAATTGCAAAAACAAACAAACAGAGAAAAATAATGCATAATTCATGCTGAAATGCTCTAGTGGTGATACGAAAATTCTTGTGATATCATTTTCTTTTCCTCCAGAGCAGCTGGATCAACAGGCCAGCATTCAGCAGACAGGCCCAATCCTGCAAATGTCAGCTCCCCATCATCGCCCTCCTTTCCCAGACCTGCTTCAACTCACTTGACTGATGAACCATGTGATGGGAACAGCAAGAGAGACTTCATTCCCCAGCAGGAAGGCAGTCACTGGCACTAAGACATCATTCAGAGCCCATAAACATGTTCACTCACTGGGAGGTTGCCTTAGGATCTCATGCTCCTTCCCAGAGCGGTCAAGGGAGGTTATCTGTCACAAGTGTAACTCACTGACATTTTTCCATGCTCTGATGGAGTCCTGAGGTGAGAATATATTATAGCTAATCTGAAGGGCATCACACATGCCAGAAGATGTCATAGTAATTGATTTAAGGCATGGAAAGGACATACAGCACTAACAAAAAAAAGTGCTATAGTAATGCATTTGTTTTATTATTTGGGCAGGATGTATCTTTTTAGTGCCTAGATTGCGCCAAAGTATTACCATCACTTTACCATGTTCCCGCTCAAATTACAAATACTGTAATTGTATTAACTTTTATTTGTTTAGTATGCTACCATTTGAAGTCTAATGTGCAAATATACACTCACCTAAAGGATTATTAGGAACACCTGTTCAATTTCTCATTAATGCAATTATCTAATCAACCAATCACATGGCAGTTGCTTCAATGCATTTAGGGGTGTGGTCCTGGTCAAGACAATCTCCTGAACTCCAAACTGAATGTCAGAATGGGAAAGAAAGGTGATTTAAGCAATTTTGAGCGTGGCACTCTTGTTGGTGCCAGACGTGCCGGTCTGAGTATTTCACAATCTGCTCAGTTACTGGGATTTTCACGCACAACCATTTCTAGGGTTTACAAAGAATGGTGTGAAAAGGGAAAAACATCCAGTAGGCGGCAGTACTGTGGGCGAAAATGCCTTGTTGATGCTAGAGGTCAGAGGAGAATGGGCCGACTGATTCAAGCTGACAGAAGAGCAACTTTGACTGAAATAACCACTCGTTACAACCGAGGTATGCAGCAAAGCATTTGTGAAGCCACAACACGCACAACCTTGAGGCGGATGGGCTACAACAGCAGAAGACCCCACCAGGTACCACTCATCTACACTACAAATAGGAAAAAGAGGCTACAATTTGCACAAGCTCACCAAAATTGGACAGTTGAAGACTGGAAAAATGTTGCCTGGTCTAATGAGTCTCGATTTCTGTTGAGACATTCAGATGGTAGTCAGAATTTGGCGTAAACAGAATGAGAACATGGATCCATCATGCCTTGTTACCACTGTGCAGGCTGGTGGTGGTGGTGTAATGGTGTGGGGGATGTTTTCTTGGCACACTTTAGGCCCCTAAGTGCCAATTGGGCATCGTTTAAATGCCACGGCCTACCTGAGCATTGTTTCTGACCATCCCTTTATGGCCACCATGTACCCATCCTCTGATGGCTACTTCCAGCAGGATAATACACCATGTCACAAAGCTCGAATCATTTCAAATTGGTTGCTTGAACATGACAATGAGTTCACTGTACTAAAATGGCCCCCACAGTCACCAAATCTCAACCCAATAGAGCATCTTTGGGATGTGGTGGAACGGGAGCTTCGTGCCCTGTATGTCCATCCCACAAATCTCCATCAACTGCAAGATGCTATCCTATCAATATGGGCCAACATTTCTAAAGAATGCTTTCAGCACCTTGTTGAATCAATGCCACATAGAATTAAGGCAGTTCTGAAGGCTAAAGGAGGTCAAACACAGTATTAGTATGGTGTTCCTAATAATCCTTTAGGTGAGTGTAGTACCTAAAAGGAATCATAACAGCAAACACTCAAAATCCAAATCTTCAAATCGCATTAAAGGCACAATATGTAATTTATGCCGCTAGAGGTCGCTTATTCAAAACAAAGGTGTGGCTTGATGATGTCTTGATTTTGCAGAATCATGGGAGTTTAATTCATTAGCTCTTCCAGCTCATTCATGGATTAACGTTACTGTATTATGAAGCAGGGTGGGGCTGAAAGCTGTTGGAGCAGAACGAGGCCGATGGAGCGATTGCTAATGAGAGACTTCTTCCGGTCATGTGTATGTGGGGTAACGCAGCGCAGTTTTGTCATATTAGATACATTTGAGTGTGTTGAAAGTTATAATGCTACTCTGTGCGTACGCTCGACGGCTACTATGAGACACTTGTTACACACTGCAGTAAGCTAGATCGATATCAGGCATGGTAAAACATGGCACTCGCTGTATATCGAGAAAATGAGATTTAAACATTAAGACTAACCGTGTTGAACAATATAAGAATCAGTTTTGTGTTGATGAATGTATCCAAACAGTTGCTCACCTGTTCAATAAAACATTATATATTAAAGCGTCTTTGCTGTTTTAATGTTTTCTACAACATAAAACTGGAAATTGAGGGTAACTTGGGTATGTCATTGATAGGCGACGCACGGACACGGCCCATGTCCTGGTTAAAATGACTTATTTCTCTGGATTTAAACATTCTTGGAAACATTTGGGATAATGCAAGTACACAAGTCAACAAAATATCACATTGCTCTAGTGTTTTTTGGATTTTTTAATCCAAAAATATTACATATTGTGCCTTTATCAACAATAATAATAACAACAACATTCAACTCCCCAGAGTCTAAATAAAAACGTCTCTAGATCGAAAAATTTATTTAAGAGATATGACAGCGCAATGATCGCTCGAAGTTGGGTTTCTTTCAAAGTGGATTGCAAAACACGGAGTGTAGCTGTAGCTGATGAATTAGAACTATTTGAGCGCTGACGGAAAACGTCCTTCCGCTCCACTTATAAACGTTGTTCCAAGCCAGGGTTTAAGTATGCGAGTTGCTTGCACTACACGCAAAGGCTTTGGCCTCTTTTGGAACTTTTGTTTTTTTTTGTTGGCGGAGAAATAGGCTACCAAGTCAGTGCCAAATATGTGCCTGAGACGCAAGTGACTGGATATTAATTACTTGTCCAAGCAAGTTTCCAAAACGATAAAAGCAATATCACACACTCGCAATAGACAAGTTATATCAACAAAGCTGTTGAGTATAGCTACAGCATCTCTGACTACCGCCTACAGCAGAATTCAGTACACTCCAGTGACAAAGAGTGTAAATCTAAACACTGACTATAAAAGTATAAATAAACAGGTGTCACAATACTTGAGTAAACTGAGGTAAAAAGGAAAAATTGATTTGGAATACAAATCAATAGGCTACCAGAGCTAATTTGAAGGTACAAACAGCCCTCCAAGGTGAGGAAACAGCATTAAAATGTAGCATGGTAACCACAGTTTCCGCCAAAATATCACAATTAGCTTACCATAACCTTAGTAGTAAAACCGCAGTAGCCTAAATTATTTCATTTAGGCAGTGCAAGAAAGCTTTCAGACCGTTTGTGTGTTATTTATTTAATGATGGTAGCCTACGTTTGACCCTAGTGTTATTAAAGTTTACCATGCCATGGTAAATATAAGCGTTATTAAAGTGCTGTCAGTCATTAAAGTGCTCTTACCTTACAGGGTGGAGAGAGACTCTTGGACAGCGAGTCAATCCTGGCGCTGTATTCAGTGAATTTCTTCTGATACTTCAGCGCTGTCATCTGAAGCTCGTTATGAACAGCCGACAGTTGCGCCAGAAGTGATTTCTCTCTTTTAGTCGATTTCAGAGCTTGTTTCTTCAGCTCCTTATCCAAGCTGATCACTTTCCCTTGCAGCGCGCCGTTGTGCGCTTTGAGGGCTTTCAAACAGCAGTGGCTGTCCAACTTGTGCTCCTTATGAGTGAGCATCAATCCGCATCCACTCTCGCATATCCCGACCGCTCTGTAATCACACGATTCCCGCATGTGAGCATCCATATCTTTAAGGTTCAGCACCTCGCTGCAGCCCTTATTCCTACATTTGGCAGGGGAATAATCGCACATCTCCGCGTGCTCCGCCAGATGCTGAAGTTTGACGATCTTCTCGCAGCCCCGCGCGTGATTGTCACATTTAATGTCTAACTTTAATATTAAGTTTTTGAGAGGGAGAACGTGGTTGAGCTCTTTGGTGGAGATCCTTTGGCATTTGACCGGGCAGCTGCTCTGCTGAACGACCCACGGCAGCACACAGCCGGCGCAGAAGACGTGACCGCACGGGGTAGTGAGCGGATCCTCCAAAACTTTATTACACAAGTTGCATTTGAAGTCTGGGTCCACAGCCCCTTTGAAACGATCCAACTCAAATCCCATTTTTTATATGTATAAAAAAAAAATGGAAGATCCAAAACAGAACCGGGGCTCCCACGGAATAGCACAGGGGTTTAAACGCTCTTCGGACTAAGTCATTAGAAGAGCTCAGAGAAACTGAGTAGACCAGCACGAGCACTTCTACTGACTGAACTAATTGCCTGAGACTTCCTATGGGGGAGAGAAGTGTTGCAGATTTGGGTACCGTAACTATCGGAAGAACCGCGCACTCAACAGGTTTGGACACTTAAGCCAAACTTAAAATTCACTAAATATCAAGGCAAGTGGCATTTATACAAAGAAATGTAGTGCAAGCACACTTAAACATAAACTTGGGAACACACCTTAACATAAAAATGTTTAGGTTTAAATGATTGATATAACAGAATATTTTGGAGGGAGACCAGCTTGTTGTCAAACTTTTTACTAGAGAAAATATTTTCAGTCAGATTTTTGGAAAAAGGTATTTTATATGTTTCTTGTGTGTGTGTGTGTGTGTGTGTGTGTGTGTGTGTGTGTGTGTGTGTGTGTGTGTGTGTGTGTGTGTGTGTGTGTGTGTGTGTGTGTGTGTGTGTGTGTGTTTTCTATATGTGACCCTGGAACACAAAACCAGTCATACGGGTCAATTTTTTAAAATTTTTGATTTATACATCTTCTGAACTGAGCTTTCCATTGATGTATGGTTTGTTAATATTTGGCCTAACTATTTGGAAATCTGGAATCTGAGGGTGCGAAAAAAATCTAAATATTGAGGAAATCGCCTTTAAAGTTGTCCAGATGAAGTCTTAGCAATGCAGATTACTCCGAATAATACATGTTTGATATATTTACGGTAGGACATTTACAAAATATCTTCTTGGAACATTTAACTTTAATATCCTATGGATTTTTGCCATAAAAGAAAAATCGATCATTTTGACCCATACAATGTATAGTTGGCTTTTGCCACAAATAAAAAAAAAAACCGTGCGACTTATGACTGGTTTTGTGGTCCAAGGTCACATAGGTTTTTATGCAGGTATCATGATTTTTGTTATTATTCATTTAGCAATTTTGTATTCACATTTAGTATCTTGTATTTTTCTTTTGCCTTTGTGTTCCATTACTTTTGTCTTTGTTTTGTTAGTTTTTTGTGTGTCATTGATTAACCACCTGGGAGTGTTAAAAACGCTTGTTTGTTCCAATTTTTAATTGTCTGACGAAGAGCCTGCGTGCTCGAAACTTAACCCAAGTGTGAGTCTACAAGTTTTTTTTTTTTTTTGTGTGTGTGTGCATATTTTGGAGCTTTGGTGTGGCGACTTTTTTTCTGTTAATATAATATTTAAAATGCTTCAAAATAAATTGTATTTTATTATACTACAGTTTTTGTGGCCTTAAAGCCACCATCAACATTTACAATTCTATTTTTTAATGGAATATTGCAGTCTTTATTAAAATGATTACAATAGCAAACCACAACAAGTAATTTCCCGATGGACAAAATCTAGTCCAACTATACTTTTTTTCTTGTTCGGGAATTTACACGGATATATGTCACAATTGGGAAGAAATACTGCAGCTTCCATTTCATGCCAACTTTAGCTATTGCGACATTTGAGAATACACATAACCGGAAAAAAGCATAAATCACTAAATAAAGCTGCCGTTAAACATGTTTTGCGTGCTTATACAGAACAGCTGAGAAGCGTACAGATCTCTTCAAACTCTAAAAGCCCCAAAGCTAAAGATGCTCCATCACATTCCCTCGGTTTGCATGAGTGGCCAATGATGCCTCTTAGGGGGGAAATAATCATATGTCTGAACAGTTTTCTGATAAGTAAATGGGAGCTTGTGAGCGTATGATTTGCCTAAAAATGTGTATTTGTGTCCAGTGTATTTTGTGTATAGAGAAACCCGGAGTTTAAATACAGCTCATTTAAATAAGGACATTTTCCATCTCGGTAGGAAGTTGCACGGTCATAAAAGCATTTGAATTGTAAATGACTGAGAGCCACAGACAGGGTCACTGGCAGCTATGTGCAGTGAGGGGATAAGAAAGGCCTTTACTTTTGCAGCTTAACTATCCTTTGTGAACAGCGTCCATCTCTCCATCTGAAGATGGGACATTTTTTTCTTTTGCTCATCAATATTCTGTGAAATCAAATTTGGGCTGCAAAAAAGCGATTCAATCCACATGTGCATTATTAAAAAACAGAACTCCCAAGTTCATTACTGACTCTAGGGCATGGGGGAAAATTAAAGAAACAAACTAAAGAACATGTTAGCAATCACGCATACATTAGTTACTTCATTTTGCTCCTCAGATGGAAATCTGTAGTTCAGAAAAACAAATGTCAGAGAGGTGGCTCTGTAATGTGATATTGCCACTGATAGAAACTTGAAGTAATCCAATTATTACTTCAAAGGAGTCAAAGATATTGAATCAGCATCATGGATGAACAACTATGTGTTACCCATGTTACATTCCGAAAAGTGCAGCCGGCACAAATTGATTTACCTTCCATTTAATGTCTGTCTTTTGAGGTTGCGAAAAACAGCACTGGTACATTTTCAAGTATCTCACAGATTTAACAACAAAACGATTTTTCCTGCTGTTTTCAAAGTCAGTATATTAGCCTTGGCAGGGTGTTATTAATGTCTCAGCCTTAATTTAACCACCTGCCAAACTATTATTCAAACGGGTCACGTGCAACCAGATAATTACATTACAGATGCAGAGTTTGGATACACATCATTACGTTGTAATACGAAACATTCAAAATAAACGATAGTCACTGAAGTGCACTTACCAAAAACTTAATTTAGGAAAGAACTTGAGCCTTGTTTATTTGTTGGCTGTGGCGGAGAACTCAAATGACTTATATCAAGTTATGCAAGGTTAAAAATAAAGATCATTTGTGATAAGACTTGATCTGGCTCTTAGGCTCTATTGGATGTTACTGAACCATTTCTTATGCTCTACATTTCTTCCGTCTTAGCTCACATGTCTAGAGTCTTTCACCCCACCCTTCTGAATCAGATGAACTCATTTATTTAAGTCAAAAGAGACCCTAACTGTGCAGTGCTAGTTTAAAATATTGTAAAATATCAAGATATGTTGAATGCATCTTTTCATAATTTTTTGAGGGCTTGATGGCATGTGTGTTTACAGTGCTTTTGTTATATTGAAGAGCAGTGTTGGGGGAAAAGTAACTAATGAAGTTACTTAGTTACTTTTTTTGGAAAGTAATGTATTACGTTACTTTTTTCACCTGTGATGGGCTTGCTTAGGCCTATTTGTTTTTAATATAAAAAAAAGTAATATTTTGGCAAATGTTAAAGGTTCACCCAAAAATTAAAATAATGTAATTTATTACTCACCCTCATGCCATTCTACACCCGTAAGAGCTCTGTTCATCGTCGGAACACAAAAGAAGATATTTTTGCTGAAATCCAATGGCTCAGTGAGGCCTGCATAGCCAGCAATGACATTTCCTCTCTCAAGATCCATTAATGTACTAAAAATATATTTAAATCAGTTCATGTGAGTACAGTGGTTCAGTATTGATATTATAAAGGGACGAGGATATTTTCGGTGTGCCAATAAAACTAAATAACAACTTATATAGTGATGGCCGATTTCAAAACATTGCTTCATGAAGATTCAAACTGTTATGAATCAGCGGTTCGGAGTGCCAAAGTCACGTGATTTCAGCAGTTTGGCGGTTTGACGCGCGATCCGAATCATGATTCAACACACTGATTAAATACATAAAGTAGGCTATATTTGTGTAATTGAATATATTGGTTCTATTAGGGGACTTTAAGTACCACCCAAAAAATGTATTACAGATGTAATTACATGCAGTACAATGTAAAAACATGGATGATCACAATAAGTGCATTGTATCAAATTATTCATTTAAATGTTAGTATATAGTAGTTAAGGCCACCTAAAGTGGGTCCAACATATTTAATTATTGCAGGTTTGCGTAGTATTCTGACTCTGTTTTTATTCCTTTGAGGAATATTGAATCTGTTTTTGTGCAAGCTAGAACTACATCATGTTTACACACAACGGCTCTGCACTTCGTATTTCTCTCAACATGGGGATGGGAAAGGTGCCAGTCAATACATGGGAGAACAAAGTTATTTGCTTTACTTGGAAAAGTAACTAAGATATTTTGATGTGAATTTAAAAGTTCTAGTAAGAGAACTTTACTAGTTACTTGAATAAAGTAATCTGATTACGTAACTTGCGTTACTTTAATATGTTACCCTTAACACCGTTGAAGAGTAAATATAGCCAATAAAACAATGCATTGTTTTTTTTTTTTTCTTTGCAAATCTGTGATTAAAACTGTGATAGCTTTCCTGTAGCTCAAGCAGTAGAGCATGGCGCTAGCAACGCCAAGGTCATGGGTTCGATTCCCAGGGAAAGCAAGAATTGACAAAAATGTTAAATGTGTACCTTGAATGCAATGTAAGTCGCTTTGGATAAAAGCGTCTGCCAAATGCATAAATGTAAATGTAAATGTAAAACGTTGCCTTGAGTTGCAGGTAAATTAACTGCTCAGTTGGACATCATTTAAAATTCATGTACAGCTTTATTAAACCCATTTTATGAGCTTTTTTTCTGTACTGTGCATCATGTTGTATAAGACTTTATTTCATTGCTCATGCTTTTGTGTCCAGGAATAGACTGAGAATTTCTAAGCCCATATATAAATTCCTTGTGTAGAAAGTTATAGGCTTGTAATCGCTAATGCTAGAGGGATACAGAAAGGTCTACACTACTTTAGATGAGGGCTTCATTTGGAGCTTGGATGCCAGCCATACTCCAGTCATCACCACTCTGCTATAGTGAAGATATGTCAAGACCATGAGGGCGATGTGGGATTGCGCGATCATGTAAAGACTAATTGCTTTTCTGGATATATGTTTTCATCCTGCATTGTGATAGAGTTGCTATCAAAGGAAAATGGGAGCATGCATGTGCTTGTACCACATGCATTGTTGTTCCACATGCCTGCATGCATATGAGTCAGTTAAATGTAGTTGAAAGCAACTGGACTTAGTTATCCATTCGTTTTATTTTATTAGGTCTGTGGCCCTCTGCCGTTGACCCCAATCAGAGACTGTTAGCGGTGAGCCCATGTTGAGTCCACCTTAGGTGGAAACACAGATGTTTCCTATAGTGTGCTGCTTTTTCCTTGACATTCCTTTATATTCTCGTACCAGTTGCAGGTTATTATAAAATGTCTGGCAATTGTCTGTGAAGTTTTTCAGTCACCCAGGACATCGTAGAATCGTTTGAAAGGAATCAGTACAGTAACTGGCTTAAAGGATTAATGTAGTTCACTTTGTTTTGGGTAAACTCTTCATTGACGTCTTTAGGGACTTTATGGTTCATAAGTGTACTCTCTTTTTGCAGTGGGAGTTAGACATGTCCATGCGGATCTTGTGACCTTGTGATCTTGTTCTTGTGAACTGGTAAGGGGACGGGTCTTAATGCAGCACATGCAAGGCCACACATGTCTCCTGGAAGATGTTGATGACAGACAGTGTGAGAAAAACTCATGACAGCAGATTGCTCAATGCTCACCTTTACATTTATGGTGTTTATATATACAGAAATGTGGAAAATCAGCACAAAAGGTTTAAACACTTTGTCTCTGCACATTAAGCTGAGATGCAAGTAAGCAAAAAGTATCCTGACCTCTATAAAATGCTGGGTTGTTTCAACCCATGTTTGGGTCAAATATGGGTAAACCCAGCCATTGCACTCAATATGATTCAGGCCCATATGACACATTTAAATTGTGTTCACTTTACTTAAACATATCTAATTTTGTGTCCTGTGAACCTAATATATTTAAAACTGAAGTTTACTTAATTAATTTGTGTCAAAACTACATGATCGATCATTGTCCTGATCGATTGCTCATGTCTCCTGTCTGCCTCCTGTCTTGTTTGTAGCTCTGTACAGCCTTGCTTGCTTTTGAACCTCTATTTTGATATATTTTCTTTGTTCTACTGCTAAATATAACTTACTCATCACCATACATTGTTTAAATATTGCCTATCACGTTAAATTTGACATCGCTAGCTTTTAATCTAAATCACCATCACACGTTAGCATTTCGCTAGCCTGTTAGCTTGTCATCTCTGCACCCGGGTCTCCTGTTTTCTGAGTTCATTAAACAACCGTGGTGTGTTGGATTAGTAAATAGTGTCCAGAAAACAATTGTGGTAAATTGGATTAATCAACAAACACGGTAAGCCATGTCATCTCCTGTCATTGTCACTTGCACTGCATGCTGCATGTTTAGTATAGGCTTCTCCGTTGGCGAACAGGGCTTCACATGTAATAAATGTAAGGAGATAGTTAGGCTGACGGAGAAGATTTCAGAATTAGAAACAAGCATCCATACTCCATCTGAGAGTAGTGAGGATGTAACAGCTTTAGACACTGATTTGGATGCAAATAGCTTAGTGAACTCTGTACATTCTTCGGTTCCGGCTGCAGGGCCCCCGCAGCAGGGAAACTGGGTGACAGTGAGACGGCATAGTCGCGGATCTAAAAACCGGGTTTCCGTTCCGGTTAGAACATCAAACAGGTTCTCCCCTCTCAGTGAAGCACCCACTGAGTATCCTGTTGAAAGTGCCCTAGTCATTGGTGATTCTATTACACGGAAAGTGAAAATAGAGACACCAGCCGTCATAGTCACATGTTTACCGGGAGCCAGAGCGCCTGACATCAAAGCAAATTTAAAAGTGCTGGCTAAAGCTTATCGTAAATTCTCTAAGATTATTATTCACGTCGGCACTAATGATGTTAGACTTCGCCAGTGGGAGATCACCAAAATTAACATTAAAGAGGTGTGTGAACTCGCTAGTAACGTGTCAGAAGCTGTTTATTGTTCTGGACCGCTCCCTGTTAAAAGGAGTGATGAGATAGTTAGCAGACTATCATCACTCAATGGCTGGTTGTCTAAGTGGTGTCCGCAAAATAACATAGGGTTCATAGACAATTGGAAAAGTTTTTGGGGCAGACCTGACCTGTTGAAGAAGCATGGCATCCATCCCTCCTGGGGTGGTTCCGCTCTTCTCTCTAGTAATTTGGCATATAGTCTTAGAGCTAAACCTTGACTCACTAGGGCCCAGGTCAGGAAGCAGACAAACTGGCTAAACTGACCGTCTGCTAGCTGTCTCACGTCACCAGAGTCAGATAAATCCCAGCACATAGAGACTCTTTCACCTAGATATTATCATATAGAGACTCATCATATAGAGATCATATAGTGTCTGTTCCCCGAATTAGTAAATACAAAAAAACCCCATCAAAACTATTCAACAGTAAAAATTGTATTGATGTCCAACAAATAAACAACAGATATAATACAGATGAACAATTGATAAAGCTTGGGTTGCTGAATATTCGATCACTTTCCCCAAAAGTGCTTATTGTTAATGATATCATTACAGATAATAATCTAGATAATCTAGAATAATCTAGAGTGCTGTGTTTGACAGAAACCTGGCTAAAACCTGACAACTACATTACTTTAAATGAGTCCACCCCCCAAGATTATTGTTATAAACACGAGCCACGGCTGAAAGGTAAAGGGGGAGGGGTTTCTGTAATTTATAATAATATCTTCAGTATTACTCAGAAGTCTAGTTTCAAATTTTATTCCTTCAAAGTTTTGGTGCTTTATGTAACGTTATGTAGTGTACATGATAAAACCGTTTAACATTTGTGTTAGCTACTGTATACAGGCCACCAGGGCACAATACAGACAAGCAAAACATTTGCTGATTTTCTATCAGACTTAGTACTGGCCCTAGATAAAGTACTAATTGTTGGTGATTTTAATATCCATGTAGACAATGAAAAAGACGCATTGGGATTAGCATTTAAAGACATTCTAAACTCTATTGGAGTTAGGCAACAAGTGTCAGGACCCACTCATCGCCATAATCATACTTTAGACCTAATATTGTCGTTGAAATTCTGCAGCAGAGCGATGACATCTCAGATCATTACCTAGTATCATGTATACTTAATTTAGCTAAGGTTGCAAAGCCGCCACCTCGCTTCAAAAATGGCAGGACAATCACTGGCGCCACTAAATATTGCTTTTTAAATAATCTTCCTTATCATTATCATCTCCTCAGCATCCCAGATAGCTTAGAAGAACTCGATGTTGCAACAGAAACTATTGACTCTCTCTTTTCCAGTACTTTAGACACAGTTGCACCCCTGCGCTTAAAGAAGATTAAAGAAAATAGTCCAACGCCGTGGTACAACGAGCACACTCGGGCTCTTAAAACAGCAGTCAGAAAAATGGAGCGCAGCTGGAAGAAAACAAAACTAGAGGTATTTCGTCATTTGTGGAAAGAGCGCATAATCGCATACAGAAAGGCCGTAAAAACTGCTAGAACTGCTTATTTCTCGACTCTCTTGGAAGAAAACAAACACAACCCTAGGTATTTATTCGATACAGTAGCTAAATAAACCAAAAATAAAGCTTCAACTTCTGATGTTTGTAAACAGCACAGCAGTAATGACTTTATGAACTTCTTTACATGTAATATTGATAATATTAGGAAGAAAATTTTAACCATGGAGCCATCAACTACAGTAGCACATCAGACAGAGCATTGTAGTGTCACTGAGGTAAAATTACACTCATTCACTGCTATAGGAGAAGAAGAATTGGCTAAACTAGTTAAATCATCAAAATCAACAACATGTATGCTCGACCCTGTACCGACTAGGCTATTAAAAGAGATGCTACCAGAGGTCATAGATCCTCTTCTTAATATCATTAATTCATCTTTGTCATCAGGATATGTACTGAAAACTTTTAAGTTGGCTATTATTAAACCACTTATTAAAAAAATCGAAACTTGATCCTACAGAATTAGTCAATTATAGGCCAATCTCAAATCTACCTTTTCTGTCAAAAATGTCTTCACAGTCTTCACAGGCAGTGTCTTCACAGTTATGTTCCTTTTTAGAAAGAAATGGTATCTGTGAGGATTTCCAGTCAGGATTTAAACCGTATCATAGCACTGAGACTGCTCTCATCAGAGTTACAAATTATTTACTCTTATCATCTGATTGTGGCTGTATCTCTCTATTAGTGTTACTCGATCTTAGCGCTGCATTCGATACTATCGACCACAACATTCTTTTGAATAGACTCGAAAATTATGTAGGCATTAGTGGAATTGCTTTGTCATGGTTTAAATCATACCTATGTGACCGTTATCAGTTTGTAACAGTAAATGAAGAGATGTCACACCAATCACAAGTTCAGTATGGAGTACCGCAGGGCTCAGTGCTAGGACCGTTGCTCTTCACCCTGTACATGCTACCACTGCTTTGAAACAATCTGCAATGTTAAAAGCGCTATATAAATAAAGTTGACTTGACTTGACTTGACTTGACTTGAAACATTTTTGTTGACATTACTAACTGGGCAGTGGATCTATAGTTCCCAGTATGCTTTGCAAGGGACTGCATTAGGAGAGTACATTTAAGGATTAAAGTATTATTTTATGTGTTTTTCTGTAAAGGGAAAGATGTTGTTAGTTAATGTTAGTAGGGGTGTAACGATATATTGTTAATCGATATATCGCGATATAAAAATGTGTCGATATGTATCCTTGATGTAAACGATATGATTCGCGGTATAGAGTGCTGTATTTATAAGGTATAATTCACCCAAAAAATGTAAACTCTGTCATCATGTTCTCACCCTCATGTTGTTTCGTTTAACTCCTAAACACAAATGTAGATATTCTTTATAAAACATGAAAGATTTCTGTTCCTCCATTTATAGTCAATTCCATTCAAACTTAAAAGATTCAATAAATGTCATAAAGGCATTGTAAAAGTAACTAATCGAGTGTCTAATCCAAATCCAAGTCTTCTGAAGACACACGATGGCTTTATATGATGAACAGATTTACCACGACGAGCATACTGTAGTAAACACGGACGTTCAAATGATTGTGTGACGCGTGAAAACAACATGAGAGTGAGTAAATGCAGATTTTTTTTTTTTTTGCAGGAGCTAAACATTTACAGTTTGGGAATAGTAATTTTGACACGCTTTCTTGCGATTAGAACTGTGACTGATTGCATTGATCATCTGAAGCGCACGTGCTGCTGGAATTACACTCCTCAAGTTACACCCCTAAATGTTAGTGTTTAATGTTCAGTTATGTTGGACATTTAGAGGAGTTTCTGTAATGTTTTTGAAGTTGCATGTGCTTAGGCTGTGGGCACTCAGTAATCTATGCCATGTCAGGATTGACACCAATCTTTTCTTATATGTTCATTATATACAATGATGAATGAAACTGCTTATACTTGATTTTCCAATTAAATGTTTTAACAAGTAGTTTGACAAGTATAAATTTCATTTAATCTGTGTTTGATCAAATAAAGTTGGACCAACTCAATTATGTTGGCCCAATTTGAGTTGGACCAACGCATTTACATTTAATTGCATGAATTTGTTTTTTAATGAGTTGGGACTACTATTTATTTGGTGTAAAATTTCATTAAAAAAATTAAACCAACTGTTGGGTTTGTCAATATTTGACCCAACGTGGGCTGAAACAACCCAGTGGTTGAATTCTCACAAAAAATTGTAAACACTGTGACTCCTTGCTGTTTTCAAAATATTGCTCTGTTTGTTCAATCAGCCCAATCAGTCTGGCACAGCAACAGCAGTTCAACCAGTGACGTGAGTTTGGGGCAGGGCTTTCTGATTGTGCAACCTATGGGAAATGGAGAAGTGTTCTGTTGGGTGACATTAGTGGTGCAGAAGTAGACACTAGAGCTTAAGGAGGTTTTCAGGCATAATACTTTGGAATACTGGAAACTGTTTATCTTAGTTTATATCACATGTGCGTGACCAATTATTTGTATACAGAAATTCAAGACCCGCAAGATTCAAAAAGCTTTTAGGAACTAACAACAATACAGCCTCTTAAAAAAAAAAAAACATTTGTTGGGACATCTGTGAACATTTAGTAATGTGAACGATCAAAGGTACAATAAATTCCACGTTGTATAGAAAGAATCAGAAAACGTGCCTGTGCCTTTTGTGCAAACCACTTGCTGAAGTACTTTGCTGACAGTGCAAAATCAAGTCTAGTGGGAAATTAAATTCAAAATATATTGTTTCTGGAAAGACTGATCCAGAACTAACCAGATGGAGAGGGAGGTTAGGAGACAGCTGTGTTTTAGAGAATAAGAATGAGGGGGAAAGATGGATAGCATCCTTTATTCCTTAGAGAGTTTAGCGATGAACTTAAAGTCAGATACAAAGATGACATAAGTCTTATGTTAGTCAACTTCAGTGTTGATGTAATGCAGGAATACAATAGGTCCTGCCCGGAACTCTGGGATCTCCTCCACAATATCTTTCATCAGCAGAGTGGGTCTGCATTCGATCTTGTATTGAATGCTTTTGGCAACTGAGCTAGCATAGTGCATTAGCCACAGAGTTTCCCAAATAACAAGTGTGTAATATTAGAAACAGATGACTTCTTTTACAAAGCGGATGACCCCAACTGCTCGAAACAGAGCAAAAGAAGAAAAACAACTGAAGTCTGCAGTGTTAAAGAACATTGTTTTGATACATCCCTGAGAGACGAAACAGAAATAATTGATTAGGCTTGTTTTACTGTGTGGTCTTGCATCTGTTTCTTTTTGATTGAATTGATTTCAAAGTTCAGCTTATTATTCAAAACATTTGGTTGACCCTGAATAAAAAAATAAGATCTGTTAACTTAGCGTACAGAAATGTTCCATTGCTTTTTTGAAAGTCAGCTATTAAAAATCTTTACAAAAAGTCTAAAAACGGATTAGACAAGCCACATTTGAAGTCATTGTAAAATAGCTAGTCACTGCACATGAATTAAATGATACAAATGGCTCTAAAAGTCTGAGACCACACTGAAAATCTGTGAATTTTTCATTTAAACCTAGAAATAAACAAAAGCTTTTGGGTTTTGAAAATTTTTAAACAAAGAAAAGTTATGACTTAAAAGGAATGAGAAACATTTAAGATTCTGCACTTGAAGTTATGCTGATAATATAATTTATAATGTAAACTTACCTGAATTATGCAAAAAAAAAAAAAAAAAAGGCAAACAAAAATATTTAGTGATTCTTTTTTCATTTAAAATCATTATTTATTGAATTTTGTTGTATATCATATTGGCTGTGTTCCACTTCACCACTTTAAATCTGGTAAAATCACTGTAACACACAACATCTAATGCCTTATTTCTTTATTTCTGACCCTCACAATGTTTCTGATATCATTATCATATCCATGTTCTTCTATCTACCTTAGGTAATTGGAGATTTTTGAGTTGGAGGGTGATCCTAGTGTTTGGCAGCAACAGCAGAGTTGGAACTATAAGCGTCTCAGCCTGTTGAAATGACCAGTGAAAGTAAGTAGCTGAGCTGATATATCTGATGAGAAATCGACAGGAAGGCTGAGCTCTCACATTCTGCTAAGCACTCATGCTGAATTGGAGGAAATCATTATACTTAAATGTGCTTATGGGATACAATACCTTCATAAAGCATCTTCACGTCTTTTTCCCCCCTTGGGATCCTCTTTGTTAAATAATGATGGCTTTGTTAAATAAATAATGGTAAAAACCATTAGGTCTGATATTGAATAGTTTGGCATATGTTCCATGTGTCCCTAAAGCTTGAAACATAATCTATGAAACAGATGCAGTGACTTATGTAATGTTTTTTAAAATTATTATTATTATTATTCACAGGTCCATCTTTTTTACCCTAGACTAGATATTTTGTCATCCTTTGTTTTTTACCTATAGTGGTTAAATCGCTTATTCAAAACAAAGGCGTAGCTTGATGAAGCCTTGATTTCACAGAGCTTTTACTATGCCGCAGACGAGTGCTTCTGCTTCTTCTGGTCATGTGTATGTGGGGCAACGCAGTGCTGTTTTATCATATTAGATACATTTGAGTGTGTTGAAAGTTATAATGCTACTCTGTGCGTTCGCTTGGCGGCTACTATGAGACGTTTGTTGCACACTGCAGTAAGTTAGATCGATATCAGGCATGGTAAAACATGGTACTCCCGGTAAATCAAGAAAACGAGATCTAAACAATAAGACTAAACATGTTGAGCTATATAACAATGATTAGTTTTCATGGTTTCTACAAAATAAAACGACGGAAATCGAGGGTAATGCGGGTATGAGGTCATTGATAGGCTTATTTCTCTGGATTTAAACATTGTTGGAAACATTTGGGATAATGTAAGTACACAAATCAACAAAATATATTACATTGTTCTAGTGGTTTTTGGATATTTTAATCCAAAAATCTTCAATATTGTGCCTTTAAAGTTCATGGATTAAGCAGACCAGTTAAAAAGGCCCCGTTTCCACCGAAATTACCGTAAAAAATTAGTCCCAGGAACTTTTTTCCCCATGACCTGTTGCTGTCTACGTTCCCATCGCGGTGTAAAGTACCATGAAGATTAGTCCAGTGACGTAGGACTGCGCGCGACTTTCCAGAGCTCACTGGATTTTGTCTTCCGTGAAAACACTTAATAAAGCCTGAACCTAGTCGTCGGTCCATCGGTCGTATTTTTTAAACTTCATTGTTGATTCGAATAGCAAACAACTCTTACTGCACGCACGCACCGCAACTGACTTTTAAGTTGAAATAAAATGCTGCATGAACTCAACCAATCAGCATGTTCAGCGCCCAAGTCCCACCCTCGAAAGTACCTCGCAAGCATGGCCATTTTGAAGGGGAAATTTTTACCCAGAACTTCATTTAGACCCTGGTTCCTGCGGTCGAAACACACAGAGTACCACCGCAAAGTCCCTAGTTCCTGGGGAAAGTTCCTGCGGTGGAAATGCGGCTATAGAAATATACAATGACTGAATTATTTATTTTTTAGAAATGTTCTTTACCGGCATTCCTCCGACCAGAATTCCAGGTTTGGAGAATATGCACCTATCAAACCCAGAGCATCTCCTTGTGAATTAATATGTCTGAATATTGCTCAATCAAAAGTCACAAAAGGGGTTAGGGGGAGTAACAGGATCAGCGTCAAGTAGAACCAGTTCTCCACAATGAGCTTTGGACCACTGCCTAAAGGACATTGAGCTCTCGAGAACAATCTTATGTAAACAATACAAACATTGTCTTTGTTATCCTTGGTTTTGTCCCAGAGGGACTGAGATGTCCAAGAGCATGTGTATTTACAAGTGATTCAGCTCTGAGGAGCCATAAAGCTTTAAGATGACTTTCTTTCATCATGTTTACATAGCTCAGTACTGGTACAGCATCTCAAACAATCCCTAACAACTATTCACCAAAGGATATGTTCCATTATTTTTTAGTGAGTATATAAGTGTCACATTTATACAATTTAGAGGAATTCTGTTAGCAAACATGAATGGTTCAAAGGCTTCTGAGAGCATGAAAACAAAAAGTTTCAGTTAACTAAAGTCCTAGTGGGCAATATTAAGCATAATGCTCAGCTGCAGTGCTGTAGTAGTGGGTCACAGCGGTATAATTTAATCAGCACGGAAACAAGGCAACAGTCTGCCTCAGTAACATGAGGAGCTAATCGGAAACAACCCCGCTCTAATTATCCATTACAAAAATAACGAGCTGAAGTCATGACCATTGTTACTGTCCCTTGGGGGAAATTCTTTGGCAGGTCAGGCTAAATATAAATGGGCTCTACCAACAAATAAATTACAATGTATTTTGACTATGTCTATTTGAATTAAGGATACCAGATTAACTTTTAAAGTGTAACACTTCTCAATGTAGATGTGTTTCTGTAAGTGAGAATTTGCACTAACCAGCGCACCACTGAGAAATTTGTGTAAACACTGTGTTTACCTACAACAGAAAAAAAGTTGAGACAGAGTTGAGACAGACAAACTTAGACTTATCACAATACAGATCATTGTAATTTACATAAATGTTCTTTAAATGTTTATTTATTAAAATTGTCTACATACAGTTGCACACACACACACACACACACACACACACACACACACACACACACACACACACACACACACACACACACACACACACACACACACACACACACACACACACACACACACACACACACACACACACACACACACACACACACACACACACACACACACACACACACACACACACACACACACACACACTCATGTCTGGTTCACTATTTTGGTGGGGACTCTCCATATACGTAATTGTTTTTACTGTAGAAACTGTATTTTTAACTGTCCAACTAAATGTAATTTTCCAAAAAACTCATTCTGTATGATTTATAAGCTTGTTTCCTCATGGGGACCTCAATTTAAGTCCCCATGGTGACACGAGTCCCCATGAGTCAGCGTGCATTCAGGTTGAAGTCCCCTGCGGGATAGAAAAACAAACACACACGTCTGGTTCACTATCTTTGTGGGGACTCTCCATATACGTAATGGTTTTTACTGTACAAACTGTATATTCTATCTCCTTACACTAACCCTACCCCTAAACCTACCCATCAAAGACCGGGATAGAAAAAACATCAACACACACACAGACAGATAACATTTTAATAAAAGCATGCACCAAAGGAATAATTAGATTCTCCTCTTTGTCGGATAAAATTCTTGAATTATGGAAATTTACTTAAATTACATTTTCAAAATTGAAAAAAGCACCTGTTTCATAGAATGACATATACAACTTGTGTATCGTACACCACATCACACGTTTGCACTCTCTTCCTTTCTAGTCATTATCTGAACTCTATTTATATTTTCTCAAAGCACAGTTGAAGTAAATCTTTTCCTTTTTAGGTGTGGTCAGTGTCCTCCTATACTCTGTAAATGCTATGCTACGCTGCAAGGTCGTGACCACTGTGGTGCATTCTGGGAACTTTTGGTCTATTGTGGCTTGGAGTAGCAATCAGGCCTACGAGTGGAGGGTTCCTGACAGGAAGATGCCTCAGAGGCAAATACCTGGACTCCATCTTCTGCTTTCCCTGTTAAACCAGATGAGACTAGAGATAGTGATTCTTTCCTTAATGTGCAGCACAAGGTACAAAAACAAACAACATACCAGACATGAAGAGAGTTTCCTTTTGCTGTCTCCCTGCCTACTGCAATATAGTGTTAGATTCCACGGATAAAAGAAGGAAAACCTGACACCCCCACTCCAAGCAATTATTATTATTATTATTAAAATAACTATTATTTTATTAAATTAATAAATAAATATCTTACTATTGCAATTATACATACTTGTACATGACATAAAAAGAGTATGTAATAATTATGCTACAATAAAAGTCTTTATATAATTGTTATTATTATTAATAATATCAATTATTATTATTTTATTTTTATTCCATTTTACAGAAAAACAGTACAATTACAATACTAACATTTATGGTTGTGTTAAATTTTTGCTTTCAAACGTTAAACCATTAAGCTTTTATTTTATTTTTTTTAAACCGCAGGGAGACCTTAAAGGGATAGTTCACCCAAAAATAAAAATCACCCCATGATTTACTCACCCTCAAGTTATCCTAGGAGAATATGACATTCTTCTTTCAAAGGAATACAATCAGAGTTATAAACAAAAAATGTCCTGGCTCTACCAGGCTTTATGATTGGCAGTACATGGCAGCCCAAAATTTGAATCCCAAAAAAAGTGTATCCATACAACTCCAGGGGGTTAATAAAGGCCTTCTGAAGCGAATCTATGGGTTTTTGTAAGAATTGTGGATTTGTGAAATTACTTTTACAATGGATGGATACACTTTTTGGGCTTCAAATTTTGGGCTCAAAGCCAGGTAATATTTTTTATATATAATTCCGATTGTATTCGTCTGATAGAAGAATGTAATTTACATCTAGGATGGCTTGAGAGGAAATGAAACATGGGGTAATTTTCATTTTTGGGTGAACTACCCCTTTAATGCTTCTCATTCTCATTACGAATTTGGGAAAATGGTTGGTGTACGATGTGTTCCTAAATGCAAATTATAAGCATTAAGCACAAGTAAAAATGAACACAGTGCTGTGCTTTTGGCTTTACTCTGAAACATGCAGCATGCCAGACTATATATTTATATAATTACATCACAACTGTTGCGATTTAATGATCACATTAAGCCATATCACATTTTCACATTTATGCATTGTCACAACTAATAAAAAAGTTACCAGGCAACTGGCAAGTAACTAGCCTGGATGCCAGCCGAACTTAGCCCCGCCCACAACATTTGAGGCCCGGAAGTTCGGTCTGTACTTGATCCGTTGTGGAGCAACTATGCTCGAACCAGAGCTGTTCGGACCAATCAAATTGTCAGAGCGGGCTTTATATGATGATGGACAGATGATAAACAGTAACATAATCATCCACGTCACCAAAGAGCGCTTGGGTTGAATTCGTTCTAATCCTAAACGGAGAACTTGTTCGTATATGCTTTCACCTGTACTATTTCTCTCAAAAATGATGATTGTGTTGGTAAGTACTCCTTAAATTCTTTTTACAACAGCGGCAAAGATCGTTTACACTCATCTTCTTCTTCTTCCAGCGTGCATGCAGTTGAGTTCTGTTGACAACTATGCATTGGTAAAAAAAATATGTAAAACATAATCCTTTTACATAGATCGTAAAAAAAATATAGACGTAGTGTCCGTGACGTCACCCATAGGCTCAAACAGTAGTTTTGAAGCATAAAGTAGGGACGAGCTGGCCGTTGCCATCTTGGCAGCACGTCACTCCCGGATAACAGAAAATGGGCAAAGAGGCGGGACGTGGGTGGAGCTGAGGTGACGTGATGACTAACAGACAGCAGATAAATGGCTATCCACCTGTCACTCAAAGTGGCCACACCCTTAATTATGCAGAACTTTAAGGCTTTATATAATGTAAACGAATGAGTTATAAAAAAATTCACCCCCCTCACAGTTGTCATGAAGGGCAAAATTAGCCGTATAGACAAAAAACACAATTTGTACCAGGCTGTAAACATGTTTTTTTCTGCTGTAAAGTTGGGCATTTTAACATGGGGCTCAATGAGAGTCTGCTCCCTTCTGGAGCCTGGCTCTAGCGGCCAGTCGATGAATTGCAGTTTAAGTCACTTCCGTATTGGCTTCAAGAGAAACTGCGGGAGGTTGCCGTTTGGTCGCTCCATTGCTCTGATTGGTTGTAGGTCTATCCAATTGAGTGCATAGGCATTTTCTTTCCTGGTTCGGTTGAGAAACGCCCCCATAATCACAGCCCAATGGAGCAGTATCAGACTCATATTCTGACTAGAATCTGAGAATGACAACGTAAGGCTAGCAAGTAACACCATTTCAATGCCGATTTTTACTCGCTTTGAACCCTGGCTAACATGCTAAGGGTGTCCCGCAGATGGCGCCGCAAACTCTTGCAGTGCTGTCAGAAGCAATCTGTGCATGATAGTATGAAACTGATAGAAAATGTAACATTTTGCAGTTTATTTAGTAACTCTGTTTGTGGGGTAAAAGGCCCACATCTATAAGATTTTTAAACAAAAAACAAATCACATTTATCATTTATTTTCACACTAAATCTGTTGCTCCATCAATGTTCAATAATAATAATAAAAAAAAACATATATTGTTTCTGCAATCATACACCATCGGAGTAGTGAAAAGCACATTTTTGTTAAGGTGTGCCTTTAGTCCGTTGTAACCTATACAGACACACACAGGATTTCACTTGTAGGCCTATCTGAACTTTCCACTTGCCTTTAAGTGTGAGACTGCCACACAGCCTCATCTCGCCTCCAGATGATCAGAGTATGGACATATGGACTTACGGTGCACTAGCATTCTTATATTCTGATCAAATGTGGCAGATGTATCATCACCTTCTGCGAAACACTGGTGAGCATATGGGCTCGTAGAAAGTAGTTCATCCTTTCCAGTCCACATAAACAGGAAACATTAACAGCATGTAAGCATGTCCTCCCTGCATGACGTCTTATTTTCTTGTTTTATTTACTCATTTTAGTGAGTAGCGAAATGCCATTCCCGGCAGTTGCTATGAGGTGAACAGCTATTAAATGTTGATTTTAAGGCTAAATTGTAGCAATATAAAGGAATAATTCTATGACGTGAGGTTAAAACAGCTTTACATAAAACAGGCAGGTATATTGTTTAGTGTGTTAATATTGCTTGCAGGAAGCTTTCCTCCCGTATACAGATCTGTCCACTAATGTACCCCATACGCTTTTAAATGTAAACATGCAGACATATGGTAAAATAACTCAAGCGTAACATCTGCAGCAAATTAAAATTGCTACAACATCAGCTGTGAGTGAACGCAAGTGATTAAATAAGACTAATTAAGAGATTAAAGGCTTTTTTAAGATCTGCACAAATTAAGTCATAACGCGTGATATTGCGAAAAACTGTACTGTCTGCACGTAAAACGGGACCACAATAAATAATTTAAGAATTAAATACCACTGTTTTCCGGTTTTAATCAGTCTTCAATTAAAGTCTTCCTCACAATGATAATAAAAGTAAAAGCAAAACAGCTGAACTCCCAGCTAAAACATTTACAGTTTTTTCCTCGTCTTTTTTTAATTAATGAGATTAGCTTGTATATCAGGGGCTAGGGACATAATATCTGGGCCATGAAACATCAAAGGCTTGGAGTTTAGCAACATGGATAAATGCTGCACTAATCAGCTAACATGGCAGGCCACAATAAGTTCTTGACCCATTGCTGAAAGAAGGAATCGTATGGTCAATGAGTATAAATAAGTGTCTTGCTGTATGCTGTGGGCCTTGCCAGTGTAGGCTACTATGATTCTATAGTGGGGGATATTTTCCTTTCAATTACTTATTACGGCTTATTATCCATTTGGCACTAAAGTTATATATCCATCTTTTATTGAACTCTACAGTTTAAATGGGTGGTTGATAATGATTCATTTTTTTTAACTTTAGTTAGTGTGTAATGTTGCTGTTTGAACATAAACAACATCTGCAAAGTTACGATGTTCAAAGCAAAGGGAGATATATTTTTAAAAAAGAAATCGCTTTTTAAGGACTACAACAAAAGGCCGGTAGGGATTACAGTGAGCTTATTCACGGGTTAGTGACATCACTAACCCTAACATTTAAATAAACCCTGCCCCTGGGAACACGCAACAGAGTTATTGTAGTAGAGCACATTCAAAAGTCTGCTCAAGCTGTCGCATCCGTCTTTTCACATTTATTGCAATACGGTACATTACACAAATGCATTGGCATGTCATAGAAGCAAGATGACAACATAAGTTATAACTGTAATTAAAGGGGTCATGAATTGAGAAATCAACTTTTCATTCAGCCTTTGATATATAAAAGTTCATCGTGATGTAAGAATATCCTGTAAGTTCCGGAGCTGAAAACTTTAGCCTTGCTAGTCAAAGAAAAGCTTTTATAGACACCAGGCCCAACAAATGCTCGATCTCAGAATGTGCCAAGCTGTGACGTCTGAGTGTGGTGAAACACCGCCTCTGCAGAAGAAGATTCACGCATGTAACATAGGCCTACTGGCCTAGATATCGAGTTACCAAGCAATAAACGTTCCGTTGAGGATTATAAAATATTGTGCAGTGCCTGGGCTCGACAGTAATGCAACATGTAAGTAACTGTGTTCATTCAAATGCCTGATCTGAAATGTAATGATTCATAACAGTTAGATGTTCTTTGCCTGTGTGTAGGTAAATCAAACCAGTAACTAAATTTATTTAACAGTAATTAAACAGTAATTAAATTCTATACAGAAAGCGATCAAAGAAAGCTCCCTTTGCAATCGTTGAAGCAGCTCACGCTGGAGCTTTCAATAAAGCAGCGAGAGTTTATCAGTGACTGAGGTCTGGACTCGCGCCAAAACTCCCGTTTTATTCAACGAATCTCTTAACTATATCCTGTTTGCACTGTTAGTGAAGATGAAAGCATTCGTTAGTGTACAGAAACTGAGTTGCAATGACGAGATCGCTGCTTTCATGCGCTCAACATGTGTTATACAATGATTATCACTGCAACCTATCATGCCACGATCTTAATATAATGCCATAGATCTAAATGTAATGCAACACTTTCACGCTTAGTTAACCATGAGAGCTGTAATAGTAAAAACGTGCTAAAATGGAGAGTAATACTATTTCAAATGGAAAGATGTTAGCCAATCACAGCAGTGGGTGTTTACACTGAAGTCTCACAGCAGACACGGCCCTTAAAACAGAGTGTTCAGAGCAGAGTCTAAAATCAGTGTAGGAAAAATGCCTTTTATTTATAAATGATGACAATTTTTGATGTAAAAAGCATTCTAACATTATATGTGCACCACAGGAAACATCATAAAACATTAAAACAACGCAGTTCATGACACCTTTAAACTAAACTATATCTGTTCTATCTTGATGCAGCATATATTCTCTGGCTCTGTAGGCATCTTACAACAGTTCCCACACCAGTGTTTTATAGATTATCATGACAGAATATGCTAATCAATGACTTAACTAACCACTCAGAAATGTCCTGTTGCATTCTACATTTTGTCTTCTTGAGTTTCTCCATCAATGTCCGACTTTGGTTTGAACATTTGAACAGTTTCTGACCTTTTCAGTGCGTTTGCCTGAGGTAATCGGAGCTGCTAACACAAGCTCTTGAAGCACCGCCCTCTCTTAGAAAGGGGGCCGGGAGCAGCATTTAATTTGCATTTAAAGGGACACACACAAAAACGGCACGTTTTTGCTCACCGTCAAAAGTGACCATTTTAACATGCTATAAAAAAATTATCTGTGGGGTATTTTGAGCTAAAACTTTACATACACTCTCTGGGGACATCAGATACTTTTTTTTTTACATCTTGCAAAAAGGGCCATTATATGACCCCTTTAAAGATCTTAAAGGAATAGTTCAGTCAAAAATGAAGATTTTGTCATCATTTTACCCTCATGTCGTTCTAAACATGAATGAATTGGTCCTCTGTGGAACACAAACAAAGACATTTTATAAAATATGTTTGTGTTCTTGTCCATAGAATGGAAGTCAAAGGAATATCGATGTTCTTTAGACACGAACATTCCTCAAAATATCTTCTTTTGTATTTCACAGAAGAATGAAGTGCACACAGGTTTAAAACCTATTTAAACATGAGTAAATGAAGATAGATTTTTTTGAATGAACTCTCCCTTTACGACATGTAAGCCTAAAGCAGTATCAGTAAACATGTCCATTCATGTCAATGTATTTATTTATTTGGGAAGTGGTCATAAAATAAGATCACCCTATTGTTTTTTGTTTTTTTTACAATAATGACCGACTGGCTCTTCATATTGCACACTATGTTCTAGTGTCCTTAAATCACACCGATGCTAACCACATCCCTCGTTGACTTCTACCAATATATAGGAAAAACATTTGCCTTAGGACACTTCTAAAAGCCCAAAATGTTTAAACAAGATCAGCTTTTTATGGATTACACATTTGGTAAGCAAGCATTTGGCTATGGCTCTATATGAAGTAGTTAATCTTGGTCTTTGTAGCTGCTGATTCCAGGAATGTTTTTTTAACCCCGTATTAAAAAAAAGCACAAATATCTAATTAGAAATGTAATTTATCCAGGGATAGTACTGTAAAAGGAAAATCTTTGGTCTCCTCAAGTTTGGCAGTGGAATTATCTATTCCCCATTCCTCCGCCGTTTTTAACATGCTAAAGACATTTGACAGTAAACCACAAAGGATAAGCAGGAAAGATTGCAAAGCCCAGTGGTCAACCCCTTTCTCATTAACCTCCTGGATGCTCCCCAGCAATAACTGAACATTTCCACGGTTGCTTAGTGATGCAAAACCAACCATACAAAACAGAGCATTCAAATCATTAAGGCATTTGGGAGGATGAGGCCAGTCCAGGAAGTGGCTGCGCTCACATATCATTTATATACTGTTAATTACAGAACAGATATATTATCTTCAGTGAAGGAGAAGATATGTCAAATATATTATATTCTATTTGACACGTTAACTAGTTGTACAGTCTTCATATTTACTCAGAAAAAATGGCTATTGCCAACCAACATGGGCTATGTTTAACAAAAGCATTGTAAGTAGAAACCATTGGCAGCCTTGATTATTTCAGAAGACAATTTTTTTATACTCAGTTTTGTTTATTTGTTATACTATAGTATCTCTTCTGTAATCATGAGTTGATAAAGGTACCGGTCAGCCTTAACAGGAAAGCAAGTCCTCCCCAAAAAAGGATCATATAAGTCTTAGAACTGGTTGACCTTCCTGCTGTATTTATGCTACACTCTCTGTATTGAGCAACTGTGCTACTGAGACTGTTCAAAGTGACTCTGATTATGCTGCTGATTGAGCTAGTGCCAGAAGACGCTATGGGTTTTTCCAGCTAAACCAGGCGGCAGAGAGGAATAAACCTCTGACCCAACAGTTTGTAAACTATCTTTACCGCATGAGTTCAGACATGCATCTGGAACACACAATGGTGGCTATATATGAGGAGATGATGACTGGTTAATCAGAAAGCCCAATGCTTAATGTGCACACAACCGGCCTGGAACACAGTTTCCTGGATACAGGTACAAAATACATGGATGACTTTGATTTTTATTCTTATTATTTGTATTGTCTTTTTTTGTGTGTAAGGGCACCAGTCTCAGGGTATGGTTTTTGTTCAGCATGCAAGGGAAACCAGATTCAAATACAGACATTATTTATATATGCATATTATAATTTTATTTATTTATACATAATAATAATAATAATAATAATAATAAATTTATATTCTTATGTTTAGTATTATTTAATGAATGAATAAATACTTATTATTATATTTTGGAAGTTGTGATTCAAAGTTCACTTGGCTAAAAATCTGAATGATGGCATGACACATTTTGTGTGTCATGAAAATACTATGGTATTTTGTATGAATAGTATTCATTCAATTCCATGGTATTACCATCTTATATATCCATTCATTCATTCAGACAGACATACAAACTCAAAACAGGTGAAAACGGTGACATGTTTACTAATTCAATCCCTGTATTGGGGTGAGTTAACATTTTTGTGATATTAACATGTAACCGAAGCATTCTGGTGCACTCTGACAAGAAAATATAGGGAAAGGACAACATTTGAAGAAAATAATAATAATATTGACAACACTTAACTTGAACTTTTTGGCACACCAGCCACAACTTGCTGGTCAAAAAGTTCTTCAGTCTTTCGGCCTGCACAAGTCTGCTCAAGTTCCCGTTTCCGCTGCTTAGAAATGTGCCTCTTTCTTGCAACATTTAATTTAATACAACATGACAACTAATGTAGCTTCAGCTAATGAAATATGACCACGGTGAAGCTCATACGCAAATATTAAACAACCAATTGTTGTTTCCAGACATTGAAACATAAACCTGAAAAAAAAAGGCTTCACTACTTTTACATAGCTAAATTGAATACATTATCAAACAACACTGATCATGCTTACACGTAACCATGGTCAAAACAATCGCTCATTAAAACAGTGGATCTTATTTCATTATGTGTTCGACAATGACAGACGTTAAAATAACAGAAATATGAATGCAGCAAAAGTATTCCAATTCATTCTGAACTGAATACACTGACGTTAGCTTGCGTGCTAACAAGCTTACCAACAAGTTTGGAAAAGTTTGATAGGGTATAGGAAACACAACACACTTGACCTACTTCAACTGACACATTAATTTGATTTGGCAAGTTAATGTTACTGTACTTACCAAAGGTTAAGTTATTACATCGTTGGCAGCACACTTGACTAGAAAATTTGTCTTAATCTATGGAAAAGAAGACAATGCTGTTATCTTGATTCTGATTTGCCCAATAACTAGAGACCCTGCACCAAATATGTTTTATTTTATACCAAATACAGCTCAAGAGGTGTCTATGATCTCACACTCTAGTCTATGGGAAAGTAGCCCATTCCCCACCCACCATATCTACCATTCACATAAATTACACATTTTGATTCAAAACGGCAAACTTTGCAGAAAAGCGCCTAGTTTGCAGGTATGATTCATAAGACCAAGGTACTATTTTTTTTTTTCTTTGGGGATGTCTGTATAAGGCTTTCTTCACATCGGAGACACTTGGATTTTTTTTTCAAAGCCTCACCATCTGAAGTAAAGCATTGGGGTTCCCAAAGGCCCTCTCTATGTGACATATGTATTCCATTACTAGATGTCTCAAACATTTCTCCAGAACTTGTGGCTTTACAGTCTGCTTGAGTTGAGGATTAGGCACTCCTGAAATTGATTTATTTCAGCACTAAAACTGTTTATTAAATATAATAGACCATCAAAGTTGTCAGTGGAAGGAAGAGAGAAAAAGGGAGCCATCATCATTTACCACAGAAGTGAACATTTTCAAAAGAGGCAGTTGAAACGTCTTGGTTAAGGCCGAGGTACCACATGGTCTCAAATTACACACGCATCTTAAACCAATTCCAGAAGAGGCTAAGCAATTTTTATTCTAATGACATTTACTGTAAATTTTGATTTTCTGTGATTTTTTTCGCCCCTCCTATTTTAGCTTATAAATCTCCTCTAACCTTCCATTAAGAGCACAAGAAATAAAAATTATAAATGTACGACTGGTTAGCTCCAGTCAGGAAAGGTTTTTCAAGTCACATAAAATCAAATTCAAGGAAGTACAAAGAGAATGTTTATTGAACATTTTTCAGGTTATTTATTACACTTTTACTCCCCCATATGAAAAGAGTAGCCTATCTGTAACATACATTTCAGCAGCAGACAAACATATCAGGTCATTTCCACCAAAGTGGCCTCCTTCCAAATCTGGTAAGGACTTTTAGTCTGTCCCGCATCAGGCATATCAACAAACAGAGCATGCCAAACTACGGGTGGTCCGATTATCATTATTTGTGTCTTAAACAAGCCTGGAATCTTTAAATACGTGGCAGATGCCCGGTACCCTGTTTTGCAGAGTAATGTGTGCTTGCAAAGGTCTAGAGACAGCTCCTTTATTTCATACAACACTTTTTACTCATGATTAATTGTTTGTAGTGGACTTTTAATTCCTTCAGACGATGGATAGTTCTTATTTTGGCCCGCGTTATGACTTTGCGGTTAAACTACTGAGAGTTACAATGTTAACATGCGCATTCTGACATTCTGTAACACACAGTGATGTTCGATGTGACAGGAAATTTTGGTCATGGATTAATGCGATGTGACAACACTGTTTTGATAGCAAATTACTAACAAATGAAAGCAACGGCATTTGTAAAACTTTCCACAGCAGTTAGCTGTTTCTGTTTACGACATCCCACAGAAAATGACTTGATGTTGTAGACATCATCTGTAATGATGTGTGTCATTGATGAAAGCTTTCAACACAACTGCTTTTTAAGTCATTTATCAGAATGCATACTTCTAATCATCTGCAACATCTGGAACAACCCTGGGATATGTAAACTAAAGTGAAGACAGAGAGAAAGCCTGCATACTGGAATGTAAACTTTAAGCGTGGTATTTTTATGGAGAGCAGTGTAAGAGACATTATGGATTTTTTTTTCTCTCCATATTTTTTTTTTTTACTTTCACTTGCATAATATTAATTGTTGGTTTCAGGCTACGTCTACATTAATCTGGATACAAAAACGGCATTACTCTCTGTCCACACTAGCCAAAAGTTTCTCACCCATGCTGAACATCAGAAAACGCTATATTCACCTTACTACTGTGCATGCGTAAAACCCCATAAAAGCTCCCTGAGATGATATAGACGAACAGACATAATAAAGAACAGACATAATAATATTCTTCTGGCAGGATCCTTTTATTTAGCAAAATATCTCACCATTCACCAGGTCACACTCAATCACCATTATATATAGTTGGTTTAAAACGGCCACATGTTTTGCCGCAGGACAGCAAATGAAAGTACATTTTCTGTCATCTTTGCAGGACTACGATATGAAGAGTGTACAAAGTAACATATCTTTAGCAACTGTGACAGTGTGACCGTGAATAGCCTAACAATAGGGGTATAAATATACATACATATCAGTTCAATATGCGTCACATGACAAAACATGCGTAATCGTTTTCAAATACCTCCGTTTTCACACTACAACGTAAAAATAGCGTTTTCAAATGTATCCACTTGGAAGTGCGTTTTCAAACGCTGGACGGAAGGCCAAAACGTTTTCAAATGAAAGCATATTAGAGTGGACAGCTATGTCTGCATTTATTTTTATACATTTGAAAACACAGTTTTCGTCTTAAAACTCTCTCAGTTTTCAAGCATTTTCCAAAAGTTTCTTATCCACACTGAAATGCCGAAATGCCTCTAAATTCACATCTCTTTAGCAACAGTGTTAGGGCTGCAGGATTAATCACAATTAACACTGATTTGGTTTTATTGTGATTATGATATCGCCAAGGCTGTGATAATTTTATGTACAGCTTGTCAGTGAAGCACGGCTCTGTGATCAGTAGTAAATGCTGCTCCATCTGAAAGCACTGCGAGTTTGAGTCGCTTATAACATGCATTTGAAAAGGCAACAAGTGTCAAATCTTTCCAAACATGGGAAGCATTTATGAACCTCTTGTCTAACAGAAGACCTCATTTAATAACATGTTTTTACTCCAAACTCACTTCATAACGACAGTTGAGCATCCTTCTGTGAGATGATGTGGCTTCTTACACAGAACAAGACACACAATATAGTATTTCCTAGTATTCTATACAGTGATAAAGGCTATGTCGATTAGCTTTGAAGTATAAATATACTTTATTATGAAAATACCTGAGAAAGCTTGAACGCAGATAAACCATATATTGTCGTAGTCGTGTGTTTATTAGTCATGTTTAAAGGTGCTTTTTTGGGGGGGTTAAAAATGATCCAAAATCAATTTTTGAGCAAGTACATAACTATCTTTGCATCATTACGTCATGTCTGTATACATAAAGGGGTCTGGGTTAGTAGGCTATATCGCGTGTGAGGATGCTGCAGGTGGCGGATCGTTTGTGGCCTCTTTTTACAGCAGCTGGAATGTAATTAAACTTGACATTTTGATGGCGGCTTGTTATCCAGAAAGTTAAAAACGACAATCATCGTTGACAACTTGTGCATTGATAGACAACCCACACATACACCTCAAAACATTAGATTCATCTGTGCTGAGAAGCCGGGCCAATGCACAAGCCACGTAAAGAAGATAACTCTTCTTAGGTTCAAACAGAGATGGCAAAACTTACAGACTGCAGCTTTAATCAATCAAAGCGTTTCAATCTTCTGTTTATTCAGCTACAGCAATAGTATGATGCCCATAGCGATTTCGTGGAATGACGTGCGTTATCGTTCTTCTGCGGGGCATATTTGGAGTTTCCGTGCGAGAGCACCCTCTGGCTTTCAAATCTACTGCTGATCGCAGAGCCGTGCTTCACTGACAAGATACGCATAAAAAAATTGCAGCTTTTGCCAAATCGCTTGCAGTTTAATTTCGATTAATCGTGCAGCCCTAAACAGTGTGAAAGTAAAAAACACATAACAGGCACAAACATACATATCTATCGGTTGAATACACTCTAAAAAAAAGGTTCTATATGGCACCAAAAATGGTTCTTGGCTCGTAATCATAGGGGAACCTTTTTTAGTGCTATATAGCACCAATTTTGGTGCTTCAGTGGTTCTTCAGCGGTTCTTCAGAGGTTCTTCACCGGTTCTTTGACTAGGGTGCTATATAGCACCGCTAACTAAGGTGCTATATAGCACCGCTACCATATACAGAACATGTTAAGATATGGTGCTATATAGCACCAAAAGTGGTTCCTCTATGATTACGACGAAGAACCATTTTTGGTGCCATATAGAAGCTTTTTTTTTAGAGTGTATGCGTCACATTACTAAACATACGCCATAGTTTTCAAATACCCCCGGTTTCACAGTGCACACTACAATACGAAAACAGAATTTTCTAATTTATCCACTTTGGAAAGCAGTTTCAAAAAGTTCTCTTTTCGCAGGACACAAACACTGTCTTAGTGTGGATGGAAGGCCAAAACGGAGAGAAAAAGATGCGTTTTCAAACAAAAACATATTAGGCCGTGTGTCCAGCAAAGCGTTTTTTTCACGCGGCTGGCTGGCGTATTCATTTGTTTTCAATGGGAGCGCTGCGTTTTTAGAATGCCATGAGCGTAACGAGGCGCTGAGCGAGTATTTCAGAGTGGAGGAGGGGCGAGACAAATACAACACCGACCAACCGCCACATTCTGTATGTACAACGTCAACAGATGAAAACAAGCAGTATAATAACGGAACAAAATAATTTAAAACAAGAGCCAGAGGAAATACTTGTATACTTGTATCAGCATTTTTATATGGAATCAATACAGAAACAAACTATCTTGGTTGGAAATATTTCCAAAGTGGTTTTGTCAATTTTTGTGACTACTTGATAAACTTTGGTCAGAAGACTTTTTTAAAATATGAATTGATGACAGTGATGGTACCATAGAATGCAATCAAGGAAAAATGCAACAAGAGAAAATCTGAATGCCGCCAAGCCATAAAGCGAAACAGCAGACCTGTGGAAAAATTCAGATTTAGCTTTGAGAAGACGTCCAGGAATGAGGAGACGTTATCGTCAGTCCCCATCAGCCCTGAGTTATGAGAAGCATCAGTGATCTCTTGTTCTTTGTGCAGGAATCAAACAGCCTATCTTAATTTTCTGTGTGGCGCACATAAAAAACGCACACACACACAGATGCAAGGATGCATGCGGGAGAACGAGGACATGCTCATGTGCGCTCTTGGGGGTGAAAAAGCTCTGAGATTGAGAAGACAAGAAGTCTGTCAGGTTGAAGCTCGTCGCAGATGGTTTTATGCAGACAGGTGGCACAGATTTCTCAGCCATTATCAGGCGCAGATGGAATCTGCAGGCTTTTTTCTGCATGATTTTTAGGGGAAAATCAGTCTGCTGATTGGATTTATGTGGAATTACCTTTATGTGTTAAATGGAACTAAAAGTACAGTTATAAGAGTACAATATTAATCAGTGAAGAAGATATTATTATTTTTATAGAAAATGTGAATTGTCCTTGCCCATGCAAAGCTAGTTATGCATGCCAAGCCAGTAGATGGCGATGTCACTTTGTAAAGGTGTAAAGGGACGCAAATGTTTTTTGCTAGTTTCAGCCCGACGCAATTATAATTCTCACGTCCAGCGCCATGTTGTTTAAATAACTGTAACATAATATCTGTTCGCCCTTGGGCGGGCTGGTCTGAAAATGAGTTAGCACGTTTCTATTTTGAGGCAACTGAAAACGACTGCGCCATTGACCAAAAAAAATAAAATATTAAAAATAAAAGGATTCCTCTCTGGAGAAGAGTTCAGTCTTTCCGCTTGCAAATTCCGCCATGTTGATAGCAAATCTGCCATGGTGCAAGCTCAACTGGCTTTTAAAGGGAATGGGAGATGAGACTCTGATTGGTTTATAGCACGTTAAGCCCAAAACACACCCATGACTAATTAAAGGGTTACTTCAGCGATTAGCATTAAGCTTTGTATCAGTAGAAACCCGGTAGTATATTCGAATGATCATGCTTCCCCCCCTCATATCCCCCTGAGACGAGAGATTTATGTATTTTATGTCTGGAAAAAAGCCTCCGCCATTTTGCGTCATCTGATTTTTTTTTGCCAGTAGTATGGAGCTAGTTCCGTGTGTTTTCAACCCACCCATAGGGGGTGGGATCTCAGTCACAGAATGTAAATGCGCACGTCCGCTCTGGCATGCATAACAGAGTGGTGTGGATCAAAGCGAGTGTTCTCAATGAATTCCTAAGGCATGAACTGAACTGTTAACCTTCCATAGGCATGAACTGAAAACGTGCCAGACTAGACACGCACGTGAATGACTGTGAGGCCATGAATGAATGACAATGCGCCTGTGAATGAATGCCTCACTTAAATAGGAGCTTTTACATTTTGATTTGAAACCAAATCTTCCGCGATCATCTTGTCTGTCAGCTCATGTGATGAATGAAATCTGATTCCTGCTGCTGGTCTGTGCTGTGACTCTTGTTCAGCTCACACTGTATTGAGCAGACACGTTCAGTTTTTAATTGTAGAGTCTGTTCTCTAACTGAACTAAATGATTTTATTACTATAAAAATGAAAACGACTATGGAGTGATGTAACCAGTAGGCGTGGCTTGGGAGTGGCCTCGTAGGGCAGCGAAGCAAGTGCATTCTGGGAGTTGTTGTCTTTCAACCATATGAGCCAAAATACATTTTCTGGCTTTTCTCAGTTTAGAAGGCACCAACTTCTAAAATAATTTCACATTTCTACTACATAAATGACCCAATTTAAAGAGATAAATTAATCTCGCTGCTTCTCTCGCGAGAAGTGAATGTCAGTTTCACTGATCCACAGCATGTGTTTGGCTGTTCACTACTGATGTCACAGCTAAACTCCTAAACTCAGGATTAAAGCCTGAGTTGAGAGAGAACGCTGATGATCAGCATCATGGGACCAACAAAGCCTGAATAGATTGGTTTGGTTTTTGTCAACTCGAAACTAATCCTGTAACCCTGAGTTTGTTAAACTACCATCATGGTACAGGCCCCTGGTACAACCCTTTTGGACCAGGCGCCTGGTGCACCGACCATTTTTCCTGCACCTGCACCATGTGCTTCAGATCATGCTCTCTTTTTGTAGTTTACACGGAGATGATAACGGTATCGTTTTCAAAAACATGCTCTTTAAAATTAAAAGTTTGCTCTGTTGGCGTATAAATGAACGGCCAAAATGCATAAACAGTTTTCTGTTTTAGTTGAAAACGGTGTTGTGTGTTCTGAGTCGTTTTAGCATATTGCAATGTGGTTTCTAGAATGTTCTGTGTGCTTTTTTAAGTCCAATTCAAAAGAGCAAAGTTTACAATTCTTGCTGTTGCACGCATTTGCGTCAATAAGGAGATTTTTATTAATGCTTCATAGAATAAAAAGGGAACGAAGCTATATGAAGAATTACCGAACAACTGTTTTTACAAGGCTCATAATCACTCATGGAGGTCAACAGGGCAAATATTTGTGTTTTGTTAAGTATGAAAACCTCCCTTGTCTCACATGAAATATCCACAGCGTTACACATTCATGCCTTGTGTAACAGTATATATCAGCGTAACTGATAAAATGTCTCATGAATAACTGTAGCTCTTTGAAACTTTTGATAGGAATTATTAAATAGTTTTGTAAGAAAAAAAGAAGATAAAATAAAGATCACCCACTACTACGGTGAGTCATAAAACTTTATTATGCGTGTCACCATTTCATCTTTAGGATGACAGCTGGGTTAGATAAGCAAAGAGACCCCAGTTATCTAGCTTTCCACTTCAGATCACTTTCAAAAAGCTTATGCTCTTTACCCACAACACAACTGACCTGAAACGCAGCTCCTCAGCATGAAGAGAAATCTACATGTCCTTCAAAAGAGGATGAGTGATACAGACTGATCCGAAACAGCTGGATGGCTCTCTTGAGAAACAGGGGGCCAGTGACACACTAGCAGGACTATGCGTTTTAAATGTAAACACGTGGGCTTCCCTGTTTCTTTTGATCGCATTTTGAAAAAGTGCCATTTATAATCAACAAGCTGAGGTGGTAACCCTTTACAGATGCTTGTGTTAAAGTCCAATGCAAGTGAAGTCATACCTGTTTGAGTTTGATGTGGACACTTTTTGTTGTTGTTGGTGAAAGCATGTCTTCTGTACTATGCAGGGGTTACATTTGAACAATGCTAGGGTGAATTGAAGGACCAGATGGCTACAAACAGAGCTCAGTTATTGGTTGAATTGGTCCTGTTTTCCCTCAGATTAACCTCAGAACACATCTGCTTCCTCGTGCAGGGTGAGTGAAAGCACATTCGAGCAGCTGCCCACCTTACTGAGCCGAGTGCAGTGAACTGACCTTGAACATTTGACTGCAGTAAAACTAATCCTTGGATTATTTCAAGAAGCATTTGTTCATTTAATATCAGGATCTGTATCTTAGTCATCATGTCTAGGCAAGTTTTTTGTTATTTAATTTTATGTAAGTTTGATTGTCTTTAACTGCACATTATTGTTTTGTTCTGTTTTAACATTTAGAAAAAGTTTACAGTAAGGTTCATTAACATTAGTTAATTCCTTAAGTATAATGAACTATCATGAACAACAATTTTACAGCATTTTATAATCCAGGTTTCATTTCTTAATTTTGATCTCTGAGTTGACCTAAAATATTAAAATATATTGGTATATGTAAAAAACAACATAAAATTATGATTTGAGATGAACAAATGCTATAAAATGATTGTTCATGTTGTTAGTTGCATTATTGCAACAAATTGAACCTTATTGTTAAGTACATTTATATAATTAATATTTAGTTAGTTCTGTTATATTTTGTCTCTTGTAATAGTATATATAGTATGAGTCTTATTTTGTTCTATTTGTTCTATTTTTATTTTTTTATTTTGATATCTAAAATTTATTGGTATGTGTACAAAAAAAACTACATTAAATTATGATTTGAGATTAGCAAATGCTATAAAATTATTATTCATGTTGTTAGTTGCATTATTGTTAATACAATTATGAACAATATAATTTAACAATAACAATATAATTATGACATTATAATTGAACCTTATTGTAAAGTAAATTGATATAATTAATATTTAGTTATTTCTGTTACATTTTGTCTTTTGCAATATCTGTGTCATGTATTTTGTTCTATTTTGTTTTCTAATTTTGATATCTGAAACTATTTATTTGATATTGTTCTGAAGTATGAATACCTTCCAAAATAAACAATGATTCATCAAAAAATACAGATTTGCATAAACCCATCTTGTTTATTTATTTATTTCTTGGCGAAATAAGCCCAGTGAAAGCCACTGTTTGAAAATTGTTCCAGGATCCTATTAGAGAATGCATAACACGGAACAGTATTACAATGACTTGGACTTTGAAAATATTTCCATCCTTTAAAGTCCACATCAAAAACCTAAACCAAAGTGACCCGAGGATTACAAGATTGAGGTAAAGCTGGGCTAAATGACTCGTGGCGTTCCTGCTCAGAAGTTGCCACAAAGCTCTTGGACCCGATGACTTTGTACCAAAGCTTGAAATTGAGCAGTTGATGAAATTTTAGGGTCCGTTTACAGCTGTGCAGATGTTCAGCCCATGCATGTAACATGCACTGCTGGAAACACATAAAGTTTGGTGAGACCAGCTGCATTCTTTACATTCTACTTAAATACGTCTATGGAACCTTTGTAGAGGTTTTAGAATAAAAAGAAGCTTACTAAAAGAAGCTTTGGTGTTCTGATGTTGAAAGGCCATTTAGAGACATTCAAGCCAAGTCCGTTTTTACGCCAACGTCTCTCTGGACTGCATTGAGACTAATTAGAAACTTCAGATAACATTGAGGCTGTACTGAAAGACCATTGAGGGGACTTTCCCTCTCCAAAAGAGAAAGAGCGATGAGGAGTTGGTGGTTAGCTTGGACGAAAATTAGTGGCGCAGAGGTCAACATATCCAGCGCAGTTGATTTGAACAGTTAATGTGTTTAACAGTTTCTAAACTAGATCGTTTCCAAGCTCCCGGCTTCTTACATGATGTTACCGTGAAGGTATTGACGGAGTGACCAAAATCATAACCTACAGGAGTCTCTCTGTCTCTCGCCGTCATGCGCTCCAAATATTTCTGTCTCGTAAAGTCGGCAGTCGCGCTGCCGAACAAGCCGGCATGCCAAGTTCAAAGAGTACACTTCTGAGGGTGGGCACTTTGGCCCCAATGGCGAGAGTCTGACAATGCCTATAGAAGATTTACAAGGCTATGAAATGGCTTATCAGATGAAACATTCATCGGAGAGGGAGACAGAAGGAGAAACGCTAAGCTAAGGAGAGGAGAGGTGCAGAGTGAAGGAAACCAGAGAGATATGAGGGGTGAAACGAGGAGACGGAGACGTAGCTTAGACATGAAGAGAGTCAGAGCGTTCTCAATAACGAAGATCACTTAATCATCCTTTACCATCAAAACCATTCTCTATTTTCATCGAGTCTGGATGGTTCTCAAAATAAACATTTATTGACCTGAAAAATTCTCCCTCTTCTGGAGATATCAGATAGCGCAATCCATCAGTCCCCAGACCACAAAATTATACAGCTAATACTCCATCCGCCAGGCGGCTCGAAATGACTAAATGTGAAAATCAGCGAATCGAAGCAGGCCTGAGACATCCCGGCACCAAATAATTGAACGTTAAGATGCAATTGAATGAGCAAGACCTGTCAGTTAGGCTCAAAATTAAACAACAATAATGTCAAAATGGGGAAATGAACACACATCTGGTAGAAAGATGTCCTCTTATTTGTCTAGGTGGCTTGCGGTAGCTAGGCTTATCCTGACAAACCTTTTTCTTTCTAAATAGATATAAATGATTTAACATTGAAACTCTGCCTGAGTATTCCCAATGACTGATAACTGCTAGCGTTGAGGCATTTTGAGAACTATAATTGCGAAATGACAGCAGCAGGATTTAGAAGCCTGAATCCTGTATAAGTGAATGGATATCATGTATTTTCACTGATTTGCTGCTAAATGGACATCTCTCTTAGCTAAGTCAGCTTAAATGACATCTTAAAGAAGTATTCCAGGTTTTGTACAAGTTGAAGGGGTCATGAATTGAGAAAACTCATTTTCCTTGATCTTTTGACATATAAAATAGCCAATAAGGGTGCGTCCACACTTGGCAAACGAACCCTGGAGGGATTGCTCTATTAGTGCGGTTCATTTCAACATGCGTGAATGCTGCCATCCGCACCCTGGTACGCACCAAACAAGCTTACATATGAACACTCAGTTCGAATTATATATGAACGCAACACGGACCACAGACATGTAAATGATCCAAAAACAGGAAGATGAGACCCTAAAAAGTCGCTAGTTTGCCCATCACAGTTCAGTACAGGCATCAGAACTGCATCTCCTCGCAGCAGATCTTCATTTGTGTGTGACGGAGGAATTCCTGCAGTTGGTTTGACTCCTCATTTTATAAGCTCTTCACTAGTTCTCAGGTGGTCCAAATATCATCATATGCAGGCTACACACAACGGGCGCGTTTACCCCAGCACACAGCATTGTTTTGGATGTTCAGTAAGTTCCGTCTCAAATATGCAATACGTCATAAAAGCCGACCAATCAGGTTGTGAAAGTATCCCTATGCCTTTAGGTTCGGTATCTTTTAGTTCGGTGATAAAAATGGTAATGTGAACACTAAGCGGACCGGATTAAATGTTTTTTTTGGTCCGGACCAAAGGAACCAAGCAAACCGAACTTCAAGTGTGAACGCACCCGACTTTTAGAACTCAATACTTCCTTGTTAGTCCAAAAACAGCTTTAATTGAAACCAAGTTCCCAAAATGACGCGTTTCGGATTTTGTCTCAGTATGACGTAATAGAGCGTATTTAGGCCATGCCCACACCGGGGGTGTGGTCGGACAATCCAACGCTCTCCATTGACTTTGCATTGCATGAGGCTGCCTCCTTGTCATTTCGGACTTATAACAAAAAATAGAGCGATGTCTAAAAGCTGATATGTGACAAAGTGTACAGCAAACAAGCTAAAAAACACAGAAATACGTTTTTATAAGCTGTCGACCCCCCAAAAAACGAGCATTTAAATCTTATTTACTTTGTTAGCCCACATTACAGGTTTTAGGATGAACAATTAATCCGTGCAAGTTAATACACATAAAAAAATAGTTTGCCGTGGTAATCTTTAATCAAAATCTGAAAAGTAACTTCCGGTCTTGAATGGCGTTCCCTTTCTGATGACGACTATGCGACGGCTTGGGTTTGAATATCCTTAACCACTCCCCTCCAACCGTTAGTCTGCTATGAGCGTGAGATGGAGAGGAGGAGTGCTGAAGTGAAACCCTGCCCTCTATTCAATATTCTGTTTCGCTTGGAAATACGTCACAGCACTGAAATAGAATCAGTTGCAACTTCCGGTTCCCTGGGACTTTAAGGAGACAAAAGTGGATAAAGGCAGTAAAACTTGACGCTTCAGCAGGAAGAATGGGTAAATTGTGGGATCCTGACACTCAGTATGCCTATGTGTGCAGTATATTTTGTCACTGTTATGTCAAATATCCAAATGTCAGTTTTATATACGGTATTACATTTCCTGTCGTTGATCACATTCTCCTCCAGTGGGTGTAGTTCTCAGTGTAATATAACGTGTCGCGCTCTGTCTCAATGGCTTGTATCCACTTTTGTGTCCTTATAAGCTCGTTTTTTGGGTCAACAGCTTATTAAAACTTCTGGGTTTTTGGTTCTGGGTTGTTTAGCTTGTTTGCTGTACACTTTGTCACATATCCGCTTTTGGACATTGTTCTGTTTTTTGTAATAAGTCCAAAATGACAAGGAGGCAGCCTCATGCAATGCAAAGTCAGTGGAGAGTGTTGGATTGTTTTTCTCCCCGGTGGGCGTGGACTTCAGATTATGACGCGTGTCGCTCTGTCTCTATAGTGCGATGAAAGACCGCCTCTGCAGAAGAAGATCAACACCTACTTCTACATCATTGCCTCTTTAGCTCCACCCTCCAATTCATACATGTGATTCGAGACAGGCGCAAAAACAAGATTACTCAAGCAACAAAACGATAGAGATGCCTCTAAGGATTGCAATTTGCAAAATTCCAGATCACGTCAGTTGTGTCACAATTCGCTTTATTTTACTGCAGATTCGTTTTTAAAAAAAGACAGTTCGACGTATGCTGGATCCGACACACAAGTTTGAGAAACAGTGTTTTTTCTATGCGGCACTATTGCTTTGTCTGTTACAGATTGTTTGATATGTACTCACTTTACTTTAGTTTTTATTTTATTGAAAATTATGAACAACGCATAGAACGACAGTGCGACAAACAATGGTAATTCATTCAAAATTTGTTTGTACAAAACACCGCAAGTTATCCTGTCAACTATAAGTACTTAAAGTTTATTTCCCACAACCAAGACTTATCAAGCACATGTAATACGCATAAATGTTTCACAGTTGGCAAACTAGTAAGGACATCGACACTTTTATGTAGCATCTTCGTTTCAACACTATATAATTTAATGAAATAGATAATACAATACTACCTCATCATATAAGGAATAAATATGTACTGTATAAATATAAATATAATATGATTAATTACCAAACTGTCACAGACTGGATGGAGCATAATTTTATATTTGTGCGCTATGCATGTTTTGAGCTGTAAAGTTGTACTTGCCATTTTTACAGTTTGAACAGCCAGCAGTTTGTACAGTTGTTTTAGGTTTATGGCATTGCGTTGTCATGGCTATGGAATATAACTTAACTTTACACAGAAAAGGTTAGCACTAAAAAGGTTTTAACATTAAAATCATGTTAACATGCATATTGTTAATGTCTTGTGGCTACAGTATAGACTACTATAGAAACGTTTATGGATGGCCCTATTCACTACCATTCTAAATGCCTCAGATTTTAAGAAAAGGAGGGAATTTTAGTGGTAATCAACATAAAAACGTACTGTCGGTTGAGGCTAGCTTGTATTGAAGCCGTAATAGTCCTGCCTTTTTTAACAAACAATGCAAGACGCGTTTTAGAGATGCAAAGCAAAAACTTCTCAAAAAAAGAAAAAAAAGAAGAAAAAAAAAGAGATAGCTAAGGTATAAGGCTAAAGTTGTTCTATAGTGTTGGCATGAACACTTGGAGAGACAGATAAAGACAGGGAAAGAAATGACTTTGTGGAATGCTGGAATTTCACAGATTTTGGAGTTAAAAGAATGTGGTTGAATACACAGATTCAGATCTGTGTAGGAAATGGATGCATGTCTGAACAGAAGTAGGAAGAAGCATCCAGCCAATAAGTACATGGTTTGAGTGTCACTCCCCAATAGCTGCAGGGTCTGACCTATAATGATATAATTTATATGCTGAATATTACAGACTAACAAACAAAATAAAGCACATGGGAAATGGTTAGCCACAGGGTGATGCTCTGGGATTACATGCTGTTTACTTAAGGAGGTATCAGAAGATTTGCACAAAAAAAAAAAGCCCAGAAGCAACAGTTAGCATTTAGTTTTGACCAAATTTACTTTAGTCATACAGATAGTTTCCCGGTTTGAGAAATGTATGACATCCAACACAAATCAAATGTGTGTCAGGGGAGTGAAGTTTATTACATTTTAGAGCTGATATTTGTGTATTACTTATATTTACTTGTGTATTATTTCCCCAAAACTCATTATAAACCTTATGTACCCCCGCCCCTTGTCAGCGCTGCACTCGTTGTTTTCTGTCTTCTGGTTTATATTTCCACAGCTTGAAGGTAAGATCTGACGGATGTATGAATTTAAAACCTTCTCAGTCTATTTGTCCTGACATCCACTTCAAACATTACAATGCTCATGATAACTTTCATTAACTCTAAAATATGTAAATCCACTTCACCAGCTAATTACTACGGTGGCCCAGTAGTGCACAACACAACGAAATTTAAAAAGCATACATAAGTTCACAACACAACAAAATAAATCCACAACACAACGAAATCAAGCCACAACACAACGAAAAATCCACAACACAACGAAAAGTCCACAACACAACGAAATAGCCACAACACAACGAAATACCCACAACACAACGAAATAGCCACAACACAACGAAATAGCCACAACACAACGGAAATGCTCCCGACCACTCGGAGCGCTGTAAAGTTGCCACTGTTCTATAGAGTCGGCAATCTTACAAATAAATCAATACCACAATTAGTTTTAATAGTAAGTAGGCTAACCATTGTTTATCTATATGAAATATTAATTTAAAATCACCTACATGCATTATAGCTGCATATTTATGCTCGAGAATGCTTTGACCCGATACCACAGCGCTAAGGGAACGTCTACCAATTCCACCAATTGGTTGAAACGTATAATTTGTATGAATTAAAAGTACTTTTAACATTTAAAAACAGACATATTAAAATTCCACAGCTTGATTGTATTGGTAAAATTGACTTAATAATGCACAACACAACATTGGAATTTGAAAATTAAAAAAAAAAAAGTAATTTAATTCATACAAATTATGTTTCAACTTGGTGGAAATGGCAGACGCTCCCTTAGCGCAGTGGTAGCGTGTCAAAGCGTTCTCGAGTATAAATATGCAGCTATTATGCACGTAAGTGATTTTTAATTGATATTTCATGTCGATATACAACTGCACACTTAAAACTGATCGTAGAGTTTAAATATTTGTAAGATTGGCGAATCTATATAGAACAAGGCAAGGAAAACTAACTTTACCGCACTCCGAGAGTCCCCTAGTGGTCGGGAGCATTTCCGTTGTGTTGTGGACTTTTCTTTGTGTTGTGGATTTTTCGTTGTGTTGTGGCTTGATTTCGTTGTGTTGTGGATTTTTCTTTGTGTTGTGGCTTGATTTCGTTGTGTTGTGTCTTGATTTCGTTGTGTTGTGGTTTCATTCCGTTGTGTTGTGGATTTATTTCGTTGTGTTGTGAACTTATGTATGCTTTTTAAATTTCGTTGTGTTGTGCACTACTGGGCCACCGTAAATTACAGTGATGCCATAGAAATATACAGAGCTAACGCAAAAACGGAAGTTGAGTCACAAAATTCTGAAGATGGCTGCACGCTTGTTTCTCTGGTGCATAATGTCTATAGAAAATCGTATTGCTGTCAGGTTATCAAATAGTAACTGAACAAACAATGAGGATATTCTGGCAATTTATTTTTAAGGTGATTTTTTTTTGGAGTCACATCTTAACAGTGACATATCAACATACAAATTTGTGTTTACATGCTGGCTAAACATTTACCAGTACATTACAGGGTGTTCTTATATTTGTTCGTCATTTTTAATCGATGGATACAGGACAGGAAATCAAAAGCACATGCGTTAAGCACGGCTCAAATCTCAGACACTGATTTTGGTCCCACCTACTGTGTGTGACATCATGAGATATTTGCATATTTGCATTCAAGGTATGCATTTTATCAGTATGTGTTTCCTGGGAATCAAACTCATAATCTTGGAGTTGCCAGAGCATTGTATTGAGCTACATGATCAGATATGTGAAGTTTAGTGGAAGACAGATAACGTGAGCATAACAAATAAAGAAAAAAGGAGTAAGGAGAGCATACAGTCCTTTATTAGCGCAACCACTCCTGTTTCCAGTACTCAATACTTGACGCCGACATCTCTCTACCTCACGTCTCTCAACATGCGTGCATGACTAACTCCAAAGAGATAACGCCTTAGCATCACTGAACCGCCGCTCCATTTACCGCAGTTAAACTCTCTTTCTCTCATTCTCTTTCCTCCCTCGTTCTACTTTTCACACCGCACCTACCGTGAATAGACTTCTGCCCCCCCACCCCTTCAAATGCAACAAGCGCCTTTGTCTCCCCAAACACTTAACTGCCACTTTTTTCATAAGTGCTAAAGCACCTCTCCACATGTACAGGCGGAGGGAAAAAAAGCAGAGGGTGGAAAGATATCTTAAAACATGACCCCTTAAAAGGATACGCGTCATCTGGCCTTTTGTGTCGGTTTTGGATGGTGTAGACCAGGTGCAGTACATTCATCTATGAGGTGTGTGTGTGTGTGTGTGTATATGTGTATTGGACTTAGCTGAGATGGAGTGCGGCTTCAGTTTGACCCATGAAATGTTGAATGTCAAGGAAATGTAGTTCCCTTTCGTTCAGTCACTACGACGTAACATTAGTGACTAACGAATGGGGGTTTCGCTTAGAAGCCTATCATCTTCAAGTACTTAGAAAACGCCCAATGGCATGCCAATGCCATGGGCATGCGGAATTTGCATACGTAACCCCGCCTCACCGCGTGAGTATAAAAGGAAGTACGTGGCAATATCGCATTACGTTTCTGCTTTCAGAGCCAAGAGTACCTACCTCTTCACTCCTCACAAGCCTTCTGAGACTCTGTCAGCTTCTTCGAGACGAGCAGCTTTCCAGTCGGTGTTGGTGTGACGGCGTGTTCCAGTGATCGCATACTTCCTGCCTGCTGATCTGTGCAGTGGTCTGCATCCAGCTGGTGTGTGTTTCCCTGGGCGCTTCGGCATCAACTGCGAATCTTCCTCTCACAAAAAGAGCTTGCGCGTGGCACATCCTTTACAGGATGTCTCGCCCGTGCACTTCTGGGTGCGGTAGATTTCTCTCGCCCTCTGATGGGCACGAGTGCTGTGTGACATGTTTGGGCTTGCAGCACGCTCAGGCGGCGCTCGTGGATGATTCATGTTCCCACTGCCGGAACATCTCGGTGTTACGGTCGAGACTCCGTGAGCTTCGTGCTGATGCCGGAGCGAGAGTCCCCTCTGCCACACCCCAATCTGCGGTATCAATGAGAGGTGGCACTTTGGCTGGTGACCAGGGGGACCTGAGGGTGGTGGTGTGGAATTAAGCTCCAACGCTCATGCCTCGGCCCACACCCCCCTCTCATGCACCGAACCCGGTCTGTGTTCAGGCGTCTACATCAGGGCCGGCTCCTGCTGTCCCGACTGTGGCATTTGGCGTGGCGGAGGACGAAGAAATGTCTATCGCCGCATCACAAGGTGGGCTGGAGTTATCTGAAGATGATGATTCGGCTGTGCTGTCGCCTTCGGGTGTGCCAGCATTGCCGGAGTCGGACCCAGAGTTGACAGCCATGCTCTCTCGGGCCGCCGCAGCGCTTGGGTTGGAGTGGAACCCTCCGCCCCGACCTGAGCTTTTGCGGTTGGATGATTGTTTTTTGGGGGCGTCCGGCCCACCCCTCCAATTCCTTTCTTCCCCGAGGTGCATGAGGAGATTGCGCGGTCCTGGAAGAACCCGTTGTCTTCCCGCGACTGTTCGGTGAACTCCTCCGCCTTCTCCGCCCTTGATGGAGCCGCGGCTAAGGGGTACACTGGGGTCCCCCCGGTCGAACGCTCTGTTGCGATGCAACTGTGTCCGCAGAGTGCTTCGACCTGGCGTGGCGATCCTAAGCACCCCTCCAAGGCCTGTAGGTTTTCGTCATCTCTGGTGGCGAAGACCTATAGAGCTGCGGGGCAGGCCGCCGCTTCTCTGCATGCCATGGCAACTCTTCAGGCCTACCAGGCCAAGTTGCTATGTGACATGCACAAGGGCGGAGCTGATCCGGGACTCAGAGATGAGTTGCGTGCCGCCACCGACCTCGCTCTCCGGGCGACTAAGGTGACCGCACGCTCCCTGGGTCAGGTGATGTCCATAAATGTGGCCCAGGAGAGACACCTATGGCTCACCCTGGCTGATAGGCGGGACGGCGAGCGAACACGTTTCCTCAACGCCCCCATATCCCAGGATGGGCTATTTGGCGGCGCGGTCGAGAACTTCGCCCAACAGTTCTCGGCCGCCCAGAAGCAGACTGAGGCCATAAAACATATACTGCCCCGGCGGTCCGCTGCTGCCTCCACCCAGCTGCCCGTGCAGTTGCCTCAGCCTGCTCGCCGCTGAGGGCACCCTCCTGCGGTTCCCTCAACCTAGGTAACCGCAGGAAGGCGCCCCAGCCCGCTCCAGCCCCGCAGCCCGCGAAAAAATGCTCCTGACGCGGACAGCTCAGGGATGGGCAGTTATTTCCGGGAGACGGCGGCAGGGCCGCTCCTTCCCCCGGTGGAGGGCCGGGGGAGAATCTTTTGTTCAGATTCACCCTATGTTCAGATTTTGTTCAGAACACCCTAATGTGGTTAAAGAAAGAACTGACAATCCCATCCCTGAGCACCCAGAGATCGGTGATGACGATGCGCGCCACCCCCACTCGCATCCCTCTCTGTCGCCAGCCTCCTCTCAGAGCAGACCCCCAGTCCCCAGTCTGCCTCCACACCGGGACGCCCAAAAGCCTCCCATGTCCGCGCCGGTAACGCTGCCTCGCTGCCCCACCCCTACAGGGGAGTCCGACATACCATGGTCGGGGCCAACGCCCCCGTCATGCGTGCGGAGGTTGCCACCCTGCTGGCGAAGGGTGCGATCGAGCCTGTCCATCCAGCCGAAATAAAGTCGGGGTTCTACAGCTCTTACTTCATTGTACCCAAGAAAACCAGTGGGTTACGACCAATCCTGGACCTTCGCATTTTGAACTGATCCCTTCGCAGGCTTCCGTTCAAGATGTTGACTGTGAAATGCCTTTTCGAACGATTGGTTTGCAGTGATCGACCTGAAGGATGCCTACTTCCTTGTCTCCATCCTTCCTCGACACAGACCGTTCCTACGGTTTGCTTTCGAGGGGCGGGCATATCAGTACGTGGTCCTCCCATTCGGGCTATCTCTGTCCCCTCGCATCTTCACGAAGATTGTCGAGGCGCCCCTCCGGCAGCACGGGGTTTGCATCCTGAACTACCTCGACGACTGGCTCATACTGGGCCACTCTCGAGCGCAGGTTTGCGGACACAGAGATATGGTGCTCCAACACCTAGCCCGTCTGGGCCTTCGGGTCAACTGGGAAAAGAGCAAACTTTGCCCACGTGCAGAGGATCTCTTTTTTCGGTATGGATATCGACTCGGTCGCCATGTGCATGCAGCTTACGAGCGAGCACGGGCAGCCTCTGCTGACTTGCCTCCGTCAAATCGAGAGCAAGAATGCGGTTCCACTAAAACTATTTCAGAGGCTCCTGGGGCATATGGCATCTGCATCTCGGATTGCTTCATATGAGACCGCTTCAGCATTGGCTTTGCGACCGAGTCCCGAGATGGGCATGGCGGTCTGGCACGCTCCGGGTACAAGTGACTTGGGCCTGCCGACAGACCCTCACCCTGTGGTGGAACCTCAGTTTTCTACGGACCGGTGTGCCCTTAGAACGAGTTTCCAGGCATGTTGTCGTATCGACGGATGCCTCTGCCACGGGCTGGGGTGCCATGTGCAATGGACAAGCAGCCGCAGGCTCCTGGACAGGACCCCAGCACCTTCTGCATGTCAATTGTCTCGAGTTGCTGGCAGTACGGTTCGCCCTGCACCGCTTCCGGGCGTTGCTGAAGTGTCAACATGTACAAGTCAGGACAGACAACACGGCCGTTGTAGCGTACATCAACCACCAGGGCGGTCTACGCTCCCGCCGTATGTCTCAACTCGCCCGCCATCTCGTACTATGGAGTCAGAAGTGCCTGAGGTCCCTTCGTGCTGTCCATATTCCGGGAGTCCTGAACCGTGCAGCCGACGAGCTCTCACGGTCTCAGCCACTTCTAGGAGAATGGAGACTCCATCCCCAGACGGTCTAGCTGTTTTGGGAACAGTTTGGCGACGCACAGATAGATCTGTTTGCCTCACACAACTCTTCCCACTGCAGCCTGTTTTATTCCCTGACCGAGTGCACGCTCGGCATGGATGCACTGGTGCACAGCTGGCTACGGGGCCTACGCAAATATGCGTTCCCCCAGTGAGCCTTCTCGCACAGCTCTTGTGCAAGATCAGGGAGGACAAGGAGCAGGTCCTTCTGGTCGCCCCGTATTGGCACGGCCGGACCTGGTTCCCCGAACTCGTACTCCTTGCGACAGCCCCTCCCTGGCCTATTCCTCTGAGACCGGACCTCCTTACTCAGAGACGGTACAAGTCAGTTGAGCCTTTGCAGTCAGTTGATCTTAAATATTTGTCAATGAAGACAGCGATCCTGACTGCATTGGCCTCCATCAAGAGGGTCGGGGAATTGCAGGCATTTTCGGTTGACGAAGCGTGCCTGGAGTTCGGGCCAGCTAACTCTCACGTGATCCTGAGACCCCGGCCTGGATATGTGCCCAAGGTTCCCACCACCAAGGTGTCCGACTATTCACAGCACTAATATTTTGTTGTAACTTGAAATACTTAGACTGCAGTGTTTGTCCTGAAAAGTACTGATTAAATGTGATGTTTGTTACCTAAATACATTTAAGGTCATTCCCATTTTATGTTCTATTATATTAACATTAAAAGCACACTCTTTTTACGACTAAAATAACAGTTAAGGGTTAAAAAAAAACTGAATTCCCAAAAAATAAAACGCCTTCCGTATTCAACTTACAGAAAAAGTGTAGTGCTTCCCACAGTTCAAATGCTCATGCTACGTCTGACGAGCGTAACTGGTGTGCAATATTGTCAGACGTAGTGTAAGCATTTTGAAAAAGCACAGATGCACTTTTATGGACTTCAAAAATGACCCAACAGTCACTGCCATTATAAAGCTTGGAAGAACCAGGACATTTTTAATATAACTCCGATTTTATTCGTCTGAAAGAAGAATGTCATATACACCTAGGATGAATTTAGGGGGAGTAAATCATGGGATAATTTTCATTTTTGGCTGAACTAACCCTTTAATAATAAATGTTTCTTGAGCTCCACATCAGTATATTAGAATGATAGTCATGGCTGTTGAAAATTCAGCTTTGTCATAACAGGAATAAATTACATTGTAAAATATATTAACGTAGAAAACAGTTATTTGAAATTGTGATGATATTTTACAATATTATATTACTTTACATTTGTATTACTTTTTTTCTCAGAATTGCGAGATATAAACTGGCGATTTTGAGTTTTAAAGTCAGAATTGCATGATATAAAGTCGCAATTGTGAGAAATAAAGTGAGAATTACGAGATATAAACTCACAATTGTGAGAAACAAAGTTGGAATTGCATGATATAAACTCACAATTCTAACTTTATTTCTCCAAAGAGTGAGATGTAAACTTGCAATTTCGAGTTATAAAGTCAAATTCTGAGGGGAAAAAGACTCACTATTCTGACTTTATTTCTCACAGTTGTGTGTTATAAAGTCAGAAATGAGTGATATAAAGTCGCAATTGCGTCTTATAAAATCAGAATTGCGAGATATACACCGATCAGGCATAACATTGTGAAGTGAATAACTGATTATGGCACCTGCTCGTGGGTGGGATATATTAGGCAGCAAGTGAACATTTTGTTTGATTTGTTAGCAGCAGGAAAAATGGGCAAGCGTAAAGATTTGAGCGAGTTTGACAAGGACCAAATTGTGATGGCTAGACGACTGGGTAAGAGCATCTCCAAAACTGCAGCTCTTGTGGGGTGTTCCCGGTCTGCAGTGGTCAGTATCTATTAAAAGTGGTTCAAGGAAGGAACAGTGGTGAACCAGCGACAGGGTCATGGGCGGCCAAGGCTCACTGATGCACGTGGGGAGCGAAGGCTGGCCAGTGTGGTCCGATCAAACAGATGAGCTACTGTAGATCAAATTGCTTAAGAAGTTAAGGGCAGTGTGATGCTAATAACCCATGGAGGCCCCACCTCACAACTTACAGGACTTGCTGCTAACATCTTGGTGCCAGGTAGCACAGCACACCTTCAGGGGTCTAGTGGAGTCCATGCCTCGATGGGTCAGGACTTTATAACTCGCAATTGCAACTTTAAATTTTGCAATTCTGGTCTGACTTGTGAGATAAAAAGTTGAAATTACCTTTTTATTTTTTTTTATTCTATGGCGGAAACAAGTGAAAGTGATTGTGATTGTGTCCTGAATCTTAGTTGGGATCTACTGGACAGTGTACTAATGCTTCTGGAATGTGGATTTGAGCTTTTTTTATGTGTTCCTAATTTAACTGAACATATTTTGACATTTAACCTCAAAATAACAGGCTAAAACATCAAAGATTATTGTTTGGTGCCAAAAGCTTCAGATATAGTCATGAATGAGTGGTTACAAATATACACTTTTCTCTGTATGTCTGTGATTAAAGACACAATGTAAAGGACTGTAATGGATTTGAGGTCAACAGAACAACACCTGTTGAACCCAGAAGAGTATAAAAGAAAAGAAAAAGGGAAAAAGAGTGTTCAGTGGATTGCGGCTCTCAAAGTTTTTAAGAGTCAGTAAGATAAATCACCCATCGAATTTTGTACCAGATTCTCTTTCAAAAAGACCATGGAAAGAACACTGTTTAATTTAATTTGCCTCTCCTTTAAGTATATATTGGCTAAAAATGTGTTTTGATAGGCCTCTGGATGTTGATGAAAATGGGCTGGCATGTTTAGTTTGGTGGGACAGCCCAGATTGGAGAGTATGAATCTTTTAATCAGCATATGGGTCAACTGAATGTCTATGCTAGAATTGTGTCTTTGGCCAAGACATCTGAATGCTCAACCTCAGTCGGATTTATAAGATGGTTATTACTAAGCCTGAGTCTGAATGTGTGTGTGTATTGGTATATTTGTGTATCTGTGGGCTCGTGTGTGTAAAACCGCTCTCATTAAAAAGAGATGACATATATAATCAATGTGCAAGATTGTTAAATTTAGACGTGTAGAGGATATGGTTAAGCTGACTAAGACATTTTCTCCTCTGTTCTGTTTCCAAACGTACCAATTTTTTTTGTCTCTGATGCCTTAAACATCAGGGCGGATTTGTTCTGTAGAAGGCTGGTGTACGTTAAAAAGAAAAATTAGAACAAACAAACAACGGCGAATACTAAAACACTATCAGGGGGGTATTCCAGAAAGCAGGTTATGTGACATACCCAGTTATGTTTAAAGGGTTAGTGAGCCGCTTGGGTTGATTAGCGGTCCAGCTGATCTCGTTTCCAGCACCAGCTGCATCTAATTCCCTGAGCCTTCTTATACTCCTTTGTCAGATCGTTGTTGATGTCTCCTGTTGTGTGCGTCTTACCTGGTCCTGTGCAGTGTTCCAGTTCGTGTTTCCTGTTCCTGTTCGGTGTTTTGTGGACTTCTGCTCTTCTGTCTTGATTATTATCGTCACCTCTCACCAGCACATCTCGACTCACCATCTCATCTGACCATCTCAGTCCCTGCGTCACCAGTCTTCGTCTGTGTTGACTTCTGTTCTGAGTCATTTATATAATAATCTAACGTTCGCCGGGAGAGAGGCGGCCAGAGTACTCGCGGACTTGCGTCAGGGAGAGAGATTAGTTTCTGAATTTTCCATCGAATTCCGAACCCTAGCGGCAGAGTGTCAATGGAACAAGGAGGCGCAGTGGGAAATGTTCCTGCATGGGTTGGCTGACCGCGTCCAGAGAGAGATATATGCCTTGGATCTACCAACATCTCTTAATGGACTTATTGAGTTGGCGTTGAGAGTAGACAGCCGACTATCCAGAGTCGAGCGACATACCCGGACCAATCGCTTCTCTGGAGGAGCTGAGGGTCCACGAGTCAGCGGTGGTGGCGTGGTCAGCCCCGGCTACGATCTCGAGCCCATGCAGGTGGGGCGAGCTCGGCTTTCCCGGGAGGAGAGGGAGAGGTGGAGATCTCAGGGCCTCTGCCTTTACTGCGGGGGAGCTGGCCATTACGTCTACAACTGTCCGGTAAAAGGGCCAACCCCGATAGTAAGTTGAGGCTACTATCGGTTGGGATCTCCGCCGAAAAGACCTAATCTACATCTACGCTCCTTCTGGTAAGACTGAGATGGTCCAGCAACACTCACAACTGTCAGGCACTTCTGGACTCCAGGGGTGAGGGTAACTTCATGGACCATATATTCGTGCACAAACTTCAAATTCCCCTCAAGCCCCTCACTAACAAGCAGTGCACGCCTTGAATGGTCACAAACTCCCCACCATTTCATTCACCACCGAAGAGATCACCCTCATCACATCAGGCAACCCCTCCGAGATCATATCTATATTCTGGACTCGCCCCTTGCACCCATCGTCCTTGGTCACCCCTGGCTCATCCGTCACAACCCTAGCGTGGACTGGTGGCAGAAAGCTATCTTGGCTTGGAGCAATAAATGTCATGAGTCTTGTCTTGTGTCTGCATGTCCATCTGTTTCTGTCTCTGTTTTTCAGGAGGAAGCAGTGGATTTATCTAACGTGCCCGCGGAGTACCGCGATCTGAAGGAGGTGTTCAGTAAGTCTCGGGCTGCTTCTCTCCCTCCGCATCGTCCCTATGACTGTGCCATAGATTTACTGCCAGGTATGTCTCCGCCTAAAGGCAAGTTATATTCACTTTCTGTTCCAGAAAGGGAGGCTATGGAGAAATATATTTCTGATTCACTGGCAACGGGGTTCATCCGCCATTCCTCTTCTCCAGCGGGGGCGGGGTTCTTTTTTGTGGGGAAGAAGGACGGATCTCAGAGGTTCAGAGGTTGCTAGTGAATGGGCTTTTCGTCAAGGCGGAGAAATGCGCTTTTCATGCACAGTCTGTTCCTTTCCTGGGGTACATCGTGTCGACTGAGGGAATGCGTATGGATCCTGAAAAGGTTAAGGCTGTGGTGGATTGGCCAAGTCCAGATTCCCGTAAGGCCCTACAGAGGTTTCTGGGATTCGCCAATTTCTACCGGCGTTTTATTCGCAACTTCAGCCAACTAGCCGTGCCTCTGACCGCCTTGACCTCTCCCAGAACTACGTTCAGGTGGTCAGACACAGCCGAGGCTGTGTTTGCCAAACTTAAAGGTTGCTTTGTTTCAGCCCCCATCTTAATCGCCCCTGATCCGTCACGTCAGTTCGTGGTGGAGGTCGACGCGTCAGAGGTGGGGGTAGGCGCAGTGTTATCCCAACGTTCTTCCACAGATGACAAGATGCACCCTTGCACGTTTTTTTCCCCATCGTTTGTCCCCTGCTGAATGCAATTATGACATTGGTAACAGAGAGTTGTTGGCAGTCAAGTTAGCATTGGAGGAATGGCGCCACTGGTTAGAAGTTTTGGGGGTACCTTTTATCTTCTGGACGGATCACAAGAACCTGGAATACATTAGAGTCGCTAAAAGATTGAACTCCAGGCAGGCTCGGTGGGCTCTTTTTTTCGGTCGTTTTGATTTTACTCTCTCGTACCGCCCGGGTTTCAAGAACATCAAACCCGATTCTTTATCGCGCATTTTTGACTGTTCCGAACGCCTGTCTACTCCCGAGTGTATTTTACCAGAGACGCTAGTTGTCTCCACACTAACATGGGAGGTCGAATCGAAGGTCAAGACGGCCTTAGAAGGGGTAACGCCTCCGCCCATTTTCCCACCGAATCGGTTATTTGTGCCGGAGGAATTACGGTCCGATGTCATTCAGTGGGGGCATTGTTCCAATGTGGCTTGTCATCCAGGAGTTAATTGCACCAAATTTTTGGTCAAACAATGATTCTGGTGACCACGTATGGCTCGAGACATTCACAGTTTTGTTTTGGCTTGTTCAATTTGTGCCACTGGTAAGACTTCCAATCGACCCCCTGATGGGTTACTTCAACCGCTGCCTGTCCCTTCGAGACCCTGGTCCCATATTTCACTAGATTTTATCACCACCCTCTCAGGGGTTCATGGTAGTTTTGACCGTGGTGGACCGGTTCTTGAAGGCGGCTCATTTCACTCCCTTGCCCAAATTACCATCAGCCAAGGATACAGCGTTGATAGTCGTAAATCACGTCTTTCACTTACATGGCCTCCCGATGGATGTGGTTTCCGACAGAGGACCCCAATTTGTGTCCAAATTTTGGCAAGAATTTTGTAAGTTTCTGGGAGCGACTGTCAGTCTGTCCTCAAGGTTTCACCCCCAGAGCAATGGCCAAACTGAGAGAGCCAACCAAGATTTGGAGAGAGCGTTGCAATGTTTGGTCTCTAAGAATCCTTCCTCGTGGAGCCAGCAACTGTCTATGGTGGAGTACGCCCACAATACGTTACCAGTGTCATCCACGGGCCTATCTCCGTTTGAGTGTAGTGTAGGATACCAGCCACCAATTTTTCCCAGTCTGGAATCCGAGGTCGCGGTTCCCTCAGCTCACGCCTTTGTCCAGAGGTGTCACCGTACTTGGACTAGAGCCCGTGAGACTCTACTCCAGGTGAGGGAGCGCACCAAGGCCAAAGCCGATCGCCACCGGTCTAGGCCTCCTGTATACGTCGCTGGTCAAAAAGTGTGGCTTTCTACCAAGAACATTCCTCTCCGCTCTGTTTCTAATAAACTTGCTCCCAAATGTATTGGTCCGTTTACTGTCATCAAGATCATTAGTCCGGTGGCAGTCCGCCTCAAACTCCCTCCAGCGTACAGGAGGGTTCATCCCATCTTTCACTTATCCAAAATAAAACCCGTTTCATTCTCATATTAATCTGCCAATCCCGGTTGCTCCCCCGACGCGACTCGTAGATGGGGAACCCACTTATTCGGTCAATCGCATTCTGGATTCCAGGCGGAGGGGACGCGGGTTCCAGTACTTGGTGTACTGGGAGGGTTACGGCCCAGAGGAGAGAAGTTGGGTACCTGCTAGAGACATCCTGGATCACTCCCTTCTCGATGATTACAATCGACAGGTAAGGGAGTCTGGGAATGCCAGGAGGCATTCCTAGGAGGAGGGGTACTGTCACGGTTCATGAATGCATTGTTTCCTGCTTGTCTCATGTCGGTGTAATGTGTGTGTGGGTGTGTGTGTGAGTGGGCGGGACTGAGCTGGACTTGGGTTGATTAGCGGTCCAGCTGATCTCGTTTCCAGCACCAGCTGCAGCTAATTCCCTGAGCCTTCTTATACTCACTCGTTTCTCATCTCCTTTGTCAGATCGTTGTTGATGTCTCCTGTTGTGTGCGTCTTACCCGGTCCTGTGCAGTGTTCCAGTTCGTGTTTCCTGTTCCTGTTCGGTGTTCTGTGGACTTCTGCTCTGTGTCTGGATTATCATCGTCACCTCTCACCAGCACATCTCGACTCACCATCTCATCTGACCATCTCAGTCCCTGCGTCACCAGTCTTCGTCTGTGTTGACTTCTGTTCTGAGTCATTTATATAATAAACTAGTTACTTGCATTTGCTTCCTGTATTCAGTCATGACAGAGTGTTGAATCTTGATTCGGATCACGTGTCAAACCGCCAAACTGCTGAAATCACGTGACTTTGGCGCTCCGAACCGCTGATTCGATACACTGATTCATAACGCTCCGAAGCTTCATGAAGCAGTGTTTTGAAATCGGCCATCACTATATATGTTGTTAGTTTTTTTTTTGCCGCACCAAAAATATTCTTGTTGCTTTATAATATTAATATTGAACCACAGTACTCATATGAACTGATTTAAATATGTTTTTAATACATTAATGGATCTTGAGAGAGGAAATGTCATTGCTGGCTGTATGCAGGCCTCACTGAGCCTTCAAATTTCAACAGAAATATCTTAATTTGTGTTCTGAAGATGAACGGTGGTCTTATGGGTGTGGAACGGCATGAGGGTGAGGAATAAATTACATTATTTTCATTTGTGGGTGAACTAACCCTTTAAAGGCCCCCTGAAAAATTTAGCTTTTAGTATGACTATGTTAAGCTTTAAGAAACAATGCCAAAATTCGCATTTAGGAGATATAAGCATTCAAAACTTACAGTCTCTCACTTCCGTTAAAATGGATCAAAGATTTTGATGACATCATCGCAGACTTCACCTACTCATCAAATCTTCTGTCCAATCAAATGCTCTCTAGAATCTGAAGCTCCGGCACCCTACACTAGTAAATAGCAGGCTGAAATCGGTCAGCTGTTCACACATTTACTATGTTCTACATGGTGAATGGGACATAGTGCACTATACATGCGATAGGAAAGGATTCAGACAGTGTAAATATGCTTTCAGCTGTGGCGAATTAAGTCACACATAGACTAGACCAGAGCCGTTGACTAGAGACATGAGAGCGCAGCACGGATCATATGCGCGAGTTGGCGCATACAACAAAACATATCGGACCCATTTAAATTATGCACATAATGCTGTATTTCAAAGCGATATGGAGGAGATTATGATGATAAACGGTTAGAGATTGGGAGGAAACTTTATCAAACAAAGAAAGGGGGAGAAGCGGCTAACAGCTGGAGCCGTTTCAGGGGAAATTACGTCAACACATTGAATAATGTGTTTCAAGGCACTTCACTGGGCCTTTAAGAGTAAGTAAGCAGATAACCTCAACTTTCAGTTCCAAAAACGGAGGTGACTTTCAGGGTATGTAAGTAGCCATAGCAACTCACTCTTTGAATATAACCTGCAAAGCCCACTGGCAAAAGTTGTCCCGCAAATTGCCTGCGCCCTTAACCCAAACCCTTAAAGGCTGGGCAGTCATTATGCAGGGCAATTTTCTTTAAAGCATGATGGCAGAAAGGGCCAAAAAATTAATGAGGTGGATCAAAACATCTTCAGCACTATATCGCCCCCCTCTGGTGAACTGCTCACTGCACTCCTACTTCACTTCCAGTATCATGTTTGACCTCTCAGCATTTAGACTGTCCGTGGCCGCCTTGTCCACATCCAGGAAACCCCCTTAACAATCTCCTTAACCTCATTTGAACTGCACTGTGCTGCAGAACGTCTCTCTGCAAACGTCTACTGTATGCATTCCAGGAGCATTTGGTTTGGACGGGGCTGCATGAGCACATCTGGGATTGGTTTACCAAATCCCAAGTCCCCACACTTTCAGTTTAAAAGTTAAAATTCGTTTCCACGCTATAAATGAAGGTTAGGTGTGTTTATTTGAGTTTCAGTCAAAATTATACAAGGCCATAACTGACCGTTTCCATATTTGTGTGATGAATCTGATTTACAGCTGTAGTGTGGCAAACCAGGATAAAATAAATACGGCTTTGCTGATGGAATTTCATTAGTTGGGTTTGGTTTAGGCTTGCGTGGGATAAAATCAGAATTTAAGATTTGGATCTTGTTCAATTAATAGGTTGGAATTTTAAAATCAGCCAAAATATTACTGTTACTATTAATATGCATATGTTAATATATATATATAAATATAAATCATACACAAATTGTAGTTAGTTACTGAATTTACATGACAAAATTGGTAGTAAGTTTTCAGTGATAGTCACAAGTGATAGTCACATGACTAGTGGCTGGTCTCTGTGTTCAATTCCACAAACCTGGAAGACCTTTTGAACGTATAAGCAGACCTTTATTGAAAGGAAATAAAGGAATTATGAATAATTTACTGCCATTGTGGGAATAACATGTAATCATAATCAATACAAAAGTAACTGTAGTCTGATTATTTTAAAGAGTAATATAATCTAAATACAAGTACTTCATTTTTGGAATCTGATTACGTAATCCAGATATGTAATCAGTTACTACAGAGTATGTCAAAAGTTTGGAAACATTAAGATGTTTAAATGCTTTTGAAAGAAGATCACCAAGGCTGTATTTATTTGATCAAAAATACAGTAAAAACTGTAATATTGTGAAATATTATTACACTTTAAAATAGCCATTTTCTATTATAATACAATTTAAAATGAAATGTATTTCTGTTATGTCGAAGCTGAATTTTCAGCACCCTTACTCCAGTCTTCAGTGTCACATGATCCTTCAGAAATCATAGTAAAATTACGATTTTGGGCTCAATTATTAATAATGTTTCTTATTTTAATCAGTGTTGAAAGCCATTTTTGCATGCTTAATATTTTTGTGGAAACCGTGATACATTTTTGTCTGGATTATTTGATGAATAGAAAGGTAAAAAGTACAGCAAAATTCCATTGAATGAATTCCAAAAATCATTGAAATTAATATATATATATATACACATATAATACTGTAATATTAATTTGAATGATTATGAAAAAAACATTCACAATTAATGAAATAAACACTGTAGGGAATTCATACAAAAAAATCTTATTTTAGTATTATTTTAGTGTTATTATTTGTTTTATTAGTTTTAGTTTTTAAATTCAAATAAGAATTAAATTCTACATTCTGTTTGCCATCTCAACTCAAGTTAATGAACTAAATTAGAATTCAAAAGGAATTTTATTTGAGTTGTGAATGGTTCACAACCCTGTTCCTTACTGCAACATCTATGAGAGTGAATCCCAACCATGCAAACCACAGTCCAGAGTAATTTATTTCAACCACAAGGGGGCAGTATAAGAACACTTGATCTGCTCCTATATGCAGTTCCTTCAGATTTATCTGCTTGTTCCCTGGGAGGGCAATCAGCAGGTTGTCAAATAAGAATCATGCATCACTCATCGGGGAGTGCCCTCTCTGTCCTTTCCTTCTGCTAGCAGTTCTGTTCCAGCCTATATCCAGCGAATGATGCTTTGTGCTCAAAGAGTTTCATCTCTTTAGCTAGGCAACATGATCAGATGATACTAATAATTGATTGGTGTATGTAAAAAAAAAAAAAGTTTGGTCTGATTAATGTCAGTTCACATTCTTAAAGGAATAGCTCACCCAAAAACAAAGAATTTCATGCAGGTTCATGCAGATAACGATCTGAGCACATGGTCAGAAACACATGGCGCAGATGCACTTAGGGCGTGTCCGAATCAACTTTTGCTTGTTTAACGATAGAAAAAACGGTCTGCGCACCAGACACATGGTCAAAAAGGGTTGTACCTGGTCTCTTAATGAGTCATGGGTGTGTTTTGAGCATAACGTGCAATAAACCAATCAGAGTCTCATCTCCCATTCCCTTTAAAAGCCATGGGGGATTCGCTATTTACATGGCAGAATTGTTTGTGTGTTTGTGTGCTGCTGCGCATCCCTGTGTGTGTAATATGCAGAGTGTGAGCGTGTTGTGCATCCGCCTATAGGCGCATAGTACTAACGCGCCCTTTAAAAAAAACACACAAAAACAAAAAAACCTGCGCTATTCCTTTCTGGAGAAGCGTGCAATGGCACCATGGTTCAAGCTCAACTGGGAATGTGGTTTATTGCATGTTACACCCAAAACACAAGGTACAACCATTTTGGACCAAGCACATGGCACGCCAACCGTTTAAAAAAAAAGAAAAATGATTTAAACCTTCAGCATACTTGGCACAAACGCAAATAAACATTTCTCCTTCACTTGAGCCATTGTGTAATATTTATCAAAAACGCTTTTCATGAGGTGGCAGATGTAATTGGAATAGGGTAACTTTTAGTCTCAAGGCCTAATGATTGTTCAAATGTCCTTTTAACACAGAGCAAAAAGAATCATGAATGTTAAAGGTGCATATAGTGAAGTTCATGTTGGTAAGAATTTCTCAATTTAAAAAAGAAGAGGAAGATTAAAAAAAAAGTAGGGGGTTGCAAGCCAGTCAGCCTCTTCAGTCTAAAGTGCCGTCCTTCTAAAATGGGGCTGAAAAGAGGTTTTTAGTTAGTGCCAGATTGCATTCCACACAGTTCATTACCCAGCACTTACAGAGAGGACAAAGGTATCCCTTTATATTATACATTCAAGGCTGACAAGACGAAATTCCATTTCAAGTCAGAGAGTCAGGTACAGAAGGCAAAGTCCGGTTGAGAGGTAAAAGAGAGAAAAAAAGAATTGGGAACGGGGATTAAACTCTGTCAGGTGTAGTTGTGTGAGGGACTAGGCTAACCTTTTAAGTTTTTATCAAATAGAAACCACACATTTTTAGTGCAAAAGCACAGGCTGAACATATGCAAGGGCAAATGTGTCAAAACTCAAGGATGTTAAACTTTAATTCAAATGCAGAGGTTGGGTACATTGGTACATTGAAATATACAACTTGTGTTCTGATTGGTAAACTTTTTAGCACTTTACAGGCATTCAGCATGGTGTTATAAGTCAAATATGTTCTACACAGGGCCTTATGTGTCTGATATATATACTGTATATACATCCATGAATATTCATTCATTACTTTACATTAGTACAACGGGGCTAAAGGCACACCTTTTCATTATTCCCATAGTGTATGATCGCAGAAAAAATATATATGTTTGTATTGAACATTTATAGAGCAGATTTTGTGTGAAAATTAATCATAAAAGTGGTTTATTTTGTTTAAAAATCGTATAAATGTATGAGGTGGTAAGGTGGGTTCTTTTACCCCACAAACGGGGTAAAAGGCTCGTCAGCATGGGGCAAAAGGTACACTTTATTTATACAAATACTTTAGCTAAAATGTTTTATCTAAGTTAATACTTTGTCAAAATAGAAAATTACCCCATGATTTACTCACCCTCAAGCCATCCTAGGTGTATGACATTCTTCTTTCAGACGAATACAATCAGAGTTATATTAAAAAATGTCCTAGCTAATCCAAGCTTTATAATGGCAGTGAATGGCTCCATAAAAGTGCATTCATTCATTATAAAAGTAATCCAAATCACTCCAGGGGGTTAATAAAGGCCTTCTGAAGCAAATCGATAGGTTTGTGTAAGAAAAATATCCATATTTAAAACCCAAAAAAGTGCATCTATCCATCATAAATGTTCTCCAGCTCTGGGGGGTTAATAAAGGCCTTCTGAAGCGAAGTGATGCATTTGTGTAAGAAAAATATACATTTTTAACACATTATAAAGTAAGATATTACTGTGTGAGGTGGTGGTCCAGTGTGTTAAACCATGGAACTGATACGCAGAAGGTTGCTGGTTCAATCCCAGCAGTCACCACCAGTGTGTCCTTGAGCAAGGCAGTTTACTCCATGTTGCTCCAGGGGGATTGTCCCTGTAATAAGGGCACTGTAAGTCGCTTTGGATAAAAGCGTCTGCTCCCACCACCAAGTAGGGCACCACAAGAAAATGCTCTCAGCCATCCTGACCCCCCTCCTACAAATTCACGATCGCCGCCACCACGGGCATCATAAAGTAATTCCGCTTAATTACTCGCTATTCAAGTGCCAGTGGTGCTTTTTCCAGAAATTGAATACGGAAGGCGTTCTGGCAGAAGCTAGATATTTTACTTTATAATGTGTTAAATAAGGATATTTTTCTTACACAAATGCATCACTTTGCTTCAGAAGGCCTTTATTAACCCCCCAGAGCAGTGTGGAGTACATCTATGATGGATAGATGCACTTTTTTGGGCTTCAAATTTTGGGCTGCTATTCACTGCCATTAAAATGCTTGGATTACATTTTTAAATATTAACTCCGATTGTAATCGTCTGAAAGAAGAATGTCAGGACCCACTTTATATTAGGTGGCCTTAACATTTTATTTAAACATTTGATACAATGCACTTATTGTGTACATACATGTTTTTACATTGTACTTGTAAATATTATTTTACAATAATATTGTAAAAAAATACCTGGATGTAATTACATCTGTAATTAATTTCTGTAGTTACATTTGTAATTACACAGTTGACACTTCCCTTACACCTAACCCTACCCTTAAACTTACCCATACCACCAAACCTGTCCCTAACTCTACCCGTACCCCACCTCAATATCAGCAAAGGTGTTTTGCAATACAATTTGAACTCAGTAAGTACATTGTACTTATTTTTAAATGTACATAGTACTTAAGGCCACCTAAAATAAAGTGGGACCGAATATCATATACACCTACACTCTCAGAAAATAAAGTACACAATTGTACCGTTAGGGGTTCAATGGCTTGTCATTTTTGTACCACTAAGTCAGGGGTAGGTAAGTTCGTTCCCTAGAGAGCTAATTTCCTGCAGAGTTGAGCCCAAACCCTGCTAAGCGGCCACAGTATAAAACTCATGGCTCCCAGCATGCATTGCAGCATTAAGTATGTCACCATTGTTGAGATTCATATGCTGATTCTTGATATCTGTGTGCGTCTAAACTTTTTTCCCACTAGAATGTATTTAAAAATTAAAATTCAGAATGCCTGATCTGTGGCAAGAAAGTATTGTTGGTAAATATTATTTATTAATAGTTTTAGTCAGTGATGAGTTCAGTCAAACATTTTTGTTTATGGCTTCTTTTGATTTGAACAGATAATCAAAAACCACAAACTGAAGCCAAAAGTCAAACTGCCCAACTAAAGAAAACAAATATTTTCAATAAATCATCAACATCTAAACCTCAGTTAATTATCAATAAGAGCTTCTATAGATGTCTTTCAGGGTTGGAGCCAAACTTTGCAAGACAGAGACTCACTAGGACAGAACTTGCCTGCCAATGGTTTAATTGTACCCTAAGGGCCAACCTTTTAAAGGTACAGTTATACGTTTTGTTCCCCAAGGAACAAAATTGTACCTCCACTGTACCTTTTTTTCTGAGAGTGTAGTATGGCTTGAGGATGAGTAAATCAGGGGGTAATTTTCATTTTTGGGTGAACTATCCCTTCAATAACTGACTAAAATTAGCCACCGTTGCAGGCGTCACACTTTACTTCAATGAATATTTCTCACAGTAGATTTATTCTAGCCAGACTTTCATTGTGTGGCCAATGTAGGCACGATATGGGCCATAAATGGGTTTCTCCATGGGTTTCATGTTGGCCCAATCTGAATTAGCCCATACTGCGAGTCTGCAACATTCAGCGGTTAGATATTTCCTAATTTTCACTTCATCAATGGCAATGCTATCAATCTGCTCATCCTGCGACACTTTCATGTCTCTCTCATCACACCGTTGACACTCTCTCTTTCTTTTCATATGAACACAAGCGGCATCTTCCATTGCAGTTGTTGATTGTAGTGGAAATGACCACAGAGACCTGCAGTACTGATATTATAGCAATATTGTTGCTGTGTTCATCTTGTTGCTTTGTACATTACAATGGATTCTGTTTTTTTCTTAGCAGAAACTTTAACAGACTGTGATCTTTGTCCAAGAAAACACACATTGATTTAGACGTTTCTCCATTTACTCACCCAAAATAGTGTTCTTCTGGTAATCTTTGTAAGGCACTGTTTTGGATAGCTATCTTATCTCTCTTAAGATCCAATTTAGTTTCTTTCCAGCTTTGGGGTCTCCAAATGGGTTTGTCTGATTTATTAGTTCTTACTTGGCCCACAATAGCATAAGGATAGGACTTCAGTTTTGTACCCAGCCAGGAGTATTTGCCTGCGGATACTTATGAAGTAGTTTATTAACATTGGTGAACGTCTGTTTTTTAGCCTGATAAGAAGCTCCACCAGAACTAGAAGGTTATGTTATGAGGGCTGCAGGTTATGTTGCGCTCTCTTATTATATATATTTATTTATGCTGAGTTTTCATAACTTAAGCATAGACTACTTTCTCTACCCACTGCTTGACCATGTATTCAAATCTGGGGTAAAATCAGCGCCGTAAAAACACAATACAACTTAATAGGGCTCAAGAGGACATTCACAGCTTACATAAATTGCACCATGATTTTAATCAGGATAATGACGATGGTACTGAGTGATATGATTCTGCAATTTTCTAATGTTAGTGATTACACTCTAGATGGCACATCATGCTATATTATTGGAAATGATTGGTGCATACTAACAGTGGATATTTGATGAGAAAGTTATGCAAGACTATGTCATCGCTAGCATTGTAATCACAAATGAATAATACATAAAACAAAGCATATAGGCAGATCTGAAACAACAGCACATAACATCAAGCAAAATGAAAATGTTACAAAAAACATGGGTTACACTATATTTTGTAAGTGTCCTTACTATAGGGTTAGGGTTAGATTAGGTATGGTTTAGGGTTATGCATGTTATTATGTATAATTTATAGTTATTACTATAGGAACTACATGCAATGTGTAACAAGAACACTGCTGCCCTGCTTTCTGATGACCAGGCTGGGGTGCGTTTCCCGAAAGCATCGTTAGCCAACTACGGTCGGAAGTTCCATCGTTTTCAGCATAGTTCAACGAGTTGGTGTTTCCCAAAACCATAGTTCCAACGAACATTCGCAAACAGCATCGCAAACTTGTGTGGTTGCAACGAAAGCTCTCGACCTGTGGTTAGAAGCATAGTTTCTTGTTTGCATGGCATGTGGACTCAAAAAATTATTTTAAAAAAAATTATTAAAATTATAAAATTAAAATTATTCCTTATCTTGAGCAAAATAAGCAAGCTGACATTCAGTACAATCTGTATCTTTTGAATACATATGACAAATGTCATTTGTGTCTTTTAGTTTGTTAGAGATTTTTCTAGATTGAATCTGGGAAATAAAGCTAAGTAACTGAGAAAAATGAGAAATAGTCCTCAGATGCCATGTCCGTAATTTATAGCAATACATCTAGCATTAATTCGATCTCAAACAGATTTATTAAAGGGCACCTATTATGCTATTTATGTTTGAACATAAATGTATGTTGGCAGTGTGTGTACACAACTACCCTATAATGGTAAAAATCCACCCACTCTTTTTTTTTTAATCCCCATAAATCATAAATAGTGTCTCAGAACAAGCCATTTGCAGATTCCTGGCAAAGTGACGCCACATTTCGCAGGCCCCCGCCCACGAGTGTTGATGGACACTGATATACCCCGCCCTCAGTGGGCTGTACAAAGTCCGCCATGTTTATCTCCTCGCCAGAGCATTGAACAGCAGCATTCAAGTACAATCACCAGTGAGAGTGCCCCTGATTACCACCTGAGGGCACTCCACCCCAGACTGTCACTCCATCAAGGACTACATCTTCCATAATCCTTTGCCCGGACTCATCAGCACTCATTGATTACATCCACCTGCAACCCATTACCTTGTTAGCTCACACTATAATAACCAGGTCATGTCTATCATTCATTGCAAAGTCTTGTTTGTTGTAAACTGCATTTCTGAGCGTTTTCCCTGGTTTCATGTCTGTCTGTTTTTGGATTTCTTGCCTGTTCCGTGGATTCTTGCCTGTTTCTTGCCTCTTCTGTCTTGTTTGCCTGATTGGACTGATTACCTGACCTCTTGCCTGTTTGTTGATTACGTGTGTGGATTAAACTTTAATAAAGCTGCTTTGGATCCTCAACCTGTTAAGTCTCGGAGCAGTATGTTACATTAATAAAGTTCATTCAGTCAAGAGCAGTGAGTGATTTTCTGTTTATCATTTGTTGTTTGATTCATATTAACAGCAGATATAGCAGTAGGTACTGTATATTACACTGCTCTCACTTTAGTACAGATCAAATATACACACAGGATTTCTGTACTTGCTGCATACGTGCACAGATATAACCAACTGTTTTCATGTGAACTTTGTCTGTTTCTGACTTAACCTTGTGTGTATTTGACAGTTTAATCACAATAACACATGAAAGAGAACTAGTCTAGTTTAATAGCCTACTCACGGACGCACTGACATCCAGCTCTCTGTGCTCATACATCGGGTGTGTGCTCAAGTTGAGAGTGATAAGGCTTTAAAATGTATGCAGATGATACTATTTCATGATAATGAAGAACTGCAATGTCACATGAATGTCCGCGATAGAGATGATCATAACCAAACAGATGTATCATGGCTCCACCCTCTGGGTTGGGGAGTAGCAGCTAATTTGCATTTAAAGGAGACAAACACAAAACCGCTCATTTTTCTCAAACCCCATTTTAAAAATGGTATATTAAATGATCTGTTAGAAATTTTGATCAATTAATTAAAAAAACATAAATTAAAAATGTTATATGAAAAACTTAAACTTGAAAAACTTAAATGAAAGTTATAAATGTTGCTTTGGAAAGCTGTTGAAGTACTAAAATGACTAAAACTAAAAGTTAAAAAATGAAAAGAAAATATAAAAAAAATAAAAGATAATAAAAAATTTATAAAAAACAGTAATAGTATATAAATAAATTATATTAATATAACAGTAAGATATGTTTAGACAAGCTTTGGGATAGATAGATAGATAGATAGATAGATAGATAGATAGATAGATAGATAGATAGATAGATAGATAGATAGATAGATAGATAGATAGATAGATAGATAGATAGATAGATAGATAGATAGATAGATAGATGTTTTGATTGTCCACTGTTTTATTAATCTCTTTTCAGATCAGTATACTTGATCTACACACTGTTCTGCACAACACGTTCCCCACACACTGCTGAGGAGACGTGTGTCGTCAGATCAAGAGAAGAGCTGAGAGAATGTGAGGGCTCATGTTGCAGGGGAAGGACCAGATCTCTGCAGCGGCTTGATAACACAACCAAAGATTCATTTTCAAATCCTTGCTAAATCCCTCCATTTTCTGTCAGGCAGTATTTTTCATGTTTCTTGGTCTGGAGGCTTGGGTCCCTATCCAGTACAGATCCATCTGATATCTAGCACTGGTATTTAATATGGAATATTAATGTCAGCTGGAAGAACACACCTCAATTCTCATTCTTTTATAGGAAGAGAGGCTGTTTCCTCCCAGATGGATTTGTGAAGCATGAGTGCTTCTTATCTTGAAAACTCAGTATGAGAATAAAACAGCCAACAGAAATAAATATTGGACCAGTTTCTGTAAATGGTTATGTTGGAAGTGTGGAACAGTTCTGAATGTCTGGGTTTGCCTGAGAAAATTTGTAGATACAGTACCATCAAAAGTGTCTGGGGTTGTAACATATTCCACTGGAGGCAAATTGTAGTTGAACCCAGAACCCATTCTCACTCCCAAGGCGTCAAAATTTGAAGCATGGTCAAGTGCCTTTTGCCTCACAATGAAGACTCTAAAGACTGGGTACTCCATAGATTTCAGCTGTTTGCCCAATGCATCATATCAAGACACGTTTAATTGACGCAATTTAATTGGCAATCAAACCGTCTCCATTGACTTTGTATTGCATGAAGCGGCCTCCTTGTCATTTTTGACTTACAACAAAAACAGAACAATGTATAAAAGCTGATATGTGACAAGGTGTACAGCTAAAAAGCTAAAAAACCCAGAACCAAAACCCCACATTTTTATAAGCTGTTGACCCCAAAAACGAGCGTTTAAAGGACACAAAAGTGGATACAGGCAATTGAGACAGAGCGCGACATGTTATATTACACTGAGAACTACGCCCACTGGAGGGGTACGTAATCAGCGACAGGAAATATAATATATAAAACTGACATTTGGATACTTGACTTTACAGTGACAAAATATTTACTGCACACGTAGGCATACTGAGTGTCAGGATCTCAAAATGTACCCATTCTTCCTGCTGATGCTTCAAGTCTTATTGCCTGTATCCACTTTTGTCTCCTTAAATGCTCATTTTTTTGGGTCAACCGCTTATAAAAATGTACTTCTGTGTTTCTGTAGCTTGTTTGCTGTACACCTTGTCACATATAACCAAAAATAGAACAATGTCTAAAAGCTGACAAGTCAGAAATGACAAGGACGCAGCTTCACGCAATACGTGAACGCAACGCACTCATTCATATCTCATTCAAACCCGACTCTTTAGCATGATGCAATCGAGAGCCAATGACATTTTACAGTCAAAGCTGATGTAATTATGTAATTGGTCACAAGACATATGAGAGCCAATGCAATCTCACTATGAAATCTGACGTAACATTTCTTTGGCCAGCAATTTTTGAAATTGCTGATCGCTTTTGGGGACTTTCTTCACACAAATCAATAATTTGGCCTTGGAACACTTGGAAAATGTATACTTTTTGAATAAATTGTGAATGCAGTCATATCTGCCTGTTATATCCTATGTTTTATATAACACAAATGGTTAGGTTTAGGGATGGGGTTGGGTTACGTGTTCAAATGTGTCCAAATAGCGTAAATAAAATAAATGTAAATAATATTATGTTGGCTGATTAAATTGAGAATCACACTCCAACATGTCATAATGGCAAACTCATAACCCAATATATAATTTCATCATGACAATAACATTCCCATGCCCAGTGCGTCTGTGTATGACGCCAAAGGTTTCTCATTGAAATCAATAAAGCACCCTGTGCGTTGAAAATTGATGCCTAGGGGTGCCTTTAGCGTCTTCATTGTGACGCGGAAGGCACTTGACCATGCTTCAGATTTTGACGCCTTGTGAGAACGGGTTGCAACCCAAGTGCAGCCAACATCCAAACATGAGTACATCCAAACATGAGTAAACATAAAACAAACAATGACTTGACCAAACAGCGGTTAGGAAACAATCACAATACTAGACAAAGACGCATGGCAAACACGAGGGCTTAAATACACAGAGACTAATGAATAAAAAGACACAATCAAGACAAAGATCCAATGACAGAACTGAAAACCCACGTGACTAAATCAACCAATGACAAAAGGCTTGTTCGACTTGATGCAGCGATGCGCAGACCGATCGGCGGCTGACTTGAAGCAGTGCATGCCGGTTAGAAATTTTGTCCGACTTGAGGCAGCGCCGACGCCACGTGACAAACATACGCTTTATTAAGCAGTACATTAAAGTATTGAATAAAAATGTATCTGAAACATCTGTGTATTTGACAAATATTGCATTTATTTCACTTCAGCTGTGATAAAGTATGCAAACACAGCGCAAGCGTCACTGCGGGACGCAGAAAGTGTCCGCCTTCACGTCTCCGTTTGCAGCTCCTCCCCGCCTGCACACAGCTACTCTCGCCGATTGGTTGCATCCAACCGCAGCCGATGTCGAACACACCTATGACAAAAGAGACCAGGGAAGCACATGACATGATCACATGAGGGCACAATGGAATCACATGACAAACCAGGAAACATGACTGATTAAACTCAAACAGAAAACATGAAACAAAACCAAGACAATGGACATTACAGGGGTCAGTAGGATTTTTTTTTTAATTTCTCTGAAAAATGCTCACCACGGCTGTATTTATTTGATCAAAAATACAGAAAACCTTTGTGAACTATTACAATTTAAAACTTTTTTCGATTTTAATGTATTTCACAATGTAATTGATGGCAAAGCTGAATTTTCAGCATCACAGTGTAGTAAACAGCACATTCCAGGGCCCATTTTATGGTCGGGCCACTCTCTGTCCATAACAGTGGACAAAGATTTGCTACATTTTGATTGGATCTTGGTAGACTGACACAAACAAACTGTCCAACGCCATCAGATAAAGATGCTATGAAACCAGCCAGACACCTCATAGAGGGCAATAAGAAGAACTCTTGTACCAAGCCCAGGAAGGACAAGACATCTCATTGGTCCACATGCAGTTTCTGCCCTTCACCAAAATCCCTAGTATCCTGGTCTATGACTGTCATAAAAATTCCACAGGACCTTAGCAGTAGTGGGTGAAACAAAGACCACAATGATTCATCTAAATCCATTCATAACTATGTTTGGAAACCTTAAGACTGATGTAAACTACACCCATCCATTTCATACTTATTCAAAGAAATAAGTATTCTCAGTGACAGCTATTTGTAATGCAACATCTTACACAGAATTAGCTGTTAATGAACAAATCAATGAATGAACAGTTCAATCTTTTCCCATCATGTTTGGTTTCTATTTGTTTAGAATATTGCAAAGGGTATTCTGATGGTGGTTTGGAAAGTGAGAAATGCATTGGTAAACTTTAAAGACACTTTAAAGACTTCTAACTGTGTTCAGTATGCAAATGAGTTCCAAAGGAGAAAGGAGGGTGAGCTTCACTGTGGACCCCCTCTGATGCCAGCAGCCAATCGCAACACTGGAATGGAGAAGCGCCAAATTGCTATCTCCTCCTATTCGGAAAAGGATAAAGGTACCCTTTCAACAGACACACCTTGTTCTGAGTTTCTCCTTGAGAGAGACAAACAGTTCACCAAGTTCTGAGTTTCTCCTTGAGAGAGACAAACAGTTCACCAAGTTCTGAGTCTGTCCGGCGAGGATGAGACTGTGACCAAGTTCTGAGCCTTTGGTTCATCCAGAGAAACAACAAAAGATCCAAGGATCTGAATCTACAGCTTGTGAGGCAGCAACAGATATGACAGATATGACCACGTTCTGAGCCTCCACTACGTTCAGAGTTATTGTCCAGCGAGACTACAGCATGCCCCGAGTCTCCATGCCAGAGAGACCAAAGTGGATTGACTAAGTCCTGAGTGTCTGACCCACAGAGTCAGAAGACACACAGAGACATTTGCAACAAGGTTAAGCTCAGGAGAGCAAAACCTTCACTTCAAGGTTCCTTCGTCTGCGTGTTCCAGATTAAGGACCTTCTGCACCTACTTCAGGGCCTCATCTGCGTGTTCCAGATTTAAGGACCCTTTGGTGCTCCAGGAGATCAGCATCCCACAGATCTTCGTGTTCAAGACTGTTGAAATGGATTTCAGCTCCTTTCCCACTGCATTGTCACCCAGCACAACCAGTGGAAGAAGTCACCTCCATCGGACTGCTTACTCAACCAAGTGGAACGTAAATATCACTTAACCAAACCTCTTTCCAGAAACCTTGGCATTGTTGTATATATCAGTATATGATTTTCTAATTTACATTAGAGGTCATTTAACTGATGCTAGTTAATAACAAATAATCTTTCGTTATTTGTCTGATGCATAATAAGGTTCTTCACCTTAGTTTCAGAGAAACAACAGTTTATCTTTTCATAAGATAACGCAACTCTTCCATATAGCCACACTCAACTTAATCACATGTATTTTATATATCTTATGCACTTTATTCTGTTATCATTCATTGTATTCATTTAGTAGTGGTGTTAGTTATTCTTGTTTATCTTTTGTTAATAAAAACTATTTTATTACAATTGAGTCTCACTTATGCTGATAATACAGAAAAGGCTCTACAAGTTAGAAATCTCACCAATCTTTCAGATAAATCAGCTGACCAACTCTCCCCACTTTACATTCAATCTAAAATGATTGAACCGCCTCCCGTTTGGAGCGTTCTCATAGAGCCAAGGTAAAATACCTTGACTAGTGTCCCAAACTAATAGAGGGGGAAGGTGATCATCTGATGTACTCATAACCACACCTTAACCCTCTATGGCATGACTTTTTATTTTTTTGGGAAAAAAATATTTCACCCCATTTTTTGGGAGCTTGGGGGTCCCTGATAATATATCCATCATAAAAAGTGTCACCCCCCCCACCCCTGAACCAGATTTTGGTTTGTTGCCTCAGGGCAACACTGTGCCATAAGGGTACTAAAACTCCAAGGTTTTCTACATAGATTTCCAATAGGGAAAACAAGCAATATGTGCATTAGATAAAATTATATTTTGAAAAACATCAAACAATACAAAAACACTACTACTAATTACAACTAACACCTCATGTATTATATTCATACAACAATCAGGCATAACATTATGACCATTGACAGGTGAAGTGAATAACACTGATGATCTCTTCATCACGGCTCCTGTTAGTGGGCACGGCTCCTGTTAGTGGGTGGGATATATTGGGCAGCAAGTGAACATTTTGTCCTCAAAGTTGATGTGTTAGAAGCAGGAAAAATGGGCAAGCGTAAGGATTTGAGCGAGTTTGACAAGGTTCAAATTGTGATGGCTAGACGACTGGGTCAGAGCATCTCCAAGATTGCAGCTCTTGTGGGGTGTTCCCGGTCTGCAGTGGTCAGTCTCTATCAAAAGTGCTCCAAGGAAGGCACAGTGGAGAACCGGCCACAGGGTCATGGGCGGCCGAGGCTCATTGAGACCCTTCAGGGTGCCCATGCTGACCCCTGACCCCGCCCAAAGCACCAACAGTGGCACGTGAGCATCAGAACTGGACCACTGAGCAATGGAAGAAGGTGGCCTGGTCTGATGAATCACATTTTCTTTTACATCACGTGGATGGCCGGGTGCATGTGTGTGGCTAACCTGGGGAACACATGGCACCAGGATGCACTATGGGAAGAAGGTGTGGCGGCGGAGGCAGTGATGCTTTGGGCAATGTTTTGCTGGGAAACCTTGGGTCCTCCATCCATGTGGATGTAAATGTGATATGCACCACCTACCTAAGCATTGTTGCAGTACATGTACACCCTTTCATGGAAACAGTGTTCCCTGGTGGCTGTAGCCTCTTTAACTCTTTCACACTTCCACAAAGCACAAATGCTTCAGGAATGGTTTGAGGAGCACAACGAGTTTGAGGTGTTGACTTGGCCTCCAAATTGCCCAGATCTCAATCCAATCGAGCGTCTGTGGGATGTGCTGAACAAACAAGTCCGATCCATGGAGAACCCACCTCACAACTTACAGGACTTAAAGGATCTGCTGCTAACATCTTGGTGCCAGATACCACAGCACACCTTCAGGGGTCTAGTGGAGTCCATGCCTCGATGGCTCAGGGCTGTTTTGGCAGCAAAAGGGGGACCAACACAATATTAGGGAGGCGGTCATAATGTTATGCCTGATCGGTGTTAATAATAATAATAAAAAACATAAATGATACTCATAATGCACATTCTTTGAGTTTTCTGAACGTGTAAAAACAAACTTCCCAGGAAGACTTGAATGCACCATATGGTACTAACACTATGATATTGCCTGAACAAAAGTGGTCTAACTGCATAGTGTTGCCCTGAGGCAACAAACAAAAAAACACAGTTTTAGTATATAAATAAAAACAAAATAAATATTTAAACAATCAAACATACTTTGTTACATGCTGATGCACATGCATATATTTTTTTTAATAAATGTATTTCAATTTAAACATGTTAAAAAGTGATATTTATCCAAGCAATTGATGGCACTGTGTCCCATGTGGCTTTGCTTCATGAAAGGACTGCTCCACCCCCAAACAAAAAGTCACACCCACTTCAGCCCCTAATTTCATTGAACAGACATGTCAGGTGATATTATGTATTTAAAAAAATATATTTAAAAAAGTTAAAGGGGCGGTGTGAGGTCCAAAAAGGTGGTTTGTTGCCTGAGGGCAACACTATGCCATAGAGGGTGATGTGTGATCCAAAAATCACAACGTCTGCGGTGACGTGAGTACCAATCATTACCTTACTTAACGTCCTTGGATGGACGAAGGTAAAATCACTACATAATTGGCGTCCCTTGTTTAGGCCCAAAGTGAAATTATTACAACAGCATCTTCAGTGTCACATGATCCTTCAGAAATCATTCTAATATGTGATTTGCTCAAGAAACATTTCTTATTATTATCAATGATGAAAACAGTTATGCTGCTTAATATTTCTGTGAAACCCGTGATATATTGTTTTCAGAATTATTTGAGTCTATTTGAAATAGAAATATTTTGTAACATAATAAATGTATTTTCTTTCACTTTTCATCAATTTGATGCATCCTTGCAAAATAAATGTATTCTTTTCTTCTAAAAAAGAAAAAGAAAAAAAGAAGACATTTTTAAATGATAGTGTACTTAATATTTTTACTGCATGATAATCTTAGAAAAACACCCTGTTGGTTGGTACGGACCCACTTTATATTAGGTGGCCTTAACTACTATGTACTAACATTTTAATTAATCATTTGATACAATGCACTTATTGTGTACATACATGTTTTTACATTGTACTTACATTTTAAAAAATACCTGCATGTAATTACATCTGTAATTAATTTCTGTAGTTATATTTGTAATTACACAGTTGACACTTCCCTTACACCTAACCCTACCCTTAAACGTACCCATACCACCACACCTGTCCCTAACTCTACCCGTACCCCACCTCAATATCAGCAAAGGTGTTTTGCAATACAATTTGAACACAGTAAGTACATTGTACTTATTTTCTGATGTAAGTACATAGTACTTAAGGCCAAGTGGGGTCGTTGGGGACAATATTATTTTGTATTTTAGAATCGTATTGTCTCCGCTTATTATTAAAATTTCAGTTACATGTTGATCCTAGTTTTGGTTTGAGAAGATCATAAATGTATTTATTTGTCTTGTGCGTTTGAGTGTCTAGTAAACTGATGAAAAGGAATGGCTGGACGTTTTGCATCAGATCACTAAATTATGCACCAGGATGTCTGCTTGCATCAAACGTGTCTGCAGATGCTTCTATATATTCCTTCTGAGATGCACTGGGGGATTGAACCTGATGCCAGAACTCGAGAGAGAGGCACTTCCAAAGGTTTGGGTTTTTTTCTGAAGGAATGCTCAGGTCTGGCCCCTAAAGAACATGCATCTATAGAAAAGCCCTAGAAAGGTGCTCGAGTCTATTGATGATGCTGGATGCAGGACGGTGTGAGGAACAGAAAAAGACCCCCATAATATAATGAGAACTTCTGCTCCCTTACCTTGGAAAGATTCTGATTCTGTACGTATATCTCTTTTTGTGATTTACACATCAATGCTGTTGCTACGAATATTAATTTAACTGAATTTCTTGGCTTTTCAATCACATGGCTTTCAGTACTAACGTATGTTATGGGTAAAAGTAACATTTTCCAAGCAAATATTTCAGCAATCAAGCTGTGTGTGTGTGTCTTATCAAGCTGTGTGTGTGTTTCTCAATTTTGTGTAGCATTTTGTTAAATGAATAACAGTACTTTTCAACAGGTTGGCAAAATGAATCATTTCAAGATTCAGTGTAAATCATTTTAAGCCCCGTTTCCACCGAAATTACCCGGAACAATTTGTACCAGGAACTTTTTTTACAGGAACTTTTTCCCCCAGACCTGCTACTGTCTGCGTTTCCACTGTGGTCTAACGTACCGTGAAAATTAGGCAAATTATGTCCGGTGATGTAGGACAGCGCGCGACTGCTCCTCCCAGTCAGAGACGGACAGTAATCATTTTTGCGCGACACTGTCTGCAACAAAAACAACTGGAGGAGATGCAAGCAGCGCTGCTTTTGCTGGTTATATTGGTTTACTAAAGAGGTGATTAACAAAACAACAGAAAAGAGACGAGCACTGATATTAAAGTGTATTCTGAAAGCTAGTAAAGCTAGATTTTAAATAAGACAACGTATGTTATAATCATCTATTACGGACATTGATCGTGAGATGGCTGAGACGAACGCGCGCCATCGGACAGAAAGCTCAAGACTGATATTTACCATAGATATTTACTGAACGCAGAACTAACCTCGCAAGACTTTTAAAAATGCTGGTTGAAATAAAATGCTGCGCGAGTTCAACCAATCAGCACGTTCAGCGCCCAAGTCCCACCCCCTAAAGTTCCCGAAGTACTACCTCGGGAGCAGGGCCGTTCGGAGGGGGAAATAATTACCCGGAACTTAATTTAGACCCTGGTTCCTGCGGTCGAAACACACAGAGTACCACCCCAAAGTTCCTAGTTCCTGGGGAAAGTTCCTGCGGTGGAAACGCGGCTTTAGACAGCTCTTTTAAATAATAATTCTGTCATCATTTACTCAATTTGTATGGAAAAAAAATACAATGGGGCCTATCAACTGTTAGGTTACCGACATTCTTCAAAATATCTTCTTTTGCGTTCAGCAGAAGTTCGTATATGCTTGGAGCAACTTGAGGGTAAGTAAATGATGACAGAATTTTTTTTGTTTAACTAGCTTTTTTTTTTTTTATATTACGCAGCAAGTGAACATTTTGTCCTCAAAGTTGATGTGTTAGAAGCAGGAAAAATTGGCAAACGTAAGGATTTGAGCAAGTTGTGGTGGCTAGACGACTGGGTCAGAGCATCTCCAAAACTGCAGCTTGTGGGGTGTTCCCGGTCTCAGGTGGTCAGTATCTATCAAAAGTGGTCGAAGGAAGGAACAGTGGTGAACCGGCGACAGGGTCATGGGCGGTCAAGACTCAGTCAGGATCAGGGTCAGGATCAGACCACAGATCTGTCAGGGTGCCCATGCTGACCCCTGTCCACCACCAAAAGTGCCAACAGTGGGCATGCGAGCATCAGAACTGGATCACAATGGAAGAAGGTGGGCTGGTCTGATGAATCACGTTTTCTTCACGTGGATGGCCGGATACACTATAGAAAGAAGGCAAGTCGTCAAAGGCATTGTGATGCTTTGGGTAATGTTCTGCTGGAAAACCTTGGGTCCTGCCATCCATGTGGATGTTACTTTGACACGTACCACCTACCTAAACATTGTTGCAGACCATGCACACCCTTTCATGGAAACGTTATTCTCTGGTGGCTGTGGCCTCTTCCAGCAGATAATGTGCCCTGCCACAAAGCAAAAATGGTTCAGGAATGGTTTGAGGAGCACAACAATGAGTTTGAGGTGTTGGCCTCCAAATTCCCCAGATCTCAATCCAATCAAGCATCTGTGGGATGTGCAGAACAAACAAGTCCGATCCATGAAGGACCCACCTCGCAACTTACAGGATTTAAAGGATCTGCTGTTAACATCATGGTACCAGATACCACTGCACACCTTCAGGGGTCTAATGGAGTCCATGCCTCGATGGGTCAGGGCTGTTTTGGCAGCTAAAGTGGGACCAACACAATTATGACTGATCGGTGTATATATATATATATATATATATAGAGTTTGCATGTAGCCTGTTGTGTATTTTTTGTATCTACTTTTTCTTAAGATTATTTAATTAAATTGTTTTGTTTTTTTTATGTTTTAGATCACATAACATATTTTTAAAACCTTATATTATTTTAAATACTACTTTTTCTACTTAGCTTGTAGTTGTAGTTCTCTAAAGGCTTTTAAGATTTTTTTAATTTTTTTTAGCTAATTAATGGCATAGTTGGTATCATAGCTACACTTTCTGAGTAGTTTTCCAACACTGGTCCATTCCATTTAAAATATTCCTTGTCCATATTCAAGAGTATACAGAACCAATTAATGTGTAATATGAGAGGAACATTGCCATGACATTTTCATGCAAACTGCTCACTCGAAATTAACATATTGTTTATTCTGCGTCTGATAAAACTGACCTCAGCAGCTTGCCCCCTTTTGAAAATAACTCTCCAGGCAATGACTCTTCACAATTAAAAATCCTTTATTTTCTTACATAAAAATAGCATTGGCAACATGTTCCATTGTTTAAGACAGAGCATTCAGCACACCCTGACCTCCTCATAACCTTTGGATAATACTAACCTTGCTATGCCTATTACATGATTTCCGATGCCTGATCAGTGCCAGGGTTTAAACAAATATGAAAAACGCTTTGGGCAAGGATGCCTTCTAAAACCTGAAGCACTAACCCCTCCGGTCACTCTTAGACCATATATATACAGTATAAGAAGCAGAAGAGTGACTGTGACGGAAGAATGATAGAAGAGGTTAGTGCTGCAGGTATATACATATACTTTTTTTCTGTTCATCATTTTCATTTTTGCTTTCGAAGTGCTGATGTTTTGATGCTGTTTCAATGTCTTTGTGAGTCCAATATGAGGTGAAATAAATGTCTGAGTGAAATGATTGTCTGCAGTCATATTGATCTAATAGTCATTCATCAGTTCTTACAAGCCTTTTATTGGCATCTGTGCTGTGGTTGTCCTCCATCTCCTATTCAGAAATTTTGCTGAATACTAATGTTACATAAGCCACAATAAAGCAGTGTAATATCAATACAAATAAACTGTGACTTAAGAGTTAGTTGCAGCTGAACCATTTCTGTAGAAATGAGTTTCAAAGATATATGTTTATACCTGAATTGGGTGTTTGCCTAAAATGTTACTGCTGGTGTCAAAGGTACAGAGTCTTTCTTTAAAAAAGTTTTACTTCTAAAGTCAATATGGAATTATATTTGCAACCCATTTTACTCTTGTAATGTCACCAAACATTGGAAATACATTTCTGCAAAACTCCAAACACGTACATATGCATAGGCCTACAATTCCCTACAGTTTCCAGCTGAAATGAACTCTATTGCAGAAAAACAACAACAACTTTTATTCATTTTCACAGAAATTATGATTATGGGAAGCAGATTATTGATTAATAAAAACGAATTTTGTGGTTCCTTGCACAAAACTATGTTATTACAGCTTTTACCATTGTGCATGATTTGTAAAGTAATATATTTTGATGTTTGCATCACATTACTATCTCCATATGTAAGCCTTTTCACAAGTACAAAAATTGGGAGTTCACTTGTGTAAGACCGCTAAATTCGTTCCAACGACGGTAACGATAGTAGTTGAAGGTCGCTGCGCGATCAGTGTTTTCAGATGGGCAGAATGGATTTAAATCGAATTTATCTTTAATCTGACTCCATTTTATCGTAATCTCGAATTTAGGATAGAATGCCAATTCGTTGTTTGGTCATTTATATTTAATAGATAGTCACACATTTAATCATTCCGTTTAACCCTTCGTTGCCATAATCTACTAGAGAATTATAAGTAAGTCAGAATAGATCGAAAATGTAACAATTTATAAACAGTCAGGTAAATGTATAGTAAAATAGTTTCAAATGGATGTATGTGATGATAAACTTAAACCCTTAATTGTACTGAGCATGTAAAGAATGTTACCTGAGAGAGAGAGAGAGAGGACAGAGCCAAAGAGCAGGCCCTAAGCAGAGAAAGGCAGAGAATAAAAGAGAAAGAGCCACCATTGTGATCTTCTTTTTATCTTGTTTCTTGACCATGTGACCAAACCCAACCGTGAGGCATTAAAATTGACCAATCAGATCAAACTTCCCCCACTGCACAGGTGTGACCCCTATTTGGCCTACAGGCCTTCTCTTTGTCTTTTGCAATTCCAAATGGCCCTTCTGATGGGGGTTGACAACAGTAAAGCAAATGTCTTTGTTCAATTTAAAATATCAAATGTCTTTGATTATTTTCAAACTTACACTTGCAATGCAGAGTGTTTGGGTACGAAGAGCTCAAACTACACTTTTAGCGCCATTCACCCGACATTTAATTTCCAAACTGTTGTGATACGACAACCAACATAATAAAACATTGCCATCCCACTCATCTCTTTCGGAACAAACTGAAAGTGCTTTTAGCGCCACTCTTAATTTCCATATACAACAACCAACATAATACAACATTGCCATTCACGCTCATCTCAGAACCAGCTGAAAGTGCTTTTAGCCCTACTCACTGCTTTTTCACTTTGCAAGTGACACGAAACGGGCAAGAAGCAACGTAGGGGGAGAGCAGGGCACAACCTAACGCTTTTTGAATTTCTCAGTTTGTGTAAATCCACTTGGGGTTCAGAGTATTTATTGTTTCCCACATTAATTGCACACATGTCTAGTACAATTATGTGGTTTTGTTTCATTAATACAGTGTATACTTTTTTCTTGATTTACCCCGAAAGAATGGAAGTGAAATGTGACAACATGCCCCATAGGTGGGGTACATTGTAACATGTGGTGGGGCTCAATGTAACATGACCAAATAGCAGCTTAAAATGTTACCTGATATAATCAAAAAAATATACAAGAAAAACTAAAATATTTTGTCAACAAAATGCAATTATTAACTTTTTAAAATAAAATAATGGCATTTTTTTATCATTAAAAATATAAGCATTTTTGAGTTTGACTACAAACGCATCGCTAAATACAGCTATACAGCATAGTTCAAAACATAATAATAATTAATATTATTAATCACCCTTTTCTCATGGTTCATAAATGTATAGAATATAATGGCATATTTCTAATAGGGGCTCATTGTAACGCAGTGTGGCAACGCACCCCATCTGCACAACTGGGATGTAAACCGCGGCTCGTGTCTTCTGCTGGTAAGATCAGCATTAAAGAACGATCTCAACTGTTAAAGGTCCCGTTCTTCGTGATCCCATTGTTCAAACTTTAGTTAGTGTGTAATGTTGCTGTTAGAGCATAAATAATACCTGTAAAATTATAAAGCTCAAAGTTCAATGCCAAGCGAGATATTTTATTTAACAGAAGTTCCCTTTCAAAGCCTACAGCGAATGGCTGGCTTGGACTACATCCTGGTACTTCCTACATTAATTACGTCAGTAGAACAGTAGAACAGACTAACCTCCGCCCACAAGAATACGCAAAAAAAGGGGGCGTGGTCTTGTTGCTGTCCCACGTGGAGAAGAGGACGTGTCGTGTGGAGAAAAGGAATTGTTGCGTTTGAGTGTGTTTGTCGCCATGTCGTCGAGACGCTGTTATTTTCATCCTGGAGTCAAATCACCTTTGTTTGGCTTTCCCAGGGACGCTGTAGAGATCATTAAGCGCATATATCTCCCGTTAAGAGGTGTGACCTTTCCACGTGCGCTAAGCTGCTGTCGAATCACAACACAGGAACCGTGCCACGTTCGCTAAGCTGCGGTCAAATCACAACACGGGAACCGCTGGCACAATCAGGTGCTCCCAAAGGTGCTCTATTGGGTTGAGATCTGGTGACTGTGGGGGCCATTTTAGTGCAGTGAACTCATTGTCATGTTCAAGAAACCAATTTGAAATGATACGAGCTTTGTGACATGGTGCATTATCCTGCTGGAAGTAGCCATCAGAGGATGGGTACATGGTGGTCATAAAGGGATGGACATGGTCAGAAACAATGCTCAGGTAGGCCGTGGCATTTAAACGATGCCCAATTGGCACTAAGGGGCCTAAAGTGTGCCAAGAAATCATCCCCCACACCATTACACCACCACCACCAGCCTGCACAGTGGTAACAAGGCATGATGGATCCATGTTCTCATTCTGTTTACTCCAAATTCTGACTCTACTATCTGAATGTCTTAACAGAAATCGAGACTCATCAGACCAGGCAACCTTTATCCAGTCTTCGACTGTCCAATTTTGGTGAGCTTGTGCAAATTGTAGCCTCTTTTTTCTATTTGTAGTGGAGATGAGTGGTACCCGGTGGGGTCTTCTGCTGTTGTAGCCCATCCGCCTCAAGGTTGTGCGTGTTGTGGCTTCACAAATGCTTTGCTGCATACCTCGGTTGTAACGAGTGGTTATTTCAGTCAAAGTTGCTCTTCTGTCAGCTTGAATCAGTCGGCCCATTCTCCTCTGACCTCTACCATCAACAAGGCATTTTCACCCACAGGGCTGCCGCATACTGAATGTTTTTGTAAACCCTAGAAATGGTTGTGCGTGAAAATCCCAGTAACTGAGCAGATTGTGAAATACTCAGACCGCAAAATTAAGCAAAATTGCTTAAATCACCTTTCTTTCCCATTCTGACATTCAGTTTGGAGTTCAGGAGATTGTCTTGACCAGAACTACACCCCTAAATGCACTGAAGCAACTGCCATGTGATTGGTTGATTAGATAATTGCATTAATGAGAAATTGAACAGGTGTTCATAATAATCCTTTAGGTGAAGAAAAATATACATATTTAAAACTTTATAGACTAAAATTGCTAACTTCCGGCAGAGTGCCATACGCATCGATTTACGACGAAAGAGATGGATGAGGCACTTATATGGACTTCATAAACAACTCATCAAGTTAATGCCATTATAATGCTTGGATTAGCCAGGACTTTTTTAATATAACTTTTATTTGTCTGAAAGAAGAATGTCATATACACCTAGGATGACTTGAGGGTGAGAAAAACATGGGCTAATTTTCGTTTTTGGGTGAACTAACCCTTTAAGTAATCAGGAAGTTTTGATTGTCACCAGGATTATGATATCTGCATATGAATATTTCTGACTTTTATACACATTTGCATGTGGAGAGGAGGTGTTTTTACACCTGAATGTGTGGATGCATAACATTGTTGTGGCATTTAGTGATTTTATGACCTGCAGATTCTCCTGTGAGTATGGGATTACCACGCCTTTGGTAAATGCGATATGGTCTACAAAATGCCTACAAGAGCAGTAGTCACCACATTGTGTGTGGCTAGCGTCCTCCAGCCTTTTCCCTCCCACAACGTCCCACATCATAATGTGTTACGGAGGCTGCGTTCAAGCATGACATCTGCTCGAGACACCCCATGCCCCTTACTCTATCCCGAGGCTGCAGGATACTGTGGCATATTGGCAAATGCTGCAAGCCTCGTCTGAAAGCTTTCATCTCTTGACAGCTGACAGCTGACATCCCGCCACAGATGTTACTCTTTGCCAGCCATAAATCATTCAATGAGACTTCAGCCTGCCATCATTTAAGTTATTATAGCTTTCAAACAATGTGGAGAGGTCATCTCCCCTAATCTCATCTTCCTCTGAAAGTCAGGCAAGATTTCAGCTCACTTTTTGGACATTAGTCACAGCGAGGGCCTTTTCAGCAAGTCGCCGATATTTCCGCCCGCCGTAATGCAGATATGCCACTGTGTGGCTGATCCTGATGAGGCTCGGGCTCCTGGTGATAGGTTGAGAGGCTGGATTTGATTGCTTGCCGCAGAGTCAGAGGGGCTTTGGAGGTTTCCACTTGATTAAACCCGAGCTTGATGCACTGAGTGCTTGCTTTAATTTAAAAGTGGCAAATAGGGGAGTGCTGCAAATTGTAATGAGAAAATAAAATGCATAGATACGAAGTAATTGACTTCGCCGATCATCAAAGAATCAGATGAGGTTTTATTAGTAGACCTTAATTGTACTTTAATTACTAAATTCAAATAAGGGACTCCTCGGCATCTATAGAAAGTGCAGAATATGCCAAATTTCTGAAAAGTTCAGTAATAGACTAGAGAGTGTTATATGACGAACAGCATCTGATTTAAGGACAGTATCAATGTCATTTTCACTTTCATTACTTCATTTAAAACTTGGATACAGCACAAATTGATGCCCTTATCCACAGCCACCAACAGGTGATATATCTCTTTATTCAAATAAGATTTCCTTTGGTCTTAAACTGCGTTTCATACAACACAGTAAAATTGCTTATATAATATGCACAAACACAAATATTTGGCCTGAGAAGAATAGTATAATATGTGAAATATTTGAAAGAATTCTCTCTCTCACCAAGGCTGCATTTAACATTTCATTTTTTTTTTTTCAATGTTGAAAACAGTAGTTTCATTTTTTTTGTGTGGGAATTGTAATACATTTTTCAGGATTCATTGATGAGAAAGTTCAAAAGAACTGTATTTATTTGAAATAGAAATCTTTTGTAATATTGTAAATGTCTTTACTGTCACTATTGATACATTTTTTCTGAATAGAAGTATTTTCTTAAAAAAAAAAAAAAAAACTTAACTATAACTAGTGTCATAACTATAACTTTTTATCAATAGTGTATTAAAAGCATGAAACAATAACATATATACACTGTATACACACGCACACACGCACACACACACACTAAGTGAGGACATACCATAGGCGTAATGGTTTTTATACTGTACATTCTATCCCCCTACACTATCCCTACCCCTAAACCTACCCATCACAGGAAACATTCTGCATTTTTACTTTTTTAATAAATCATTGTTAGTTGTAAAGCTATTTTAAATATCTGAATATAGCCGCGTTTCCACCGCAGGAACTTTCCCCAGGAACTAATTTGGGGTGGTACTCAGTGTGTTTCGACCGCAGGAACCAGGGTCTAAATGAAGTTCCAGGTAAATATTTCTCCCTCCGAATGGCCCTGCTCGCGAGGTAGTACTTTTTCAAAGTTCAGGAACTTTCGGGGGTGGGACTTGGGCGCTGAACGTGCTGATTGAGCTGGTTGAGCTCATGCAGCATTTTATTTCAACTAGCATTTTTAAAAGTCTTGCGAGGTTCGTTCTGCATTCAGTAAATTTCAGTCTTACTCTTTCTGTCCAATGGCGCATGTTGCCTCAGCAATCGCACGGTCAATGTCCGTAATAGCTGATAATAACATACATTGTCTTATTTTAAAATCTAGCTTTACAAGCTTTCAGAATATGCTTTAGTATCAGTGCTCATCTCTTTTCCGCCGGTTTGTTAATTAAATATTTAGTAAACCAATACATAACTAGCAAAAGCAGCGCTGCTTGCATCTCCTCCATACTTGTTATTGTTGCAGACAGTATCGCACAAAAATGATGACTGCTCATCGCTGACTGGGAGGAACAGTCGCGCGCAGTCCCACTTCTCTGGACTAATTTGCTTAAAGGGTTAGTTCACCCAAAAATGAAAATTCTGTCAGTAATTACTCACCCTCATGTTGTTCCAACCATGTAAGACCTTCGTTCATCTTCGGAACATAATTTAGTATATTTTTGATGAAATCTGAGAGCTGTCTCACTCCTCCATAGGCTTTCAGAGGGAATGAAACTTGATGGCCCAGAATAGTAAGTAAAAACGTCATTTAAGGAGTCCAAATGACTACAGTGGCTCTGTATTAAGTCTATCATGCGACGAAAATACTTTTTGAGCGGAAAAACAACAAAAATAACGACTTTATCCCACTATTATTGTTCAATTTGAGCCTCTGACGAGAGTTCGCGGGAGTGCCACGACGCATGCGCGAGAACTCGCGCATGCGTCGTGGCACTCCCGCAAACTCTCGTCAGAGAGTATATAGTTGCGGGAGTGCCACGACGCATGCGCGAGAACTTGCGCATGCGTCGTGGCACTCCCGCGAACTCTCGTCAGAGAGTATATAGTGGGATAAATAGTGGGATAAAGTCGTTATTTTTGTTGTTTTTCCGCTCAAAAAGTATTTTCGTCGCATGATAGACTTAATACAGAGCCACTGTAGTCATTTGGACTCCTTAAATTACGTTTTTACTTACTATTCTGGGCCATCAAGTTTCATTCCCCCTGAAAGCCTATGGAGGAGTGAGACAGCTCTCAGATTTCATCAAAAATATACTAAATTATGTTCCGAAGATGAACGAAGGTCTTACATGGTTGGAACAACATGAGGGTGAGTAATTACTGACTTTATTTTCAATTTTGGGTGAACTAACCCTTTAATCTTCACGGTACTTTAGACCGCAGTGGAAACAGTAGCAGGTCTGGGGGGGAAAAAGTTTGTGTAAAATAAGTTCCTGGTACAAATTGTTGCGGGTAATTTCGGTGGAAACGGGGCTTATGAAATATCTAAAATGTCCTCATATTTCATGTTTACGTCGTAATACCAGTGTAATACTCGTGTCATTATACAAATTTGTGTCCTCATAAATCACATATATATATATATATATATAAAATTGTTTCATACCTTTTTGTATTATTAATTAAAAACACATAAAAATCAAGCACAGTTTTGCTGGTCAAGTAAATGTAGATTGTTTTTAAGGTGTTTAGATATTAACATTGAGAAACCAGATCAAATACTAATTAAGATTTATAAATCTTCATTTCTCAATGAGCTGTCAATCTATCTTCCATGTTTTCGTCATACATAACTGGCTCCAGATTCTGTCTCCGTTTTTGAGGAAAATTGTCGGATGCACTCTGAGGTATAACGGACACACCTCAGTAAAGAGCTGCGGATGACAGATGTGTCATTGAGACAAATTATGCTATGAAGCCCGGAGTACTTCACACCTGTTCACAACGCTCAACACTTGTGCGCAGAATACACAATAGATCCACAGAATCCACAGCACAGTGTCTCCTGTCTGATGGTTCTCCACATGGTGGGTGTATCAAACCGTGAAGCTTGTTTTAAGCACGCTGCTTGTGTTCCTAGTATACACACAACAAGCTCGAAAGGATTCTGTACCACACCTCTAAAGTGGCATTCAGTGTCCTTCGCAGGTGTACAGCTACATGAAAGGTGAAATGACACATCCTTCAAACCAATCTGGATTAAAAGCTTGTAATGGCAGAGGTTAATTTCAGAACGACTTTTAAATCCTTGAAAATTTTCAATTTGCCATGGACAGTTGTCAGTACGTGAGAGTGGCTGTTGCATTTATTTTCCTATAGGTTTCACTCCAACCAGCGGTGTTCGAGTTTTAGTGTGGGGGCAAAAGGTAGGCGATTTTACTGAGCTCATGAATATTAATTAGCTTGCACTGACATTGCTAAGCAATCTTCCTAAGGGTCTTGCACACAGGATACATTCCTGTGTTACCATTCTGTGTAAACATGCACTAGATCAATGTCTCTGGTCATTTGCAGGTCATTCGAAATTCAAACTATTTATACCACACTCTGTTAAAGGCTGTCAAAGCCAAAACTGCACTCTGCTTAATACACACACAGGGAGCACACAAACATTTTTAAATATTAAAAATAAAAGGATTGCTCTCTGGAGAAGCGTTCAGTCTTTCCGCTCACAAATTTCGTCATGTAAATAGCGAATCTGCCATGGTGCAAGCGCAACTGGCTTTTAAAGGGAATGGGAGATGAGTTTATTGCACGTTATGCCCAAAACACACCCATGACTCATTAAGAGACTATAGGTACAACCCTTTTGGACCATGTGCCTGGCACGCTGATAGTTTTTTCCACCGTAAAACTAGCAAAAGTGGATTCGACATGCCCTAAGTGCTTCTGCGCCATGCGCTTCAGACCATGCACTCAGATCATTAAAATAGGGCCCTAAGGCACTGTTTTTAGTGATTGAAATACTGCTGTAGTGATTGCAAGTGCCCAAAACCTGCATTTTGTTGACTAATTTTTGTTTTTCTTCTTTTGAGATGGAAAATTGACATGCCTACTGCAGTTCTATGGATGTTTTGCCCTCCAGGTCTTTGCACCAGTCACGTGACTGAAAGCTATGAATTGTGTGCCAATGTTAAGGTACTGAACTGCAGTATCAAGCCAGTTTTACATTTGCTTAGATATTTTTAATTTTTTATATTAAATCACAGATAATTTGTATAGCAAATATGTAAATATTTTATAGGGATTTATACATTTATAAAGAAAATAATTTAAACTATTAAAATGTTCATTAGCACATTAAATGGCTATTTCACACGTTCACACTTACAAATAAGTCAGATAGAATAAATTATATGGGTATTTGGCGTGCTGTCTGAGGAGAGGGCTCCGAGCTCCCCCAGTATCACTGGCTGGGAAAGTAACCAGGTGAGTGTGAGGAAGACGGGGTGGTGGGGGGATGTTGAAAACTTGTTGAGGAACATTGGTGATTTGACTGTGTATTTATATAATCCTCCACTTGTGCTGATTGGGTAGACATGTTGATTACTGATTGCTAACAGCTGGTTGGAATGACATGATGATTGGTTAGATCATTTGAACGTGTTCCTCCCGAACTGTGTTAATACAACATAATTTCTCTACATAAATGTAAGCCTGGTCTTCTCCTGAACAGTTATTTGAATCAGGGCCATATTGAGGGGGACAAGTCCCACCCAATAATTGGAAATGGCCAAATTGCCCCTTGATATTTCAACATTATCTCACAACTAATTGGTACGTATTGTACGAGGTGGCTAATTCGTACAAATTTATACAACCTCACTTTTTGCTAAATCGTACGTATTTGATGAGTTGAACGTATGAATTTGTATGAATGACCTACCTTAAACCCCACTCCTAAACCTACCCGTCACTGGGGTTTAGACAAAACGTACAAATTCGTAGGAGTGAGGTCGTATAAATTAGTACAAATTAGCCACTTCGAATTGCCGGGAGATCGGCTCTCCATTACGCACCGCTCTGCTTGTTGTTAGGATGGCAGACAAAAAAGTTGCATTTGCAGTCTGCCTGCAGTCTAACAGCGCTCATCAATGTCAAAATGATGGCCAATCAGATCAAAGAAGGCTCACTGATGTTCACTGAAGATGAGTTTGAATCCCAAGGCAACGCTTTTAGTTTTTACAGTGAAAGAGTGTGTGCGTGGTAAGATGTAAGTAGCTAAACATTTCATATTTGACAACTGTTTTACGATGGATATGTTTAACAACTCACAGTTACATATAGTGATGCAAAGTACTCAACTTTTTTAATGTCATTTTACCATTTTGAATTGAAAATATGCAGTCATTTAAAGGATGTCATTCATAACAATGTGACGAGACAAGATTTTTTTGTGTAATTTTTGACATATTAGACATACTAACATGTAAGTGAATGTGTGCTTAGTTTTAAATAAAATATTATTTGCAAAGTGTTTAAATAAATTACTTCACAACTATATCGGCTATAATTAGACCTAGAACTTCTTTTACCGTTCCTATTTCTTCTTTGTTCCCTTTTAATCATTTAATTATTACATTTCTTTAAATAAAAAATAAAATAAAAAAAACGTTGGTCCCCCAATGTTCAAGATGGTTACGGCCTTGATTTGAATATAGCATAATATACATTTAGCACTATATTTTCTCATATTACAGTGCCTATATTCATTTTCATCCTCTGGCTAGTATCAAATAAAGCAGTGTAGAACTACAATTATTCATATATATTTAGCTAAAGACTGGCTCTTTGCAAGAAATTAGTATACTAGCCACGTTGTTGTGCGCATTCACAATATAATATCGATAAAGTGTCATAAACAGTCAGTTTGTCCTATGAATTTTTAAAACACTTATGTTAAAAATGGAGATAATGTACTAAATCAAGACTGACAGGCTTCATAATTTATAACATCAGTCTTCTGGAAAATATACTGCAGTCATGAACCAAGATGCTAGATCACTGACACATGAGCAATAAATGTGGGAAAAAGGCTTGTGCTGAACGTTATATTTATTCAGTATTATTAGAGTCGGGTAGCACTGCTGCTTATACTTAGAGTTTGGGATTTGAACAAACCTCTAACCCAAAAGTATTAAGCATGCATGTAACTTGTCTCATATCATTTGTGCTACAGACATGACGTGACCTGGAATCAGGAGGCTTGTTAAGAGAAGTGTACTACTACCTTGAACAAGGTATGAAACACATTTTGTTCTGTTGCATCTTAAAATGTGCACCCTTTTGCATTTTTGTCATTTTACTCAAATTGCGATACTTGTGCTTGTGTCGTCATGTACAACAGGTGTGACACCCACCCAGCACACATCCCTTAAAAACTGACACATCTGTTTAAGGTCACAGTTCTGTCAAAATGCACTCACCATATGGAACACTCTTATTGGCACACATAATATTTTAGCACTTGCAGCCTGTCAGCGACACTGATAGAGAAGTGCTATTCCTGAGGGTGCCACACAGATGGCTTGATCAATTTTACACGGTTTCTGCTATGTCGTCTACACATTGATGGTAAGTGGGTAACCTCTTTTTCCATGTTATTTCTCTTGTAGTTCACCTAATAGGAACATTTAAAAAGTGTAGGAAAACGTCTTGAGAAATCATTTCGTTTTCAATGTTTCTGTTTAATTGTAATCAGAAGTAATTAAATGCTAATGCAACACATCATACCCACTGCTTGTTATGCATGATGTTTAATGTTCTGTGTCTGCAGAATCAATTTGATGGCTGCCGTCCCACATGGAGTATTGGAATGAACTTAATCAAGTCATTTAATGCTCTAATTTCTCAAACCTGATTCGGTTGGCAGAAACCGAATGTTGCTTCGACTCTTAATTTCCATGACAAATTTGGGGTAGCAAGGTGGTCTTGCCGGGAATTCTGACCTCATTAGCCAACTTGAGAAAACTATGTTTTGCCTGCTTGTAGTAGTACTTGATAGACACCTAAAGAGTTATCGCAATTATTTGTGTTTTTCCCTGTTTCACCACCAATAGGCTACTGCTATGCAGGCAGGGCGTACCCACCAGTAGCAGGCTTTAGTTCACTGAAATTTCAAATTCCAGAGCAACACTTCAGTTAACGGTAATAAGTGTAAGATAGATGTGAGTAGCTAAACTAAACATTTAATATTTGACAGCTGTTTTACATGTTTAATGACCAAGAGCAATAATTAGTTATGCAAACTACTTAACGTTTGGCGGAACTGACCCTTCGCTAAGCCCCGCCCTTCTTTGTTACTGCTACAACGCCTGACAAGCTTTCGTGCCTGGCATGTCTATTACAGTATGTATGCGCCAGTGTCAAACATTCCCAAGGAGATAATTAGTCATTTTTGGCGAACGGGTGAAATATCTGAGAGAGCAAGACAAAAGGAACTGCCGTGTGCATTCGAGGGATATATCCACAACATAATATGCAACCGATTAGAGAATAATTTAATCAGAAATGAAGCTAAAGCCTATGTCCCAGCACAAGCAGCAGCCGCCTCATACGCTGACCATTCAAATTGGAAACACACAAATTGAAGAACAGCTATGTTCATGCACAGCAGGGTAAGTGAAATTAGAAAATTCTCTAAAAATTATAAATCAAACAGCTTATCCATAAGTCTTGTGGAATAAACACAAGACATAAGCCTGAACACTTTGCAATGATAACATTCTCCCGCTTATATTTTATATATATAGGCTATATTATCCCACACTGCTTGATCCACAACAATCTGATGGGGTATTTTGCACTGTAAAATCGTTTTCCCCAATAAGAATCCTCTGTAAAGTTACACTAAATGACAGAACACCGTCATTTATCCCCTTGGGTTTTAGGTTTTGGGAAGGGAAAAAAATGTCACCCCTGTCCAAACTTTTAGGATACCGGGTATCAGATTTGCACAATCCATAAGCACAATGCTCCTACATGTTCCCCTCACTCGAAAGCTTGACAGACCTTCCGCGCCTAGTTACGGTTGCTAAGCCACCATTGGCGTGTGGCGGTTTTTGGACGTGGCTTAGCGAAGGGTCAATTAATCATATTATTTGGGATCTACTCAACAAAATTGTGTTTCTCTTCTAAATGTGATTTCTTTGCTTTCATTTAATGTAATTCTCTAAAATGTGCAATCTACTAGATTATTTTGTGCCCTTGCTTGTGCTTACAAAGATACATAACAGCTACAAGTGTACAGGTGCTGGTCATATAATTAGAATATCATCAAAAAGTTGATTTATTTCACTTATTCCATTCAAAAAGTGAAACTTGTATATTATATACATTCATTACCCACAGATTGATATATTTCAAATGTTTATTTATTTTAATTTTGATGATTATAAATGGAGCTTGAGTGATCGAATGGAATTCAAGCGTAGTTCAGGCAGACCACTGATCGCTAAATGATGTCAGCTGACGCTCAGCTGATTTGTTACTCCACCTACTCTAATCAACTATAGTATTTAAGCTCATTCAAACTCATGTTCCTCAGTCTGTCGCACAGACATTTACACCCACCTCCACCCCTTCACCTCCTAGTATCTTTATTATAGAGTATTGGATTCTGTGTAGAAATCTATTGTCATCATTGTATCTCTTTATGTAAATACGTGCTAAGAAACTTTTGGTTATTAAGAAGGCTGGGGATTATGTTTCAGGGATGTATCTCAAGCTGTCTTGTATGGCAGCTCGAGCATCTTTGAGCCTAAGCCTTTCGCCAAATCAAAGATTGTCAATAAATTTCATTCTCAAAAGTGGTCCTGACTGAAATGGAGCTTGAGTGATCGAATGGAATTCAAGCGTAGTTCAGGCAGACCACTGATCGCTAAATGATGTCAGCTGACGCTCAGCTGATTTGTTACTCCACCTACTCTAATCAACTATAGTATTTAAGCTCATTCAAACTCATGTTCCTCAGTCTGTCGCACAGACATTTACACCCTAGAGATAATAGTCAGCCACACAGCCTACATGCGACTACTTAAAGTCTTATTCCTCACCTTGCTTTGCGTGACCATGGCGTGCTCCGATACGGAAGAACATGCCATCTTCTCTGTGGACCTGTCCGAGGAAACTCAATCTAACCTCGTAGACCTTGATGAAATATCCATAGAAGCCCAACCACCTCCAAGACGAAGCTCCAGATTAGCTGCAAAAACTTCATCTATCGAGGATTGGCCTATTGAGAAAATTCTTCCTGCACTTTATAAACGGAATATTCAAATTCCGCCAAATGCCAGTCATGAGGATCTATTCCAGCTCTTCTCAGAAACTGCACCGGATCAAGAGCCTATTTCACCATCAGAAGTCTCCACTCCACGACCTTCCGGACGGAAAGCGTCACAAAAAGGAAACATTCGTCAATCGAGTCTCTTTCAGCGCACATCTCCAAACAAACGAAGTCCTCCGCATCTCGTCCTGAGCCTCAGCCTAACGAAGCAGTCCTAAATGCCTTATCTTCAATTCAAAATGTCTTATCTAACATGGATGTAAGGCTACAAGCACTTGAGAATCAGCCACACACCACCTTTTCTCCGATTCAGAACGCTTCAGGAATTCACCATCAGGCGACGCTCGCCGGTGATTTTACGTCTCACGGAAGTCTCGAATTCCTGCCAAGAAGAACACTCAGCTCCGCAGTTCCAACAGCTTCACCTGGAGTGCCATTCTTCCCACCAGCCGCAGCAATCACTCCTCAGTTGAAGACTCAAATTCTGGCAGGTAACGATATTAATTTAGTAAAGATATTGTTATGCTCTGAATCTAGCGATAAACGAATCGTTGACTGTGGTGACGTATCTGTGATACTAAAAGAAAGTGACCCCAGACTCTCTAAGAGCCTCACAATGGCCGAATTTAACATTGCTTTTGGAGTGTTTAGAGACATTATTTGCGAAATTCAACCTGAAAGAAGGCAAGAACTGGACACTTACCTGGCTATAATTTCAGATCTAGCTATGTCCTACGGCGGTACGCTGTTTTACGACTATCACAAGTCTTTCTCTGCCAAAGCAGCCATGTATATTCAGCGTTTCAACCAGAGACTGGACTGGTCAGTTGTTGACTTAGCATTAATCAGCAGACACTTCACTGGGCACCGCACCCTCTCATGTTCGCTATGTGGTTCATTTTCTCACACGTCTTCCTTGTGTCCCAAAGTATCTATCTCGGCTGGCACTACTTCCAGGCCGGATGTCGGGGAAAGTTCTCAGCTATTGTGGCGACAGTCACCCAAAGACTGTTTGTCCTCGAAGAAACAGTCGTTTCAAGAAACAATAAAAGCTGTTCCATCTACTCCTATCAACACAAGTGAACTCAAGAAAGCTTTACAAAATCACCCTAACCGTTGTTTCGTGAGCTACCTGTTAATCGGTTTGCTGAAGGGTTTTTTTGCCGGTTTAGCGTTTCTTCCTCCCTTCTCGTATACATGTAGCAATCTTCAATCTGCTATCAAAGAGACTAATATAGTAGATCGTTTATTAGAAAAGGAAGTAGCTAAAGGTTACATGATCGGCCCCTTTTCTGAACCTCCTTTTAACGTGTTCCGTATAAACCCTATCGGTATAGCAACGCGAAAATACTCCGGTAAAAAGCGGTTAATAATAGATCTTTCTTCTCCTCATTCTAATAATGGAGTTAAAAGTATCAATAGCTTGATTCCATCCGAACCCTTTTCTCTTTATTATGCATCCATCGATCATGCCATTAAATTCATTAAAACTGCCGGCAAAGGTGCTTGGTTAAGCAAAGCTGATATAACCGATGCGTTTAAAATTATGCCCCTTCACCCGTCCCAGTGGCACCTTTTCGGAGTTAGGTGGCGCAATAAGGCATACTTCGCAGTTAGGCTTCCTTTTGGTTGCAAAAGTAGCCCGCACATTTTTAACACTCTATCTGAAGCTTTGTGCTGGATATTATCCAACAATTGTAAATTGCCGTTTGTGCTCCACCTACTGGACGATTTCTTAGTTATTGATTATCCACATTCTCAACCAAATCACTCCTTTCTTGCACTTAAACAAACATTTGCTAAACTCGGCGTTCCTCTGTCGGAAGAGAAAACCTTAGGTCCTGCGCGCAAATTAGAATTTTTAGGTATCATATTGGATTCTACCAATATGCAAGCCTCTTTACCTTTGGATAAATTAAATCGTATCAGAGAATTTATACAAGCTTTTCTGCTAGCTTCATCAGTAACCAAACGAGAACTTCTCTCTTTATTAGGGCACCTTAATTTCGCTATGAGGATTATTCCACAGGGTCGTACTTTCATTTCTAGACTTCTAGAAATTTCAAAATCAGTCAGTAATCTTCATGATTCAGTATATTTAGATGAAGGCTGCAGGTCAGACTTGGCATTTTGGGCCAAACTTTGCAAATCTTGGAACGGTTTGTCATTTTTCTACCATGATCATTATGAAACGTCCCCTGACCTACGTTTTTTCACTGATGCAGCCCCCTCCATAGGTTTCGGAGGTATATTTCAGAACCAGTGGTTTGCTGATTCATGGCCTATCGAAATTTCAAGTTTGCCTTCTGATCTCCATTCTACAGCTTTATTAGAACTATATCCTATTGTAGTTGCATCTATTATTTGGGGAGAACAGTGGTGCAGAAAACAAATTGTAGTGTTCTGTGATAATAATGCTACCGTTAACATTATTAATAAAGGACGCTCTTCAGTTCCTTTCATTAATAAATTCATGAGACGTCTTACCTGGTCATGTGTACTGGGTAATTTCACTTTGCGAGCAGCGCACATACCAGGTTTAGACAATAAAATTGCTGACTCATTATCTCGATTCAAATTTCAGGAATTCAGACGGTTATGCCCAGATGCGTCCCCTTCAAGCCTCCTCTGCCCTCCCTTCAGTCTAACAGTTCTCGACTAAATGACTCCCTAGGTCATCTGATATCATCAGCTAATCAGTACATGAGATTAGGACTGGCAAAATCCACATTAAAAACGTATGATTCTGCCTGGACTTACTATTCTTCATTCTGTGTTGCACATGCAGTTTCAACTGTTCCAGTCAATATTCCTGTTGTACGTGCTTTCATCGTCCATTGTTTTGAGTCTAAAAAATTGCAGCCTTCATCCATTAAAGCATTACTATCAGGAATTCAATTCCATTTAAGATGTTTGGTTCCCGAGACTCAAAGCCTTCTTAAAGACCCCTCCATCATCCTCCTCCTGAATGGTCTTAAAAAGGAAAGTCCAGCCATTAATGATAAACGTTTACCTTTCACACTTCCTCTAGTCCATCTTATGGTTTCTCAGCTGCGCACGGGTTTCTTTAGCCCATATACTAATGCACTCCTAGAAGCGGTATTTCTTTCGGCTTTTTATGGTTTTCTGAGATGTGGGGAATTTACTGCACGTTCAAAACATTTCAATCCTTCCCAAGACCTCTCATTAGAAGATATCTCACTTAAATCTAACTATTTTGAAATTCACCTTAAACACTCAAAAACAGATAAAGAAAAGAAAGGTGTGTTTGTAACCATTTCTCGTACTAATTCTGAATTTTGTCCCCTCTCTTCCATGGTCCGGTATCTGAACTACCGTGCTCTTGCACATTCCAACGAGCCTCTGTTTTTCACTGAGGATGAGAACATCATGACAAGATGTTGGTTCACACATCACCTACGTCTTCTTTGCCAACATTGTGGTCTCGCCCCTAACCTCTACACAGCGCACTCATTTCGCATCGGAGCAGCCACAACAGCTGCTTCTACCATCCCTGCTCCTATGCTCCAAAGAATGGGACGATGGACATCCTCTGCTTTCCAGTGCTACATTCGCCCAGGAACTAACGACATCTTGCAAGCACAGAAATCAATGAGTCACTATATTTAAATTTAGACATAAACTGTTATGATCAGTAATGACAATCATCATGTGTAAAAAAAAAAAAAAAAAAAAAAAAAATTAGTTTGTTGGGGGTTTGATAATAAATGCAGAGTTATCTAAGTATCAAGTGTAGTCTTGCTTATATTCTTCCGATCACGCATGATCGGATTCCGAATTTAGCTCAAGGAACCGCGTTCCATACCCTATTTGAGGTACGCTACCTCCAGTTGATATTGAGGAGCCGCGCTCCTCTTAGACACGCTGTCTCTAGTAGTTAAGTTCTGACGTATAGAATTTAACAACGTTATTGTGTTGGGGGATTATGTTTCAGGGATGTATCTCAAGCTGTCTTGTATGGCAGCTCGAGCATCTTTGAGCCTAAGCCTTTCGCCAAATCAAAGATTGTCAATAAATTTCATTCTCAAAAGTGGTCCTGACTGAAATGGAGCTTGAGTGATCGAATGGAATTCAAGCGTAGTTCAGGCAGACCACTGATCGCTAAATGATGTCAGCTGACGCTCAGCTGATTTGTTACTCCACCTACTCTAATCAACTATAGTATTTAAGCTCATTCAAACTCATGTTCCTCAGTCTGTCGCACAGACATTTACACCCACCTCCACCCCTTCACCTCCTAGTATCTTTATTATAGAGTATTGGATTCTGTGTAGAAATCTATTGTCATCATTGTATCTCTTTATGTAAATACGTGCTAAGAAACTTTTGGTTATTAAGAAGGCTGGGGATTATGTTTCAGGGATGTATCTCAAGCTGTCTTGTATGGCAGCTCGAGCATCTTTGAGCCTAAGCCTTTCGCCAAATCAAAGATTGTCAATAAATTTCATTCTCAAAAGTGGTCCTGACTGAACTGACAACTAAGGAAAATCCCAAATTCAGAATCTCAGAAAATTTGAATATTGTGAAAAGGTTAAATATTGAAGACACCTGGTGCCACACTCTAATCAGCTAATTAACTCAAAACACCTGCAAAGGCCTTTAAATGGTCTCTCAGTCTAGTTCTGTAGGCTACACAATTATAGGGAAGACTGCTGACTTGACAGTTGTCCAAAAGACGACAATTGACACCTTGCACAAGGAGGGCAAGACACAAAAGGTCATTGCAAAAGAGGCTGGCTGTTCACAGAGCTCTGTGTCCAAGCACATTAATAGAGAGGCGAAGGGAAGGAAAAGATGTGGTAGAAAAAAGTGTACAAGCAAATAGGGATAACCACACCCTGGAAAGGATTGTGAAACAAAACCCATTCAAAAATGTGGGGGAGATTCACAAAGAGTGGACTGCAGCTGTAGTCAGTGCTTCAAGAACCACTACGCACAGACGTATGCAAGACATGGGTTTCAGCTGTCGCATTCCTTGTGTCAAGCCACTCTTGAACAACAGACAGCGTCAGAAGCATCTCGTCTGGGCTAAAGAAAAAAAGGACTGGGCTGCTGCTGAGTGGTCCAAAGTTATGTTCTCTGATGAAAGTGAATTTTGCATTTCCTTTGGAAATCAGTGTCCCAGAGTCTGGAGGAAGAGAAGAGAGGCACACAATCCACGTTGCTTGAGGTCCAGTGTAAAGTTTCCACAGTCAGTGATGGTTTTGGGGGCCATGTCATCTGCTGGTGTTGGTTATCTGCTGGTGTTGGTCCACTGTGTTTTCTGAGGTCCAAGGTCAACGCAGCCGTATACCAGGAAGTTTTAGAGCACTTCCTGCTTCCTGCTGCTGACCAACTTTATGGAGATGCAGATTTTATTTTCCAACAGGACTTGGCACCTGCACACAGTGTCAAAGCAACCAGTACCTGGTTTAAGGACCATGGTATCCCTGTTCTTAATTGATCCCCGAGAGTGCCCTCGGTCAGGGAATAATACAGGGAGCAATGGGAAGAGTCCTGGGAGGCAAACAGGTCTACCTGTGCATCGCCGAACCGTTCCCATATCAGCTGGACCGTCTGGGGATGGAGTCTCCATTCTCCAGGAAGTGGCTGAAGCCGTGAGCGCTCGTCGGCTGCACGGTTCAGTTCTCCCGGGATGTGGACAGCATGAAGGGACCTCAGACGCTTCTGACTCCATAAAACGAGATGGCGGCCGAGTTGAGACATACGGCGGGAGCGTAGACCACCCTGGTGGTTGATGTACGCTACAACGGCCGTGTTGTCTGTCCGGACTAGTACATGTTGACCCATCAGCAATGCTCGGAAGGAGAGGCCCTGCTACCATCCCCTGGAAAGAACTGGAACCCATCTCTGAGTTGTCAGGCTGAGGAGCGGACTGGGCGTCATCCTGCAACCACCTCCACAGCGCGGCCCAAGTGAAGGCTTCTGCTGGGGCCGGGCGGGAGGGAGGAGGGCACCCTCGGCGGCAAGCGGACTGAGGCGACTGAGCCGGCGGCTGGTGCAGCAGCTGGCCGCCGGGGCAGTACGTGTTACAGCCTCAGTCTGCTATCGGGCGGCCGAGAACCGTTGGGCACAGTTCTCAGCCGCGCCGCCGAAGAGGCCAGCCTGGGATATGGGCGAGTTGAGGAGGCGGGCCCGCTCAACGTCCTCCACATCACCAGATAAGGCCAGGTGTCTCTCCCGGACCACAGCTGTGGACATCGCCCGACCCAGGGAGCGTGTGGCCACCTGCACCTGGACCAGTGGCGGCACGCAACTCATTGAGGAGCCCTGGGTCGGCTCCACTCTCGTGCATGTGCAAAGGGGCGGCGGCCTGCCCCAAAGCTCTGCAGGACCATGCCACCGAAGTAGACGAGCCCACAGGCTTGGGGGGTGCTTAGGATAGCCGCACCACGTCAAACCCTCCGTGGACACCGTAGTGAGCAACAGAGTGTTCAACAGTGGGGGATCCCAGTGTGCCGTCGGCCGTGGCCCCATCGAGGGCAGAGAAGGCAGAGGAGGCCACCAAACGGTCACGGAAAGCACGGGGACTTCCCGGACCGCGTGATCTCCTCATGCATCTTGGGAGCGAAAGGTATTGGGGGCGGGGCCCAACAGCTGTCAGGTGCCGCCCCCAAAACCAATCGCGCAACCACGAGCGCTCGTGACAGGGCGGAGTTCCACACCAGCCCGAGGCTCGCGGCTGTCCGAGTTAACATGGCTGTCAACTTTAGGTCGGATCCGGCAGCGCTGACACACCCGAAGGCGGAACGCAGCCTAATCGTCATCCCCAAAGGACTCTAGCCCACCTTGAGATGCGGCGATCGACATCTCGCTGCTATCTGGAAACGCCGCTTCAGTCCAGCACTCGCGGGAAACGATGTGCAAGAGGGGGGCGTGGCACGAGGAATGATCGTCGGGGTTCTTAATACCACGGCACCGCGTCTCACCGCATCTCGACCACGACATTGCGATGGTCACGTTCCCGCAGTGGGAACATGACACCTCCACAATCACTGCCCGAACGTGCTGAAGCACAAACACGTCGAACAGTGAATGTGCCCATCCATAGACAGCAACGGAGATCGATCGCACCCGAGATCCTCTTGGCTCCAAAGCAGAAACATAATGCGATGTTGCCTGCGTACTTCCTTATATACCCACGAGGTGGGGCGGAGTTACGCATGCAAATTCCGCATGCCCATGGCATTGGCACTGCCATTGGGCGCTGTTGAATTCTCGAAGGTAATTGGCTTCTAAGTGAAACCCCCATTCGTTAGTCACTAACGTACGTCATAGTGACTGAACGAAAGGGAACAACTGTTTACTTATGCATTTTGCACCACCATATCTTAACTGGATTATGCTCATTTGCACTGCCGACTGTATTTATAGTACCAAATGTTTACATTTGCATTTTGCACCGTACTTCTAACTGTAATATACAACCACTTTCCACTGCACTTTTACACTTTTTTTTGGATAGCTCTGTCCATAATTTATTGCACTACCTTAATCCACTGCTATATTCCTCATATTAGCGTAACATATTATTGTATACCTCTATCTGTAAAATTCTGTTTAAAGTAATAGCCATCTGTATATTATATTCATAGTACATATTCACCTGTAAATTCTGTTTATAGTAATAGCCATCTGTATATTATATTCATAGTACATATTCACCTGTAAATTCTGTTTATAGTAATAGCCATCTGTATATTTATTCACTGTACATATTCACCTGTAAATTCAGTTCTGTTTATAGTAATAACCGTCTCTCTATTTATACATATTTATATATATTCAGTACATTTCCATGTCCTGCACTTACGCAACCACTGTATATCCTGTACTTGCTGCTATTGCACTTCTGGTTAGACCTAAACTGCATTTTGTTGCCTTGTACTTGTACTTGTGTAATGACAATAAAGTTGAATCTAATCTAATCTAATCTAAATAGACAAATTGGTAACTCACTGATAGATACGATCTAAACCACTTTAATGCCTGTCCCTGAATACCAGTGTAATTTTGTAGACGATCTAAGAGTATTTTATGATCTGAATGCTGAATGATCTGAATGATTTTATGAATGCTGCACTAAGATCAAGTAAAACTAGTAATGAGATACAGCCTTGGTCAGCAGCTAAGAGTAAGTCATTTGTAATTTTAACGAGCGCAGTTTCTGTGCCATGATGGGCTCTGAATCCAGACTGAAATTTTTCATAGATATCATTTTCTTTTAAGTAAGAGCATAATTGAGCAGACACAATTTTTTTCTAGTATTTTAGACAGAAATGGAAGATTTGAAATAGGTCTGTAATTTGCCAATTAATTTGGATCTAGTTGTGGTTTCTTAATGAGAGGTTTAATAACTGCCATCTTGAATGGTCTTGGGACATGACCTAGAGTTAAAGATGAATTAACAATATTGAGAAGAGGCTCTTCTGGTACAGGTAACAACTCTTTCAGTAGTTTAGTTGGTATTGGATCTATCTATCTGTTGTTGGTTTAGAAGCAATGATTAGTTTATTTAGCTCTTCCTGTCCTATAGTTGTAAAGCACTGCAGTTGTTCTTCAGGGGTGATAATTGAGGCTGAATCGCAAAACCCTGTCAACGGTTGTACATTTATTATTGTTTTTCTGATGTTTTAGTGAAGAAATTCATAAAGTCATTACTACTAAACAGTACTGGAATATTTTGTTCAGTTGATGTGCGTTTATTTGTTAACCTGGCCACTGTACTAAATAAAAACCTGGGGTTGTTTTGGTACCATCAGTTTATGGTAATGCTCAGCCCTGGCTGCTTTTAGAGCCTTTTTATAACGGGAAGTGCTGTCTTTCCACGCGATTCTAAAGACCTCTAAATGTGTTTGTTTCCATTTGCGCTCTAGATTACGAGTTTCTCTCTTGATAGCGTGAGTAATATTGTTGTACCACGGTGCAGTACTTTTCTCTCTCACCTTTTTTAATCTGATCAGTGCAACCGTTTCTACTAGAGAAAATGGTGCTCATACTGCTAGTCTTTTCCTATAGTTAATTTGTGTGTTTGGGTACACTGAGCAGCTGAGATAAATCTGGTAGGTTATTTGTGAATTTATGTTTGGGAGAATTGTTCTTCCTGGTCTATATCGCAGAGCAGTATGTAAAATAGCAGCATTACGCAGTGTGCACGTTACAAGGTGGTGATGAGTGACATCATCACTTTGCGGTATGATGTCTGTATCAGTAGGATTGATTCCATGTGATATAATTAAATCTAGTGTATGATTAAAATGATGAGTGGGCCCATTTCCATTTTGCTTGACCCCAAAGGAGTTTAATAAATCTGTAAAAGCAACCCCTAACGCATCGTTTGTATTATCTAAGGAATAACATGCCTTACCTTAACACAGAATCGACCACAGAGGCCTGGGGTCAGCTTCCTTTGCTGTTTGTCCAGAAATGTACTAACATGTAATAAACATGAGTGGAATCAAATCACGTTTTCAGGGGAGCGAATTAGTAAATCGTGCACACAGTTAACTTTATTTTCCTTGCACGTCATGTGCGGGGCTCTGTAAATTAAGTAAATCTCTGTAAATCTCACACCCATCTGAACTTTCTATTCTGTAAATTATTTTTGCTGAAACTGTAGTTCCCAGCATGTTTTGCTTGGGATTTGATGAGTAGAATAAAATTGTTGATATTAAGTGTTATTTTATGTGTTTTTGGGCAAAATGAGAAAAGGGGGAGACTTTTTATTGTTTAATAGTGTTTCATGTTTAATTATGTTGGAATTATTAGAACCATTTAAATTATTCTGGGTTACCACAGTGGAGAAGAGCGGAGCAATTGCTTAGGCCGTGGACTGATACAGCATGCCATTGAAGAGCATTTCAAACTTAGGACTTGGCATGTTCATTATGTGCTATTGCTGGCTAAATAGAATGGAGGCTAGTTAGTACAGTCTTATAAATCAGTCAAGTGAGAACAAAAATAAAATAACCTTGTGTTTTGTGATATGATTTAGGCAGGATTTCAAGCCCCTCTGTGCACCCCACTGTTATTAAGGAGCCATATTAAAATCATTGTGAGACTAAATCAATTCGGTTACTTAAAATTACTTAATTCCATGATGTGAACAAATTATGTCATATAGATTAAATCATGTAAATCCAACACACCTTTTTTTTTTCAGTGCATTTTAAATTGAATATAAAACATTTATATGATTCACGTATAGGTAACTGTAAAATTTGACAAGACAAGACTCATTAACAAAGCTGTTTTCGTCATATCAGGCATATTCATAACAGTAAGTTATGCATGATTACAAGTAAACCAAACCTAACCGTAACTATAGTAAGTACATGTAGTTAATTAATATTACTCAGTACTTATTTGAGTAAATACAATGTGACCTTCAAATAAAGTGTAACCATATTTAATTTGAATACTTGTTTTTGAGTGTAGGCCTATTTTTCTTATCTTCCTTATTATAATTTTTTCACTCATTTCAATGCAAATCATAAAGCACTCTGGGATAACCTTCTCTGCAAATTATACATGCCTTATAATTCAGCCAAAACAAATTATTTTAGGAGGCAGCATAGTTAAGATGCCTGCCTTTTGGAAATGCTTTTGTGTTAGGAGTGTGCCATTAAAAAATGTCCTCAAATGTAAATTGAAATTGACTCTACACTTTCATTATTTGTGTTGCCTACTCATCCTTTTACATTTTTGCCAGGTCTCATGCTTTGGTTTTAGTCAAAAAACTATATATATCCTGCAGAATTTGAAATGGTGCCATTTCAGCTGGAATTGCATGTATCATTAAAGTGAACTCTATTAACCCCACTTGCACTACACAGACCCACGCCAGATTGAGATCAAATACCCCACATAAAGTCTCTCTGACCAGGGACAAACAGTCTCAAAGGAAAAAATTGCCGGAGCAACTTTTATCTTGCACCGCCAAAATGATGCTCTTGTGAAATTCTGGAAAATCAGAGTCTGTTCCATGAAAGACAGAAAATGATATGGGCACTTACACCCTTTCAAACTTTCCACAGAATATAATAATAATAATAATAATAATAATAATAATAATAATAATAATAATAATAATAATAATAATAATAATAATAATAATAATAATAATAATAATAATAATAATTTGTTACATTTATATAGCGCTTTTCTAGGCACTCAAATCACTTTACACCAATGTGCAGCATCCACCTGGATAATGCGACAGCAGCCATATTGCGCCAGAACGCCCACCACACACCAGCTTATTGGTGGAGAGGAGAGAGAATGATGAAGCCAATCAGTATATATGTATATGGGGATGATGAGGAGGCCATGATGGACAGAGACCAATGGGCAAATTTGGGCAGGATGTCGGGGTTACACCCCTACTCTTTATTAAAGTACAATCTGGGATTTTTTATGACTACAGAGGACCTCGATTTAACGTCTCATCTGAAGGACGGTGCTTATCGACAGTATATTGTCCCCATCACTGTGCTGGGGTGTTAGGACCCACACAGACCACAGGGTGAGCCCCCCCTGCTGGCCTCACTAACACCTCTTCCAGCAGCAACCTAGATAGATAGATAGATAGATAGATAGATAGATAGATAGATAGATAGATAGATAGATAGATAGATAGATAGATAGATAGATAGATAGATAGATAGATAGATAGATAGATAGATAGATAGATAGATAGATAGATAGATAGATAGATAGATAGATAGATAGATAGATAGATAGATAGATAGATATACTTAATAGATATTCATAGAGACTTCCATTACTTTAAAGATTCTTCACTCCATTCACGCCCTTCTGGTCACAAGAGTACACTGGTTTACTCATCTCACACCCATCTGAACTTTCTATTCTGTATTTTCAATTACCAGCCCACCTCGCTAAGCTAGTTGTAGTTTTGTACCCTCGTTCAGGTCCACTGGGCAATTATCTGGACGAAGTTGTGCTGCTCAGCGATGATTACTCCACACTTATTCATTGAGGAGACCTCAGCGTTCTGCTCTACAAGTATTCTCTAACACATCTTTGATCTTGCTGAAAGCTCTCGCCTCAAAAGCCTGGCAAACAAACTTGACCTGGTTCTTCAGGAGACGTGCCTCCCCTGAACACACTGTCGACCTTTGCTCGTTCACCCCCCGCCACTTTAGTCGTACACCTACTGCTGTTACCTTTTAGAGGAAAAGTCCATGTTCACCCACTTCTTTTCTCCTTTTTCTTCCATGGTTTCTGTCTGCTCACTCACACAAACCTGCAGGCTCTGTGCCCTGAACACTGGCCTCTCGCCGTCTTGTAGGTTTACTTTTTTCGTCACTCTAAATAAATAGAAATATCAAGATTAAGTTCATGACATAGTCCGTCAGATTCAGACACACTGGCACCAAAAAGTATTTGTATAAAATGTTTTTTTTTTTTTTACATCAAATCTTTATTTAAATCTTGTAGCCTGAGTAATAGCAGCAATAGCAAAAAAAGAATATAAAAATTAATATATCAGGCATAACATTATGTGTTGGTCCCCCTTTAGCTGCCTGACCCATCGAGGCATGGACTCCACTAGACCCCTGAAGGTGTGCTGTGGCATCTGGCACCAAGATATTAGCAGCAGATCCTTTAAGTCCTGTACGTTGTGAGGTGGGCCATCCATGAATCGGACTTGTTTGTTCAGCACATCCCACAGATGCTCTGTTGGATTGAGATCTGGATAATTTGAAGGTCAATTAAACACCTCAAAGTCGTTTTTGTGCTCCTCAAACCATTCCTGATTTGCTTTGTGACAGGGCTCATCTGCTGAAAGAGGCCACAGCCACCAGGAAATACAGTTTCCATGAAAGGGTGTACATGGTCTGCAACAATGCTTAGGTAGGTGGTACGTGTCAAATTAACATCCACGTGGATCGCAGGACTCAAGGTTTCCCAGTAGAACATTGCCCAAAGCACCACACTACCTGGACACACTGCCACACACACTGGACCACACAGGCCAGCCTTCGCTCCCCACGTGCATCAATGAGCCTTGGCCGCCCATGACCCTGTCGCCGGTTCACCGCTGTTCCTTCCTTGGACCACTTTTGATAGATACTGATCACTGCAGATTGGGAACACCCCACAAGGGCTGCAGTTTTGGAGATGCTCTGACCCAGTTGTCTACTCCAGTGGTTCTCAAACATGTCCTGAGGACACCTCACCAGTGCACATTTTGCAGGTCTCCCTCATCTAACACACCTAATTTAAATCATCAGCTCATTAGTAGAGACTGCAAGACTTGAATTGGGTGTGTTAGATGAGGGGGACATACAAAATGTGCACTGGTGAGGTGTCCTCAGGACAGGTTTGAGAACCAATGGTCTACTCTTTGACACATACTGTATGTAGGTGGTCATAATGTTTTATATATATATATATATATATATATATATATATATATATATATATATATATATATATATATATATATATATATATATATATATATATATATATATATATATATATATATTTGATATTTGATTTGAAATCTGTTCTTTTATGCAACTCATATCACAATTTCAAGTAGTTTCTTTCTGTGACTCAGGATGTTATACCTATGTAACTCATACAATGTGTACAAGAGTGTCACATTTTTTATATATATATTTTTTTAATATAATATTTATTTTTATTTCATGCGACATCCACTATGTAGTAAATAGTGAACGAGTGCATGAGTCAGCGGTATTGGACACAGTATATATGCATGAATGAGTAAAATGTCTCTGCCGCTTATGTTCCCGACCCTCACGCATCTTGTGAGATCAGCACTGCGGTGACATGATGAATGTAAGCAGAATTCAGCAAATGTCCAGTTTTGTCTTAGTATGAGAAAGTCCCTTAGCATTGTGCTGATGCTTACATCATTATAGCAACTGATGTAGATACACAACAAACAGTTCAGAATTCATCAAAAATGACTGTCAGTCCTTAAGATCGGATTTGAACACCCAGATTGTATTTGTGTGCAGTGTGAACAAAGCCTTAAACCACACTTAGGGCATTTTTACACCAACAGATTGTTTGTTTTGTTCTGAAACAGGGAATTAATTTGTAACAATTTAGCATTTTCTTCTTGGTTCGGTTCGCTTTCACAAGGCAACCTTTCAAAGCATACCAAAATGTGTTCACGCAAGTCACATGCAAGTATAACTGTCCTCTTATTGGTCAGAGTTTCCTCTGCATTATTGTCCACAGAGCTTATTGTGGCTTTATTTGTAGCACACGCAAACACTATGGGTATGTTCCATTCGACCGTAAGTGGACTGCGAAGTGGACTTCAGAGGGTATTCCGCCATCTTAAGTGAGATTCCAATCCAAAGGGAGCGAACATGTTTAGTCCGAAGGGTATTGCGTAGGGAAGAAGGGAACATCAATACATCACTTCACAGGAAGTAGAGAGTGAAAATCACCCAACTGTCTTTGCGCATCGCATGCATCACCTGTCTGAACTAATGATGGTGCAGAGCCGTTGGTTGGAAGAGTTTTTAAATAGCTCTGCGATGGAGGAGTTTACATATGCATTTGAATATTCATAGTTATTAAACAAACTAGAGTATTTATGAATGGTTATGGCAATAACTGTTACATTCGTATATTATATTTTATGAATATGTAAACAAATTAAAAGTGTTGAGAAGCACCTGAGGGCTGTCATTTTTTATATTTTACTTTATTTACCTCAGGAATGTTATATGCAGCTGCACTTGGGAAAGAAAGCGCACGAGATGAGACTGCTACAAAGACCATTGATTAAGAATAGCCTACATTTATACATAGTTAACCAAATCAAAATGTATTTTCATATTGAATGACAGGTGCAGCTTCAAATCTGTTCATAGTCAATACAGGTAACTTATAAGTAAACTAATACAATTTATGGACAATGTTTTGAGTATATTTTTTAGATACATACTGTGTGTTTTGTAAATGTATATGCTTATTATATGGTTTTAAATTTGAAAGTAAAGTAATTTACAATATTAATTTATGTTATATAATAATCTGCACCCATCTTTGCCTTTCTTTGATGACGTTGCAGGGCGTTCCAAATGAGCGATTATTGTCAGCGAAGTCCACAGCAGTGAACAGTGCGTAGGGACCCTGTCGTATGGAATGCACACTATATGAATGTAGCCGTCATTCCCTATTATATACTAAATTCACAATACTGCTGCAAATTCACACGCACTCTCTCTGATTCTCCTAGCACTGTCTAGAGGTTAACAGTGTCAAGACACATGCAAACACTATACAAATGTAGCTGTCATTCCCTGTTAAATTAAATACTACATTCGTATTAATACTGCAGCAAATTCAAATGCGCTCTCTCTGGATCTCCCAGCGCTTTCTAGAGGTTAACAGTGTCAAGAAGACAAACACAAACACTATGTTATAATGCAGATACACTCTAAAAAAAAAAAGGTTCTATATGGCACCAAAAATGGTTCTTGGCTCGTATTCATAGGAGAACCTTTTTAAGTGCTATATAGCACCAATTTTGGTGCTTGATACCCCTTTTCCACCAAAGCAGTGCTAGAGCTAGATTGGAGCCAGAGCCTAGTTCCAAATCGGTTCTTTGTGTTTCCACACCCAAAGCCCCAGCTCCGAGCCAGGAGAAGTGGTTCTTAAGTAGCACCAAAACATTGCTGGGCTAGAACAGGGCTAGAAGTAAGAACCGATTATGTCAGGCGCTGGGGGCGGGGTCAACAAGACGAACACAGACTTGAGATCCGCCATTGTTGAAATAGCAGCTAATGGAGCTAACAGCTGCTGCTCGTTTGTAATCTCCGTCTATACAAATGACGGCGAACTGCACGAATGCGTTGGATTCGCTGTGTTTTCGTTGTGTTTTGATGCCGATGTAGGATCGTAAAGCCATGTGAATCAATAGTAACGCAACGTTTGCATTGTTGATGGAAGGCTTGTTGGCAGTGGTGCTGTGCAGAGACCGATCGCCGTATGATCACGAGTCCAGCGAGAGCACATGACTCCTTATGCTTTTGATTCACTCATGCGTTTTTTTAAATATTATACGTGGATCGGTCTTCGCAGCGCCGATGCATCTCAAACAAGCCTGGTGTGTGTGTGTTTCCCGCTAGCGTTGCTGAGAAAGATGAGACGTATACAGTGACGTAAGACCTGGCTCTGTTGTGGCTCTCTAGCCTGTGGAAACGCAAACGGTTCTTAGCAGCTCCTCAGTTGAACCAACTATGAACTGGGACTAGCTCTGGCTCCGATCTAGCTCTAGCACTGCCTTGGTGGAAAAGGGGTATCAGTGGTTCTTCAGCGGTTCTTCAGAGGTTCTTCACCGGTTCTTTGACTATGGTGCTATATAGCACCGCTACCATATATAGAACATGTTAAGATATGGTGCTATATAGCACCAAAAGTGGTTCCCCTATGATTACAACGAAGAAACATTTTTGGTGCCATATGGAACCTTTTTTTTTTAGAGTGTATAGAGCAGGAATCAAGGCTTCATCGTGACAGCATTCTCACACAGAGAAGCGCAATTACACAGCATTTTAAGATGAAGAGGTGCTCTTTTGGTTTTCAACTGTGATAACTAATGTGCTCACTCGCAAAATCCGACACTACTGCTTTCTATATAGCACATTTCCCATTATGAATTATAATACCATTTGGTTTGTTGTTCCGTTGGGTCGAATTGCTTTTACACCTCAAGCAAACCGTCCCAGAGTCCGTTCATCCCAGTGTTCACATATGCCTAAACGAACTAAACCAAGGGACAAAACGCACAAAGTTCCGAAACAAACTCTCAAGTATGCAAACACCCTTAAAAATGTATGAATGGACCATCACAATAAAGAGTTAACAGATATTAAGCAGACAGTCTACTGATAATCTAATGGGAGTTAGTTGCAAAGTTACTTACAGTCAACAGAATGTTCAAAAGTGTTGCCTAAGGATCAAAGAAAGATAGCATGTATGTGTGGATTAAGAGGTATTTTGTGGTAATTATCATGAGTAGTATATAGCCTAGTTTTTTGGAAATGATTTTGTTTGTTGTGGATGGTTTATCGTTTTTTAGTTACTAAGTGAGTTACACTTTATTTTAAGGTGTCCTTGTTACAGTGTAATTAAACATTTAAGTACTGAATAATATTAATTAACTACATGTACATGTCAATAAAAATGTTTTAATTTGCTCATTGTGACTCATTTTGCCAGCACAGGTCACAAATATGTTTGTGAATATAAAAGATCTGCAAAGATTCAAATATCAAAGTGCACAATAAATGGAGTTATTGTCTCCCATTTGCCACTTATTGTCTCTAAACTGCTTGAAATCAGTCGTCGGTAATTCCAGTTTTACTTCCAGCACAAACCTATGTGTGTTACAAATTTGCACAATTCCAGCCTATGGTCTTCTACTTTAACCTGTAGTTGTAGCTGAAGCTTAGAGATGAGGGGTTTTAGAGAGACTGAATCCTTTATCTCACCATTTCAGACACAGTGAGAAAAGAGGTGATGGTGTAGTCGGAGGATAGTATAGGAGACCTCCAAAACTAAATTAGGAAGCTTTAAAATAGCATAATAGGGGCACTTTAATTACCTCATTTGCATATTACCATATGAGCATGCTCAATTGCACTTTCTCATTTACGCTGCATATATAACAAGAACTCTTCTAGTTGTCCTCCTACTTTTTGACATAGCATGGTGGATGTGCATTTTTCTGGAGTTTGTATTTGAAGAGTTTTATTGTTGGTGTAGTGTTAATTCGAGACGAGATGATGACGAGACTGCACCAATGTCCAAAAACGCTGACTAAGACTAAAATAACATGCATTATTGTTGATGAAAAAAGACAAGACTAAAATGTTTTGCATAAAATAAAAACTAAGATCAAATCTCTCTTCAACACTGCGGACAAAAAATATTGGGGAAAAACCCCACCAACCTTAAGGCCTGTACACACCGGTATGAATATCGTGTGCTCTTATTGCCAGCGTTTTACAAGACCTTTTTCGATGCATATTGAGTGTTCACACCCAAGAAAAATCATCCTGGTGTGAACAGGCCTTTAAGCGACATCTAAAGGCTAACCACCCACACGCAGGGTTGCCAACCCTCACACATTTGGCATGAGGCACATGCTTTCAGGCTGTCTCACGCTCTCACTCTGCCCAATTAAATCTCACGACAAATTGCCAAACCTGCTTTTGCTATAACAAAGTCTAAGCTTTTACATGTAAAAAAAAAGTTTTAATACGCAATTCAAACAATAAATACCATTTTGGCGCATTTAATGTGGCATAACAGTAAAAGCCAGAGCAGAGTTGCGACATGCTTTCATCTCGCGGCGGCGGGCGCGGTCACGTGGTTCATGGAGCGCTCAATACTTGTGACTGTGACAATGCATCTGAATGACTTAAGCGGATAGACAACAGCTTCACTATACAGGTGTTTGCAGCAATTTTTGATAAACAGTACAGCATAGTGTGCATTGATTATTACGTCAACCACATTTACAGTATAATTTTATTATGGAGATGCAACATTGTTACAATTAATGTTAATGTTTTTCTTGTATTTAGCCCTCAGGTATTCCTTGGTCAAATGTGACCATACACCTATTTTTTTTTAATCAATAGCCTATATTCAGTCCCTCCAGAAAAACGTGATTATGCGATCGCGTGATTTAACGCACAATCAGCCAAAGTCCGCATATTTATGCGGGGGCCGCATTTTTTCAAATTCGCCGCACTTTCGCCGCATAAATTGCCTATTTCCGCGTGCAAAATATGCGGGGCTAGCATGATTTCATAATCCCCGCATTTTCGTTACAAAAAAAGTCATATATATATTAGCAGAAAGTTGAAAAATGTTAGTTTACTTCACACAAGAGCCGCCATTTCCGCCTATTGCCATGGGAACGTTTTGAAGTGACGTAATTACCCGACGTGAACGTCATCGAAAAGCTGCAAACCCCGTGGAGAAACATAGATATCGGTGAAACCGTGATGAAGCGCAAACTCCCATCTGCCAACAAAAATAACAGCAAAAGACAGCGCAAAGCAGTTTCCCGGTGTGTTGACCGATTTCAAAACACAGAATCATGAAGCTTTGAAGCGTTATGAATCAATGAGTCGATTCAGCGGTTCGGATTGCCAGTCACGTATTCCAGCAGTTTGACACGCGATCCGAATCATCAATCGACTGATTTATAGCATCATGATGCTGTGTTTTGAAATCGGTCATCACTATATTAGTCGTTATATCAAATGTCTGTTTTGTATAGCTACCTCTGTAAAACAGGAAGTTATTTATTCATTTTTCAAGTTGTAGCATATTCCTTTTGTAAAGCTACAGAACTTGTTTGACTCAATGTTTTGTCAATTTGAGCCATGTGTTTATTAAGGTCTTCAATAAAACAAGATGGGAACTTAAATATTCCCAGCACTTTCTGTGATGTAGTGCTTTTTTTCTCTTTTTCATCAAACCGCAATTTTTGCAAGTTCCCGCAATTTCATCGCATAAAATTGCATAAATATCCCGCATTTTTCATCGCATTTTTTAAGAAAACATGCCGCATAATCAAGGATTTTTGCCCGCAACAATCACAAATAAAAGCCGCATTTTTCTGGAAGGACTGTATATTTTAGTTCAATAATATTTATTGAATATTTTGAGGAGATCTTTTGGTACTAAATACTATTTGTGCAATAATTATGGTCCATTAATGACCACTTCAAACTTTTTCTTCTAATATTTTGTATTATTTATGTTCCCTTTCAGTCGGTCACGTGCGGCGTACGTCGGACGTCACCGACGAATTGGGATCACTTCATGGAGCCCCTATCAGCTTTGAGATATAGAGAACCGGCCAATGGGCCATTGGCGTGCGAGATTTGCATCTCGCTCTCCGCCCCGCACTGCGGGTATAAACAGGAAGCGAGAGCAGCGCACTATTGAACGGCGTTGATGAAGCAAGACTGCGTTTCTAAAAGAGAGCCTATCTACAGAGAGAGATACTCCAGAGAACGAGAGGGACGCTTTGTGTTGGCGAAAAGGCACAATCAGCGTGACCACGTGCTCACCACTGCATAAGCATAACAAACTGCTGTTCTCACAGCAACTGTCGGTTTGGTGAGGGTGTTTGTCTCAGTGAGTGCAGACACAGGACTGCACTATCTCCTGTGTGCTGCCGCGGTCTTCCCCTGGGTGCTTCAGCAGTTTCCTCACAAAAGAGCAACACGGGTGTGACACTGTTTCTTTTTCAAGACGTCATTCCACCGTGCATTTCTGGATGTGGTTGTTTCCTGTCCTGACGGCCACGATCCCTCTCGTATAAACATGTTGAGACTGCAGTCGTGGGTGATCCGTGTTCTCACAGGGGAACGGGATCACGACGCGCTGTTCGTCTTACCTTCCGCGTGAGAGTTTGAGTGTTCAGTGCACCGTGTGCCGTCTAGCTGCCGGGTGACAGCGTGGGTTGCTACGGCAACCCAGCGTGCATCGCTCGGCGCCGCAGATGCGTGGTCGAGACTATGAAACCTCAAACGTGGTTGAGTCCCTTCGCTTATACCCCGATCTAGTTTCTTTTCTGGTGCACCAGAAAAGGGACTACTTTGGCTGATAAGCCTGGGTGACCTGAGGTTTACAGTGAGGCTTCCCCCACCGTGTACATCTCCGTGGGCCCCCCACTCCTCTATCGCATCGCAAGCATGTTGAGACTGTGTTCGTGGGTGGTCTATGCTCCACGTCAGCGCGTTGTTCATCTTGCCTTTTTCATAAGGGCTTGAGTGTTAAGCGTGCCGTGTGCCGTCTCACGGCCACGCCCACTATCTCAAATGCCCGCTGGTAGCTTACAGATGGGATTGCTGGTCCTTAAAAAAAAAAAAAAAAGGATCTAGCATTTCATTTGGGGCTCTGGCAGAGGACAGTTGAGCTGCGCACAGCTCTGGCCCTTGGCCTGACGATGTCCACCCTGGTCCAGAAATACCATTGACCCGGATTTGGTCAGGAGCTGCTCTTCCTCCGGAGGAGGGCCGGGTGGAAAACCATTGGTAATTCTGTTCTGCCACTGGTGTTAAAAACAGCCAGTGATACCCAAATTCTTAAGAGCAGTTCCAATACCTCAGGGTCTCGGGAGTTCGGGAATGGCAGCGTGTGATGCTGCAAAGCTTCGCCGCTCTCATTCCCCTCCCCACAAGAGGGTGAGAATGGCAGTGTGTGTGATGCTACAAAGCCTCGCCGCTCTCCTTCCCCTCCCCACAAGAGGAGGAGACTAATGGCAGTGTGTGACACTACAAAGCCTCGCCACTCCCATTCCCCTCTTCTCAGCGGTGCGAGGATGACAGTATGCGGCGCTATACCTCGCCGCTCTTGTTCCTCTCTGAGGAAGGAGGTGAGGCAGGCCGTGTGGCGGGTTATGGCCGATCTTGGATCTGCAAATTCTTGAATCGGTCCCTTAAAGAAATGCCGTTCAGAATGCTAAATGCAGAAATGCATCTTCAGGTGCATCCATCCCCAAAATTGGTTAGCAGCGATCGCCTGAAGGACATGTACTTTCATGTCTTGGTTTTCCCTTGACGCAGACCGTTCCTACTCGTTGTGTTCGAGGGACGGGCACATCAGTACAGAGTCTTACCCTTCGGGCTGTCCCTGTCGCCCCGTGTCTTCACGAAAGTCGCGGAGGCGGCCATTGCTCCCATGAGAGAGCATGGGGCACCTCAGCCAGTTGGGGTTTCGGGTCAAGGGAGAAAAGAGCAATCTCTGCCCCACGCAGAGGATCTCTTTTCTCTCTCTTGGGACTTAACTCTGGTGCTGACCGCACTACAGAGAGCGCCCTTTGCGCCTTGCAGTCAGCAGAGTTGAAAATCCTGTCTATCAAGAGGAAGAAAAGCCTCTATCAAGAGGGTAGGGGACCTGCAGGCATTTTCGGGCGACGAAGCATGCCTGGAGTTCGGGCCTGTTAACTCTCATGTAATCCTGAGACCCCGGCCTGGATATGTGCCCAAGGTTCCCACCACTCCCTTCCGGGACCAGGTGGTGAGCCTGCAAGCGCTGCCTTCGGAGGAGGCAGACCCAGCCCTAGCTTTTCTCTGTCCGGTCCGTGCCCTGCAGACTTACATCAACAGAACGCAAAGCTTCAGGACCTCAGAGCAGCTCTTCGTCTGTTACGGAGGACAGCAGAAGGGAAAGGCTGTCTCCAAGCAGAGGATGGCCCACTGGATAGTGGATGCCATCGTCTTGGCGTATGAAACCCAAGACGTGCCCTGCCCGTCCGGGTTAAGAGCCCACTCCACTAGGGGTGTTGCTTCTTCCTGGGCGTTGGCTTGTGGCGCCTTGCTGACAGATATTGTAGAGCTGCGAACCTAACAGGTTCGCTAGATTCTATAGCCTGCGTGTAGAGCCGGTAGCTTCCCGTGTGCTTGATTCTCATAGTCAGTAACACCATAGTACCCGTTCTAGTGTCGGCTTGCTGCGCCATTCCCTTCCCCATGGAACAGATACGTGCGCTTATCTGCTCCAGTCGAGTTCCCCTAAGGTTAGGCGAACCCTGTCGAGTCCTCCGCAACCCGCGGCAGTCGGATGTGGCGGAGCATCCGACGCCAGGTTTAACACTCGTATGCATTGGTGGAACTTGTGTTAGGCTGGGTTCCATATGTTGTGACCCCCACGGCGGTCACATATGTGTATTCTTCCACGGTACAGCTCCCTACGGCGAGCTTGTGTCTTTCCCTCGGCAGAGCTCCTCTGCCGTCCCAGTGCGGTGTTGTTATCCCGCCGTAATTGGTCGGAGCCACCCCTGGGACTTCCGTATGTTGCACTGCCCAAGGCTAGTGCATACGTGTATTCTCCACATAGTAACACCCTCCGGGCATGATGTGGCTTCCGCAGCGGCCCTCCAGGCACGCTTCCCAGCGTTATTCAATAGTCTACTGAGTGGGTCTTGCAGAACAGCAGTGTGACTCTCCCTGCATGAGTTTCCCCGCCCGGAACAGACGGGGTCTGAGGGGCTCTTCGCTGGGCGCTGGAAGTGGTAGTAACTGTGACATTTTCCAAAGGGATCCCAATTCGTCGGTGACATCTGACATACGCCGACCGTGACCGACTGAAAGGGAACGTCTCGGTTACGTATGGTAACCCTCGTTACCTGAAGGAGGGAACGGAGACGTACATCCCTCCTTCAGGGAACGAGGGTTACCATACGTAACCGAGATGTTACAATTAGTGTAGTAATTGAGGTTAAAATAGAGAATTCCAATGCAAAGAGGCAAATTAGAGTCATTTTGTAGCTGGAAAAATAAAAAAATAAACATATTTGTAATGCCATTACCCACTAGGTGCCTGTATGGCTCTTTAATAAATATACATGTAGTCTAGTTGCTCAAAAATGTATTGCAGATCATAACTGCTTACTTATTTGTGAAATTTTAAAATAATAGTAACTATTTTTAATAATAGTGAATAGTAAAGAATGCAAGCAAATATAATTTAAGCCCAAAAATTTTTAAAATGGTGCTAAAAGGAAAACTTATTTTTCCTTGTATGTACAGTAGGCTATATACATATGAATTCATACTGAATCAAGATCAAAATATTTGTGCCCGATATTTGTGCCCATCGCCCTAAAATATATATTTTATGTACCTTATTTTGCCACATGATATATAGCGTTTTCTTTTGACTAAAACTAGACTAAAATGACGAGACTTTTAGTCTTTTAGACTTTGAAGGACATTTGGCACAAGACTAAAACTATGACTAATTAAAAAATTGGTGACAAAATTAACACTATGTTGGAGGCCACATTGCTCTTTTAAATCTATGCTTTTGATGCTCAGACATCATGCTGTAAACTTTTATATAATGTTATAAGTTTTAACGATATAACTTTGACACAAGTGTTTAATGCTCAGCACATAAGATACTTTAATACTTTGCCATAAGTTACTGCTTAAAGGCTCTAACTGACTATAAGACTAAATCCCTATAGTCTTGATGTTTGGCAACACTCGCCTATTAATCTTGCGAAAGAACTTGTGAGCCTAATTGTTACTGTGTCTCTTGCCCTACATACTGTAATTGGGAGCAGTGTGGTCAGAAAGCTCACTTTATTTCATGCTCTTATTATTCTTTCACATCCGCTATGGCATTGGGATGAGGTTAAAAGTAATTGCCAAAGAGGCTAAGAATAGTAAATTTGTTTCTAAGGAAAGGTCGAGCATAATTTGTTTTGCAGATCCCATTTGGTTTGGTGTTTTGTTATCTAATGCAGTCAAATTCCTTTAAGCGTGGTTTAAGTTTACAAAGTCTTCTAAGAGCGCTGGTGTGAAAAAATGTCTGAGTTTGATATTCCTTCTGACGTCAGTAATGTCTGGTTTTCCTGCATGCAACAGACTGCTCTCCATGCCATCTCAGTTTCCCTTCAGGGGATCTCCTTCTGTGAATGTAATCAGCGTTTTCCTGATCAGTAGCTTTGCGACTTCATAAAATCTTGCTTTATGCCACTGCAGGAAATGTATTACCTGGATCAAGATATGAATCGGTACACTAACCTGTTTTATATGTCAAAACATTTAATATGTGCAGTACAGTACTTGTCATTTTCATAATTTAGTATTGTACGGGTACTTTTCATCACCACCTTTAAAATCTAACAGCATGCCTCATTCCCCAATCATAATCAGATATCTTGTAATATGAATTCAATCAGTAGGAGTACATCTGTGTAATGCGACACACTCCACTGTTATTGCTGTTGTGCAATGCAATATCCACACGGTCCCTTTGCAGGTGTAATTTGCAAATTAAGTATTCATTTGTGTTAAAAGTGGCCCAAACCTGCCACATGGCCACATCCATTAACAAAGTATTTCTCATGGAAATTGAGGTCAATGCATTTTGAGTTTTCAGATTAAATAGAAACGGTGGGAGAACAAACATAATCAATTCCAGCTAGCGACTGAAAGAGAGAGCGAGGGAAGCCAATCACCTAAGTGCACTGCTCTTCCAAACATAATCCCTGGTGGTTAACTCTGTCGGTAATGAGAAATAATAATATATCATCTGGGGAGGGGCCTTTCATAAAACACTGAGGAACGGGCTTTTTCAGTGATGTTGGAAATCAACTTGCTATAATGTATACGGGGGGCAGTGGCACCAAAATTTACTCACAAACACTTTCCGTAATGTACAAATGGGGTATGATAAATTTTCAGAAGAAAACAACCAAGCATGATTAAACTGTTAAGCGTGTACAAAATATTCTCAGCCGTAGGTATAACTCATAGCTCATAAAGAGAACAATGGCAGATGCTATGTTGAATAAAGAGGCATTATCATTCATCACAGGGATTGATTCACACAGTCAGCATTTCTCATGAGCTGTACTTGAATTATATGAACGATAATTGCCTGATATTAACATCTATCATGATCATTGTGGCACTAGATTAATCTCTAGGACATAATCTACAGACATTTCCATAAATCCGAAGTTTGATTTGACTAATTAACAACACACTCTGTTTAGTAAAACTTTCTTGCAGAAGTTTGCGTCATTGTTGATGGCCGCAGCAAATACTGAATAGAGGAGACCAGGGATGATTGTAACATGAGGTGAGGTACAACATGAAATGAGGTACAGCAGTTATAACTGCTATGAAATGAATCAGCAGGGTTTCTTGTTTAATCTTATATGCAACATTTACCCAAAACTGTCACATAAATATAAAAATAACTAGAAACATATCCGAGCAGACGTGAAGATTTGTAACACTACTTTCCCCATTCTGAACCCACAAGTATTGAACAAAAATGGGTGTGAATGTGCACAGATTATATTTTGTTGTATTTAGTGAACAATGTTAGGTTGATGGGCATTGCTATAAAAATTATTTTAGATTAATTAAATTAATGTAATTAATGCATGTACAAATTTTAAACTGACATCCATGCTTTTTATAGTGTTACAACACATCCAACTACTTTTACAGCAACACTCACAATTTAGCAATAAGTTATATATTCCAAAACAACTTTGATTTGTAGCAGATAAATGTTAGGGGGTTATGCATCCATAATCAAAAGGGTGGTTGATTATTATTTTAGTAAGTGTGTAATGTGGCTGTTTGAGCATAAACATCTGCAAAGTTTTGACGCTCAAAGTCCAAAGCAAAGGGAGATTTCTTTTACAGAAATCACTTTTTAAGGACTACAACAAACGGCTGGTAGGGACTACAACAAGCTTATTCACAGGTTAGTGACATCACTAACCCTAAAATTTACATAAACCCTGCCCCAGGGAACATGCAAAAAAGGGGGTGAGGCCATGTTGAGAAGAGGAAGAGTTGTTGTAGTAGAGCACATTTAGTTCATTAGCACATTAGTAAAGCACGGAGTCTGCTCAAGCTGTCACATCCGTCTTTTCACCTTTATTGCAATACAGTACATAACACAAATGCAATGGCATGTCATAAAAGCATACGTTATAACGTAATTAAACTAAACTATATCTGTTCTAGATGGTGGACCTGCGCCCAGAGAAGACCAACACAGGACCCCGAAGTGTCCGCAGAGACCGTGTCAATTAGCCTCCCCCTGCAACTGCCTCATCGACAGGGCATCTTAATAAACCCGTCTCCAGCGTGATGACTCCGATTGTTTGAATATTACAATTAAATAATACTTAAATCGATATGTCATCCGCAATAAACCCGTCTCCAGCGTGTTGCCTTCGATCATTCGAATATTGCACTTGAATAATTATTTAATCAACATCATCCTCAATAAACCCGTCTCCAGCGTGTTGCCTCCGGTCCTTCGAATATTACGATCTATTATGACCTCTGACCTGTAAAGAGGCCAGAATAATTATAATAATAATACGCTGTTTGTTAATTGGCCAGAGGAGAACTGGCACCCCGACTGAGCCTGGTTTCTCCCAAGGTTTATTTTTCTCCATTAGGTCACCTGATGGGGTTTTGGTTTCCTTGCCACTGTTGCCTCTGGCTTGGCGTACTCAGTTGGGGACACTATATTTTTCAACTAAACATCGAAATAAATCTAATTAATAAACTAAATAAACCATATAAACTAAATTACTGATCTAATTATTGATCTAAAGCCCACACTGTCACCGTATGGAAATTGAAATGAACTGATGACATCAAATGGCTATACAGCTTAATAAAATTATGCTGCATTATTTTCCTGTTTAACACTGTAAAGCTGCTTTGAAACAATCTACATTGTTAAAAGCGCTATATAAATAAAGTTGACTTGACTTGACTTCTAGCTGCATACAGCATATATTCTCTGAAGGAATCTTACAACAGTTCCCACACAAGTGATTTATAGATTATCATGACAAAATATGCTAATCAATGACTTGAAGATAGTTAACTCTCTTACCAGACCAAGCTCAATCTTTTACGATTGAACATTGGTCTGGGGAGTCTGCTCTGTATTTTCTACTGTATGCAATTGAATAGTCCTTCAACCAAGCAGACCACGAGAGGCGTGATCAATGGGCATCGATCCCTCCCTTCTCTATCCGTCATCGTGTTAAACCCGCCAATAGCGTGCCAGGTGGATAAGCCAGTCTGTGATTGGTTCCTGCAAATGTGTAACAGACGCAGGATAAATTAATGTTCAGGTTTCCAGACTGAGCAGCTGGGCAAAATAAAATCGCCGGCAGATCAGTCTAAGTTAACTCCACATCAGCTACATAAATTCATCAACTAACCATTCAGAAACATCCTGTTGCGTTCTACATGTTGTCACTTCTACTTGGGTCTCTCCATCAGTGTCCGACTCCGGTTTGAAAAGAACAGTTTCGGTTTGTGTCTACCTGAGGCAATCAGAGCTGTTAACATGAGCTCTTGAAGCTCTGCCCTCTTCCTGAAAGGGGGCCGGGAGCAGCAGCTCATTTGCCTTTAAAGGGACACACACAAAAATGGCACGTTTTTGCTCACCCTCAAAAAGTGACAATTTGAACATGCTATAAAAAATGTATCTGTGTGGTATTTTGAGCTAAAACTTCACATACACACTCTGGGGTCTCGTAAAAAGGGGCATTATAGGACCCCTTTAATACAGAAAATAAGAGTTACATATGTTAAAGCAAAAATTTGTCAACCATCCCCGATCTTTCCTACTTCAGGAACATTAAATCCAAGCTGTTAGAAACTTGAAAAATCCCTATATTATTGCATATATTGCCTAGGACTGTATTGCAAAAAAAAAAAAAAAGTAATTACAGTTATTCATAAATATGTTGGGATTCACCCTTCTGGGATATACCTCCCCAAGTAACAACAGCTCTCAAAAAAGTGCTTGGCTCTTCAACTGGCACCATCCTTCCACTATAAACAGCATAGCACATTTCACATGCCACAGGGATCTTGGTTTCCATCAGTTCATATTTATCCTTCTCCCTCAAACTGACGCTGGAGCTCTGGAGACATCCTCAAATACTGTAGCCTTTGTATCACTCCCAAAATCATCATCCTCTATGCTGTATGATCTCTTTTTCTCTGCCATCCCCAGAGCTCCAACACTCACAAGAAACGCACCACACATATCTCTTTCCTTCTGCCCTTTTCCCATCTCTCATTTTATCACAGCCTTTATCATCATATTGCAAGCATATCAATGCCACATAATGGCTTAAAACACAGCACAGCAATTTAATTAACTGATGTTGATTGATATGTTCACGTCAGAGACGGCAGCACATCAGAGCAGTGAATAACAGACTGGGAATCATGCTGTAGCATTAACTGAGCACAAGCTATCATAGGGTTTTAAAGTCATGTGATCTCATTCTGTTTCAATCTAACTCTGCCGGCTGCACTGCACCCCTCTAAGATTAATTATTACAAAGAGAAGATTAATCACTATTCATAGGCAAACAAAATATGGTATAAACTAACCATCTAACAAGTCCATACTTTATGATTTCATACAGACAAAAACTCTGATGATAATGGATTATTGTTATTTTATTTATCAGCTTTAATAAATAGGAAAGTACAGCCAAAGATACGGACTGGATTTAAATCAGAGCCCTGTAAATGCATAGTAAGGGTTGGATTATACAGAACGTGTTTTTTCTGTTAAAAATGTGAAACTCAGGTCAGTAAAACAAAATAAAAAAAGTGCAAGTTCTAGAAATGTTTTTAGTTTTTTTTTAAAGTTGAGCTTCTTTTAACTTGTGTGCTGCGTTTTTAGAATGCTGAGTCATGCGCAAGGTGTTGCAAAAGACATGAAATGCGAGCGCTACCGTTAAAGACGTCCATCTATCATGTGTCGAAAAACAATAGAAAAGTAGCGAAACTGCCTTCTGTGTGAATGGTGTTTAATGAAAAATAATTGATCAAAATTATTAGGAAAATTCCATCACTATTTAACTCTTTCCCCGCCAAACACGTAATTTTCCGTGTTTCCACTGTTATGCGCTAGGGGGCGCTACTATGCATCTTCTGAATGAGTACAGGTTCTCTTGATCAAAACACAGGCGAGGAAGACACAAAAAAACAAGCGATCGTCGGAAGCAGATGCATATGTAAAATAACGTGATCATCAACATTAAACATCATATAAATCAAAACTGCCTAATGTTACTGAATAAAATGTCGACCCAGGACGAGCTATAGGACTGTGCAAGTATTTGGGGTGTTGATGAACTCGATCTTCTCCCTCTGTTTGATCATCACTCTGAAACTGATCTAGATGTAGTCTTTCACAAAAACGTGATTTTCTCAGCTTTTTGTTCAAATGTTGATTTTTTTTATGAAACTTATGAAACAAATTTAAGTGTTGATAAAAAAGGAATGCATAAATAAAATATATATTGCAGATATTTATACAACAAAATATTCTATGGGTCATACATTTTTGGTGCAATTGATCAAAAACCCTGGCAGTGGCTGACAACTTTTTTTTTTTTAACGCTGGCGGGGAAAGAGTTAATAGGGGTGGGAATCACAGGGTACCTCACGATACGATACAATGATATGATACATGGCTCACGATACTGATAATATCACAATACAGCAATTCTGCGATAATAGATATATTGCTAGATGCCTTTGAAAAGTTTAAGTGCCAGTCTTTGTCAAAAGATTTGTCCCATCAATGGTATAAAAGCCGAAGTGGGTCCATACTTTGGACTTAAATGTGGCTGGGGCATCTATTCTTTTACTCACTGCTGTCTGCCATCATGTTAAAAACCTCATTTTCCTAGGCTAGTTAACTTATGTTCACGTTTTGCTCATTCAATGTGTTGAGCGCCACCTTGAGGCGTGATGAAGTAGCGACACTGGGAGCAAGAAAATCTATTTAGAGCACCTTATTTTATTAATTAAAATATCGATATTTGGCACCAGCATATCAATTCTCGTATTGCACGGAGAAAGACAACAATATATTGCCCTATCTATATATAACCCCACCCCTACTATTTAATCACCCCCATATCTTCATATGATAGCTTTGTGTGATGAACAGACACAACACATTATTCTTTCTTTCTTCTGCAGAACTCAAAATAGATTTTAAAGAATATTAGTAACCAAACCGTATCTGTTCCCATTGACTTTCACTGTATGGAAAAAAAGAAATTTCTTAAAATATCATCTTTTGTGTTCAACAGAAGCTAGTAATACAGCTTTGGAATAACATGGAGATGTAAATGACAGATTTTTTTTTTGTTGTAAACTATCTCTTTAGAGGTTTTTCAATCCACTCCACTGTTCTGTAAGAAGTCTACTATAGGGAGTAAGGCTGGAACAGTTCTCTGTAAAAAATCGAACCGTATGGTTCTCCACTCACGGTTCGGCACACACTTGCTGCGCGGTTCATCTCAAACCTGATGACGCATCTATAATATGTTGGGTTAGGTTAATGTAGCCTATGTTCATGTCGATACACATTCTGGCTTCCCAATACATTACAACAACAGCGATGATCAGCGTGGACAAAACAGTCACTCTTGTATGCGAGTGTGTATGCTCAAATGTGACTTATTCAGTCAAATAGGCCATAATCACCCGGGTGTTGATAGCACGCGAGTGCAGGTGAGATCTGAACAGCACACGTTGTATTTAAACTAAACCAATTTAATCCTTGACAATTCATTCAAGAGCAAGAGCAAGACGAAAACGGGAACTTGCACACGCTGAGAGGAGATGTGTATGTGTGTGTGTGTGTCATCCGAAGCACGCACACGGCGCGTTGCAGATAGCGCGCAAATATTGAGTTCTCTTTCAAGTCTTGAGCTTGGACGGACAATTTCACACTAAAATATGTCAACATGCCCGTTTTGGTGAGTAATCCTAGCGACCATAGCAGGTTATGTCTAAAGTAAAAAGTAAACAGTCAATAAAGATGCGTGTCACGTGTGTTACTGGATCTGTGCATTATTTCTTAAAGGGAAACAGCAAGTGTTCCCTAGATTCTATTTACGTTAAGTGAAAATAACATATTTTCTTAGTGACAGATTATATTTACACTAAGTGCAAATAGCTGTAGATGCTATTTACTAATAGCATACTAAGTGAAAATAGTGATATATTCCTCCATATAAAAGTAGCAGTTCTTTGCAATATGTGTAAATAGTAATTACATGCAATTTATACTTTATTTTAACAGATACATAGGCTACTATTTGCACCTCAGTATTGTTGTACATTAACAGGATGCAAAAATAACATATAATAATATATTTATTACAATTATTAAATGGATGCTTCCTTAATGAGACAATAAAAGCCCTCCCTACACCTACCCCTAACCCTACCCAATAAATGCTTTTATTATTATTAAACATTTCGTCAGGTACTTTATTTCCACTTTTAGAACATTTTCTTAATTTTTATTGAAAGTAAATGCCTTTCGGATGTGATATGTGATGGGAAAAGGGAGAAGAGCGAGCTCTGCAAAATGCGGATTCAAACCTCAGTCGATCGCTTCAAAATCTAGATCCTTAAGCCTTATGCTTTACTGACTGCACCAATTTGAACCGTTCCACCCCTAATAGGGAGATAATATCATGTGTGTGAGTCATTTTCAGTCAAAAAATTATCTGGCTTTTCCATAGGCACCATATTTGATTTGGGAGTCACAGTGGATGTCTCTTCATCACTCAAAGCTACCATATAACTTCAAATATAGTGCAAAAGTCGTTTGCACAACTTTATAGTGCTTCCTTTTTATAGTGCTCATTTGTCCTTTTCGGAGCTTGACAGCCCTGGGTCAGTATATAAAAATGTAGAGGTATTTGTTTGTTTGCTCAACAGAAACAATGACTTGAGGGTGAGTAAATAATGACAGAACAACTCGTTTAAGTGGAGAAGCAGGTCTATGTTTGAGGTTTGTGTGTGCAGTGTTGTTTACCTTGTATCATCAATGAGGCCAATTAAGGAGATGGGAGTCTAGTGCAAGGTGAGCAGAGTGTTTCAGTGAGCTTGGAAGTCTCAATTCCTCCGACACAGCTGGGTTCTCAGGGCAGAGGGCGGAGGAGGAAAAACAAGAAAGTGAGAGAATATGCCTGGTGTTTGAAAGAGAAGGGAAGGGATGATGAGAACAGAAGGGAATCTTCCTAATGTTTGATTTAAAAATAGGGAAGATACGGCACACAGCAGGAGAGTCCCCAACAGGCTGTTTAATAAGATTCATAAACAATGCCTTAGCTTAAATGGATAATTCACCCCAAAATGAAAATTCTGTCATCATTTACTGAACCTCATGTCATTCCAAACCTGTGCAACACAAAATAAGGCATCTTGAAGAAGGCCTCAGTGTGTTTTTGTCCATACAATAAAAAAGTCAATAGGGTCAAATGTTGTTTTGGCCTTTGAACAGTTGAAATGTTCGTTGTTTGTGTTCAACAGAAGAATGAAAATGTTTCTGGTTTGGAACAACATGAGTAAATGTTCAATGAGAATTTTCAATGTTATATATGTACTATCTTTTTATTGTGCTATACTACTGAAATCTCCAAAATACTCATAATAATTTGACGAATTTTTAGTGTGACCTTTTGCACATTGATATGTTATTCATAATCAAACATCATAAAACACCTTTAATATAGCATGTGTTCAAACAATGTGTTAAAGTTTTCAAACTGAGAACTAAAAACATAAAAGTTTGTAAATATATATATATCTCTTTCTCTCTCACACACACGCACACGCACACACACACACACACACACACACACACACACACACACACACACACACACACACACACACACACACACACACACACACACACACCATTAATTGACATTAAAGAACAACTTAATTTTATTATTGACCTAATTTATTAAATTGAGCTGATTAAATATGCAGTGTTGCAATGTTGAGAAAACTACTTAAAGTGAAATGATTTCTGTAAATCCATTGATCAGATGGATCCTTACTCAGAAGAATCTGCCAGGGAGGGGCTGTCGCGAAGAACATTAGTTCTGGGAACCAGGTCCGATTGGTCCAATAGGACACAACTAGCAGGACCTGTTCCTCATCCTCCCTGACTTTGCACAGGGTCTGTGCAAGTAGGCTCACTTGGGGAAACGCAAATTTGCAATGGCCCCGGGGCCAGCTGTGTGCCAGTGCATCCGTGCCGAGTGTTCCCTCAGTCAGGGAGTAAAAAACCCTGGCAGTAAGACGTTTCTGGAAAGGCAAACAGATTGACCTGAGCCTCTCCAAACTGTCTCTAGGACCGTCTAGGGGTGGAGTCGCCACTCTCCCAGGAGCGCAGCTCGTGAGAGCTTGTCGGCCACATGTTTGAGCTCACCAGGGACATGAATGGCCTGAAGTGACCTCAGATGCTTCTGACTCCGGAGGTGGAAATGCGGGCGAGTAGACCGGAAGCATAGACCACCTTGTTGGTTGATGTACACAACAGTCGCAGTGTTGTCTGTAGGGACCAATACATCTTTGCTCAGTAGTGCCCTTTTGCTAGCATGTACTGCTAGCAACTCAAGGCAGTTGATGTGCCAATGCAGGTGCAGGCCTGTCCAAACCCCTGACACTGCATGCCCGTTGTACGTGGCCCTCCAGCCTGTGGCGGAGGCATTGTGAACACCACAGCATGCCTGGACACCTGTTCTAATGGCACTCCTGCCACAGGCTGAAGGTTTGGCGACAGACCGATGTGATACTGAATACCGCGCTGCCATGCCCATCTCAGGTCTCAGCCGTGAGGCCAATGCTAAAGCGGTCTCAAATAAAGCAAACCGAACGGTATTACTGCCACCGTGTCTGCCATATGCCCCAGGTGCCTCTGAAAAAGTTTCAGTTCAGCATCGACTGAGCACATCCTCTTTGAGGCGTGCTGTCAGTTCAACAGAATTCAACTCCATACCGAGAAAAGAGTACCTCTGCATGGGGGCGAGTTTTCATTTTTCCAAGTTGACCCGAAGACCCAACTGGCTGAGGTGTCTGAGCACCAGGTCCCTGTGTTCATTGAGTGTATCACCCAGTAGTGAAACAAACAACTATTAATCACAATTTAGCGGTACTTTCTCTGCTTCCATTCTTAAGGTTCAAAATGATGTCATGTAAGAGATGATAATTGCAGCTGCCCAAGGTTTAGGAAGCTGAGCAGAGCAATCAGGCACTTGATGAATGAATGTTCTGCTTGAACTTTAGTCACGTCAAACAATATTTCTACAGAATGAGCACGAAACAGTAGATCTGAAAGCAATGAAAGACTGCACTATGAATGTCACTGTGTGTAATGTCTCTCTGTGTGAGAGGGGGGTGATGAGTAAGGTTCTGCACCGAGGACTTGGAGGACCTTGATGAAGTCTTATCATACTTCACATGACAGTATTGTGCAAATATACCTTTAGATCATTTCAAGGGGCAGTTCACTTCAACATTTTTGTCAAATGTTGACAAAAGTAGACAGCTCCCCAGAGTTGCTTGTGGCTCAAGCCCAAAATGCATTTGGTAGCTAACATCATGCTCTTTCATTCAGTCTAAAAGGTGTTTCTGAATACTGAGTGTGTACTCAAGTCCATTACAAATCACCTCAAGAGCTATTACTGAACCTGGGCTTGAAATAGGCAAGGCAAGGCAAGTTTATTTGTATAGCACATTTCATACACAGGGGCAATTCAAAGTGCTTTACACAGAAAATAAGTTAAAAAAATTGTAAGTGAATAAAATAAAAATATATATAGTATAACAGTTATAGGAATTAAAAGAAATAAACAAAATAAAGAACAAAATAAAAAATAATAAAAAGTATAATTAAAACTAAAAATAAAACAGGGTTAAATTGAAACACATAATTAAATTTCAAGCAGTTCGGACAAAGCACAGAGCTCATTCAGTAAAAGCATAAGATAAGGTGCAATCAGTCGGATGTACAGTAGCACAGTGCTCATTCAGTAAATGCACAGCTGAACAGATGTGTTTTGAGTCTGGATTTGAAAGTGGCTACTGTTGGAGCACATCTGATCTGTTCAGGAAGCTGGTTCCAGCTACGGCTGGCATAATAACTAAACGCAGACTCTCCTTGCTTCGAGTGAACCCTTGGTATTTCTTATTGACTTGATCCTGATGATCTGAGTGATCTGTTGGGTATGTACTTAATCAGCATATCTGCAATGTATTTAGGTCCTAGGTCATTGAGTGATTTATATACAAGTAATAGTACTTTAAAATTGATCCTAAATGTAACTGGAAGCCAGTGTAAAGACCTGAGGACTGGTGTGATATGGTCATATTTTCTGGTTCTGCTCAGAATCCTGGCAGAAGTGTTCTGTATGAGCTGCAGCTGTCTAATGGTCTTTTTGGGAAGGCCGGTGAGAAGACCATTACAATAGTCCACCCTACTGGTGATAAAAGCATGAACGTCTGAAGTCTTGCCTGGAAACAAAGCATCTAATTCTTGCAGATGATAGTAGGCTGATTTAGTTATTGCTTTGACATGACGACTGAAACTCAGGTCTGACTCCAAAATCACACCAAGATTCCTGACTTGATTTTTTGTTATTAGACCTTTAGCCTCAAGATATGCGTTCACCTTGAGAATTGAATCTTTGTTTCCAAATGTAGTGATTTCAGTTTTGTCTTTGTTTAACTGAAGAAAGTTTTGGCACATTCAACTGTTAACTTCATCAATGCATTTACATAGAGAGTCAATGGGGCTGTAGTCATTAGGTGATAGTGTAATTTAAAGGCCCGGTTTACAGAAATGTTCTTTGATCAATGTATCATGTATAATGTTTTCCTTACTGTAGCTTTCAGAAGTCATTCACTTTTGCATGTATTCAAATACACTGCATGACTGCATGAAGCCGTATTGTTTTAAAGTCAAATATGCCAAAAAACATTGTTTTTTTAATGTTACAAAAAAATTATATTTCAAATAAATGCAAAAAAATATATATTTCGGCTATGCAGCACATCTTATAATAAATACATAATAATAAATAATGTTTCTTGAGCAAAAAAACAAAAAAAAAAGTGAGGAAACCTGTTGCCTTAAAATTATTTGCATGCAAAATTGAAGTAAACTTCGTGCATAATTAAATACAATAACATATGTGGAATTGTCAAGTTCACATAACTTATTTTTTTCAATTACGCATGAATTTTACTACTTAAGAATTTGAAGACAATGGGTTTTAAGTTAAGTCAACGCAAGTGTTTTTTGCTAGTTTCAGCCCGACGCAGTTATCATTTTCACGTCCAGCGCCTCGTTGTTTAAATATGAAATGCACTCGTGCCCATCTGTTTGCACATGGGCGTGCTATTCTGAAAATAAGGTGTGTTCAGACGCATTGTTAGCGCATTGCTATTTTTGCGCCATTGACCAAAACCTGGTCTAAAGTCAATAGGGCAGTATTTTTTGTGTTATTTTAAAGGGCATGTTAGTAATATGCGCCTATAGGCGGGTGCACAACACACATATACTCTGCTTATTACACACAAAGGGATGCGCAACAGCACGCAAACATGATTAAATATTACAAATAAAAATAAAATTCCTCTCTGGAGAGGCATTCAGTCTTTCCGCTTGCAAATTCCTCCTTGTAAATAGTGAATCTGCCCTGGTGCAAGTGCAACTGGCTTTTAAAGGGAATGGGAGATGAGACTCTACACCCATGACTCATTAAGAGACCAAGCCCGGCGACCGTTTTTCCGTCGTTAAACTAGCAAAAGTGGATTCGGACATGCCCTAAGTGGACCTACACCATGCGCTTGAGACCGTGCTCGGATCGTTAAAATAGGGCCCTTACAGTGCTTAAGAAAGTCATGCAGGGTTAGGATGACATGTGGATGAGTAAATTATGACAAGGTTTTCATTTTTTGGTGAAATAAACCCTTGAACCTCTGTGGTTTGGCAATTAAAATGTCTTATAAACGACTGTCATCTTTGGTTTTAGTCACGCAAGTGAGACAAGTTGTGCTTGTCATATCTAATTTATCTTTATACTTTGAGTACCTCACCAGCTTAGAAATATGTCTTTTTGGGAAACACAATTTTCAAAACTGACAATTTACATTTGAGCTAACATCTAGTCAGCAGATAAGAAGTTATTCAGAAGGTATAACAGCTGGTTCGAGAGACTTCGTATTGAAGAACTGTCAAGCCACAGTCTGTGGGAATGACTAATGACGCCTGTCATATAGAATAAATAACATAAAACTGAACATTATTACTTGTTAAGATCAATTAGTGCAAGTCAGTGACTTAGAACTTGCCTACTGGGAAATCCTCCCTTCAAGAGGCTTGATGTTATCTTGTTAAGTCGGAACGCAGTTATGCTCTGTGAATAATGTCCATCCACCCATATACTTTAATGACCAGAAGGTCTTCCCAAAGGATCGACATTCTGTCACGATGGGGGTGGGAGTTTGGGGCTGATGGGATGGATGACTGGTGAGGGAGAGAGAACAGATCTCCCGATGCTCACTGGTGTCTCATTAGACACAATATGATTTGACAAGTCTTGTCAAGGCTTGAACCCGTAACACAAATAACATGTGAGTACAAGGCTCCGGCCACCTACATCGCCATTATCCCGCCCCTTGACACACGCAGACGCGTGCACACTCCCAGACAGATATAATCTCATCTCGAGAGAGGATTGCAAATCCAGTGGTGTGTGTTGAAATACAGAGCTAGTTCGTCGTTATCGCATAAACATCCGCGTGTCTCAAGAGCCTGGGATTTGTGTGTATGCTTGTGTCTGCATTTTTCACTTCTTCATGTGGGAATCGCCAGAAGGATGCCTGCCTGCTTCCCGTAAAAATGTCAGTCTCCCATATCTTAATGAGATAAGTTAAAATGTCGGCCAAAACCGCAGAGAAATAAACACAAGCGACGCTTGGAAATCTGTGCAGGGATAGACATACAGAAAGAAAGAAGGCAAGTTTGCATGGTGGGAAAGGTCAGATAGTGCCAGATCTGCAGGGAAGTTTCATTACATCTGATGGAGGGGGATATAACCTACACAAGTGAGACCGGGGCTAGTTGTTACAACGGCTGCTTCTCAGTAACTAAAAAATGTAAGTAGAAAAACAAAAACAATTAGACAAGCGTGTCATGTTATTTAATGATAGCAGGTTTTAACTAAAAATTTGAACTGACAGCTTGTAATTTTTAAAATGCTGTAATTTTATATGATTTACTTGAAAGTGGGATTTTATTTGGTGGTCTTCTGTAATATGTTCCACAGTTTATATGGAACCCAGCTTTCTTGAATATTATTTGAAAATAATACTGATGATGATATTGCTATAATTGAATATTTGACGTGATTAGGACAGTTAAAGTTAACAATTCATTCAACAGAACGTGCACGTTCAATGAAACATGTAGACTTTCAATCTTTGCCTTTCATATAAAGCTACACTTTGTAAAAAAGTGTGACAACTAGCTATTCTGTCGCCTCAACATCAGTCCTCGTACAGGTATTTATTTCTATTAAAACCCAAAAACATTCTGTTCCGAACTGTCATACAGTGTGCCAGAGAAAAAAACACAGTCTGTGACAGTGGAAGCTTTATACAAACAGACTCCAGGCAGTATGGATGTTTTTTTCCGTACACAGAAGGGCGTTAGTTGCTGTGGGTAAAGGAAGCGCCATGCGGTAGCCTATCTCACAGAAGGAGCGAGGGAGGGAGAGAGCAGGTCTGTTTATGTGTTTACTCTCTCAGCTTGCTGTCCTTTACGTCTGAACTCTGTAAATGAGTGCAGCCTCCAGGGCTGCAGAGGTGATGGGCTGCAGTAAAAAGTACCAGGAGTAATCTTCAACTCCCTGATAAGAAACGGCTCTCATGAATGTGTCTCTCTCTCTCTCTCTCTCTCTCTCTCTCTCTCTCTCTCTCTCTCTCTCTCTCTCTCTCTCTCTCTCTCTCTCTCTCTCTCTCTCTCTCTCTCTCTCTCTCTCTCTCTCTCTCTCTCTCTCTCTCTCTCTCTCTCTCTCTCTCTCTCTTTCTTTCTTCTATGTCCGTGCCACCTTGGCTGCCGCAGCTCACATCCCCTGGCTCAGTACCAGCACCTAAAAATAGCTGAGCTGGCATGTGTGTCCATGGAACCACAGTTCAGGGCATCATTTTTTGTTTTATTTATTTCATTTTTTTTATCTTCATTTCTCTCTCTCCTTCTCTTTTTTTTTCTAATGGACATCTGTTCACAAATTTTTCATGAGGAGAAAAAAAGAGCTGATTAACTGAGGATGAAACGTCCTCAAGGGGAAAAGGAGGGAAAGGGAGGCATGAAAACACAGGCAGCACAGAGAGAAACAGAGGGATGAAAAGTGCCACTGTGAGGCCTTGGCGTCAACTCTCAGAACTCATTGTAAATGATTCAGTGGGGCGTTTTTTTTTACATTAAAAGCAGCATTTGTTATTAAATTATTGACACAACCTTTAGAGAAAAAAAGGGAGTAAAGAAAAACCATAAGAAGCTGACCTAAAAGCACTATAAATAGCTTTCTGTACTGTTTTACTCTGCTCGTGGTCAAAAAAAGTTCCCCATGCAGACTTAATTTTTTAATTGTGATTTTTGATTTTTTTTAAGTAAAATATCTTAACATCCGAAAGCAATAAGCTAACTATAGGTGCAATGCGGCATACAGTTTGTCTCTTCAATCTGACCGCAAGACTGCTGCTATATGCTGCATGCTATCAGAATTATCATAAATACTAGTTTCCTAGTTAAAAAATTGGACGTGTACACCCTCACTTGAATGCGATATGTAATTTATGTATGAAATTTTCCAATAGCACGTGATTAGTGTTGGAGAAGGATTTTCGATCAATGACATTGCTCAATGGACAAAGCTAGCTGGTGCTTATTGCTTATAAATGCTGGCAACAGCTAATAATATAAAATATATTCAATGTTAATAATAATTGGAATAAACAGTAGTTTTGGCATGTAATACGTTCATGAAATCGTTCAATGGGGCTTTTTTAATCATAGTCCGATTTAAGATCATTTGACCACAATGACCAATTACCATATTAAGTCTGACTAATGAAGAACTGATTTGCAGAGAATGTATCTAGAATATATATTTTTCACCATATTAAGCATTACATTTAATCTTTTATTTTCATTTCCATTTTTTACCATGTGTGGCATTAATTTCTAAAAGAGTATTGTTTTTTCTGTTAATGCAGGCATAGCTTTCTGCCTGCAAAACTAGGGAGTCTGTTCCTGTTTGTCATCTAATAAGAATGAATGGAACCAGCCAAGCTGAAAATATGCACCAGCACTAATATTTATAAAATGACTGCTATTATAATCCACACAGCAGCACCCAGATACGACTTTCCTGCAGTGTAATTGCTCTGCAAGTATTTTGTGTGTCTGAGGATGGGAAACAGCATATGCTTCTTTCTTTCTTTCTTTCTTTCTTTCTTTCTTTCTTTCTTTCTTTCTTTCTTTCTTTCTTTCTTTCTTTCTTTCTTTCTTTCTTTCTTTCTTTCTTTCTTTCTTTCTTTCTTCTTTCTTTCTTTCTTTCTTTCTTTCTTTCTTTCTTTCTTTCTTTTTGAACCATTTTGGAAAGTATTTGGGCAATGAATAGGAATGGGAATAGTAAGGAATTTATTATATATAATATATTGGTCTTAAACAAAATAAAAAACAATTACAAAATTATTTTTATTTTTACATTTACTTTTTTATTTTTAAAATAAAGTATCAATTATTTCAACAGAACTTAGTGTATCACATTCTCACAAGTTCACATAATTCTCAGTTCATTTTGAGTTGGTCAGAAGTAATGACTTCTGGTTCAGTGAGTCTTTAGACTGATTCAAACAGCCAATTCATGAGTTCATTAACAATTTATGAACCTTTTTTGACTGATTCATTAAAAAGAAATGTTTCATAAGAGTCATATACTGTATGTACAATTAAAAATGGAAGCTCACAGATCAGTTAAACATTTAGATTTCAATAGCAGTGCAGTTAATGATCATCATGATAATCATTCACTTATATTTATTTATTTATCTGTCCATTTAATTTACTTGATCTTGAATCTGAACGTGATTCTCCAACCCTAATAATTATAAAAAAAGATGAACAATTCTTATTTTAAATGTCATGTTTCCAGAGACTTCCAGATAATTACTTCAGACTGTTCCTCAGATGTCATGTGGGCCAAATTCATAGTGCTTTTTGTCCTTTTGGAGCTTGCCTGGTCACTTTCACAGAATAAGGGTACATTTACATGACAATGATGTGCTAAAAACGGAAACTTTTTTTTGTACAGATGACAACATTATCAAAACGATCCCTGGTCACATGGATCCGCGAAAACGAATAATAACATGTATTATTCATGCCAGACAAGTAGTTGTAATGTCACTTTGCAAAGAAAAACTGTGCACCTATAAAAACATTTTTTACAGTGCACTTGAACCGAACGCACATGCCTATAGACACAAATTACATAATCGCTTTTTTTTTTTGGGTCCGATTTTCATTCTAAAGATGTTAATCTTGATAATACTGTATTATTACTTTGTCTTCTGGGTTCATGTCATCTTCACAAAGCCAGAAACATTCACTGTAATCCCAACTTTAGAATGTTCTCCTTTGAAAGTCCCTTTTTACTTCCTTTAAGAAAATGTCAAAACCTTTGAAAACAAAGGCTTTGGAAACATATGTCATCCATTATAACATATAATGAGTCTGGGAACCTTACATTTTTTATGATGACAAAATGTTATATTGTGTTGATTTGTGTAATTCTTATAAACACTTGTTATGATGTCCGTATTCCCCCCTTTATTTCTTACTGTTAATATCTGTATCCTTTCATTTGTAAAAAAAAAAAAAAAAAGCCAAAAAACAACAAAACACAGATTAATCATGTAATAGTCTACGCATGTGCAATGCGTCACCGTTTTTTACAGATTCACCTTTTTGTAGTTTACACGGAGATCATAATGGTGTCGATTTCAAAAACAGTTTGAAACCTGTTTTCAAAAGTTTGCGTTTTCAGGCCACCAAAATTAACCGTAAATGAACAACCAAAACATATAAGAAGTCTTCCGTTTTTAGTTGAAAATGGTGTTGTGTGAACTGTCCCTAAATGTCCTTTACATGCAGTCTGCAAGTAATCACACCATAACTGGATGACACAAGCTTGGCCTCTGCTGATCCTGCAGCCAATGAGATTGCTTGCTTAACCTTGTTCAGTGTTTGCTGTATTAGTCCTGCAGCTCGCTATCAGAGTTCCTCTCCTCTACTTTCCCCAGCTCCACCTGCTACAGAATTTATGTTTGTCTATTTATGCAGCAGTAGCATCTACATTCTCACAGCAGCAGTTCTGTGTACAGTGCAATCGGGAAATTTTTCACAGCGCTTCACTTTTTCCACATTTTGTTATGTTACAGCTTTATTCCAAAATGGATTAAATTCATTATTTTCCTCAAAATTCTACAAACAATACCCCATAATGACAATGATAAAGAAGTGTTTTTTGAAATATTTGCAAATTTATAGAAAATAAATACATTTAAAAAGCCACATAAGTACTCACAGCCTTTGCTCAACACTTTATTGAAGCACCTTTGGCACCAATTACAGCCTCACGTCTTTTTTAGTATGATGCTACAAGCTTGGCACGCCTATTTTTTGGCAGTTTCTCATTAGGTTGGCTGGGGAGTGTCGGCACACAGCCATTTTCAGATCTCTCTAGAGATGTTCAATCGGGTTCAAGTCTGGACTCTGGCTGAGCCACTCAAGTACATTTACAGAGTTGTCCTGTAGCCACTCCTTATTTATCTTAGCTGTGTACTTAGTGTCGTTGTCCTGTAGGAAGAGGAACCTTCGCCCCAGTCTGAGGTCCAGAGGTTTTCATCAAGGATGCCTCTGTAAATTGCTGCGTTCATCTTTCCCTCTATCCTGACTAGTCTCTCAATTCCTGCCAGCTGAAAAACATCCCCGCAGCATGATGCTGCCACCACCATGCTTCAATGTAGGGGTGGTATTGGCCCGGTAATGAGTGGTGCCTGGTTTCCTCCAGACAATTGCCATTCAGGACAAAAAGTTCAATCTCTGTTTCATCAGACTAGAGAATTTTGTTTCTCATAGTCTTAGAGTCCTTCAGGTGCCTTTTGGCAAACTCCAGGTGGGGCTGTCATGTGCCTTTTACTGAGGAGCGGCTTCCGTCTGGATCCATACAGGCCTGATTGGTGGAGTGTGCTGCAGAGATAGTTGTTCTTCTGGAAGGTTCTCCTTTCTCCACAAAGAAACCCTGGAGCTCTGTCAACATGACCATTGAGTTCTTGGTCACCTCCCTGACTAAGACCCCTTCTCCCCCGATCTCTCAGTTTGGCTTTGGCCGGGCGGCCAACTCTAAGAAGAGTTCTGGTGGTTCCAAACTTCTTCCATTTATGGATGATGGAGGCCACTGTGCTCTGGGACCTTCAATGCTGCAGAAATATTTCTGTACCCTTTCCCAGATCTGTGCCTCAATACTCCTGCCACCGAGGTCTACAGACAATTCCTTGGACTTCATGGCTTGGTTTGTGCTCTGACATGCACTATTATGGGACCTTATATAGACAGGTGTCATGAATGTCATGGCAAAGGCTGTGAATACTTATGTACATGTGATTTTTTTTTTCCTTTATTATTTCAAACAATCTTCTTTCACGTTGTCATTATGGGGTATTTGTAGAATTTTTTGAAAAATGAATGTAATCCATTTTGGAATAAGGCTGTAACATAACACAGCACTTTGAGATTTTGTTTAATGTAAAGTGCATAACAAATCAAATGTATTATTATTATTATTATTATTATTATTATTATTATAACAAAATGTGGAAAAAGTGAAGCGCTGTGAATACTTTCCAGATGCACTTTATATACAGTATTAGCAGTAGCACATCCATATTTGCTCTGCAGCAGTGTAGCAGATCTAGACCACCAAGACCAAATACATTAACATTGCCATATTCAATAACACGCTAAAACAATTCAGAGAGTTGTCATGTTTGAAATAACAGCATATGGGTTTGAAAAGGGTGTTTAAGGATGTCAAACAGTCACGTATAACAGCCATGTCTCTGCTGATAGACCTTGATAAAGTGTGCGTTTGTAAGAAAAAGAGATGTTTAACGAATGAATCTGATGAAAAGCACAATTTTTTTCTCTGTTCCGTAGCCAGCCTCATCTCAGAATGTGTATACAGTAGATCCATCTTGGTTGTAATAATGATAAAAAGCACCAATGTTGTTTGAATATAAGCGAGCCTAGCTCAATTAATTAGCCAGTTCGGTCTCTCATTTCACCAATTTAATTAGTTGTGAGTTAATGAGTTGCACACTAATGGGAGTGATTCCTTATCAATTGAATAGCTTTCAGCAATTAAGGCCGTCTCAAATCAGCAGGTGAGAGAAAATAGGCCTCAGTCTCACATCCTGATATTGATTTGAGCATAAGGCGGTGATGATTCAACTGGACTTCCTAGACAGTGGAAACCATTAGCACAACTTTAAGTAAGACACAAATCAGACTACTCAACGGATGGAAGACATTTGAGTGGCGAAAATTCAATGTTTTCAATGTAGGGTAATTGTGAGTTATGATGTTTACTATAGCAAGCCATGCTGTTTCACATAAATATCTGCATTATGTCACCTCTTCACTAATGATGTTAGCAGCAATGACACATACGGTTACACATCCGTGAGCAAGGACGCATTCTTTACATTTATTTTACATCCCTTGGTGCATGATGGCACATCTTATGAACCAGACACTATAGACTGAAGCGGATGTCATTATCAGGTCTTGTTAGAGGTTGGCAGATTTCATGACGCTCTCCTGATAAAGGCATGTTTTTTTTTCTTTTTTTCTCCCCACCAGCCTCAGAATATGCATCAATTCAGTGTGCAATTTGCTGTCCAATTTGACTACCTCCACTTCAGCATGTGTGCCCTGGGGTGGGGGAAATTGGTAACAAAAGCTTTGCATGCATTTCATGCCTTTTTGATCCAGCCGCTCATTTCTGTCTGATGAAGTTGGACTTTAATTCAAAGTGCCATTCTCAAAGCTGACAGAGCCTGTTGTTTTGAAGTATTACCCGCGTGCTGTCAGAGAAACATTCTGGCTTCTCTGATTACTTATTACAGAATAATAATAAAAAAAGTTGGCTTGCTGTTATGGGTGGTCGTGATAATTTTGGTAGACGAAGAGAGAGTTATTTTCTTGATGCAATGTGTATAAAAGGGATGGTTAAATTTGTTTTTAATTCTGTCATTTAATCACACTTATGTCCTTCGAATCCAAATAAGTCTGCAGAAGAGTAAAAAAAAAAAAGTATAATAATAATGACATTTTACAACATGTTGGACATTTACCATTTCATTCTGCTTTCTAAACACTGGAAATCATGATTGTTCACAAATTATAAGATTCTATTGACCAATAAGGTAAAAAAAAAATCCACTTAATAGAAAGTAAATGTTCACTTTTTAAAGGGAACTCGTGCTGCGTCAGCTGACGCTACGGGGAACGCCTCCAGCGTGACAGGTGTCTGGATCACAATCGAATCACGTCAATCCTATTGACCGCCGATAGCCTATGATGTCATCAAGGTGCGACCAGTAAGTATATAAGGGCTCCTTGCCAACATGACACTGCTTCTTCGTCTTCACTGACTGTTTGTACTGTTGATCTAACCGAAAGAATCACGTTTGAGGATGAAGTGCACACTTTAGGAAGTGCGCTGACCCGTGCCCCAGGTATCTGACGCCTGAGGACATGCGTGTACTGTGTGTACTGCCTGGGGGAACTGCCTGTGTGTACTTCCTGGGGGAAGAGCACGCGCGGGAGGTTCTCGAGGGAGCCTCTTGCGCAAACTGTGAACATTTCCCCATCCGAACGCTCCGCTCTGGCCTGGCCCTCTTCTCGAGGGAAGAGGGGCCAGCTTCTGGGGACAGTCCTGCCCGTGCTGAGGCCGAGCGGCGACGACTGTCCTGGGGTTCCCAGATGGACCTGGCTTGTCGTCTGGAGGAGGGTGTAGTCCTCACGGACGACCAGCCAGGTCGCGAGGGGCAGCTGATGGGGGAGGAGTCAGATTTCTCCTCCTCGTCAGCTGATGCTCTTCCATTCGAACAAAGGATGGCTGAGCAGGGTGGTGATGAGTCAGCTGAGGCTGAACCCTCTCAGCCATCCTGCCCGTGTATACGGAGTTGCTGGAGGTTATGGAGCGCGCTACATCTACAGTGGCAGCGCGCTAGGAGAGAACCGGAATGTGCGAGTCATCTCGACGATTGGTTTCTCTCCAGTCATAACCCCACACCTCCCGGGAGCCTTCCATTCCTCCCTGATCTGCATGAGCGGATCTCAGGGGCATGGAAGAACCCGTACTCGGCCTGGATCTTTCGGCATCAGCGGGGGAATTTATCTGATGTTGAGAGATCGGCCGAGTCTGGCTACGTGACGATGCCACCGATTGACGAGAGGTTCGCAAACTATCTCGCATCCGGGAGACCATCGACACTGAGAGCTCCCACTCTGCCGTCTAAGGCGCTTAAGACCACCTCTCGTCTGAACGGCAGGGCTTACACGTCAGCGGGTCAGGCCGCTGCAGCACTACATACCACCACGGTATTGCAGTCATATCAGGCCGACTTGCTGAAGGATCTTGATCAGGGAGAGGGCCTACCCCCTGATGCGTTGGCTGAGCTCCGTCTCACCACAGATTTGGCTCTCCGGGCCTTCAAACAGACAGCAGTCGCCATCGGGCGTGCGATGGCAGCTGAGGCGGCCACGCAGAGACATCTGTGGCTGAACCTTGCGGACATCGGGGGGAAAGAGAAATCCTTTCTCCTCGATGCCCCGGTTTCGCCCTCTGAGCTCTTCGTCACCTCCGTCGAGGCGGTGGTGGGAAGATTCAGAGAGGTGAAGGCACGCTCGGCGGCATTTAGATTGTGTATTCCGCGGAGATTCAGGCGGGAGGCCCTGGCCTGTTGCGGTTTGAGGACCAGCGACAGGGCCAGCGAGCCAGTGTCACCTCTCGTGCGCCCCCCCAGTGGCGGAGTAGGGCGCAGAGGAGGCGGGACTCCCACACTAGGAGCCGGAAGGGCGCTGGGGTGCAAGCCCGTAACCAGCGCCGGAGACCACGCTGGGATAGGTCTCCACCCCCGAGGGTGCGCTGAGGTTAGGTGAGCTGTCCTTCCCCCAGTTTCTTCTCCCCGGGAGCATCTTACACCAGGCCGGGCGGGCCCATGATGAGCGGAGAAAGAAATACGTCAGACTCTGACAGCCTGCCTGGCTCAGCTTGTGAGCACGCCCCCCTTCAGCCCCATGGTAGTAGTGCACCTAAGCATACATATGTGAATAAAGCTTGTGGGTGGATATCATGGCACACGGCAAGCGAGCGGGTAAGTTCCCTATACAAGGGAAAATATAATTTGATTTTATGGCTTACACTCCTTGTAGAGGGCTTTGGGGATCGCTGTGGATTGTTGGAATGTTTTTTAGGGCCGGTAGTTACCCCGTTAGGATGGCTAGAATGGTAAAAACATTATACACCAGTTGCCTGGGCTCCATGGTGAGCTAGTATTGCTAGTGGAGAGCCAGAAAAGAATATATATATTTAGAACAGCCTTTTTGTTAAGTGCTGTGGGTTTATATCTCCCAGACCTTTAAAAATGTGTAAGTAGCTCTGGGAATGCCGCTCATTCCTACGGGTATGTAGCGTTTTTCTGCTAGGCATATATTTCTCCTAGTTTTAAGCTGGTAACTGGTAGCCTCCTCAGGGTAAGGCGGTTTGTATCTTCTCTCAGTATAATTTTTTGTTTCTTGAGAATGCAGGATCAGACTACACTAGAACTACAGTTAGATCTAGAGCCAGATCTAGTATATGACTGGCACTTCTACCTGAGTGCCTTTATGTTTGGTGCATAAAAAAAAAAACTGTGTATAGATCTAGATTGGCCTAGGCTTTCTAGGGATTACTGAGGCGCCCGCTAAAAAGCACTGACGCTCCGGGTAGCTATTCTACAAATGAATGTAGTTTTTTTATTATTATCCCTAATGTAGCCTCCTCTTGTGTAGAGTCGTCCGGCCAAGGCCCGTCCCCTTCTCTGCGTTCTGGGGCCTTCACTAGTAATGCAGGTTGGTGCTGTGCAGAATTGATAGCGACTTAGCCAGTGGTCGTGGGGCAGGGTTAAGGCCATCGTTCGTACGAATTCGAAAAGATTGTATGCATAGCTCAACCCTGCCCTCCAGAGCTAGTTTCTTAGAAAGCCGCCAGCTTTTTGGCAGGCTCTGGCCCTGTTTATATGCCCTGGCCAGGTGGCAGTTCTCCTCTGACAAAGCAGGGTAGATTTGAGTACCCCCACTCCTAGCTCTGTATCATTCTGCCTACACCATGGCTCGGGTTGGGCAGCACTTCGCAACCTTTGTTTATGTAGGTTTGGTAGTGAGCTGCTCTGTAGCCAGAGCATTGCCATGGCTGACACCCTCGCACGGTATGGTAGGCCGCTATTAAAGCTAGGACCTCCATGAGGTGGGTGGCGTATGTGGTACTCCCCCTGCCCTAGGGCCCCCTAGCCACATTCCCTTAAAGGAGCCCCCTTCTTTTGAATGGGTTGGATCCAGACCTTTTGAGCGGCCTGGGTAGGACTTCTCTAAGTGTTCGAAGCATCCTACTCAGGTTTTTAGCTTGGGCTATGACAGTAGGGAATGCTGTCACTGACAGCCTTGTGTGACCAGAGAGGGAGTGGTTCAGGCATTTCAATGGAATTTGCTTGTCCTGCTTGGACTTTGCTTTGCTTGTCCAATGTGTTTTTGACTAAGATGAGAGAAGGAGGGGACATTTAAATTTTCTGTTAGGTTGGGATTCAGAAGAGGGTTTGTTATTCTGTGAGTTATTTTGTGGTGAAGAGTGAAGCTTGTGTAGTAAGTTTTAGTGCTGTTTTAGTCTTTTCCTAACACTTCTATCCAACACTGTATATTTCACAAAATATTAATTTTGATTCATCCCAGTGTTAGCGCGTGCCTCGTCCGTTTGGGGAGGTGTTAATACTCAACTCGCTCGCCGTTGTGCTATTCTTTGAAACGACAGAGGGTGACTCGGAGTAATTGTTCTATAAACCATCAGGAAATGTCTACTTTACCACGCATGACAATGTCTACTTTACTAAACTTTACCAAAACCACACAACGAAAGAATTGTGTAAAACCCAGTACACCCAGTATTTACTTATGACATTAGAACAGAATATATGGATGCCTATGCATAGGGCCCGGGATCTTGTGCTACGCCCCTGGGAGAACATGTATACAACTAAATTAACGATCTCTTAAACATTTTGTAATTTCTCAAAACATTTTCAATTAGTTTTGTGAACATTTTTATTAAACATGGATCTTTATTTTCATTAAAAAGGGCTTATTTCTGCAATTGTTGGCTCATTTTGTAAATATAAGCAACTGATTTAGATGCGGTTGCCGGGTTAAACTGGGTGCCGGGTTGATGAGACATCATGCTCGGCCAGATTTGCCTTGAAATTGTGCTTCTTCGGTTACGGAGCCGCGCGCAAAGTTACAAAATTTGACGTGCACACCTCCAAGCGAAATGTGCCCTCAAGCTTGTACGGAAGCGTCAAGTATAAACAAGGCTTAAGATGAAATTTAATTACTTCACTATATGTGCTATTTCTAGTTGTTAACTGCAAGAGATTCAGTTGAGTTGTTGTGTACTCAATTTCATTATGTTTCCCCTACATGGTAAGGTACTTAAGTACAGTTTTACTTTAAGCAACTCAATGTCCCATGTGTATAACCACTATACTTAATTGAGTAAAGTTTAGAAAAATAATTATTTTGTTAATGTCTTTGAGTCAAAAAACACCACATTGTCTGAAAATCTGCTGACCGTTTTACTGTGATAGAAACGCAGAGTCCCAGACCAGGCCTCCAGAGGGATTTGGGAACCCTGCTGTGACTGGTAGTTTTTGCAAAAAGGAAAAAATAGGGCAGCAAAAAAAAAAAAAAAATTCTGACACGAGTGCTTGTGAACAGTGTGACTGTGGGGAAGGTTTTTGTTTCGATTAAAACAACCTCTCAAATACATTTGATAAGTTGACTGATCATAGTTAGAAGCATGTATGAATATCTATATCTGCAATAGACTTCAGCAGATGATCTTGCTAAACTAACACAATACAGCAAGATGTCAGCTAATACAACATTAAAAATGTATCATAGTAAAAGTAAAAACATTAAAAATACCATATTAAAAACCTTTAATATTCAGTTAATACATATAAAAACACAAACCAACACAGTCTCACCTGTGAAAGGTTATCCTTTTATCCCGTGGGAGATGGTGGTCCAGTGGGTTAAACCACTGAACTGTTATGCAGAAGGTTGCTGGTTCGATCCCAGTGGTCACCACCAGTGTGTCCTTGAGCAAGGCACTTTACTCCACGTTGCTCCAGGGGGATTGTCCCTGTAAGTCGCTTTGGATAAAAGCGTCTGCCAAATGCATAAATGTAAATGTTATCCCATTTCTTCGGGAAATTAAATCTCTGTGATTTTACAACCAGAAGCTGCGCAGATATTCTGGCATCATTGATTCTTACCCTGACCGTTCCAAGATGGCTGGCGTGTTGACGTGTCAGGAGCGGTCAAATGTGGCATCTACGTATACATATCCGTTTCAGACAAGGGAAACAAGCAAGAATCAAGTTTGTTAGAGAGGATGCTTGAGCAAATACTTCTGCTCAAGAAAACGGTTTTCCCCCCCAGACATTGCATGAGGATAATTTAATTTTAAAGGTCTTGTGGTAAAAGGGCATCAGAATTAAATTATGAATGTGAGTGAGACTGGGGCAGAATTTCTTGCAGGTTATGACCAGATAGGACAGCTTCCTTAGAAAGCAGCTTGATTTGACCTTGGGTAAAAATATAGCTTGTTGCCAAATGTGACAAATGCCTAAAGGACACAAATAACCTGCATTTTCTTATCGCCTTGCTTGACTAACATAACATTTTCCTTTAGAAGAATGTTGTATGGGGGACATATTTGCTTTTTCCTAAACCAAGTGAGTTTCTTAACCAGACAGAAAACTACCCAGCAAGCAATTTTGCACTTAAAAGACGTCTAACAGCCGTCCAAACACAGCCCTGACAAAATCTGGGCTGTCAGTGAAAATGTAATAGATGTCTAACCATAGCCCAAGAATAGACTAGTCATCTAGAACATGATGTCAAAGAAATGAAACCAAACACCTTGTAAAAACTGTTGACTTTGCTTACATGATGAAATATCATACATCTCGCAAGTTATTTTGGCAAAAACGACATGTAACCAAATTCAAGGTTATTTTGGCTAGAAGTGGATTACTCATAGCCGGACTATATCAGGTCAACCGAGACAGTAAAATGATTGCTTGCTGGGTACCTTCTAAGGCAGCATAGCAGCATGTGTGCTAAATATAATTAATATTAATGCTAAACTATACTATTTAATATTAATGTAAAACATAATATTATGCTAAATATGAATTACTCTCCTGATCCAGACCCATGAAAAAAGCATGCCGTGAACTACAAATGTCGCTGGTCTCTGTACTGTGACGGTACGGATCCACTTGTTCGTGTGATACTTCTGATGCTCCGCACTCCACTTTATTCCTCTGGGTGACGTAAAGCGCCATCATGGGAAGGGATGTCAAAAAAGCTGCATGATGCCCATCTTTATGCAAATGAATCCATTGAACGCGATGCAACTATCCAATAGAAGTAGAGCACATGGAGACTGGGGGAAGTCTCTCGCAGGTATAAAACTCAACATTCCCCACTGGCTCAAAAGCACGCCCATAGCGGTAAACTTGAGGAACACCCATCAACGTATAAATGAGGGGAAGCGTCGCAACACCACGCTTCAGTCGTGTCTCAAAAGTGGATCCGCACCTTTAAACGCTTATGGGCGTTCCAGTGCTGTCGCTCTAATGTTATTTGTAGACTGCACGTCTGGCCATTTCTTTAGAAAATGCAATCACAAGTGATATATAAAACTAAGATATCTTTCTAATTTGACTAGGAATTAGGAATTAACTTTCTGCAGTTAGAGAGTGTAGTTACAGCAGCGATCAGTGCATTAAATAATTAACTAGTTAACGATCGATCTATCTATCAACAAATTAAACCCACGCATACTGTCAAAAATGAATTTGTATTATTTGACATATAATACATTTTCTTATTCCTAACATAATGCAGGGGAAACTGTAATATGAACTACAGCAGTGCTAAGCTGCTCACTGCATCATATAATTAACAACACAAACTATAATTGTGAAAGGTGTGAACGGGGCTTGACGCTGCATTCACACAGGGCGTCGGTGTTAACGCTTGAAGGAGGGAATGGCTGAAGCTTGGCGCTGATGCGACCGTCATAGTGACAACAGCCAATCACATTACTTGCCGCGTCTTCACTAGGGTTGCATGTACGCAATTGGCTAGCGGTATTTGCATAGGGCGATCTGATTGGATGACGCCTGTGTTGGCGCTTGAAAAGTTGAGAAATCTTCAACTTCTGCCGCTTGCAACGCGAGTGAAGCGACGCGACGGAACCCACAATTCAGTTTGGCAACGCATGACATCCCCCATTCAAAGTAAATGAGAAGCGTTAACACTGACGCCCCATGTGAATGCAGCGTAAGGGTAAGTTTACCTGACAACGATGTACCAAAAATGGAAAAGTTATTGCTTCCCCATTCACATGGATCCACGAAAACGAATAATAACGTTGTGTTATGCATGTCTGGCCAATGAAAAACTATGTGCATATAGACGGAACATGCAATGTACATGATGTCACTGTTTTCACAAATTTGCATTTTTATAGTTTACATGAAGATGATAACGGTATCATTTTCAAAGGTTTCCGAGTAAATTAACATCCAAAACACATAACAGCGTTTTTAACTAAAAACGGAAAATCGTTGTGTAAACAGCCCCACTAAAGTGATCAAGCAGCCATTTTGTCTCTCCTAAAAGCCATTTTCCCCATTAAATTACAATGCGACAAAAAATCTGATTGTCAGAATACTTTGTTGATGGCTTTCCATTTTTTTGGTTTCTTTTTTTGATTTATTCTCTTCTAAGTCGAAATCTGATGGGCTGGTTACAGTGGCAAAGTCTTCTCCAGTGTTTCTGTTTTAATTAAACGCTCTCTAAGAGGAGTGACGGCACTGCAGCCCCATTGTGTCAGTTTCCAGGATGTTGATCTGGGGAAGTGGCTGATGCAGACTTTTAGAATACATTTTGACAATGTACACATTATACCTCAGTGCACACAAGTGTCTTTCTATTTGCTTTCATCAGAGATGGGGGGGAAAGGGGGTGACCCATTTCTTGAAAACTGTAGGATATGGGTCAGGAAACTGATTGTACAGTCTACATGCAAGCAGCGTTGTGGGGTATGTAATGGTGCACTCTGTCTTATGAAGAAAACTGCTATGAAATATTAGTGGGTTTACACAATTTGTTACAATCTCAACATGTTTGCCCTGAATACAAATTCATTTTGCTGAGAAAAAAAAAATGAAACAACAAAATTGTATCTCTCTCTCTCTCTCTCTCTCTCTCTCTCTCTCTCTCTCTCTCTCTCTCTCTCTCTCTCTCTCTCTCTCTCTCTCTCTCTCTCTCTCTCTCTCTCTCTCTCTCTCTCTCTCTCTCTCTCTCTCTGTACTGTATATACATTTAAAAAATTGATATATTATATATGAAAATAAAAATAAATAATGTGAGCCATATTTCCTGAGAGGAATTTCTCATTGGTACTAACAGACGAAGGACTGTGGAAGCTGTTTGGAATTTTAATAATTTGAAGAAAAGATGAACAAATCAATAGGCTGAAAAATATATGTAGCACCTGGGAAATGTGCCATGAACATTTAAAGTCTAGTACTTCCCCCCGCTCAAAATCCCAAACAATTAAGAGCCACACATCAGAACTATTATAAGGGAGACAATTCCAAGCCCTTTCCTTTCTTATTTGTATCTATTCGAAGGCTTTGATGGAAGAGAGTGTGTAGTATGAATAATTTAAGACTGGCTCGTCTAGCGTTCTCGGATATCTGCTGCTTTCGTGGTGCCTTCAGATTTTAAAGCTCTTGGAGAATTTACTCTTAGTGTGAAAATACAGCCACAATCAAAATGTTGCTTAAAGATGTAAATAATTGCCCGCTGTCTCCCAAAAACAAGACTGTAAATTTGACATTTGACAGGGTTCAGCTTCATTGGGTGGCTGTGGATAAGTCTTTCTTTCCCCATCGGAGTGGTTAATAATTCAGAAGTGTGGTATGTTAGCTTTCTGCTGGTGTTCTCACACATTCACAAAGATCAGGTGGGGCTGAGATTGAGGTGTCTGTCTGGCCTGTAATCTACTGAGCGCATTACACTCATGAATCAACCTCTTTCAAGGCTTCTTTCCATGAATAACCACCACTCTCAGGCCAAGATGTCATTAAAACAGAATTAGTAAGACATATTTTGAATGAACTGTTCATTCATTCATTCATTCATTCATTCATTCATTCATTCATTCATTCATTCATTCATTCATTCATTCATTCATTCATTCATTCATTCATTCATTCATTCATTCATTCAAACTGTTAGTCTAGATTATGTTTTCTCACAGATGCTCTCATTCCAGGGTCGAAAGACTGATGTAAGTGGAGGCAATTCAATGTCTCGCCATAAAAATTATTCTGAATTCTCAGGTGGGAGCTTCACAGCGGTGTTTCTACCGACAGCCGCACAAGAGATGACATGAGTGAGGAAATGACCCGTGATGGATAAAACATGAAACATGCATTAAACACATGGGAAATCCTGGAAGGAATCCCTGGGGAGGGTCAAAAAGCATGACCTTTTCCATTCTGAATATACGTATGTGAATATATGTAACATGACTATGTCTTGTTATGGCTCAGGGATTGAACTAACCTCTAGTCCTAAAAATGAACACACCAAAATTTGGCGTGTAACTCAACAATGCGGCTTTGTTGCAAAGAGGTGTGCTATTACTTTTCAGAGTGATTGGATTTACAACTTTCCCCCTGCGGACGGAAAACAAAGTTTAGATTTGCGATAAATTGCGATACAATTATACATTTATATTGAAGAGATAATATTTTCCCTGTATTAGGACTTGTGCTAGTAAACAACGTTCCACCAACCACATAACTCTGTGTTAAAAACACTCACACTGCATCCCAAATAGCATACTGTAGGTACTACATTTGGTTTGAAGCGTACTTCACAACCATTAAAATAGTATTTAATTTATAGTATGAAAGTGTGCAGTGAATGAAGTTCAGACATATACATCCACCATATTATCGCTGTCATGTGACCCATCAGTTCACTGCCATTCAGAAATCATCTGTGGCCTCATGAGATAATAAAGTGTCCATCAAACGCATGCTTCAGAATCTGGTAGGTCATTTTCGCCAATGGTTTTTCAAATGACTATGGTGACCCATACTTGGAATTTGTGCTCTTTAACCCATCCAAGTGCACACACACACCGTGAACACACCCGAAGCAGTGGGCAGCCATATTGCTGCAGCACCCGGGGGTTCGGCCTTGTTCAAGGGTTTCACCTCAGTCATGGTGTTGAGGGTGGAGGAGAGCGCTGGTTATTCACTCCCCGCACCGACAATTCCTGCCAGACCTGAGACTCGAACCTGCAACCTTCGGGTTACAAGTCCAACTCTCTAACCATTGGGCCACGACTGCCCCCGACTGCATTTGGACTGGTGTTTAACCGTGATTAATCGCATATAACATAAAAGTTGATATAGTATATTTATACAGTATATATATATAATCCACCAGCAACATAGTGCCTATTTTACAATTTGCTTAAAAGTTTTCAGACCCTCAGCGGCCGTTCAGCACTCATGTACTGCAGAGAACAGCTTAATCTCGGCCAGCCCTTCGGGAATTTGCTGCACTATCTTATGTAGATAGTGGTTAAACATGAGGTATAACTCATTTGGGGTATATCAACCGGGCAATCTTTGGTCTTATTAATCTTTTACATATTCACTCGTGTGATATGCTTCATGGCGCACTGTTTTTCACATGCTATATAGTAGGGAGGTATTCAATTTCATGCATAGCATCAGAACACCTTAGCAATCGCATAGCAACACACTAACATCTCTTAGAACACCTTAGCAACCACATACATACCACTTTTGAATGGGTAAACACCACTCACCACTCAATTTAATTGAACATTTTGAACATGTTTAAGTCTCAGATTAAATGTATTTAAAACAATCTTCAATAAAATAAAGCCAAATAAATACAGAGATATATTATGGCTGTTTAAAAGAAGACAACTTTTGTTACTTTACTTGAAGCAGACAAAGACCACTTTTAAATATTATTACCACATTATAACGTACATTAGATGTTTAAAAGAAGACTTAAAAGAAGACCACTCATAAGATGTAGCATGATACTGATACGCAAATCTTAAGTATACAATGTCAAGATATGAGACTTGGGAAAGTTAAAGATGTGAAACTATGGGATATATAATCCATTATAACTTAAGTGGCTAAAATTATGTTCATTGTGTGTTATAAATAAAAAAACTCTTAATAGTTATAACCACAAATTAGCAAGTATTACTGTTGTTACGATTATTCATGAGATGATACAACACATTATAAGGTTGTTATAAGGTTTATAAGGCATTATGCATGCATTATAATGCATCAATAATACCCTTATGATGCACTCTTCAATATAACCACAAATAGGTGAAAATGTATTGTACCTGTTGTTATGATTATTTATAAGATGATACAACATATTACAAGGTTGTTAGTAAGGCATTATGCATGTATTATAACTCATTAAGAATGCCCAATGCATTATACAGTGTGGAGAACAAGTATTTGATACACTGCCGATTTTGCAGGTTTGCCCACTTACAAAGCATGTAGATGTCTGTAATTTGTATCATAGGTACTCTTCAACTGTGAGTGACGGAAACTAAAACAAAAATCCAGAAAATCACATTGTATGATTTTTAAGTTATTAATTTGCATTTTATTGCATGAAATAAGTATTTGATACATCAGAAAAGCAGAACTTAATATTTGGTACAGAAACCTTTGCTTGCAATTACAGAGATCATATGTTTCCTGTAGTTCTTGACCAGGTTTGCACACACTGCAGCAGGGATTTTGTCCCACTCCTCCATACAGACCTTCTCCAGATCCTTCAGGTTTTGGGGCTGTCGCTGGGTTGCTTTATGCTCCCTCCAAAGATTTTCTATTGGGTTCAGGTCTGGAGACTGGCTAGGCCACTCCAGGACCTTGAGATGCTTCTTACAGAGCCACTCCTTAGTTGCCCTTGCTGTGGGTTTCGGGTCGTTGTCATGCTGGAAGACCCAGCCCCGACCCATCTTCAATGCTCTTACTGAGGGAAGGAGGTTGTTGGCCAAGATCTCGCTATACATGGCCCCATCCATCCTCCCCTCAATACGGTGCAGTCATCCTGTCCCTGTTACAGAAAAGCATCCACAAAGAATGATGTTTCCACCTCCATGCTTCACGGTTGGGATGGTGTTCTTGGGGTTGTACTCATCCTTCTTCTAACTCCAAACACGGTGAGTGGAGTTTAGACCAAAAAGCTCTATTTTTGTCTCATCAGACATGACCTTCTCCCATTCCTCCTCTGGATCATCCAGATGGTTATTGGCAAACTTCAGATGGGCCTGGACATGCGCTGGCTTGAGCAGGGGGACCTTGCGTGCGCTGCAGGATTTTAATCTGTGACGGTGTAGTGTGTTACTAATGGTTTTCTTTGAGACTGTGGTCCCAGCTCTCTTCAGGTCATTGACCAGGTCCTGCCGTGTAGTTCTTGGCTGATCCCTCACCTTCCTCAAGATAATTGATGCCCCACGATGTGAGATCTTGCATGGTGCCCCAGACTGAGGGAGATTGACCGTCATCTTGAACTTCTTCCATTTTCTAATAATTGCGCCAACAGTTGTTGCCTTCTCACAAAGCTGCTTGCCTATTGTCCTGTAGCCCATCCCAGCCTTGTGCAGGTCTACAATTTTATCCCTGATGTCCTTACACAGCTCTCTGGTCTTGGCCATTGTGGAGAGGTTGGAGTCTGTTTGATTGAGTGTGTGGACAGGTGTCTTTTATACAGGTAATGAGTTCAAACAGGTGCAGTTAATACAGGTAATGAGTGGAGAACAGGAGGGCTTCTTAAAGAAAAACTAACAGGTCTTTGAAAGACGGAATTATTACTGGTTGGTAGGTGATCAAATACTTATGTCATGCAATAAAATGCTAATTAATTATTTAAAATCATACAATGTGATTTTCTGGATTTTTGTTTTAGATTCCGTCTCTCACTGTTGAAGCGGACCTATGATAAAAATAATAGACTTCTACATGCTTTGTAAGTAGGAAAACCTGCAAAATCGCCATGTATCAAATACTTGTTCTCCACACTGTAAATACAGGCTTCATAGAACGTGTTACCAAAATATTTTCACAAGAATTGTAACACTGCCTATCACAACAAACTGAGCTAAGGTTTTCTTTCTCTGTGTGATTCTGTCATTAAGTGGTTAATTACCTGTGATGTGATATGCACATAGTGGCTTGTACAAAAACACTCTTTTACCCTTTTCTTACTCTGATGTGAATAAGAAATCAGGTATTCGTGTTGACGTTTATTAGCTAGTGCTGCCTCCTGGATCTGCACACTGAATCTGTCAAAGGCACAGATGAACAGGCTGCCTGCCACCAGTAATGGGGGTGGTTATGCTTGACAACATAAGAATAATCGAGACTTCATTTTCAAACTAATGAGATTAAGGCATATCAGCCCGTGAGGTACATGTCATGCTCTGTACATACTTAGACAGTTAGAGCTCGCTCTTTTTTTATTTTTAATAAACATCATTTGAATTGCAACTGCCCAAGTTTTTTAAGTGTCACTGCTATCTAATGCCTACGTGGGTAGTGATCTACATAAACCGCATGTAATGGAGATATTAGAATCAACAAATACACAATGTTCTCTGTTATAAATCTTGTTGGCAATGCATCATAGCACAGTTATTGTGGTTAGCCATTACATTTTATAGGAAACACGACAAGACATTTCAAATAGATTTGGGTATTTTAAAGGGGTCATTAACTGGCTTTTGTTTATAATGTATACTTTTGTCTGTGGTCAACTTATGACGTGTGTGTGGTTTTACATTCAAAAACATCATGAATAAGTAATAGGCTATGTTCTACCCTGGTTTTGAGCCTAGCTCTTGAAACGCTCTGTTTTTATGGGCGTGCTGCATTGAAGACTTGGAAGTAAACGCCCACTGCTATGATTGGATAACACTTTTGCATATTATAATGAGCCTCGGCTCCCCAGTCATTACACGTGAGGAATTGTTTTGAAAACGTCCAATGTGGAGAAACGGCAACTGGAATGATTTGACCACAGGGCTCACAAAATGTCTTTATCAAGCAACCACAATGATTTATCTCTCATCCACCCGCAATTAATTGGAATGTTATTTTTTATTACTTGGCTGGCCCGATCGGTGGATATAACCGTGAACTGTGCATAACTAACACACACACACACACGTGCACGTGCACCCACAAGCCAAGTAGCTTACGTATGTTACCTCAGACAAATCAACATGTTCCAGGATTGTATTCTTCCTTCAAATTACCAGTAAAGAGAGTGAACAACGCACGTCAAGAAAGGAATGTTATTTCACTATTTAAGAGCCCTGGCCCATACATGTCCAAGTCTGATCCCGAATCGCAGTACAATGAACCAACAACACCTCAAATACAAAGGATCACTTAATTTTAGCATTTACCTTTGAGTGTCATGCCAAGCATGCTGGCCGAGATAAGTAAGTAGTTCCGTATCTCAGAGATGCAACATCTTCATTTCCACAATTAATTTCTGCAAGAAGCTTTGGATTCAGACACTGATTGCAATGTCCAATCTATAATATGGGCCACAATGAAGTATTTCAGAATCAATCGTACATTTGTTTCAACCTAATTCGCAATCTGAACAGCTCTTTAGGTTTTCGGCTTATGTCTCATTTTTGGGGTTTTCTACATAGATTCATGTTCAGCATCTGAAGCTAATACATTTATGAAGCTAAACAATTTTGGGCCATTTTCTATCCAATGCTTGACTTGCTGGCATGGCAAGTCTGTGTGTATACTGGCATGCACCATGCGTGGATCAATGCTGTGGCTGAGGTCATTCATCCAAGCTGTCTGCTGTGTCCCAGAAACACTGAGTGAGAGAAAGATAGTGTGCTGTGAAAAAGGAGAGGGAGGTTTGACTCTAATTGCACGGAGTCTTTCAAAAAGCAAGGATTATGTGAAAACAAGCAGCAACATCTCTGAATCTGAAAATATCTCTCAGTCAGAGTCAGTATGGCAGGTAATCAATTGCAAAGCTTATGATATAACACAGGGTCATGTCCTCATTTACATTTAGCTTTTTAGGTTGATAGTGAGGTCTATTACCTCCTGATGTGACTTGAAGATGTTACAAAACATTTACTCAGGTGTATAAGTGTTTGACACGGTATCTAACCTCAGTTAGACACTGGCTCTGTCCTAATCTGCATATTTGCGACACACTGCAATGTCTTTATACCACAAACTGCCTTGCACAAACACATTTAGGACAGATAGTATGCAAATTGGTACACAGCCTCTGACTATAAAAGCTTTTAGTGATAGTGAGTCTTATTGTTTGGTTTGAATGTTTAAAAAAAAAAAAACACACATTAATATTCAAGGCATATTCAAGGCAAACTCAAAAACAGATAAATTAGTTTTTGGGGTGTTGATTTCAACAATCTCTACTTTGAAGCACACTCCTCTAAAATGCAGTTGTAGTTTATTGTTTATTAATAGCTGCTCTCAAATGACATCAAGATTATAATTAATACTCCACTCATCTAAATCTCTCACATCAATGGAAATATTAAGTATCGCTCACATGGCTCATTGCATGATGGATCTTTGTGGTATTTCAAATCTCAAGACATCATGATCAAAGGGCAATTAAACAGTAGTAGGCAGCAAGGATGAGAGCGAAAACACCCCTTTCAGATTTCTGCAGGAAAATTGCTAACAAAATATATTTTCCAGACCTGCATGGTTAATTTTTTAGGTTTTATTTGAGACCTTTTCATGTTTTGTAGACATGAATATATAAAAAATTTATGTGGTTGTACCCTGATAAAGAAATTATATCAGGTTTACCACAGTATTCCTGAAAGTACCCTGGAGTACCATCTAAATACCATGGTACTTAGATGGAATTTTAGTACCATTGCATTACCATAATTGGTAACACTTAATGGGGTCAGTGGGGCCATTGGGGTAAATTTTTAATAAACACAGTGTCGTTTCATTGTTATGCTGACGACACTCAAATTGATGTGTCTTTTAATGAAAATGACGCTTGTCTGTCAGATATTAAAGCTTGGATGTCCCTAAATTTCTTAAATCTAAATAAGAGCAAGACTGAGACAATTGTGTTTGGGCCTCTGTTTCTGGCAACACATACCAAGTGTTGGGTAACCTGGCCTCATATGTCAAGCCTTCTGTCAAAAATCTGTATGTTTTCAATTCTGCTTTGACTTTTAATAAGCATGCTTTTATCTCATCTTGACTAGACTACTGCAACTCAATGTATAAGTATTAGCCAATCTTAAATGAATCGCTTACAACCAAAATGCAGCTGCTAGACTTCTTTTAAATTATATTGTTCAGCACAATGGTCAACCATTGTTGTTTTTATTGTGCTTTATAAATACATTGAGATTGAGACATTACAATAAGGTTCCCTTTTAAAGTTCCCTCTTTAGGCGTTTTGTTTGTTAGCATTAGTTAACTACACTGGTTAACATAAACTAACAATTACAAATATTTCAATATTCAAATATAACAATTGCATTTGGACAGATACATACTATTTGCACCTCAGTATTGTTGTACATAAACAAGATGCAATAATAACAATTAAAATTATTAAATGGATGTCGCCTTAATGGGACAATAAAAGCCCTCCCTACACCTATCCCTAACCCTACCCAGTTAATCTTTTATTATTATTAAACATTTCATTATTTCATTTATTTCCATTTTTAGAACATTTTCTTAATTTTTATTGAAAGTAAATGCCTTTCCGGTGTGATATGTGATGAGAAAAGAGAGAATAGTGAGCTCTTAAAAAGGCAGATTCGAACCTGGGTCGATAACGTCAAAAACTAGTTCTTTAAGCCTTATGCTTTACTGACTACACCAATGAAAACATCTAAATACTGCAATTATTTTTTTAATCTAGTGCGGAGCTAGTGCGAATAGCATTTGCCAACAAGGCGTGCTATTTGCACTTGGTGTAAAAAGACAATCTAAGACAAAAAAAAAAGTTTTTTTTGTGGTGATGCAATAGAGAACCATATTTGGTTCCCCAAAGAACCATTTGGTGATCAGTTCTCAAAAGTTTTTAAAACATTATACAAAACTACAGAACCATTTGAGCAATGGAAAGGTTCCATGGATGTTAAAAGTTTTTATTGGAAGCATATGCCAATAAAGAACCTTTATTTTTAAGAGTGTATAGTACAAAAGAGGTTACCACCATCTGATTACATCACTGTACCACAGTATTTTTTTTTCTGTAAGGATTTCAGCAGTCATCTCTCAATCAGTGCATGAAATGAAGATTTTCTGTTCATGATGTGACTTGTCAGGTTCCCCTCAAATGTTGTCGGATCTCTACTGGGAGTGTCAGTGTAAACTGAAAGCCGTTCATTTTTTTCTTGCCTATTTCTTTTAGCAGAGCATCAACATGTACTGTATCAGAGTTGCAGAGGCGCGCTTCTCACTTCCTCCAAACATCTGAAATGCTGTTCCATCTTTTGATGGAGCGGTGTCTCCCAAAGGAATATTCTCAGATGTGTTTTTGGAAGACAAGTGATGCAACACTGTCAGGTGGAGGTAAAATGCTGCTTGCCTGACACTGAACCACAAACATAAACATGTCAGAATGAATCAGTGTCTTCTGAGGCAAATTGAGGATGCCTTGAAAGCAGAAAATATAACTGCGGGAGGTTGCAGGAGGACGCTGCTGTGCCCAAACTAATGACCAGAATTTGAGAAAAAAAAAGTCCCAACCTACTGGGAGTCATATTATATACAAAATCTGCAAGTCAGATTAGAAATTTGAAATCCTCTAAAAAGTAGCATTATGGTGAGAGAGATTCTCTACACTGGTTCCTCACAAGTTTTATTCCTTAATTAAACATCTTTTTCTTGCTATAGTTGACTTTGGTTTCGCTCACTTGGGATTCTGCTTTGTAAATCTGCTTTTGAATCATTTGTAATGCAATGTACTATTCATATACATTTGAACTGAACTGAATTGTACAGTGATTTTGATACCCAATTAAATCAACCTTGGAATGCAGTAGTTTTCAGTCAGTGCATTTAAGGCTTACTGTATTTCTTTTCATGGAAACCAAAACCAAAAATATTGATGACTTATCATGTATCAAAGGGGCATATGCCAATAAAATACTCTCTAGAATGAGAATATCCTTTTCCTGATTACTGGACTATCTAGCAATAGCAATTAATGTTTCTTTTTTTAATGAGAACGTAGCTTTTTTTTCCAGACAATATATCAGAAACTAAGCTTTGTGCCCTGTAACTTTTGTCAGCTATTTAAAACATTTAGAATAAGTGATTCTCGATGAGCAAATTAATCACTTTGTTGGGTCAACTATTTTTAATGATTCAGGACACAGCTTAGTAAAACACTCTGAATTGGTTAGTGATTTACTCTGAATCATCTTGACAGTTCATTCACGAAATGAACTCTGTAAAATATACTAATGAGACACTTTAGAGCACACAAATAGCTCTGAAGTAAGTTGAAATTCACCTGCAATCGCGTTCTTGATTCAAACACCAATGCAATCTCATTCCTCAATGACAACGTTTCACACAAAGGTGCTGCTGCTGAGCCCGAGAGAGCAGTTTATCATTAGGGTGTAATTGTTCAAATGGGTCGGTTTTTATCTCGATTTTAGGGTCACCGTTTCGGTACGGTTCGGTATGTGCTATGTTCAGGGAAAAAAGGACTACTGTCAAAGAAAAAAAAGAAAAGAACAAAGAATAAGAACAAATAATCTAACTACAATCAACAGCACAAATAAATACAATACAGCAAAGGTCAGGTTTTTCAGGTTGGTCTAACACTAGTTTTCAGGTACAGTATCAAATGTAATCAAATGTAAAATAAAAATGCATATTTGACTTAAAATATTAAATATTAACTAAATTAAATATTAACCCTTATTAAAGTTACAAAAGCTATTCAGTAAAGAGCAGGAAGTGATTTCCTTGTCTTTTGTTGTTTAACATTAAAAACACAGACAGCATGAATATTAGGCTGCTGTCACTTTAAGATCTGATGCATGTATCCAGTACACTGATACTGTACTGATGCATTGTCTTTCTCTAATGTTTACTTTCACTTAAAACATGATACTCGCTTAAACAGGCATGTTGACATTTTTTGAGTGAATTTGTCCATTCAAGCACAAGACTTGGATGATAATTTAATATTTGCTCGCTGTCCGAGACACGGTAGACTTGCGTAGCCTGAACTTCAGACTGACGTCATTCTGGACGTTTTTGTAGCTTTCATTGGCAAAAGACCGCCCAAGAGGACATTTGACTGACATTTAACGCAACCAGTCACAGTTTGTTTTGTTCTGTGTCATGTTTAGGGGTGTGAAAATGTAAAGTCGATGTACCTGCAATAACAGACCGGCATGCATCTATAAATTATTAATTCAAGAACGTTGTGCAAGTTTCCTGGAAAAATGGAGCCACAAATTTCACATACTTCTAAGAATACAGAATTAGCTGATCCTGTTAAGTGCTTATTGTCACAGTTGTAAACATGACAGCGTTCTTCTTCCACGAGGGAGTTTTGCGTCACGGCATTAGTTTCCAGGCAGACTGTTAAAGAACGCAACACACATCTCGCGGACATCCTGTAGAATTCAACCAATCGGACGACGACTTCGAAACTCCTGAAGTGTTCCCAGAAAAGTGTGCCATATGCATCAGACGTTCAGCCAACGGTTCGTGGGCGCGATGTCTGAGGCTGAGAATATAAGAGGTTCTCTTTCGTGTCTTCTTGCGCTTGAATGTTTAAATTGACAAGGCTTAAATGAATTTAGTTTAAACACAGATAGCAACATCAGCTTTTCAGGTCTCACCTGCGCTCGCGTGCTATCAACACCAGGGTGATGATGGCGTAAATGAGTGCATGTTCGAGCATACGGCACTCACGTTGAACAAAGTGACTACATACATTAGCGGAACACTGTCTGTCTGTTTTAAGCGTTGTTATTTTCACACATATATTGCCCCCCGGCAAGTCACGCCAGGCGTGTTAGGGCAGTTGGTAGCAAGTCCCACGTTCCCTGCTCCTCCCCTTCATGGTGGACAACAGCAGACTCCAGCCTATGGCACTCCCTTTCAGACGGCAGCCGCCCCTCCAGAACCCAGGCTAGTTAGTCCCCCCCAGTCCCCGGAAACTCACTCAAGCCCACCGCCTCAAGCGTCAATGGCGGCAAACTCTGCTCACTCATGCTTGATGGCACCGCAGATTACCCACAGCGGTGAGAGCTCTATGCCAGGGTGCTCCTCCTTCCTTACGAATTTCGGCACCAATGTAACGAGGTTAGTTGCAAACGTTTAAACACTATAATACATCAAAATAAACAAACAGAAAAACTAAACTAAAGACAAGACAAATACATTAACAAACCATAACGTAAAATAGTCCAGGCCTGGTCCTTTATCATCTATCACTGTTCTCCGTGAGAAACTTGAGGCCGGTGTGGCTCACAGATGACGCTCATTAACACTCGCACATTAACACTTGCCCCTTCCTACAGCTCGCGGCCTTTTCCTGCTTGTTACAGTCATATATAAGTCAACTATATAAATAACCTTTTTAGATTAAAAAATGCTCACTAGTACATCACATAGATTTAAAGCAAAAAGTCATGAAAAAGTAAAACAAAACATTCTTTCACTCATATACAATGAAGCTCCAGACCCTCCTCTTAGTTTCATGACTTTAGCTCCTGATTATGATGTTGAGAGCATTGGCAGTGGCAGTAAAGAGGCTCTGAGTATGCAGACGCATATGGATCTGCATGCAGGTGCGCTCCCACTTAAGCTCAGGTTTATGTGTGTGTGCTCCGTGTTCAGAGGCTCGGAGGTGCTGGACTTCCTAATTCATATTGTCAGCTGAGAACGGGGAGCTCTCACAAAGGCAGAGCTGCTTCCAATCATGGCCTGCAATCAAACACCTGTCACTAGGGATGAATCCACCATCACAGCCCTGCACTCTCTGCACAGGTACACCCAACTGCATCCATGATGACTTTAAGAGCCAAAACAGTGTTCAGGTGGAGTTTAAAATCTTAGCTCTGATATTGTGGTGAGATAAAGAAAGCCATTTAAAGATAAGATGCTCTAAAATTAAGAGGCATTGTAAGAGTTTACAAGGCTCAGAGAATTTAGTTTCTCTGGCACACTGCAATCTATTGGACTGCTAACCATTTGTCAATACAGAGTTCAGAACAACAAAGATTTTGTGGTGCTCCATTACCTTTGGCCCTTTTTGGACCCGGTATTAACATCTGATCACAAGCCAACGGCTCTAATTAGAGGTGTAAACAGGCTCCAAAGTATTTTGTGATTTGATCAATCAAACCACATTCAGAGGTAGTCAGAAATATCCCCATTGCATTTGTAGTGTAATAGCTAACATGATCAGATGCGTCCTGGAAGACCACCTCATCTAAGGGTTAAAACTTGTGGTGTTCGTATTACCCAATTTCTCTGTCAAGGGGGGTTCGGAGTGCTGAATTTCTCCAGTGGGGGGTGTTCTATAATCTGGGATAGCAGCGCCTACTAAGTGATAGAAATGTAGATCCTGCAAAGTTCAGTTCAATCTAAAAGACTAGTTAAACTTGATATTTTAATAATGGCATAAAAATAATAAAACATTCATGTCTTTTGGCGTAAATCCCGTCCAATGGTTAAAAAAATTTAATTATTTTAGTCCAGGTGCATGACTAAAATGTTAAAAATGTGTGCTGAGTTTTAAATTCAAAAATATTATGGAGAAACAGTGATTGTTCCCTTTCGTTCAGTCACTACGACGTAACGTTAGTGACTAACGAATGGGGGTTTCGCTTAGAAGCCAATTACCTTCGCGGAATTTAACAACACCCAATGGCAGTGCCAATGCCATGGGCATGTGGAATTTGCATGCGTAACTCCGCCCCACATCATGGGTATATAAGGAAGTACGCTGGCAACATCGCATTATGTTTCTGCTTTGGAGATTATGTTTCCGCTCTTCACTCCTACAAGCCTGAATTATGAAGTCTTCTCTTCAGTCTTCGAGACGAGCGGTTCTCCAGGATGTTGGTGTGACGGCGCGTTCCAGTGATCTCACATTGCCTGCCTGCTGATCTGTGCAGTGATCTGCAACAGCTGTGTGTGTTTTCCCTGGGCGATTCGGCACTCTGCAGAGCTTTCCTCTCACAAAAAGAGCTTGTACGTGGGACGTCTTTTTTAAGACGGTTCGCCCGTGCACTTCTGGGTGCGATCGATCCCCGTTGCTGTCTATGGGCACATTCACTGCTCGACGTGTTTGGGCTTCAGCACATACGGGCAGTGTTTGTGGATGTGTCATGTTCCCACTGCCGGAACGTGACCATCGCGATGTCGTGGTCGAGACTCAGTGATCTCCGTGAGGAGAGAGAGTCCCCTCTGCCACACCCCAATCTACCGTCTCCGAGAGAGGTGGTACTTTGACTGGTGGCCAGGGTGACCTGAGGGCACTGCTGTGTTATTAAGAACCCCAACCATCATTCCTCGGGCCACGCCCCCCTCTCGCACATCGCTTCCCGCGAGTGCTGGACTGAAGTGGCGGGACCATCTCTGACGCCCCGTTCGTTTCGTTCACACTCCAGATAGCAGCAAGATGTCGATCGCCGCATCTCAAGGTGGGCTAAAGTCCTTTGGGGATGACAATTAGGCTGCGCTCCACCTTCGGGTGTGTCAGCGCTGCCGGATCCGACCTAGAGTTGACAGCCATGTTATCTCGGGCAGCCGCGAGCCTCGGGCTGGTGTGGAACTCCGATTGGTTTTGGGGGCGGGGCCCAAAAGCTGTCAGGTGCTGTTCGCACTCGAGATGCATGAGGAGATCACGCGGTCCTGGAAGTCCCAGTGCTTCCTGTGACCGTTCGGTGGCCTCCTCCGCCTTCTCTGCCCTCGATGGGGCCGCGGCCAAGGGTACACTGGGGTCCCCCCACTGTTGAACACTCTGCTGAGCACTACGGTGTCCACGGAGGGCTTCGACGTGGCGTGGCTATCCTAAGCACCCCCCCCAAAGCCTGTGGGCTCGTCTACTTCCTTTGCACATGCACGAGGGTGGAGCCGACCCAGGGCTCTTCAATGAGTTGCGTGCCGCCACTGGTCCCGCCCCCCGGGCGGTGAAGGTGGCCACATGTTCCCTGGGTCGGGCGATGTCCACAGCTGAGGTCCGGGAGAAACACCTGGCCTTACCTGGTGATGTGGAGGACGTTGAGCTGGCCCGCCTCCTCAACTCGCCCATATCCCAGGCTGGCCTCTTCGGCGGCGCGGCTGAGAACTGCGCCCAACGGTTCTCGGCCGCCCGAAAGCAGACTGAGGCTGTAACACGTACTGCCCCGGCAACCAGCTGCTGCACCCAGCCGCAGGCTCAGTCGCCTCAGTCCGCTCACCGCCGAGGGCGCCCTCCCCCCTCCCGCCCGGCCCCCTCCAGCATCCTTCACCTGGGCCGCGCTGTGGAGGTGGTTAACACCCAAGTGGAACGTGCATCCTTCCCTGGTCTCCTCTGTCAGGACGCAACTGCTGACTGTGCCCCCACACCGGGACGCTACGCCTCCCACGTCTGGACCAGTCACGCTGCCTCGCTGCCCCACCTGGGGTACGTCTGTGGTTCGAGTGACCCTGCTGGTCAGTTTCTGGGAGCCTGGCTACAGCTTCCGGGACTGTCCACTGGGTCGCGAAGACCATCAGGCTCCTCCCCGCTTCTGGGGAGTCCGCCCGCCATGATGGGGCCTAATGCCCCAGTCATACGTGCGGAGGTTGCCTCCCTACTGGCGAAGGGTGCGATCGAGCCTGTCCCTCCAGCCGAAATGAAGTCTGGCTTCTCAGCCCTTGCTTCATTGTACCCTAGAAAACTGGTGGGTTATGGCCAATCCTGGATCTGCCCGTCTTGAACCGATCCCTTCACAGGCTTCCGTTCAGGATGTTGGCGGCGAAAGCCTTCTCGAATGCGTTCGTCCAGTAGATTGGTTTGCAGCGGTCGACCTGAAGGACGCCAACTTCCATGTCTCCTTCCTACCTCAACACAGACCATTCCGTAAGGGGGGGGGGGGGGGGGTGTCTTCTAGTTCTGGGGGAAAAAAGATGATGTTGTAGGACAAGATCAAAATATGTATTATATGACCAAATGTGTATATATGTCATGCAACTTCAATAATAAAAAAAAACAAACAAAAAAAACAATGAAACGCTGAGACTGATCAAAGCTGAAAAACAAAAAAAAAACAAAAAAAAAAACACAGACCATTCCTACAGTTTGCTTTCGAGGGGCGGGCATATCAGTACGCGGTCCTCCCATTCGGGCTAGCTCTGTCCCCTTGCGTCTTCACGAAGATTGTCGAGGCAGCCCTTGCGCCGCTCAGGCGGCACGGGGTTCGCATCCTGAACTTCCTCGGTGACTGGATCATAATGAGTCACTCTCAAGCGCAGGTTTGCAAACACAGAGACCTAGCCCGTCTGGGCCTTCGGGTCATCTGGGAGAAGAGCAAACTTTGCCCCGTGCAGAGGATCTCTTTTCTCGGTATGGATATCGACTCGGTCGCCATGTGCGCGCATCTTATGAGCAAGCGTGCGCAGTCTCTGCTGACTTGCCTCCGTCAAATCAAGAGCAGGCTCCTGGGACATATGGCATCTGCTCGGTGACGCCGCTCGGATTGCTACATATGAGACCGCTTCAGCACTGGCTTTGCGATCGAGTCCCGAGATGGGCATGGCGGTCTGGCACGGTCCGGGTCCTAGTCACTCGGGCCTGCCTTCAGACGCTCACCCTGTGGTCGAACCTCAGCTTTTTACGGGCAGGTGTGCCCTTAGAACGAGTTTCCAGGCATGTTATTGTATCAACAGATGCCTCTGCCACGGGTTGGGGTGCCATGTGCAATGGACATGCTGCCGTGGGCTCCTGGACAGGACCCCAGTGCCGCTTGCATGTCAATTGCCTCGAGTTGCTGGCAGTACGGTACGCCCTGCATTGCTTCCGAGCGTTGCTGAAGGGTCAACATGTACTAGTCCGGTCAGACAACACGGCCACTGTAGCGTACATCAACCACCAGGGCGGTCTACACTTCCGCCGTATGTCTCAACTCGCGAAGCGTGCCTGGAATTTGGGCCGGCTAACTCTCACGTGATCCTGAGACCCCGGCCTGGATATGTGCCCAAGGTCGGCAGAGGCAGACCCAGCCCTGGCACTGCTCTGTCCAGTACGCGCCCTCCGCCCGTTACGTAGACAGGACGCAGCGTTTCAGGACCTCAGACCAGCTCTTTGTCTGTTATGGTGGAGAGCAGAAGGGAAGAGCTCTTTCAAAGCAGAGGTTGTCTCACTGGATAGTGGACACCATTGTTTTGGCTTATCAGCAGCAAGGTCGACCATGTCCCCTTGAGGTTAGGGCTCACTCCACCCGGAGTGTGGCCTCCTCTTGGGGTCTAGCGCATGGCGCCTCGCTAACAGACATCTGCAGAGCTGCAGGCTGGGCGACACCGAACACATTCACCAGATTCTACAATCTCCGAGTGGAGCCAGTGTCCGACTATGTACTCGCCTCTACTAGTGGCCGGTAATGGACCAGGCTCAGGTGTCTTCGCTTGCTCGCCATTCCACTCCACGGACTGGATACGTGCGATATTTTCCTCAGGTGAACTTCCCCGAAAGCCCTGAGCTCCTCCAGCACTGTCGACGCCGACATCAGTAAGTCTGCCCTTTCGAGCCCAGACCCTCATGTCCGGCCAGGTGCCCCGTGTGCATGGTTCCCCTCCGGCGACCCGAGTGGCGTTGTTGTATTGGGACCCCCATTCGTTAGTCACTAACGTTACGTCATAGTGACTGAATGAAAGGGAACGTCTTGGTTACGTGACGTCCTTTTGCCACCTCCGCTGTGCTGCTGGAACGCGGAGTTCAGTCTTGGCTCCGCAGCAGTAACATAATGCGATGTTGCCAGCGTACTTTCTTATATACCCACGATGTGGGGCAGAGTTACGCATGCAAATTCCGCATGCCCATGGCATTGGCACTGCCATTGGGCGCTGTTAAATTCCTCGAAGGTAATTGGCTTCTAAGCGAAACCTACATTCGTTAGTCACTAACGTTACGTCTCCGTTCCCTCCTCAGGGAACGAGGGTTACATACGTAACCGAGACGTTTTATACACATTTTAACTGTCCCACATGTTTAGCTTAATCTTCATCACAATCAAACTTTTTTTTGTAATAATATTAATTATAAAGTTATTTTACTTCTGCACCAATGACAGCATACATTCTGAAATGTATATCACAATGAAAATGAAAATTTTATGAAAATTAAGTAAAACCAAGGTAAATATCCCTTTCTGCTTTAAATAATAAGCTGTAATTGTCAAATTATGCAAAAAAGTTAATTGTGTTTTTATCGTGTGTATCTATGATGCATACAATTCTATTAAATTAGACTTTGCAAGACAAAAGTATGGCATTTTATTGCAAAATATTTAAAATGTTGAAGGACATTGCACCATACACATAATTTGAGTTGGGGTCGAAATTACATTTGTTGATTAAAAAATATGATGTTGGGAAAAATGGAAGAATTCGTCTTTGATACATATCTACTGTTGAGCACAAAATAGACTATAGTGAGCATGTGAAATGTTATAAGCAATTTTAAAGGGATAGTTCACCCAAAAATGAAAATTTGATGTTTATCTGCTTATCCAAATTATCTGTTTATCCAAATTAAACCCTGCAGCTCGTGACGACACATCTTAAGACACGAAATGATCGGTTTGTGCGAGAAACTGAACGGTATTTATATAATTTTTTACCTCTAATGCACCACTTTGTCCAACAGCCTTGAGTGCGCTCTCACTTCCGGTGTGTGAGGTCTGTACATGATCTGGCGTAGTTTACGCAACATATCGTGTACAGACCTCACTCTCATAGATTTTTTTACCATTCACATGCATTATCCGACTGACAGACTGCAACAGTTGGAGCTAAAAATCTTAATTTGTGTTCTACTGAAGAAACAAAGTCATCTATATCTTGGATGCCCTGGGGGTAAGCAGATAAACAACAGATTTTCATTTTGGGGTGAACTATCCCTTTAAGTCCACAGGGCAAAAAGTGTCCATCATTGAAACAACCATAGATGAATCTCACTACATTCTCATTAGAACTTACCAGTCTCATTCTCATGCCAATCAGAAACTAGGAAATCAGGCTTTACGACACACTGCGGACAGTGTGATTGCAGTGCAGCGGAAGTGTGTAGAGTATAAAAATCTTGGATGAAGAGGAATGCATTTCCTCATGAAATTACCATGGAACCTTCACCTGCTGCATGTCTTGAACAGTAAATATCTTGTGCGGCACATCTTATGCCGTAAACGTTACTCCATTAAAGATTCATCATGACCTCGGCATATGTAACCATGCACATTGACTCTAATTATGTCTCGCCTGTTGCCTGGGAAAAACAGCAATCCCATGAGCCCAAAAGGGGGAAGTCATGTGCATCATCATTATCAACGCTCGCATACGCGGCCGCTCGGAGTGGGTTAATTAGTATGTTATGAGCAGGCCGCAGTGCTACAGTGAGCTTAGAGAAATGATCTTTTCTGAGTCACAGTGCGTTTGACGCCCTGAAGCTGTGGATCATGATAGACACTTCTGATCACAAGCTCTCTTGTGCCTTACACCGGGTAATGATGACACTTAAAGCCAACAATGGCTGCATTCAATCTGTGAGATGTAATAATGGTGTTTTGAACGGGTAGCTTTATGTCAGTTATGGTGTTCGGTAATAGGTTGCCTACTCTGCTTGCTGTGAATTTTCGTCTTGTCTGTCAGCTTTCATCATTAACCTGCTACAGAATTCAAGCCTAAACGACTGAAATGACAACTCAAATTGGAGCAAACTGCACATGATGTAGACAAAGGGATTTAAATGACAATGTTTTGGTAGTTTACTGCCAAAACTGTACTCTCAGGAGTTTTGTCGCCTTTGCTGATTTCCAAACAAACTGGCTTCACAGGTTATCCAATCATCCAATAAGCATTGGGCCTGTCGCAAGAGGTCTCAACCACTGCACAAGGAATTTCTGTTGCTATAGCTACCTGTGCATCCCTTTTAAAAGCAACCCAGTCTCATACATTCTAGTTCTTAGTCAGAGACCTTGGCCAGATCATAAAAAGGCACACACACTGGCCACCCACATCCTTTCAGTGACTGCCTGATTCGTGCTGTCAATTAACTAATGAAGCACACATTTTTCTATTAATAGGTAATTTAATATAGTTTTATGTTGTAATACTTTCACATTTAATCTCCAAAGTAATGTAGAAACAACATAAAGACAGTATATTTTAAATATCTGTCTAATGGCATCTTTGTATCACTGGTACCGCTACTGATTTCTCTATTACATGGATTTACCCCCTCAATTATAGCCATTCAACATGGATAATAGAAAGCTATCGATTTTAACATTTAAAAAAAATATAACATTATATTTAAGTGAACATTAAACAATCTTAATATAAACCCATTGTAATAAATGTCAAATTTAGCTGTGTCATTAATATATCAGGGTTCAAGACTACAGTTTTTTTTCCAGGCGGGATAGTTTAGATTAGTTCAGGGCATTTACCTGAAATGCACAAAAAAAGTTATTGTTTTTATAGTTTTTGACCCATGTAACCTTTTAAACAGTGCTTTAGGACTTTCAGGTAGGTCTAACAGGTAGGAAATATAGAGAAATTGAATAAAGTTATCAAACACTTCACAGTCTTCACTGCATAAATTATAAATGAAATGTAGATTAATCCTTATTATAGCTACAAACGCTATTGGGTGTTTGTTCAGCGAGAGGAGTGCCAGTACAGATTTGAGTTCTTTTTTATGTCTTATCGCACTTGAATGGTTATATAGCCCTTGAATAAATGATAGCGTGATCACATACTGTAGCGCAGCCAAAGGATGACAGAAAAAAAGTTAATTGCATTAAATGATGCTTTATTAACAAAGTTCGGGAAGAGCACGTTCAAATGATCTACCCAATCATAAATACGGAGCCGACTATTCCTCGACAGTTTTTCTGCATCCCTCCATCGTCTCCTCACACTCTCCTGGTTACCATCCTACCATCCTAATAGGCCCTTTTCACAATGACGTCAGAAAACCTCCGCCTTTCCTCAAAGCAGTGTATACGCACTTCCGTTTAGCCGTACTTTTGTTGGATGATTCAGGAGAATGCCGGAACTGGCTAACTAACAACACGAAAGATAAAGTTTATGACAATAATGTAATTTATAATTAATGACAGTAACGCATTTACAGGTTTTTATATTTTAATTTGTTTGATAATGTTAATGATAATTTCCAGCCTATCATTCTTTAACATGTACGTTAACTGGATGGGAAAGTAGGCTAGCTTGTAGCAATAGGAAAAATATGCATCGCTCTTAGCCTGTGTTGCCTGAAGTTTACTAATACGTTTTTACTTTTTATATTAATGTATATTCTAGAACAGTTGTTTAGAATAACTCCCTATTAATCAAATCTAAATGTCAAACCATTTTCATATTCTGATGTGATTCATCATTCTGTTCTTCCTGTGTCCATCTTTTAACAGTTTCTCACCCAACAAGCATGGCACAGTCATCTTGTAGATGCTACTGTAGTGTCCCTTGTTGTTCGAACAACAAACAAAAATTTCCTTATTTAAGTTTCCACGATTTCCCAGTGGACCCAAAAATATGTGCCTGTTGGGTTGGGGCAATCAAACGTGACGAGGGACCGAGCTTTAAAATCCTTCGCGGGAGTACTTATGTGTGTAGCCAGCACTTTTCCCCAGACGATATGTGTACATCAGCCAGTGGACGAAACAGTCTGAAGTGTTTCCTCTCAATCCCATGATTTGCTGTTTGACACTGTCTAGATAGATTGTAAATACAAGTGCCATATATATTTAAATTTTTTTTACTTTTATGTATGTAGGGGTAGGTATTAATGAACAATGTTGTGACGCATTCTGTAAAAAGTTTGTCCTGAGTAAAATGCATTTACACATTTTACATTAAAAGAACCAGAATATTTTTTTAACTTGCCTTTTTTTATTTGTACATTTGATAATAACGTGTAACTGTAATGAAACTAATGAAAACTAATTACTTCCATAGCAACTCCAAGCATAATCTACAAACAAGATTGAAAGCAGTTTTTGCAACCATGGAATGTAAGCAAGTAGGGACCAATAGCAGACAAACTCATATACATTTACATACAATGCAACATTGAAGGAAATTGTAAGAAAGATAATTGTACGAAAAAAAGTATTTACAACAGAAATTACGTATTAAAAATGTAAAAATCTATTTACATTTACAAATTTGGTCTCAGTGTAAAAATATAGGTAGATGTTATGATAAAAAGAATCCAGCTTCTGTCGCATTGAGTTGATGATCTCCTCATCCCTAAATATTCTTTCAACAGTGAAGTCAGTGTGGGTATCTGTAATAAAATCGGACCACTGAAGTCCACTTAAAGCCAGCTGGCCTTGAACCTGATAATAATATTTGTGGCTTTTCTTAAGGCAGGCCTGGCCTCAAACTGTGATCAGGTGTTTAACTTGAGAGACATCATCAACAGCGCAACTCTTTACCTCTGCCAACCCAAATGGGGGTGTTTCTCTTGGGTTAAAGACTTTAGCATCAGGGCTGGCTGCAAGGTGAGGTGCATCAGGGTGGATGATTATACCACACTGTGTCACAGAGACATCACAAAAATCTGAATATTGCCTAAGTATGTCAGGTTCCAGGTCCAGCCCTCTTTTCATAGCAGCTGTCTGGGGAGTTCCTTTCAGAATGCGATGAGCTAAGGCTTTGGCTGTAGACTCGCCGCGGACATGGCATATTTCTCCAAATCTGCTGGCTGTAAGTCGGGGTTTGCGTACCTGTTTCCACAGCTGGCATTCTGACTGCAGTCGTGTTTCTGCCTCAATAGCAGCAGAGATCTCCCTTGACACCTTGAGGCTCTCTAAGTGGCAATGTTGCTTGTAGTTGGGCTCAATTTATTTGAAAATTAAAATTGTAACCATCAACAGGCAACTGAGGATTTAGAGTCCACAAAATTAAGGCCCTCAAACCCGTGCAGAAATTTGCAAATGCCTGGTTGAGGGCGTATGTCTTGCAGTTTCTCACCACTGGCCATGATGTGAGGATCTGGAAGAGGCCCTGACATAAAAGTGAGATGTCTAGTTTAATTTACTTATTTTTACCATTTCACCCAACCTTTCATATTTTAGCAGATACCGACACAGCCTTATTCCAAAATTGATTAAATTAATTATTTTCCTCAATTTTACAAAAGATGACGTCAAAAAAGTTTGTTTGAAATATTTGCAAATGTATTAATAATAAAAAACACATGTACATAAGTATTCACAGCCTTTGCCCTGACACTCAAAATTGAGCTCAGTTGCATCCTGAAAAGTGCAAAATACTAATTGTTCTGTTATATATTTAAATGTTTCAGTCTTACCGCCATATGCTTTGTACAGTGTACATTTCACACCAGTATGGGCACGATTCTTGATCTTCTTTGGTACTGGTTTACGCACTACCATGTCATTTGTTGCTTTGGGTGCAATTCCCTGTTACATGATGATAAACTGATTAATTGACAAAAGTCATTACAAGCCGCTAGTCCAACATCAGTAAATGTAATGAATATTAATGTCTTACCTGTGTCCTAGGCCGGTGCCAGGTCTGCAGTGAGCTGGTGCATGACAGTCTTGAAGCCCATGGTACTGTAGTGAGCGCTTTGAAACAGTAATGCCACAATGTGATTGCACAGTGCTTTCCCAGCAGAGCATTACATTTTACATTTACATTTAGTCATTTAGCAGACGCTTTTATCCAAAGCGACGTACAAATGAGAGCAATAGAAGCAGCTAGAACAGTCAAGGGCAACAGTATGTAACAGTATGTAAGTGCTGTAACAAGTCTCAGTTAATCTAGCAAAGAACACATAGGACAGAAGGTTTTTTTTTTTTTTTTTTTTTTTTTTTTTTTTTTTAAATAGACAGACAGACAGACAGAAAATGAATAGAATGTTAAGTGCTAATCTTGATTGGTAAGGTACCGCTGGAAGAGATGTGTCTTTAGCCGTTTTTTGAAAATGGCTACAGACTCGGCTGCTCGAATTGAGATGGGCAGGTCATTCCACAGGGTGGGTGCGGTCCAGGAAAAGGTACGTGAGAGTGATTTCATGCCTCTTTGGGATGGCACTACAAGGCGTCGTTCACTGGCAGAACGTAAGCTCCTGGAGGGTGTGTAAGTCTGAACAAGCGAGTTTAGGTATCTTGGTGCAGAGCCAGTGGTTGTTTTGAAGGCGAGCACCAGTGTCTTGAATTTGATGCGAGCTGCTATTGGGAGCCAGTGGAGACTGATGAAGAGAGGCGTGACGTGTGCTCTCTTCGGCTCGTTAAAGACCACCCTTGCCGCTGCATTCTGGATCAGTTGCAAGGGTTTGACAGTACATGCCGGAAGGCCCGCTAGAAGAGCATTACAGTAGTCCAGTCTGGAGAGAACAAGAGCTTGGACCAGGAGTTGTGTGGCATGCTCTGATAGGAAGGGTCTAATCTTCCTAATGTTGTATAACGCAAATCTGCAGGACCGGGTTGTTGCAGTAATGTGGTCAGTGAATTTTAGCTGATCATCAATCACAACTCCAAGATTCCTGGCTGTCCTGGACGGAGTTATGGTTGATGATCCTAGCTGAATGGAGAGATTGTGATGAAGTGCTGGGTTGGCTGAGACCACAAGCAGTTCTGTCTTTGCAAGGTTGAGTTGCAGGTGATGTTCCTTCATCCAGGCAGAAATGTCTGTTAGGCAGGCGGCGATACGAACACCAACCGTGGGATCATCTGGTTGAAATGAGAAGTAGAGTTGAGTGTCGTCGGCATAGCAGTGATAGGAAACGCCATGTTTCTGAATGACAGATCCCAGTGATGACATGTAGATGGAGAAGAGAAGTGGTCCAAGCACTGAGCCCTGTGGAACTCCAGTGGCTAGATGATGTGACTTAGACACTTCGCCTCTCCATGACACCGTGAAGGACCTACCTGAGAGGTAAGACTTTAGCCACTGGAGAGCAGTTCCTGAGATGCCCATCTTCATGAGAGTTGACAGGAGGATCTGGTGGTTAACTGTGTCAAAAGCAGCAGACAAATCCAGTAAGATAAGTACTGTGGATTTGGATGCCGCTCTTGCCTGTCTCAGTGCCTCCGTAACCGAGAGTAGGGCAGTCTCCGTTGAGTGGCCGCTTTTGAAGCCGGATTGATTGCTGTCCAGGAGGTTGTTCTGTTCAAGAAACGTGGAGAGCTGGTTAAACACAACTCGCTCAAGTGTCTTTGCAATGAAAGGCAGAAGGGATACCGGTCTGTAGTTTTCTAAAAGTGCTGGGTTAAGAGAGGGTTTCTTAAGCAGTGGGGTTACCCGAGCCTGCTTAAATGCTGTGGGGAAGGTCCCGGTGTGAAGAGAGGTGTTAACAATGTGAGTGAGTGCAGGAGTAACAGAAGAAGAAATGGCCTGAAGGAGGTGAGTGGGGATAGGATCAAGCGGACAGGTAGTGGGATGGTTGGAAAGGATGAGTTTGGAGACATCTGTTTTGGAGAGCAGACAGAAGGAGGGAAGCGTATGTGTGATAGTTTTTGAGATGTGCGTGTCGGTTTGCGGTGTGGAGAATTGGCTGCTGATGGAGGATGTTTTGTTTGTAAAGAATGATGCAAAGTCATCAGCTGTAAGAGTTGATGAAGGAGGGGGGGGAGGGGGACAAAGGAGCGAGGAGAATGTTCTGAAAAGTGCACGAGAGTCAGGGCAGTTGTTGATTCTGTTGTTGTAGTATGTAGTTTTAGCAGTGGAGACGTTAGTAGAGAAAGAAGTGAGGAGAGACTGATACAGGGTCAGGTCAGTAGTGTTTTGAGTTTTGCGCCACTTCCTCTCTGCCGCCCTGAGACCAGAGCGATGTTCGCGAAGAACATCAGACAGCCAGGGGGCAGAGGGGGTGGTGCGGGCTGGCCTGGATGAAACGGGACAGAAGTTGTCTAAGCAAGATGTTAGAGTGGAGCAAAGAGTGTCAGTAGCACTGTTAGTGTCCAGAGCTGAGAACTCAGAAGGTGGAGGGAGTGAGGATGAAACCATAGTGGATAGACGAGAGGGAGAGAGCGAGCGTAGATTACGGCGAAAGGTGATCTGAGGAGGAGTATGTGTTGTGGCAGGAGTCAATAGGAGGTTAAGAGTGATGAGAAAGTGATCTGAGGTGTGCAATGGAGTAACTAAAGTGACGTCTGTGGAGCAGTAGCGTGTGTAGATAAGGTCCAAATGGTTACCCGATTTGTGAGTAGCTGTAGTAGATACTCGCTTAAGGTCAAATGAGGCCAGAAGAGTGGTGAAGTCAGCAGCCTGGGACTTATCAAGGTGGATGTTGAAGTCACCGAGCAGTACCAGAGGAGTACCATCCTCGGGGAAGTGAGAGAGCAAAATATCCAGTTCCTCCAAGAAGTTACCCAGTTGACCTGGAGGGCGGTAAATAACTACAACATGGATTTTAGCAGGGTGAGTGATAGTGATTGAGTGTGATTCAAATGAGCAGTTGCCAGATGATGAAGGAATGGGCTCAAATTTCCAATCCTTTGAGATGAGCAAACCAGTACCTCCGCCCCTCCCAATCGGGCGAGAGGTGTGTGAAAAAGTGTAATTATTTGAGAGAGCCGCAGGAGTGGCAGTGTCTTCCGGTTTGATCCAGGTTTCAGTTAGAGCCATGAGACTGAGATGTGAGTGAGTGGCCAGAGATGAAATAAAGTCAGCTTTGTTTACAGCAGACTGGCAATTCCAGAGACCAATTGGAATGGACATTAATGTAGCAGAAGAAATAGGTACACTACGCAGATTATTAGGATTACGGCGTCTAGAATGTACTGAGCGTGATTTACGGGTGTATGTGGTAATAGTAGAGATTTGGAAGCACATAGTGAATAAGGGTTAGAGAAATAAACAGATGAAAGCAAGCAAACACAAAAGTGAGCAAAGTAGAAGGAAAGCTATACTCAAGTGCCTTGTCTGTGTCCTTGCTCGAGTGGAGTCGCGCAGAGTAGAGTCGATGTCTTTACACTCTTCGGTCTTCACGCGATGAGGCTGAACGCTCCCGCTGACGCTTCCGCGCCAGCGTCAACGAGCGTATTAAATAGATGCTAATTACTACAATCAGAGCAGGTGAGGACGCTTTTGTAATTCTCCCAAACAATCAAGGGAACAGCCTGTCAATGGCTCATCAGCTCCAAAGCGAAACTATGACTCACGAGTAGTGAAATATCCAGCAATAGCAATAACAATTGAGTGCGGACGGGCGGCAAAAACAGCCCGTGTTATAATTCAAATACAATTATCTTAGCCAGTAAAATTATAAATCCAAAAAGAACTACAGAATCGAAATGTATCCACTTGTAAGTGTGTAATACGCTGAGCAAATACAGCAAACTGAGTAATTCCAAAAAACACTTACGTACGGCTTCAATATGCGCTCCTTTCACTGTCAGCACGCTTCTTTCTCGCGACTAACTGACCGACCTGACTTTATATATGTTCTGTCCACCTTTGTAATTCTCCCAAACAATCAAGGGAACAGCCTGTCAATGGCTCATCAGCTCCAAAGCGAAACTATGACTCACGAGTAGTGAAATATCCAGCAATAGCAATAACAATTGAGTGCGGACGGGCGGCAAAAACAGCCCGTGTTATAATTCAAATACAATTATCTTAGCCAGTAAAATTATAAATCCAAAAAGAACTACAGAATCGAAATGTATCCACTTGTAAGTGTGTAATACGCTGAGCAAATACAGCAAACTGAGTAATTCCAAAAAACACTTACGTACGGCTTCAATATGCGCTCCTTTCACTGTCAGCACGCTTCTTTCTCGCGACTAACTGACCGACCTGACTTTATATATGTTCTGTCCACCTTTGTAATTCTCCCAAACAATCAAGGGAACAGCCTGTCAATGGCTCATCAGCTCCAAAGCGAAACTATGACTCACGAGTAGTGAAATATCCAGCAATAGCAATAACAATTGAGTGCGGACGGGCGGCAAAAACAGCCCGTGTTATAATTCAAATACAATTATCTTAGCCAGTAAAATTATAAATCCAAAAAGAACTACAGAATCGAAATGTATCCACTTGTAAGTGTGTAATACGCTGAGCAAATACAGCAAACTGAGTAATTCCAAAAAACACTTACGTACGGCTTCAATATGCGCTCCTTTCACTGTCAGCACGCTTCTTTCTCGCGACTAACTGACCGACCTGACTTTATATATGTTCTGTCCACCTTTGTAATTCTCCCAAACAATCAAGGGAACAGCCTGTCAATGGCTCATCAGCTCCAAAGCGAAACTATGACTCACGAGTAGTGAAATATCCAGCAATAGCAATAACAATTGAGTGCGGACGGGCGGCAAAAACAGCCCGTGTTATAATTCAAATACAATTATCTTAGCCAGTAAAATTATAAATCCAAAAAGAACTACAGAATCGAAATGTATCCACTTGTAAGTGTGTAATACGCTGAGCAAATACAGCAAACTGAGTAATTCCAAAAAACACTTACGTACGGCTTCAATATGCGCTCCTTTCACTGTCAGCACGCTTCTTTCTCGCGACTAACTGACCGACCTGACTTTATATATGTTCTGTCCACCTTTGTAATTCTCCCAAACAATCAAGGGAACAGCCTGTCAATGGCTCATCAGCTCCAAAGCGAAACTATGACTCACGAGTAGTGAAATATCCAGCAATAGCAATAACAATTGAGTGCGGACGGGCGGCAAAAACAGCCCGTGTTATAATTCAAATACAATTATCTTAGCCAGTAAAATTATAAATCCAAAAAGAACTACAGAATCGAAATGTATCCACTTGTAAGTGTGTAATACGCTGAGCAAATACAGCAAACTGAGTAATTCCAAAAAACACTTACGTACGGCTTCAATATGCGCTCCTTTCACTGTCAGCACGCTTCTTTCTCGCGACTAACTGACCGACCTGACTTTATATATGTTCTGTCCACCTTTGTAATTCTCCCAAACAATCAAGGGAACAGCCTGTCAATGGCTCATCAGCTCCAAAGCGAAACTATGACTCACGAGTAGTGAAATATCCAGCAATAGCAATAACAATTGAGTGCGGACGGGCGGCAAAAACAGCCCGTGTTATAATTCAAATACAATTATCTTAGCCAGTAAGAGCAGGTACATGACATGCATTTCAGTACCACAGGAACCTCTTTAGCATGAAATGTAACCTGTTAATAAAAACATTAAGTTACGTTTTGGCTGCACAATTATTTAACATTTCATTGGAGTAATAGAACAAACTTAAGAACTACAGTAAGTGTATTAGCTTTAAACATCAATTTTTGTACTTATCACACTGAATATGTATCAGTCATTGTTGTTCACAAACAACCCTCTTCTGTCTGTAAATATATGTAAACATATATATACTTGGCGCTTGAAGTTTTTTTGCCACAAAATAATTGACAACAGACTGAGAAACATCCTGAACCACAATGGAACTTTGTGGGATACTGCACAGTCTCTGCAACCGCAGCATAACACAACAATCAAAAAAACCTGAAGGTGATGTGCCTCCTCATTTTTCCTCATGGACCTGTGACAACGCCCTCTCACTGTCACCTCATCAACAACTACATTCGAAACTATTCCAAAGCAATGTTTTGGTGAAATGGCACAACATTAACAATGAATATTTTACTGACTTTTATCTAACGACACAATCTATAGCGAACATCAGTATTATGGAAACTCAATTGCAATAAGAGTTTTGCGTTCTTTAACTTATTACACTATTATGTATTACCGTTACCGGTCCGTTATTCTAACTCCTGCGCTAACATAAACTGGGCTGGACAATACAAATATTCTTACCTTTATAATCAAACAGGTAATGTTCAATGTAGAATTTGTATCCTTTATCAAGTGTCACATGTCTGTCCTGTCTCGTATGTGGGGTTTTGTTAATAGGCTTGTTCGACTTCACCCAGCGATGCGCAGACCGATTGGCGGCTGACTTGAAGCAGTGCATGCCGGTTAGAAATTTTGTCCGACTTGAGGCAGCGCCGACGCCACGTGACAGTGACGTATGTCAACAAAGTGCCACGAGAGCGATTCGAGAACAGACGGCTGATACAGCCGGTGCAGTTTCTCCAGAGCAGCTGCAAGAGGCTGCACGGACTCTGATGACGACACAGCTGTTCCTCGATTGGCTGGATTCACCGCATGACAGCAATCACGTGTGTTTCGTGTTTATTCTGAAACCTTCAGCTCCACTAATGCGCACAAATCTGTTTTTTATAACAGTAAAACCTCCTTTCATGTAGTTGCGATGTTATATTGTCATGTTTATCAAAATAAAACTGATAAAAAATGTAGACCCCACTTCATTGATAGTGTAGGATTATATGTTGAACTCTATTCTTGTACAAACACACGCTGTATTAAGCAGTACATAAAGTATTACATGACAATAATGTCTCTGAAACATCTGTGTATTGCCAAATATTGCATTTATTTCACTTCAGCTGATAAAGTATGCAAACACAGCGGGAGCGTCACTACGGGAAGCAGAAAGTGTCCGACTTCACGTCTCCGTTTGCAGCTCCTCCCCGTCAGCACGCGGCTACTCTCGCCGATCAGTTGAATCCGGCCGCAGCCGATGTCAAACACACCTATTTTGAGCATGTGCTCTTGTCCTTGTCTGACTCCACCCCTCTTGTTATCCAATCATTGATTATTTGCCCCACCTGTTGTTCCTCATTACCTGCCTTGTTTGTCCCTCATTTAAACTCATTGTGTTCTCTGTCCTGTGCTGGTACGTTGTTCTATGTCATGTCAACGGCTCCCCGTGTTTGGTATGTTTTGAGTTTATTTTTGTTTATGAGTTTGACTATGTTTTGCCCCATTGGGGGTTTTGTTTTGTGTTTATGTTTGTTTTGTAATAAATACCTTTTTCCCTGCACTTGAGTCCTCGCACCAGTTTCCTTTGTTTGTGACGTGACAGAACGTACCAGCCATCAGAGGACTCAGCAGGAGGAGTTTTGTTTTCTTTTCCCCTGTGACCATGGAGCTTAGCAGAAGCTTACAGGTGATGCGGCAGGTAAACTCTAAATACATCTGTCAGAAGGGGGCAGATGTAAGAGTTTGCCTGCCAATTCCTCATTGAGGTGCATCACCTGTACCTCAACGAGATGGAGAAGGCAGAGGTTCCCTCCACGACTGCTCTGGTGGTCCCTGTTCAGGTGGTCCCTGTTCCGGTGGTCTTTAAGCGGAGAAGAAGAAGGAAGGCTCCCTCCATGATGGTTCCGGTGGATCGCAGTTCCGGTGGTCCCTAAGCGGAGGAGGAGAAGGAAGGCTCCCTCCATGACGGTGCCAGTTCCGGTGGTGCCAGTTCCGGTGGTCCTTGCCCTGTCGGCGCCAACCCGGCACCATGCTCTGTCCGAGCCGCCCAGGCTACCTGCTCTGCCTGCGCCACCCAGGCGGCCTGCTCTGACTGCGCACTCTGCTCTGACTGCGCCGCCCTGGTCGCCTGAACTCTGCGGGCCACCCTGGCCACCTGAATTTTGTTTCCCACGTTCCTCCTTGGTTTATCCTTCCCGTCCCGTCCCGCCCTGGTCTGTCCTTGTGTTTCTCCTGGGTCCCCTGGTGGAGCGTCTGGTAGCTGCTCCGTAGGGATGGGGTAATGTCACATGTCTGTCCTGTCTCGTTGTTCACATGTGAGGTTGTTATTTTGAGCATGTGCTCTTGCTCTTGTCCTTGTCTGACTCCACCCCTCTTGTTATCCAATCATTGATTATTTGCCCCACCTGTTGTTCCTCATTACCTGCCTTGTTTGTCCCTTATTTAAACTCATTGTGTTCTCTGTGCTGTGCTGGTACGTTGTTCTGTCATGTCAACGTTTCCCCGTGTTTGGTATGTTTTGAGTTTTTTTTTTTTTTATGAGTTTGACTATGTTTTGCCCCATTGGGGGTTTTGTTTTATGTTTGTTTTGTAATAAATACCTTTTTTTTTTTTCCTGCTTTTTTTTCCCGTCCCTGTGACGTGACATCAAGTTTAGAACATGTTGTAAGCGAAAATTTGTCAAGTCGCTGTACATCATCTAGACGTATTTCTGGCAGATGTAGAAGGGACTGTGTAACTTCCGCCGGCGCTATGGAATTAACTATACCTGGCGCTGAGTTAGAACTGAAGTTGCGTGACGTCATGTGAAAAGGGTCTATTAGGTTCGGGCCACATTCTGAGCTTGGAGCCCTCCCTCGGACAGCACGCCAAATAAGCCAAATAAAATACTCTATTACTCTAATCATTTGTAAGTTTGAACTCGTGAAATATTTTTAACGTGTTAAACTCAAACAATAATTGCAGATGAGATGCACTGTAGTTGATGCAGCTGGCGGCCACACCACATATTGACTGCTACTTTTGATATTGACCCCTGCCTCACACTGTTCAGGGACTCAATCCATTTCTGTCCATCCAATGTCTTTGAAATCTGTTCTGTTTATGCCTAAGTTGTTAAAGATTTATTGTTCGTACAAATATTTACACCTAATTTGCAGGAAGAAAAAAAAAACGTTGAAAGTGGGAGGACATTTCTCTTTTTTTTTTTTTCTTTTTTTTTTTCTGGGTATATTAAACAGCACAATGGTTTTTAACATTGATAAGAAATGTTTTGTGAGCATCAAATCAGCATATTAGAATGATAGAAGGATCATGTAACACTGAAGACTGAGTAATGATGCTGAAAATTCAGCTTTGCCATCACAGGAAAAAATAAAGCTTTAAAATATATTAAAATAGAAAAGTTATTTTAAATTGTAAGAAATTTTTTGGAAAACATTTCCATTTTGGAATTTCGGCTCCACATCAATGATGCAAATATTTTTGAAATATTGGTGAGTGTGTAGGCCATTTGAGGATAGTTAACTCATTGTCAAGAAACCGGTTTCAGATGATTTGAGCTTTGTGACATGGTGCATTATACTGCTGGAAGTAACCTTCAGAAGATGGGTACACTGTGCTCAGAAAGGGATGGACACGGTCAGCAACAATACTCAGGTCTGTACATTTAAACGATGTTCAGTTGGTACTAAGGTGCCAAGAAAAATGTCCCCCACACCATTACACCACCAGCAGCCTGAACCACTGATGCCATGCAGGATGGATCATGGCTTCCATGTTGTTTATGCCAAATTATGACCATACCATCTCATGTTTTTCCAATTTTGGTGAGCCAGTGTCAATTGCAGCCTTGGTTTCTTTTTCTTATCTGACAGGAGTGACACCCGGTGTGTCTTCTACTGCTGTAGCCCATCTGGTTCAAGGTTCAACATGTTGTGTGTTCAGAGATGCTCTTCTGCAGACCTCGCTTGAAACAAGTTCTTTGAGTTATACTGTTGCCTTTCTATCAGCTCGAACCAATCTAACCATTCTCCTCTGACCTCTGGCATCAAGCCCACAGAACTTCTGCTCACTGGATATTTTCTTTTTTTGGACCATTCTCTGTAAAGAGATGGTTGTGCATGAAAATCCCAGTAGATCAGTGGTTTCTGGAATACTCAGACCAGCCCATCTGGCACCAAAAACAATGTTCAAAGTCACTTAAACCACCTTTCTTCCCCATACTGATGTTCAGTTTGAACTTCAGTAGATCGTCTTGACCATGTCTACATGCCTAAATGCATTGGGTTGCTGCCATGTGATTGGCTGATTAGATACTTAATCTGCATTAACAAGCAGTTGAAAAGGTGTACCCAATAATGTGGCCAGTGAATGTATGTGTGTGTGTGTGTGTATATATATGTATATATATATATATACACTCACCTAAAGGATTATCAGGAACACCATACTAATACTGTGTTTGACCCCCTTTCGCCTTCAGAACTGCCTTAATTCTACATGGCATTGATTCAACAAGGTGCTGAAAGCATTCTTTAGAAATGTTGGCCCATATTGATAGGATAGCATCTTGCAGTTGATGGAGATTTGTGGGGTGCACATTCAGGGCACGAAACTCCCGTTCCACCACATCCCAAAGATGCTCTATTGGGTTGAGATCTGGTGACTGTGGGGGCCATTTTAGTACAGTGAACTCATTGTCATGTTCAAGAAACCAATTTGAAATGATTCGAGCTTTGTGACATGGTGCATTATCCTGCTGGAAGTAGCCATCAGAGGATGTGTACATGGTGGTCATAAAGGGATGGACATGGTCAGAAACAATGCTCAGGTAGGCCGTGGCATTTAAACGATGCCCAATTGGCACTAAGGGGCCTTAAGTGTGCCAAGAAAACATCCCCCACACCATTACACCACCACCACCAGCCTGCACAGTGGTAACAAGGCATGATGGATCCATGTTCTCATTCTGTTTACGCCAAATTCTGACTCTACCATCTGAATGTCTCAACAGAAATCGAGACTCATCAGACCAGGCAGCATTTTTCCAGTCTTCAACTATCCAATTTTGGTGAGCTCGTGCAAATTGTAGCCTCTTTTTCCTATTTGTAGTGTAGATGAGTGGTACCCGGTGGGGTCTTCTGCTGTTGTAGCCCATCTGCCTCAAGGTTGTGCGTGTTGTGGCTTCACAAATGCTTTGCTGCATACCTCGGTTGTAACGAGTGGTTATTTCAGTCAAAGTTGCTCTTCTATCAGCTTGAATCAGTCGGCCCATTCTCCTCTGACCTCTAGCATCAACAAGGCATTTTCGCCCACAGGACTGCCGCATACTGGATGTTTTTCCCTTTTCACACCATTCTTTGTAAACCCTAGAAATGGTTGTGCGTGAAAATCCCAGTAACTGAGCAGATTGTGAAATACTCAGACCAGCCTGTCTGGCACCAACAACCATGCCACGCTCAAAATTGCTTAAATCACCTTTCTTTCCCATTCTGACATTCAGTTTGGAGTTCAGGAGATTGTCTTTACCAGGACCACACCTCAACTGCCATGTGATTGGTTGATTAGATAACTGCATTAATGAGAAATTGAACAGGTTTTCCTAATAATCCTTTAGGTGAGTGTATAGTATATATATATATATATTGTGGCAGGGTGAAGAATGAGAGTGTTCGTTGCCAGGGCGACGCTGACGAGAGCTCGGGAGACTTGTCACACACCCCCCCCCCTAAGCGTCGCTCTGGTCCTGTAACGATAGTTAGACACACACATTGGGGAACATAGGGGTGGGCGGGGAGTGCGCCCTGACAGACCTGCGTAAGCCGACCACAGCCTGGAGAGTCCGTCCGCATTGGAGTTGGCCGTCCCGGCCCGATGCACCACCGTAAAGTGGAAGTCCTGGAGCGCCAGGAACCACCGCGTCACCCTGGCGTTGGTGTCCTTGGCTCGGGCCATCCACTGCAGCGGGGCGTGGTCCGTCATCAGGATGAAGTGGTCCGTCATTCTCGATTACCCCCGACTTCAGCATCTCACCGACCTCGTCCTCGATGGCCTGTCTCCGAGCCTCGGGGACCCGGTAGGGCCGCTGCCGCACAATGACGCCGGGTGGTGTGCGGATGTCGTGCTGGATGACTTTGGTCTGCCCGGGACGTGTGGAGAACACATCAGAGAACTGACGGACCAGATGATCCAGCTCCGTCTTCTGGGGGGCCGACAGCTGTGTTCCCACGTCCACGACCGGGGGCTCGACAGAGGCCAGTGCGGTGAGTTGGTCTCTGGTCCCCACCCACCTCTTCAGCAGGTTAATATGATATAGCTGCTCTTCACGCCTCCGGCCCGGCTGGCGCAGCCGGTAGTTGACGGGACCCACTCGCTCTATGACCGTGAACGGACCCTGCCAGGTCGCCAGAAACTTGCAGGCGGAGGTGGGGACCAACACCATGACCCTGTCGCCGGGCTGGAATTCGCGGGGTTGAGCCGCCCGGTCGTACAGCTGCCGTTGGCTCTGCTGGGCCTTCGTCAGGTGTTCCCGGACTAATGGCATGACCCTCTCGATCCGCTCACGCATTTCCCTCACGTGTTCGATGGCGGAGCGGAGAGGTGCCGGCTGCTGCTGTTCCCAGGCTTCCCGGGCCACATCCAGGAGCCCTCGTGGCTGACGGCTGAAGAGTAGCTCGAACGGGGTGAAACCCAAGGAGGCTTGGGGAACTTCTCGCGGACTCCGAACAGGACGTAGGGAAGCATCAGGTCCCAGTCTCGCTTATCTTCGGCGGCCACTCGCCGGAGCATCTGCTTGAGGGTTTGATTGAAGCGCTCTACTAAGCCGTCTGTCTGCGGATGGTATACTGTGGTCCGGATCTGCTTCACTGCTTCCAGCTGGGCCTTCGCGAACGAGCCCCCTTCCTGGACCTGTTGGAAGACATCAAAGAACACGTCAGTAACCGGGGAGGACTCACCATCTCTCCCGCTGTCTGTCGCCAACAGGGCGGTGTTGTGGCTCCTCTTCCGGCGGCGACGACTACGGGGGCGGCTCCCGGCCCGGCTGGCTGGCTGCGTGGTGGCCCGAAGAAGCTCCTCGAACCCCGGCCAGTCCCGCCCAAGAAGCACAGGAACCGGAAGATCTTTCAACACGCCAACCTCCACTGGCCAGGCGCCAGGGCCCGCTGATATTGTCACTCGGTGGGCCGGAACATGACGAGTGTCGCCGTGAACGCAGGTAATCGGGAGCTGTGCCTTGGTGGCCTTCTGCGGTGGGAGGACGGTGGCTTGGACGAGACTGACCGAGCTTCCGGAATCCAAGAGGGCCAGGACCGTCCGCCCATTTACCTTCACCTCCGCTTGCGGAGCCTCGCGGGGTGGGTCCTGGTGTAGGCTGCAACCAGCCAGCCATGCGCGTGCTGGCGGGGCAGGTTCCTCCGTGGGCATTGGTTCGTCGACGGGGCCGGGAGCCACTGGCCTGTGCACTGGTCGCGGGGTACCTTCCGGCGTGCGTCGCTCCTGGACCACCCTCCGAGGGAAGGACGGCGCTCGCTCCCCGGGCTCGCGGTGCATCGCCGCCTCCGCCAACTCGATGGCTTCAACGAGCTCGGCGATGGTTGCCGGATTTTTCATTCCCACCGACCGCCGGGTGGGCGGTGGGAGAGCTCGGAGCATCCGGTCCACGGTGACGCGCTCCGCAACCTGACCCGCGGTGGGCGTTCCCTCGAGCAACCAGTGTCGTGTGAGCCGCGATAGTTCTGCGGCTTGGGCGCGGGCTGGACGTCGAGGCTTGAACTCCCACTCATGGAACAGCTGGGCTGCGGAGATGGCGGATAGCCCAAGGCGTCCGAGGATCTCTTTCTTAAGTTCATCATAATTATCAGCCGACTCAGCGGGAAGAGAAAAGTACGCTCTTTGAGCCTCACCAGACAATAGGGGTCCCAGGACCCGCGCCCACTCGCTTCATTCCCAGCCTTCCCGAACTGCCGTGGTCTCGAACATCTGCAAATACAGTTCAACATCATCTTGTGAGGTCAGTTTTGGCAGTAGTTGGGTTGCTCGGACACGCGGATCAGGAAGCGGAACGCGTTGGGCGGCGGAGGGCGGCGAACTCTTCTTCTATGGTGGCTTGACGGGCTGCCAGGTGTTCAGTGATCTGCTGCTGACGTGCACTCACTTCCGTTAAGCATTTGAGCAGGTCTTCCATGATGGGGAGAAGCGTCGCCCTACTTCCGGGTTCCGGAAGTGACTGGGGAAACAGAAAAAAAACAAAGTAAAAAGTCCGGGGATGGTTGGTGATTCTTCACACTCTTGCCCACATTCTCCATCACTGTGGCAGGGTGAAGAATCACACAACACAGTGCTAGGTGAAAAGCCCCCGGAGGGTGGGTTTATTGTGGTCAAGTGAACGAACAGTGAGGTAGTGAAGTCTTTGGTGCGCAGTGCTTCCTTCTTCCCGGTAGTGCAGTGGTGACTGGGACTGGGTGGCCGGAGTGTCAAAGGCTGCTGTCTGAGAGAGAGAGAAAGGTTAGTGCGCTGCTTCATGGAGTGTTCGTGCTCAGACTGGTGTTCCCATGTGCGGTGCTTTATGTGGTGTGGTGATCGCCTGCAGCTGTGCCAATCCGGTCCGTGCTGAGTGCTGGCAGGTGATCGGTGTTCGTTGCCAGGGCGACGCTGACGAGAGCTCGGGAGACTTGTCACAATATATATATATATATATATATATATATATATATATATATATATATATATATATATATATATATATATATATATATATATATATATAGACACAATATAGGCAGTTATTTTGTCTGTTATTTTCTCCTTTTTTGCACTGCCAGCGAAAATAATTACAAACAAAGCAACAGTGAAACCACTGCAACACACAGTAGTTGTTTGTAACAAATAATTTGAGTTGAAAGATCCAGTGAATCGTTCATAAAGTTAATCATTTAGTTTCTGAATTAATTCATTTGTGATTCATTTTAATGAATGATGCAATGAGTCAGTACAAGTCTGTCAAGCGTCATTCCTGAATGAAACACTATAGTACGTCCTATAATGAAATGGAAAACGGAAACCTAAATACTGGATTAAGTAAATCAATGTACATGTGGCACATTTATGAGACATTCTCTGAATCTTCGGAAAGTGTATTCTTTGCTACTTTATTCACCACCCACAGTGGCAACTAACTAAATTCTTACAGAATTTGATTAAATGCTTGGCATGCTGGCAGGATGGTATTTTGTAGAGGACACGTGTGACCTTTTGCGATCACTCCAATAAAACATGCTCTATGTACGCTCTAACATTTTTGTCTCTGAATTCAAACAGATTCATAAAACCCAGCATTTCAGTGCCTGTGACTTGAATGTCAATGACTTTGCATTTTTTTTGTGTTGAATATGTATAATTCATGTATAATTCACGTCTTGAGTTTTGTTCGCTTGAGGCTTATGTGCAGAACAGCGAATTAGAGTGTAGCCAAAGAACATATTAACATATGTCAACCCATGGGATCTGGGCTTGTGCCATTCATTTCAATGCAAACCCCTGCCAGTGCTCCTCTTAAATGTTAAAAGCCATTTTTAATTTATGAGCAAACAATATAATTATGTAGCCTGTGAATACATCCACAGTGTTTAGCAGATTTGTATTCAGTGTAATGTCCGTGGCTGATATGTTTTCCCATCAGTTTGCTTAGTGATGAACGTGCATTTATTTAATAGATGTAATGATCAATGATCATATCTCAAAGCTTCATAAAATGGCATTTACATTACATAAACATGTTTATGCATTTGGCATTATGCTGGCCTATTCATTGGGATAAATGTGTATAAAGCGTTTGTAAATTGTAAATACATTTAGTGTAATTCACTTCTAATTTCTCAGTGTGTATTTGGGGGCCAATATTATTCAATGCAAATACAATTTTTTTTGAACGATCATGTGATATCTATAAAATAAAAAAAATAAATACAGGGACAAGGATGTCAGATCCCTACTTGGCTTTGCTATAGCCTAAGAGAATGATCGAAAAAGAAACACTCCAAGAATGCTTGGCCAGGTCCTGCTATTTTCTGTGTTGTTGTTGCGATTCACTGAACGGCTTTCATTTATTTCTGCTTTGATGGTCATCAGACAGATGCTCTGAGAGCCATGATTAACACAATGGAACTAATCACACTGCTAGCCACCAGTGTGTCCACCAAACTTGACAGCCAGCTGTCCTCTCTGTATTAAAGTGTCTTGGCACCTGATTATAAGAATCTCAGTTCACACAAGCTTGGTCCCAAAACCTATCAAGCTGCCTTTTGTGTTCTGCCTACAGAACATGCATGCTTGTGTACATTTTTTATGTTTTGTAATGCTTTTTTCTACACTATGTACACATACATTTGATCAGTGGATCTCAAACTTTTTGACTTGAAGCCAAATACAATGTCCAAAACAATGTCCCCCTTTGTCCAGTATACAATGTACAAAGGCCCAATGTTGGTTACGGTATTTTATTTATAAATCTAAATAAAGTCAATTACTGTTGTTTTTAAGTGTTTTGTGTCACGAGCACCATGTTTTTCGAAACTTGACATCTGCATTCTGTTCCACGTGGTTGCGCTCTGTTGAGTGTTTTTCAATGCAAGAGTGCGTTGTGTGCGTGAACAGCCCCTACGGCATCATCCTAACTGAAATGGTCGCTGATTTGGAACACTAGTAAATCTCTTTGTCAAATAGAAGTCCTTATCTAACTTTCCTAACTTAGCAGTCCTACCTTAAATTATGCAAGCTTGAATATATTAATTTAAACTAATTATAAACTACATTGTAAACCTAATGCTCAGAATAATTACTTGGTTTGAGTAGAGCCAACTTAAATGAAATAAATCAATTCAATCAACTGAACTTTTATGAGTATTTAGAACTTTCTTTTCCTTTTGAGTTCACAAAATTGACACATTTTAACTAATCTGAAATGTTTTGAATTTTATGAACTTGTTTCTTTTAATTTATACGAACGTAAAGGGTTAGTTCACCCAGAAATGAAAATTAGCCTATGATTTACTTATATAACACTTAAAAATTAAGCGTTATATAATGATCATTTTAAGTTAAATGTATGAATTAGCTTACTCAAATATTTCAAGTTAGGAACAATTAAAATGTATGAGTACTAAATACAATTGCAAGTTCTGCTTACTTAAACTTTGAATTTCTTAACTTAATTTTTATTTATTTATTCGGGTTTACAGTGTAATACACAATTAATATAACGTTTATCATGTAATTATGGTGTATTTTTAAAAGAGGAATACATGCCTTGGATATACATGTCTAAAATGTTCTATACAAAATGTCTACAATGTTCGATATGAGCTCAACGGTATAACCTTTTTCTTTTTAATCAACATTTTGAAATAGTGACTGACGGCAATGGAACAACAACATTTACATGTTTTAATTAGAGTGAACTATTGTATATATACTTTTCAGTATTGATTGAAAACAGAGAACATTTATTAATTCTCTTAACGTCTTTTGATATACATTGTTTTTCACTGAGCTCATCCCCACTCAATCCACAGATTTATATGTGAAGGATGCATATGTTGCCTTAGGACGTGTTTAGAAACAGTGTACTGCCTACTTTTTCAAACTCTCGGGAGTGTGCCTGTGATGCATAAAATGCAGTCAAGGTAAGCAGCTCACTAGGTTTTTGAAGAGAGTGAATATCTGATGGCGTAAGACAGGGGTCTCAAACTCATTTTACCTGGGGGCCGCTGGAGGTAGACTCTGGGTCAGGCTGGGCCCGCATCAAGTATTACACATAAAAAGTGTTTCAAGTATTCAAAAAAAAAGTTATTTATTATTAACAGTTTTTCAACATGAATGTTTCTTCTGAACATGAACTGTTCCTCTGAATTTAAACTAAATATAGCCTATAGAAATTAAATCATGTAATATGAAATAATGAATGATTTTAATTTAAATAATAGACTAATTCACAGCAAGGCCGTAACCAGGTCGAACAGAATTCTAGTTCTAGTTAGGAAATAATCTTTTTGGGACTATTTGTAAACAATATTTGCATTCATTTGCGTCAAATATATTATTAGTCCCGATATTCTTCGCATGAGTGAGTGAATAAATACATAGATCCGCAAAATACTTTTGTATTCTCTAGTGGTCTGGTGGTAGAATTTTGTCAACCGTGTCAAAGGTTCCGGGTTCTAATCCGCCCTCATGTAGTTTTTCTTCCTTAAAATCAAAGATGTTCATCAATGATTGTATAATAAGACCATGGACACGTTTGCATTTTGTTTTGTGATTTCACCAGAAAGAATAGTCTCTCTCAGCAACGGCATTAAGCGATAGATTGACGCGCTCCTCTGTGTGTGAAGACTGTGCAGTGTGCACGAGCCAAAAGAGAACATAAACCCTGCATACTTTTGATTTGATTGGCCATATCAATCATTTTGACATTGACGAGCGCTGTTAGACCACATTCGTTTCCACTGTCTGATCAGCATCGTTCGTCTGTTCCTGTCAATTACGCGGTGTCAACCAATTATACTGCACGAGGGAGGGGCGAGCCAACTCTCTCTCTCTCTCGCACACACACACACACACACACACACACAAAGGAGGCAGCAAGCGTGGCAAGCGCTGCACATAATAATACTAAACTTTGATGTCAAGAAGGGGGCCACAAAATATCATTATCGTGAGTTTGAGACCCCTGGCGTAAGAGAACTTTATATGTCTAAAGGTGAGTGTAGAACAACATTTGTACACTGTAAAAAATGTCAGGCCTCTCCAATTGAAAATTTTCTACTGACTGGTCACATCAAAATTTTTCAGTTGGCCAAATTGAATTTCTGTGAATTGATAAATTTTTATTCACAGAAATTCAATTTGGCCTACTAAAAAATTTAGATGTGACCAGTCACTAGAACATTTTAAATTGGAGACCTGACATTTTTTACAGTGTAGGTTTTTCAGGTTTGGCGACAATGTTGTGGGGACACATTCAAATGTGCATGAAGTATGAGTACATCATATTGTCACACTCATTTGATCCCTAAATTGTGCCCTTGACCAGTGAATGAGAAAATAATTGCATAGTATAAAAACACTGCCCCTCTGACAAGACATCATAAGTGTGTCTCGTCTGTGCCTGAGGGGCCCTCACAATGAGAAAGGTTGTGAAAATATTAATCAGAATGATTTGCTGAAATGCCATCCAGTATTAAAATAACTCCCTTGTTACAAAATCTTAAAATAGCTTCTGTAAAATGGCAGCTATTTCTTCTACCCCCCCCCCCCCCTCCCCTCCCCCCTCCCCCCTCCCCCTCTTTCTCACCTACTCATCTTACTCTCTCTGCATCATGTCTTTTTTCTCTCAGTCTTTATTAGCATGAACAGCTGGTGTTTCTTCACACTCTGAAATCATGCCCAGAAACATTAACATGTATGGTGGACATGTGCCAAAAGATGTGGACCAATTAAACAAGAGCAGAAGTCTGTATTGATCTGTCCAACCAGGTTAAGTTAATTAACAGTCTTCTAGCATACCTGAAGAACTTTAAGGATATATCTCAGAGGTTGCAAAAAGCACAAGAGATTTAATGGAGGCCTCAGATGTGTTTCATTGAAAATATATATCCCCACCCAAACTTTCTTAGGATTTTCTTAGGATTCCAGTGAACTATACCATACAGATTATCAGTTTATCCTCACTGCAAGTGAACCTGCATTTAAATATATCTGGGTATTAATGTATTATATATTAGTTTTTCCTGGTCTGTAGATTTGTTCATGGATTTGAAGATGAGTGCATGTGACGCAACCTGCCCACCTGCCAAACTAGGCTGTCTATTGTTAGAGTTTGACTGGACAAACGCTACATACAGACTTTGACGTCCACATCAAAATAAATGGGAAGCTTCACTATTGTCTTGTTCATTAATATATAATTATAATATCATCATCGCCTTCATTATCCTCAGTTTTCAATTATAGCTCGAACACAATGAATAAAAAATATTAAATATGCACAACGTTCTCCGTATAAACTTCTTTGTCCACCCACATGTTCCTACGCACCAGAAAAAACTGCAGTTTCTCAGTGAGCAGCTGGGTTACGGGTGCTTTGTTAAACTGTACTACACAGTTACACCATGCTTTGATCTATGGTGGGCCTCAGTATGATTTATCTTTACATGTCGTTGAGCTTTTTGAAAAGATGTCATTATTTTAAATATGTTGGCTTACCCACTGTTGAGACATCAATGGTGTAGATGTATCCCACCTGCTGTGAAAGAAGAAAAACAGAGATGAGCTTGGTAATAACTCCCCTAAAGAAATATGCCGAAGCAGTAGGGAAAAACAGACACAAAGAAACAAACAAAACATTTTTTTTATTTATTGTTGTAACACTATACAGTATGGCGAAACTTGTCGTTAAAAACAAAACAAAAAAACATACTTTCTGCATGCCTGTGAGTGACTAACTTCAGTCAAACAGAAGCTGGCGATGGTATCTGGGTATCCTTTATAGATCCCTGTCTGGGTATCCTTTATAGATTCCTGGTTATGATGCCTTACGGGATGGCGTCCCACAAATGAGTGACTACACTTCTGTCATGACAACTCTCTGAGTGTTTGCAAATATATATATTTTTTACATGAAAAAATACGACTAATCATTTGTAGATATTGTTTAGTATTTAAGCAGTATCACACAAGCAAGAATATATGCAATTGAAAAAAAGTCACAATTTCCTTTTTTATTTTTTTAATCCGTAGCAGAAACAAGCTTCCATAATGTGTTTTTAGTTTTATATTGCTTCATTCAATATAGCGAGTAATTTACATTTTAGAAATAATATTATGCTTGTCACTTTGTCTTGCTCTGCCAGCCCCACTTTTTCAGCTGCGTTGGTTCCAGAACTATTTTTTCCACCCATTTCTCCCTTAGGGATTTCAAAAAAGTATTTGTTAAAGCGTTAAAAGCCATGAACCAAGGCAACCAGAGGTGAATCATAACATTACAAACTGATTTGATGCATAAAAAAGTGAAAATTGGACAAAAATACAAAGGTGTAAGACTGTGTACTTAATTACTTTATTTATTTATTTATTTTATTTTTTTTATATAGCGCTTTTAACAATGTAGATTGTTTCAAAGCAGCTTTACAGTGTTAAACAGGAAAATAATGCAGCATAATTTTATTAAGCTGTATAGCCATTTGATGTCATCAGTTCATTTCAATTTCCATACGGTGACAGTGTGGGCTTTAGATCAATAATTAGATCAGTAATTTAGTTTATATGGTTAATTTAGTTTATTAATTAGATTTATTTTGATGTTTAGTTGAAAAATGTCTTTGATGTTTAGTGTCCCCAACTGAGCATGCCAAGCCAGAGGCAACAGTGGCAGGGAAACCAAAACCCCATTAGGTGACCTAATGGAGAAAAATAAACCTTGGGAGAAACCAGGCTCAGTCAGGGTGCCAGTTCTCCTCTGGCCAATTAACAAACAGCGTATTATTATTATTATTATTATCATTATTCTGGCAGCTTTACAGGTCAGAGGTCATAATAGATCGGAATATTCGAAGGACCGGAGGCAACACGCTGGAGACGGGTTTATTGAGGATGATGTTGATTAAATAATTATTAAAGTGCAATATTCAAATGATCGGGGGCAACACGCTGGAGACGGGTTTATTGCGGATGACATATCGATTTAAGTATTATTTAATTGTAATATTCAAACAATCGGAGTCATCACGCTGGAGACGGGTTTATTGAGATGCCGTGTCGATGAGGCAGTTGCAGGGGGAGGCTAATTGACACGGTCTCTGCAGACACTTCAGGGTCATGCATTGGTCTGGGCACAGGTCCACCATCTGATCTGGATACGGCCCGGATCCGGCTGACTGCAGTAAACCTCGGGATAAAACAGAGAGACTATCATTAGCGTAGATGCCATTCTTCTGATGATGTAACGAGTACATCAGGTGTTATGCGAAGTGTTCCCGGTTCCGGCTGACCTAGTTAATGCAGCCTAGCAAAGAACTACAATCCCATGAAGCTTTGCAAAAATCATAATCAAATTAAAAACTATAGAGAAAATATATTCAAATATTATTTTTGGAGAGTATGGGAGACTGCACTTTGCTTGTTTCGCTGTAATAGAGTGGTACAGGTATATCATTTTGTAGGCCAAAGCATGGAAGTGAGTTAGCATTTTAGCACTTCCGGTTCCATCGACCCGAAGTCAATGTTTTTTTTTTTAATGGGATTTTGTTTAAATGGCTGAAATAAAGTTTGGTGAACACAAGCTCAAGACACTTTCACTTTTTATTCTATGACATAAAATGCATCAGTATTACCCCACTCGTGATTTTTTTTAAACTGTTACGTGCCTTGAAAAAGGGCTTAATGGGACTACAGAGGCTCTCAGGGAGATTAAACGTCATCACGCCAAAAAGGTAAGCTCAGTCCAAATTTACAGCCCTGTTATGCTTATAATTTACATTTATTTATTTATGCATTTGGCAGACGCTTTTATCCAAAGCGACTTACAGTGCCAATCCCCCTGGAGCAACATGGAGTAAAGTGCCTTGCTCAAGGACACAATGGTGGTGACCGCTGGGATCGAACCAGCAACCTTCTGTGAATCAGTACCATGGTTTAACCCACTGGACCACCATCTCACATATAATTGTGCTCTATAATTGTGCTCTTATAAACTATTCTAACTCAAAAGTTCTGGTAAAATGTTTTGAGATAAAAAATCGGAAGCTTGTGATGTTGTTGAAGTCGAGCGACCGCGGTGTAGTCCGTTTATAGCCAACCTTTAGCTTTTTTCTTCTGGCAACTGCATTTAGGCTTCAAAACTAATAAAATTTGTGTTCATCTGTGATAATTTACCTGATGGACAAAACATGTAAGTATCATGAACTTTTGTTGACCACAGAGCTTGTTTTTTTGCAATAATCCAAAAGCCTCACTGCGACTGTAGAACATATTAGGTGTCTCCATTACTGATAGCGTGTCATATTCCAAGATCGAAACAAAAGATTGTATACAATAACTTAAATTGTTGTAGTATAGTCTAGGCTATATACCACAGCCCTTCATCACACCACATATCAGTTATGCATTCATCTTTCCTATAGGAGCATTTGTCTATTGATCAAAACACCAACACTATACTGTTTTAATATATAATCTTGCTATGCTGCACCTCAATTTATTACACTGTCCTTTTGTTCTTTGACCTGTGCCATCTAGTCTTTGCTGGTACAGCTAAGCAGCAGGGGAGGAATATATGTTTGTAGCTTGTACTTTTTCCACAGTGGCTGAATAAAGAATTTTAAATATGATCAGCGCCATGGGGACCAAATTTATGAAGGTGATTCAATTTGTTTCTTATTGACACTTACGTTCCCCCCAGCGAGAACCCTTCTTTTTATCGACCCAGGGTTTGTTTATGTCCCTTTGGGGTCACAGAATTTTGAAAGATATTGGTAGTCTGTGACCCTTAGCTGAAAATCCAATGTCATCACTTCTTGTGTCTTGTTTAACACAAATGACAGGAGACAAGCAGCACTGACCTTGCAAATAGAATGCAAAATGTCCCATGCATGCCCAAACCAGTCCTGCTGTGTAGTGGTCATTTTACCCCTGGCTAATTTAATATATCATTTAACTGATTTTACTGCTTACATTTACATTTATTCATTTGGCCGACTATTTTATGCAAAGCAAATTGCAGTGAATTGAAGGTAAACATTTAGTTCAGCCTAACCCTTAAGCGTGGCTTTACTCATGCCATGTTCTACCACGTCAGCTAAAGGTACACAGAACAAAAATATACTGTATAATGTTCAAAGTCAGATTTTTTTCTACTTAACAATTGGACTTGCCTTTGTACTAGTAACTAAATAATACTACAATTACACTGATCCACTTTACTGGAGTTATTTTGATTCCAATTTTATTTTATTTTATTTTGATTAGATTCCAATTAATTTGGGTATATATCAGTTATGTCCAGTCTGCTTAAATATTCTTATAGAAAATGTATCTCTGCTAATGCTGTAAACTATACACGGCTGTTTTATAGGCCCTGTTTACACCTGGTATTAAGATCACAAGTAGATGAGGAACCAAATATCATCTGCTTCTCTCGTTTCCTACATGGTACTTTGAGGCTGAGGCCTGTAAATCATGTAAGGCTTCCGGCTTATGATTTGGCCGTGATAGAAGGTTTAGCACCCTTTGAGCCCATTGAATTAGTTTTGTAAAAGTTCCTGACTCTTAAAACGGCCTTCCTGCTTGCTATTACATCTCTAAAGAGAGTAGGAGATTTTCAGGCTCTGTCAATCGCCCCTTCATGTTTAGAGTTTGCCCTCAGGCATTGTTAAAGCCTTTCATCACCCCAGAACGGGTTATGTGGACTCCACACCAGGTTCGTGAGAACTGATGTCCTAAGCTTGTGCTCACCATGATTCACACTAGGACAGGCACTTATCAGGATGGCGTAGTGGGTATTAACATTCCCATAGTGTCGTCATCAGATGCAGCATAGACTTCCCTCGAAAGGGAACGCCTCAGTTATGACTGTAACCCTGGTACCCGGAGAAGGGAATGAGATGCTGCGTCACTTTACCATACTTCCTGCATGCCTGTGAGCGACTTACTTCAGGAATAGATCTGCTATGCCGCTGCAGCAGAGCAAGTAAGATATGCTGCTTCTGTAAAATATAGCATACATTAATTAACTGTCGTAAATCTGTACAGGTGGGGCTGGGGAAGGTGGAGGGTTTCTGAAAGTGTGCTGCACTGCTGTAGCAAATGCTGTATTTAAAGTATTTAAAGGTTGAGCAGCAAGCTCATTGGCTACTGACACAGCAGGGTCCAATTCGCTGTGGCCTATAGAGAATTACGAGATTACAAGCAGATTGAGTTAAGGACCTATCCTGCACTATCTAGAGTTTCATGACAGAACTTTGTGCTTCAGACGCAATAACGCAAAGGCATTCCCATAGCGTTGTCATCAGAGACAGCGTCTCGTTCCCTTCTTACAGTTGTAAACGAGACGTTTAGACTACAAAAGAAATCCAGTCAAATGTGTAAGATGGTGCACTCATATTACTATGAATGAGAGAAAGTGCAACGCATAATATGGCGGAAAAGTCCCTGTGGCGAGCAGCGAGGCTGAGGGACCGTGAGTGCGGGACGAGGCCGCGCTCATCAGGGTGGATGGGCACCAGCTGCGCGCTGCAGTGGTCTCGTGTCTCACGGAGGAGTGACGGGAGTATAAAGGAGGAGCGACGACAGTGAAGGACGAGAGAGGACCAGGCCTGGAATATAGTTTGTGTTTTGTTTACGTTTTGTTATGTGTGTGCGTCCGTGAGGGGCTGCCGTTTTTACTTTCATTTTGTGTTAATTTGTTTTATTAAACTTGTTTGAATGTTCGCCGGTTCCCGCCTCCTTCTTCCCACGCAAACCCTGTTACATTGGTGCCGAAGCCCGGGAGGAAGGAGGGACATGCTGTCGAAGAGCGCAGTCTCGGGAGTGCCCCCCGGCCTGTGAAGGGCGTTGGGGGTATGTGGCGAGCAGCGAGGCTGAGGGACCGTGAGTGCGGGACGAGGCCGCGATCATCAGGGTCTCGTGTCTCACGGAGGAGTGACGGGAGTATAAAGGAGGAGTGACGACAGTGAAGGACGAGAGAGGACCAGGCCTGGAAAATAATATGTGTTTTGTTTACGTTTTGTTATGTGTGTGCTTTTACTTTCATTTTGTGTTAATTTGTTTTATTAAACTTGTTTGAAAGTTCGCCGGTTCCCGCCTCCTTCTTCCCACGCGAACCCCGTTACAGTCCCGCTTTCTAAATAAAAGAGCCAATTGCTAAGCAAATTAAAAAGCCATTACTTCACAGCTGCTGGCATTATAAGCTCAGCTCACGCTTAGGACTGCACATGCGTATTAGCAGGACCAGTCTGAAATAAGCTTTTTCAATGCTATTTGAGCATAAGAAACAAGATTTATGAGACAGTTGTTGTCAGATTTGATTGGTGATTTCAAATATACAATTTAATCGTAAGGTTGGTGAACAGATTTGTAAAAGATTTATGTTTCCCCTTTCAAAGATATAGGAGCTGTACTTGCATTAGGGGTGGGGGAAAAATGTATTCTTAGATGTATCGCGATGCAGACGTGGAAGATTCTGAATAGATTCACAAATGTAAAAAAAAAAAAAATATTCTAAATGTTGATAACGTAATGTTGACGGAATGCAAAAGGCGCAACTCTGGCGTGCACATAACAGAGACGCATGATAGCTGAGCGAGAAATCTGACACTCTCTGCATTAAAAGCTGGTGTATGGAAGCACTTCTATGACGTTGAAGGGGAAAATGACCTGGACAAGAGCCACACTATTTGCAAGTTGTGTCAAACTAAACTAAAATATTTTCGAAACATGAGTAACCATATAACACGTTTCCAACACTCGGTTGTACCGGTAGTTGCTGTCAAACAGAGGACCACAAACTCTATCGCAAATTTTATAGTCAAGGATTTGAGTCCGTATTCTCTGCAGATGTTAATTTAGTGTTCAGATGTTCATTTCAGTGTTCTCCTCCATGAACTGCCACCTTAACGTGGTGGAGGGGTTTGAGTACCCGAATGACCCTAGGAGCTATGTTGTCCGGGGCTATATGCCCCTGGTAGGGTCTCCCAAGGCAAACAGGTCCTAGGTGACGGGTCAGACTAAGAGCAGTTCAAAACCCCTTATGATGCCAAAAAAAAGGAGGACCGTGACGTCGCCCGGTATGGCGCAGCCGGGGCCCCACCCTGGAGCCAGGCCTGGGGTTGGGGCTCGTATGCGAGCGCCTGGTGGCCGGGCCTTCCCCCACGGGGTCCGGCCGGGCTCAGCCCAAAGGAGCGACGTGGGGACACCTTCCCGTAGGCCCACCACTCACGGGAGGGACCGTAAGGGGCCGGTGCAAAGTGAATCGGGCAGCAGTCGAAGGCGGGGGCCTAGACGACCCGATCCCTGGACACGGAAACTAGCTCTTGGGACATGGAATGTCACCTCGCTGGCGGGGAAAGAGCCTGAGATTGTGCGTGAGGTTGAGAGGTTCCGACTAGAGATAGTCGGAATCACCTCCACGCACGGCTTGGGCTCTGGAACCACACTTCTCGAGAGGGGATGGACTCTTCACCACTCTGGAGTTGCCCATGGTGAGAGGCGGCGGGCTGGTGTGGGTTTGCTTATAGCCCCCCAGCTCTGCCGCCATGTGTTGGAGTTTACCCCGGTGAACGAGAGGGTCGTTTCCCTGCGGCTTCGGCTCGGGGATAGGTCTCTCACTGTTGTGTGTGCCTACGGGCCGAACAGCAGTGCAGAGTACCCGACCTTCTTGGTGTCCCTGGGAGGGGTGCTGGAGAGTGCTCCGACTGGGGACTCCGTCGTTCTACTGGGGGACTTCAACGCCCACGTGGGCAATGACAGTGAAACCTGGAGGGGCGTGATTGGGAGGAACGGCCCCCCTGATCTGAACCCGAGTGGTGTTCAGTTATTGGACTTCTGTGCTAGTTACAGTTTGTCCATAACGAACACCATGTTCAAGCATAAGGGTGTCCATCAGTGCACATGGCACCAGGACACCCTAGGTCGTAGGTCAATGATCGACTTCGTGGTCGTTTCATCTGACCTGCGGCCGTATGTCTTGGACACTCGGGTGAAGAGAGGGGCGGAGCTGTCAACTGATCACCACCTGGTGGTGAGTTGGATCCGATGGCGGGGGAGGAAGCTGGATAGACTCGGTAGACCCAAACGTACTGTGAGGGTCTGCTGGGAACGTTTGGCCGAGTCTCCTGTCAGAGAGATCTTCAACTCCTGCCTCCGGCAGAGCTTCGACCGGATCCCGAGGGAGGCTGGAGATATTGAGTCCGAGTGGACCATGTTCTCCACCTCCATTGTCAAAGCGGCTGCTCGGAGCTGTGGACGCAAGGTCTCCGGTGCCTGTCGAGGCGGCAATCCCCGAACCCGGTGGTGGACACCGGAAGTAAGGGATGCCGTCAAGCTGAAGAAGGAGTCCTATCGGGCCTGGCTGGCTTGTGGGACTCCTGAGGCAGCTGACAGGTACCGGCAGGCTAAACGGACTGCAGCCCGGGTGGTTGTGGAGGCAAAAACTCGGGCCTGGGAGGAGTTCGGTGAGGCCATGGAAAAGGACTATCGGCTGGCCTCGAAGAGATTCTGGCAAACCGTCCGGCGCCTCAGGAGGGGGAAGCAGTGCCCTACCAATGCTGTTTACAGTGGCGATGGGCGGCTGTTGACCTCGACTGGGGATGTTGTCGGGCGGTGGAAGGAATACTTTGAGGATCTCCTCAATCCCGCCGTCACGTCTTCCATTGAGGAAGCAGAGGCTGGGGGCTCAGAGGAGGACTCGTCCATCACCCAAGCTGAAGTCACCGAGGTGGTCAAGAAACTCCTCGGTGGCAAGGCACCGGGGGTGGATGAGATCCGCCCTGAGTACCTCAAGTCTCTGGATGTTGTGGGGCTGTCTTGGCTGACACGCCTCTGCAGCATCGCGTGGCGGTCGGGGACAGTGCCTCTGGGATGGCAGACCGGGGTGGTGGTCCCTCTTTTTAAAAAGGGGGACCGGAGGGTGTGCTCCAACTATAGGGGGATCACACTTCTCAGCCTCCCCGGGAAAGTCTATGCCAGGGTACTGGAGAGGAGAATTCGGCCGATAGTGGAACCTCGGATTCAGGAGGAACAGTGTGGTTTTCGTCCTGGTCGTGGAACACTGGACCAGCTCTATACCCTCTACAGGGTGCTGGAGGGTTCATGGGAGTTTGCCCAACCAGTCCACATTTGTTTTGTGGATTTGGAGAAGGCATTCGACTGTGTCCCTCGCGGCGTCCTGTGGAGGGTGCTGGGGGAATATGGGGTCCGGGGTCCTTTGTTGAGGGCTGTCCGGTCCCTGTATGACCGAAGCAGGAGTTTGGTCCGCATTGCCGGCAGTAAGTCAGACTTGTTCCCGGTGCATGTTGGACTCCGGCAGGGCTGCCCTTTGTCGCCGGTTCTGTTCATAATTTTTATGGACAGAATTTCTAGGCGCAGCCAAGGGCCGGAGGGTGTCAGGTTTGGGGACCACACGGTTTCGTCTCTGCTCTTTGCGGATGACGTTGTCGTGTTGGCCCCTTCTAACCAGGACCTTCAGCATGCACTGGGACGGTTTGCAGCCGAGTGTGAAGCGGCTGGGATGGGGATCAGCACCTCCAAATCCGAGGCCATGGTCCTCAGTCGGAAAAGGGTGGCTTGCCCACTTCAGGTTGGTGGAGAGTTCCTGCCCCAAGTGGAGGAGTTCAAGTATCTAGGGGTCTTGTTCACGAGTGAGGGGAGGATGGAACGGGAGATTGACAGACGGATCGGTGCAGCTTCTGCAGTAATGCGGTCGATGTACCGGTCTGTCGTGGTGAAGAAAGAGCTAAGCCGTAAGGCGAAGCTCTCGATTTACCGGTCAATCTACGTTCCTACTCTCACCTATGGTCATGAGCTTTGGGTCATGACCGAAAGGACAAGATCCCGGATACAGGCGGCCGAAATGAGCTTTCTCCGCAGGGTGGCTGGGCGCTCCCTTAGAGATAGGGTGAGAAGCTCAGTTACTCGGGAGGAACTCGGAGTAGAGCCGCTGCTCCTCCACATCGAGAGGGGACAGCTGAGGTGGCTCGGGCATCTGTTCCGGATGCCTCCTGAACGCCTTCCCGGGAAGGTGTTTCGGGCATGTCCAACCGGGAGGAGGCCCCGGGGAAGACCAAGGACACGCTGGAGGGACTATGTCTCCCGGCTGGCCTTGGAACGCCTCGGTGTCCCCCCGGAAGAGCTAGAGGAAGTGTCTAGGGAGAGGGAAGTCTGGGCATCTCTGCTTAGACTGCTGCCCCCGCGACCCGGCCCCGGATAAGCGGAAGAAGATGGATGGATGGATGGATGTTCATTTCATTAAAGCTTTTTTCAATTGGGTATACAGCAAAAATTTGTGTGTGCTCAGGATTTAGTTTTAAGTCATAAGTCTTAGGCCCCATCCCTACAAAGCCAGAGCTTTCCCTATCCAATCTCACCCCCCCCCCCCCCCCCCTCATTTCAAGAAATATCTGCGTACTCACGAGAGCAATGAAAACGACTCAAAACGATGTAGTATACATGCCAGGCCAGTATGTGGCGCTGTAATTCTGCCACAGAAATACACAAAAAATGGAGAAGAAGAGTTGTGGCTAGAAGGGGTACAGATATGGTAGGAAGTGAGGCAAAATCTCACAATAAAATAACAATAAATAAATGTGCTACTTACCAGATGTGTTTTATTCAGCACCATCGAGAGCCTGCTGACTGGCTGCATCACCACCTGGTACGGCAACAGTACCGCCCGCAGCCGCAAAGCCCTGCAAAGGGTAGTGCGCACGGCCAGCTGCATCATCGGAGGTGAGCTTCCCTCCCTCCAGGACATTTACGCCAGGCGGTGTGTGAAGAGAGCTCAGAGGATCATCAGAGACTCTAGCCACCCGAACCATGGGCTGCTCTCACTGCTGCCATCAGGCAGACGGTACCGCAGCATTAGAACACGCACCAGCCGACTCCAGAACAGCTTCTTCCCACAAGCAATTAGACTCCTCAACTCCTGATCCATCAGGATCATAACACACACTGGACAGAATATCACTCAGCACAACCCACTGTAGATACACACACATTATATACACATTTATGTATCATTTATTTATCATTTATCATATAGCACCTATTGTACATAATTGGATCTCTACTGTGAATAATAATGTATACTGTACATTGTATATTATTATTATTATTATTATAGCTTATACTGTTTAATGTATGTTTAGTGTATATTGTTTAAAGTATATGTATATTGTAAGTATGTGTATATTGGTTAAAGCTGTGAGAACTACACTCACATTGTGTAAATTATTTATTGTTTATTGTAGTGTATACTGTGCTGTGAGTAATTGTGGGCGCATCAGATGTGTAATCTGATGCTGCTTTAAATGTTGTACATGTCATGTCGTGACTGCTATGTTGCTCGGAACTGCACCAAGAATTTCACCTGCTGTTGCACTTGTGTATAGCTGTGTGACAATAAAGTGATTTGATTTGATTTGATTTGATTTATTAACGCCTATACCCTAAACCCTTACAATGATGCAAATACAGTATATTTTAAATGACGCAGTATTGATGTGCGCATGCCCAGTGCCCGTAGTTGTATCCCTTTCTAGTCTTTCCCGCACAGGAGGTGGTGTGATGACATCACCGCTTCACAAAATATACGGGTGTCGTTTTCAGATTTATCCACTCTGGGACCTGGTTTGAAAAAATATCAGTTTCATGCTCTCAAAACATTGGATCCGTGTGGACGAAACACTGATACGGTACAAAATGTTAACGTATACAGCTAAAAGTGTCTCCGTGTGGACGGGCCTTATAATCTATTATTTATTTGTGTATAAGAGCAGCTGTAATATGTTACTAGTTATTCAGAATATGTTGAAGTCCACAAGCACAACTTTTGTATGAGAGCTGCTTGTACAGAATTCTATATTTTTTTATTAAAGCTGTGATTTTGGTACAGCAAAATGTTTATTTTATTGTCTGAAGGATTATATTGCTCATTGCACATAACAGGAGGTTATTACTTTTATGTTAGTGATTGGTTATTACTTTAAATGTTAGTGTTTCAGAATATGCTGAAGTCTGTATTAATTTACTACAAGTATGCTGCTACAGACACTTTCCCTCGCAAAGGTGGGACATATTCTGGCAAATGTAACATTTCTGTTGACTTGTAAAATCACTTCCATTTGTTTTATTAATAAAAGATATTGGAAGTAAATTCATAATGGGTCATTACAAATACTTTGCTTTAAAAGTACCAAGTGAGAAAAAAGAAAATCTGTAGAGAAAAAAAGATGCATCATTTCAAAATATTAATTTCCAAAACAGCTAATAAATGACTCGAGAGTTATGAAAATATTCACTAAATATTCACTTCATTAAAATGTGTTTATCCTTAAAATTCAGTTAGAATTATCCAAGAACATCAGCATAAAATGACTAGCATTAGCTGTGCACTTAAATTATATACAAAAAGAAGAGATGAGAGGTGCTTGCTGCCTATTAACTTCAGTACTTACACCTGTGTGGCTTACTTCGCCCCGCGGTTACCATCACTGAATACTCAATGGGATAACAGACGCGACCATTTTTAAAACAAGGCAGCTCTTTATACTGAGCAAAATGATCAAAACTATGCCCTGAGAACAAGACATGCCACGAGTTGTACATTTTTTTCAGTTGGGAATTGTCCTTGGATTGTTTTATTGAGTTATGTAGCATGTCATGGCTAAGGACGGGAAGGCAGCCTATGTTTGCCCTTGTTCAATATTTTCTGTTCTGTGCTGCCCAGTCATACTTATTTTCTGGGAAACAATATTTTTTGGTGCATTGTGCATTATTTATTTATTCATTTGAGTGTTGCTATGTTGTACACTTCTTTAAGGTGGTGCACACGTACGACCTTCATCCTCGAATCCCTTTTGCCCTCAAGCAGATTGTGACAAACCCTGAGCGATTTCATAGGGGATAAAATTAACTCCTAGAGATGTTCAGCATCTGAATGGCTAAAATAGGTTCTGGTCCCATTTAGATGTATGCATAGCATGTATCGACCTTAAGCAACATCAAGTTTCCATCCTTGTCAGTATGAGTTCAATGTGAGAGAATTGTTCTCTCTCTTGATTTAATGGTGCCAGCATGTTGTCAAGAAAGGGAATAAGGATGTCTAGCGAGAAGCAATCTGCAAGATAATTACCCTGGTGGGGAGTCTTACAACACTCAATATGGTAAACTGCCTCCTTCATGTCAGCCAGAATCACATGTACAATGCTAAATCAGTATATTTATTGATGCTTCAAACCAAAACCTATGATCTGTATTAAGCCTTTGCTGTTGTTATGGACAGGTCGCATCAGAGAGTACAATAACTGCTGATCACTACTTGAGGCTTCGCTATGAGAATGATTGAAAAAGAAACACTCCAAGAATGCTTGGCCAGGTTCTGTTATTTTCTGTGTTGTTGCCCAGTAATAAAAGGCTTGACAAAGTAAATCAAGAGGAAGACAACCAGGTGAAGTCACAAACCGATGCATAAGTAAATGATTCCTCAGTAACTTCTTAAGTTCTTCTTAATAAGATTTAATCTACCCCCCCTTATAATAATACTGGTTGAAAGAAAATAAAGGCAATACAATTAGTAGTATTAGCATAACCATACTTGAGCAGTTGTTATGCTGGCTTCACGTAAATACGAGTTTTAAAGGTAAAAATTGCACATTAACGCCCTCTGATGTTGCGTTTACCACTGGGAAGTTCGGAAATAATTTTGATACCCAAATTCCCGAGATACATATGATGTTGGTTTTAAATCACACTACATATGATTAGGCCTGTCACGATAACTACTTTTTGTTTCGCGATATATCGTCCCTGAAATAATTGCGATAAACGATATTATTGTCATTTTAAGACTATTTTATGCCACTGAATAATCCTAATATAACAGCATAATAATGCAAGTAGACCTACACACTTTCAAATGACAACCTTTTAATTATTTAGATCATGGAAATTAAGCGTAAAAAATATATTATCCTAAATAAAAATTAAAAAAAGTGAATAAATAGTAAACAACATCCCTTGTGAAACGGCACTCGTCATTCTGCGTTGACATTTATATGTGCACCGGAACATGGGATTGACAATCAAGTCCATTTGGGCTTATTCTTCCAAACTGTCAGTAGTTGTCAGAAAAACACTATAACGCCTCAAATGGCGCCTTTTTTCACCTGTCAATAACCTCTGTGAATGAAGGAACTGCCCGAGAACCACTTTCGCCTCCGTCACGGGAAACATACAAGATGACCGCACAATCGAGTAAAATGTTGGTGACATTCATTATCATGTAAACATAATGGGTCGATATATTGCAATACAAAAAAATTATTGAGGTCATGTACATATTTTGTGCGATATATCGCTATAATGATTATTGCGACAGGCCCACATATGATGTTGGTTTTAAAAAGATTTTCCCAATAAATAGGCAAGAATAAACCTGGTGTCCTCTATGATTCCTGTTCACTCCGACAACAAAGCACTTGAATGCAACAAGCTCGTAATCACAACTTCTAAAGTGGGAATTTGGTCATTTCTGATAGACAACAATAGAGTACAGTATATTGCAGGTCTGTTATTGTGAAAAAATATTTCTTTCATATTGTTCCTATAAAGCAGTATCACTTTGGATCTATTAATTTACTGTATATTATACTATATATATGTATAGCAGAACAATGTAGACCTACCAAAAAGTGCAAGCAGATCTTGTCTTGCAGTGCCAAACTAGAGATACAGTCCTCTTAAAACCCACACTAAAGAGTATCTCACGCCAGATACAAACCAGTATGCCATGATAATGAGGAGCATTGCCCCACGTCCTCTCTCATACGACTACTTCAAATGATCTACGTCTGTGCCAGCAGACCATGTTCATTAAGAATGTTAGCCCTCACCCGAGAAGAGCCCTAAAGCAGCTCTCAAAACGCCAACATGTCAAGCTTTTTCCAAGAGAAACTGGTGCCAGCATATGATAGAATATGTCATGAATCAGATACTGGATGTATACTGCAAGCAGAGTGCATGTCTGAAGACCTTAAGGCTAATGAGTGAATATATCTGTCCATTGAGACAGACAGCGAGAGGCTTATTAGAGAGATATTATCTGGATAATAAGGACATTTCGGCAACTCACTTTGACAGCAGCATGATGAACCACTCAGTGTGCTTTCTTTCTCACCTAACACAAACTTGTGATAGTCTTGAGATGAATAAATTAAGTGTACATATCATGTAAAGTAATTTTTTAAATAAGTCATGGAGTGAAACATCCATTATCATATGCGTAGCAAAAGTTCATTGTTGAATTTCTATTGATCAAAACCCTAAATTAGTTTTCTTTGTTGACATTTCTGTAGGGAGCTGGAACGGGACCCACTGAAGGGCTCGCATTAGTTTGTCACAGTCCATCAAAACTGGACTTGACAGCTTGTTCCGTCTATGAAAGCAATGAAGACACTTTCAGTTTAAATCAATTCCAGCCACTTCCTACGCAACTGATCAGTGGATGGGAAATAAAGTGCTAGTGTTAATGTAACCAATATTGTAAACCATTATTTGCTAATAGTCTATTTATAATGTAACGGAAGGGGATGTAGAGATGATTTTATTGAACAAAAGATTTTGTTGTGCAAGATAAGTTATATTAATATATTTGATCCATCTTGAGAGACTGCACATTTTAAATAAAAGTACTGTATGTTACGGTGCCGAAAGAGCTCAACGAGATGTAATTGAAGAAAACACATGAAAATAGAAAAAAATACCAGCAAATTAAGAAAACATCTTCATTTGTTTGACAACACATGGGTTGCAAATGCTCACAATGCAACCAATTACAGAAATGTGAATCGGACAGCCTAGTAATGTTTCAAGGGGACCCAACAAGTGATGAACCTGGCTGGGACTGCTTATTGTTCAATGTCTACTTGTCAGTGGTGTTGTCGATGACCTAAAAATCTAAAATAATTTCTCAAATTATGTTGTATATTAAAATATTGAACTTTAATGATATGTGCACATTTATGTTGGTTCTGTTCTGTTTACCCAAAGGGGGGTTATCGCTGCTCTCCCTGCTCTCATCCATGCTAGGCTGCATGGATGGGCAGGGAGTTCTTGCCTAGAACAGAACCATACCGCCAATCTAAACTGTATGCTAATCATCAGTCATCTTTGACAATAGTGGTCTTGACAGAAGGTGAGTTTTTTGTTTATTTTAACATTAGTGCGTTGTGAGTATTTGCAGCATGCTTAAGTACTTGCAGTGAGTTTCTGTATTTGGTTGCGTTGTGAGTATTTGCAATATATTTCTGTATTTGGTTGCATTGTGAGTATTTGCAGCACGTGTTTGTATTTAGTTGTGTTGTGAGTATCTGCTGCGTGATTTTGTATTTGGTTGAAGTTGTGATTATTTGCAGCATGTTTCTCTATTTGGTTGCAGTTGTGAGTATTTGCAGTGTGTTTCTGTATTTGGTTACAGTTGTGAGTATTTGCAGCGCGTTTCTGTATTTGGTTACAGTTGTGAGTATTTGCAGTGTTTTTCTGTATTTTGTTGGGTTGTGAGTAATTGCAATGTGTTTCTGTATTTGGTTGCGTTGTGAGTATTTGCATTGTGTTTCTGTATTTGGTTGCGTTGTGAGTATTTGCAGCGGGTTTCTGTATTTGGTTGCGTTGTGAGTATTTGCAGCGTGTTTCTGTATTTGGTTACAGTTGTGAGTATTTGCAGTGTTTTTCTGTATTTTGTTGGGTTGTGAGTAATTGCAATGTGTTTCTGTATTTGGTTGCGTTGTGAGTATTTGCATTGCGTTTCTGTATTTGGTTGCGTTGTGAGTATTTGCAGCGTGTTTCTGTATTTGGTTGCGTTGTGAGTATTTGCATTGCGTTTCTGTATTTGGTTGCAGTTGTGAGTATTTGCAGTGTGTTTCTGTACAGGGAGTGCAGAATTATTAGGCAAATGAGTATTTTGACCACATCATCCTCGTTATGCATGTTATCTTACTCCAAGCTGTATAGGCTGGAAAGCCTACTACCAATTAAGCATATTAGGTGATGTGCATCTCTGTAATGAGAAGGGGTGTGGTCTAATGACATCAACACCCTATATCAGGTGTGCATAATTATTAGGCAACTTCCTTTCCTTTGGCAAAATGGGTCAAAAGAAGGACTTGACAGGCTCAGAAAAGTCAAAAATAGTGAGATATATTGCAGAGGGATGCAGCAGTCTTAAAATAGCCAAGCTTCTGAAGCGTGATCATCGAACAATCAAGCGTTTCATTCAAAATAGTCAACAGGGTCGCAAGAAGCGTGTGGAAAAACCAAGGTGCAAAATAACTGCCCGTGAACTGAGAAAAGTCAAGCGTGCAGCTGCCAAGATGCCACTTGCCACCAGTTTGGCCATATTTCATAGCTGCAACATCACTGGAGTGCCCAAAAGCACATAGTGTGCAATACTCAGAGACATGGCCAAGGTAAGAAAGGCAGAAAGTCGACCACCACTGAACAAGACACACAAGCTGAAACGTCAAGACTGGGCCAAGAAATATCTCAAGACTGATTTTTCTAAGGTTTTATGGACTGATGAAATGAGAGTGAGTCTTGATGGGCCAGATGGATGGGCCCGTGGCTGGATTGGTAAAGGGCAGAGAGCTCCAGTCCGACTCAGACGCCAGCAAGGTGGAGGTGGAGTACTGGTTTTGGCTGGTATCATCAAAGATGAGCTTGTGGGGCCTTTTCGGGTTGAGGATGGAGTCAAGCTCAACTCCCAGTCCTACTGCCAGTTTCTGGAAGACACCTTCTTCAAGCAGTGGTACAGGAAGAAGTCTGCATCCTTCAAGAAAAACATGATTTTCATGCAGGACAATGCTCCATCACACGCGTCCAAGTACTCCACAGCGTGGCTGGCAAGAAAGGGTATAAAAGAAGAAAATCTAATGATATGGCCTCCTTGTTCACCTGATCTGAACCCCATTGAGAACCTGTGGTCCATCATCAAATGTGCGATTTACAAGGAGGGAAAACAGTACACCTCTCTGAACAGTGTCTGGGAGGCTGTGGTTGCTGCTGCACGCAATGTTGATGGTGAACAGATCAAAACACTGACAGAATCCATGGATGGCAGGCTTTTGAGTGTCCTTGCAAAGAAAGGTGGCTATATTGGTCACTGATTTGTTTTTGTTTGGTTTTTGAATGTCAGAAATGTATATTTGTGAATGTTGAGATGTTATATTGGTTTCACTGGTAAAAATAAATAATTGAAATGGGTATAAAGAAGACCGGAAAATGTGACATAATGGACAATATTCGTCTGTATTTGCAATACAGGAGCCGCGGTTCAGCTGCGCGAGACACACACTGCCAGTGTAAGCGCCGCTGATCCGCTGGAGCTCACAACTCCGAAAACGGCAGATAAAATGTACAAATAGGCACTCTTTATATAAATAAACCACAGATTTGAGCTTTAAACAACTACATTATCGACTGAAAAAGTCTTAAAACTACGTTTTGTCACACATTAACAGTAAAAAGACGTGTAAACACAGCCCATGTCAGCCATTTCTCAACGAGACGAGCCGGCTGCCAGAAGTCCCTCCTATGACGCAAATTCGCATCTGTTGTGCAGTGAATGTCACATGCGAATGAAGCGAGTAAACTCAAAATGTTCAAGCATCCACCTTCGTGCGAATAGCGCGATTTATTCGCGTCCGGTGTGAACGCCGCATGAGACGGGCACGCGCGGCTCCCGTTGCACATCTCACGCAGGAAAGCTTCCGCAATCTTCCCGAGTTCAATGAAGGATTCTTACAACGGCTTGTCCTGAAAGATGGATTTAAAAAACAGAAGCTGTTTACGGGCCACAACCTGTAAGTAGGATTTATTTTTCGTCGATGTGTTTTCCTGTAATAGTTTGTGTTGTTAATTGTACGTTGTAGCAAGGAAGTAAACAGATGACAACGCTCATTTGGCTCTGCAAACCAGTTTGTTAAATGCTCATTGCTGTTTATCTACAGGCATGCTAAACATGGTTCTGTGTTTGATTTGGATACTATAGTAAAGCCAATGTTTAGTGTTCGTTTTTGTGACAGATATTTGGCTATAATCGTTCTAGAAATACAAAAGTAGCAGTATCATTCAGTAGCGATCACTATAGATCTGCAGTCTTTACTCTTGAGGACTGAACAGGTTCTGCTCGATCATCTTCACTAAAATTGTCTGGGTCTGATTCGGGCTCAAATTTGTATGGTTTTATTGACACCATTGTTACTACCCAAAGCACAGGCTACCGGTAAAGGTAAGGGGCGTGACGTTTCCGACAAACGTGCACTAGGCGTTTAGCGAATCACAACACACTGGGCCAGCTAACCAATCTGAGCCCATTGCGTATTTTTCAGGGACTGGCTTCATACAACCCGGAAACCATCAGACCGTTTTTACAAGGAGGGACAGAGCAGTGTAGAATAAAGGTCAAATATATGAAAAATAATGAATTTTTTTTTTTAAATGAAGCATGAACACACGTTGCAGTGCACCCCACAAACACAATCAAGCCTTCGAAAGAGTGTGTTTTACCACCCCTTTAATACAAAATAAAATGGTGGCGGCAGCCCCTCACGGCCGACTGCCACCTACATACAAACAAACACAAATGCGGCAGCCCCTCACGGCCGACTACCGCCTACATACAAAAACAAAACACAAAATCCAGGCCTGGTCCTCTCTCGTCCTTCACTGACATCGCTCCTCCTTTATGTTCCGTCACTCCTCCGTGAGACACAAGACCGCTGCAGCGCGCCCATCCACCTGATGAGTGCGGCCTCGTCCTGTTCTCATGGTTCCTCAGCCTCGCTGTCCGCCACAGTTGCATTGTGAGTATGTGCAGCATATTTCTGTATTCGGTTGCATTGTGAGTATTTGCAGCATGTTTCTGTATTTGGTTGCGTTGTGAGTATTTGCAATGTGTTTTTGAATTTGGTTGCATTGTGAGTATTTGCAGCGTGTTTCTGTATTCGGTTGCGTTGTGAGTATTTGCATTGCGTTTCTGTATTTGGTTGTAGTTGTGAGTATTTGCAATGTGTTTCTGTATTTGGTTGCGTTGTGAGTATTTGCAATGTGTTTTTGAATTTGGTTGCATTGTGAGTATTTGCAGCGTGTTTCTGTATTCGGTTGCGTTATGAGTATTTGCAGCGTGTTTCTGTATTTGGTTATGTTGTGAGTATTTGCATTGCGTTTCTGTATTTGGTTGTAGTTGTGAGTATTTGCAGCATGTTTCTGTATTTGGTTGCGTTATGAGTATTTGCAATGTGTTTTTGAATTTGGTTATGTTGTGAGTATTTGCAATGTGTTTTTGTATTTGGTTACGTTGTGAGTATTTGCAACGTGTTTCTGTATTTGGTTACGTTGTGAGTATTTGCATCATGTTTCTGTATTTGTTTGCAGTTGTAAGTATTTGCAATGTGTTTCTGTATTTGGTTGCTGTAGTGTAACTTTGTGTGGGTGAAGGAAGGAAGAAGACGGGGTCGGCTTAACTGGGACTGCACTTTATTGATCTCACGATCCTCAAAACTTTGGTAAGCACTCTATTTCTATGGTGCTAAACATCGTCTCTCTCTTAGAGAGCTTGTGACTGATGTACAGCACCGGCCGTTCCTCCCCTTCCACCTCCTGGGACAGGACCGCGCCCAGCCCCCTGTCCGAGGCATCTGTCTGTAGGGAAAAAGGGAGAGAGAAATTAGGAGCTTGTAAGAGCGGCCCACCACACAGAGCAGCCGTCAGGTTTTGGTACCAAAACTATCGGGCTCGCCCAATCGCTGCTGGACTCTTCTATTACCCCCATATCCAACATAGCCTCTAACTCAGCCTGAACCACCTTTTTTTGTGTTCAGGTAAATGGTATGGCCGGCTGCGAACCACCACGCCCAGCTCCGTCTCAACATGGTGTTGAATGAGGTCTGTGCGACCAGGCAGGGGCGAGAACACGTCAGCAAATTCTGCTTGTAACGTTTTAACGTCAGTGAGCTGCGACGGCGAGAGATGACATCAGCAGACATCAGAGGTTCTAGCCATTTATCCCAATTTTTGGCGTCCTCGTGAACGAACTTACGAATCATGGATTTCAACGTGCGATTAAACCGTTCCACCAAGCAATCTGTTTGTGGGTGATAGACGCTTGTGCGAACCGATTTAACGCCCAACAACTCGTAAAGTTCGCGAATCATTCGTGACATGAACGCTGTGCCTTGATCAGTGAGAATCTCTTTCGGGATTCCCACCCGGTTGAATAAGGAAAACAGTGCGCTCGCAACAGCGGGACTACTTCCGGGTATCGCGTTGCATAGTCTACCATAACTAATGCAAAGCGATTCTCGTGAATGCCCGGCCAGAAGAAACGGCCATTAGACGGTTGAGTGTAGCCGTTTGTCCTAAATGCCCGGCCATAGGATTAGAATGAGCCGCCTAGAAAAGCATTTCCCGGCGGCTTTTAGGTACTAACAACTGGGTTGTATCTTGTTTTGACTGGGCGTCTTGGGTCACCCGATACAACCTATCTTTTAAAATACAAAAATAGGGATAAGAGAGCGACTGGTCAGGCTGGAGGAGGTGGCCGTCGATGGAACGGACCTGATTAAATGAGTTTTTAAGCAATTCATCCTGGGACTGCTCCAGTGGAAAATCATCGCGGTCTGTGAAAATGGGCATCACAAGACCGCTCTGTTCCACCTCTCCCAACTGAGCAACAGTCTCTTTCCTGCTTGCATGTTTTTCCCAAGAAGCATCCGCACACAAATGCCCCAATAATACATTAAATGCTGGCCAATTGGTCTCTAAAATCAGCGGATGCCTGAGGTGCGGGTTAACTGCTACCTCAATACTATGCTTTTGTCCCCGAAATAGAATATCCACGGGCAACAACGGATAGTTCACCACTTCCCCGTGCACAAACCTCACCGTAATCGTGCGGCTAGTACTCAATGCCTTAGGGTGAATCAGGCTTTGGTGGATAGAGGTCTGGTGATAACCCAAATCAACCAAGGCCTAATAAGTACCCCCCTTGATACTCACAGGAATCAGGTACAATCCAACTTGATCTGGGGCGGCTTGTGGAGTGTCGGGGACCCGGACCAGCATTACCGACCTCCATGACGGGACTGCGGTCGATGAAGTGATCCGGATCCCCGCAGCGCCAGTAAGCCGGCCCAGACTTCCCCGCCGCCCTAGTGGCCGGAAGGAGGTCCGGTGATTGGTGTGGAGAGAACGCTGGAACAGAGGAGGAGGGATAGGGATCCGAGCCGGCCGCCCCTCCCCTCTGGACCGGACGGGGAGGTGCTGCCGGTTCACTGGGGCCGCCCGTCCTCCACCTTGGGGCTGGCCTAGGTGGCCACGCCCCCCGTGACCTGGGAAGGGGAACAGGCTTGGGGAGAGAAGGGGAAGAGACAGCAGCAGGGCGAGAGAGAGAGAGAGAGAAGCCGATGGCAGGGGTTCGCCGACCCCGGTGCACGCCACCATGTGGTCCTCCGCCAACTGGATGGCCTGGGTCAGCGACGTCGGGCGGTGGCACTGGACCCACTGCACAGGCTTCTGGGGAAGCCGCGCGATGAACTGTTCCAGCACCACCCGGCCGATGATTCCCTCGACGTCGCTTCCGTCGGCCATCAGCCACTTGCGGCACGAGTCCCGGACTGGTGCGCGAAGGTGAAGGGTCGGCCAGAGTCGTTGAGGGTCAGGGTCCGGAACCGCTGCCGTTGTTGTTCCGGACTCCGGCCGACCCGCTGCCAGATGGCGCGCTTCAGGTCTTGGTAGTCCAGGGGATTCTGGACTGGCAGTTGGTGTGCGGCTACCTGCGCTTCGCAGGACAAGAGCGGCAGGAGCCGCAGTGGCCAGTCCGACCGGGACCACCCCCGGGACTCTGCGGACCTCTCGAAGAGGTCGAGGAACGCCTCCAGATCATCCTCCGGGCCCATCTTCGAGAGGTGGATGGTAGCTGCCGAGTTGGTGGTAGACGGGGGGGCTGGCCGGAATCTCCCGGACCATCCAGCTCCGGAACAGCTCGCGGTCTTCATGCTGTGCCCGGATGAGGGCCTCGAAGCGCTTGTCCTGCTCCGCCCTCACGGCCAGCAGGTCCTCATGGGTTTGTTGATGAAGACCGGCGAGCGATTGAACCAGGTCCGCAAGCGGCGTCTTTGGCGGGGTCTGCATAGCGGTGGCACTCTTCTTCCTACCCCTGTTTCGGCACCTGTGTAGTGTAACTTTGTGTGGGTGAAGGAAGGAAGACGGGGTCGGCTTAACTGGGACTGCACTTTATTGATCTCACGATCCTCAAAACTTTGGTAAGCGCTCAGCACGTTCAAACTCAAACTCATTAAACTCTCCAACTCGTCACTTCAAAACTCAAGTCTTTCTCTCTCTTTAGCGGTCTCTGGCAAGACGTGTGACAGTCCCAGTCGTGATCTCTCTCTCGTCTCTCTCTCCCGACCGCAGCTTTTACGGTCTCTCCACACCAATTACTGGAACGAGAGACAGGTGTTAGTGATCTGCACTTGACCTACTTACTCACCGCTCGTCTCCGCGGTCCCTCTCTCCCGCTACAGACTTCGCAGAACCACGCCCCCTCCGCGACAGTTGCGTTGTGAGTATTTGCAGCGTTTCTGTATTTGGTTGGGTTGTGAGTATTTGCAGAGTGTTTGGTTGAGTTGTGAGTATTTGCAGAGTGTTTGGTTGAGTTGTTAGTATTTGCAGCTTGTTTCTGTATTTTGTTGGGTTGTGAGTATTTGCAGCATGTTTCTGTATTTGTTTGGATTGTGAGTATTTGCAGAACATTTGGTTGAGTTGTGAGTATTTGCAGCATGTTTCTGTATTTGTTCGGGTTGTGAGTATTTGCAGCATGTTTCTGTATTTGGTTGGGTTGTGAGTATTTGCAGCGTGCTTCTGTATTCTGTGACACTAGTGTCACCTAGTGGAATTAAACAAATACAGCATATTTTGCAAATGCCCCGGACCCACTTTATATTAGGTGGCCTTAACTACTATGTACTAACATTTGAATTAATCATTTGATACAATGCACTTATTGTGTACATACATGTTTTTACATTGTACATTACATCTGTAATTATTTTCTATAGTTACATTTGTAATTACACAGTTGACACTTCCCTTACACCTAACCCTACCCTTAAACTTACCCATACCACCACACCTGTCCCTAACCCTACCCGTATCCCACCTCAATATCAGCAAAGGTGTTTTGCAATACAATTTGAACACAGTACGTACATTGTACTTATTTTTTGATGTAAGTACATAGTACTTAAGGCCACTTTTTTGCCCCTTTCACGCATTACGCCTCCCGCAACGTAAACATCACAAACTCTTACGGGTGCTTGTGAAGACATGTTGCCACAGGTAAAAGTAGACTACTTTCAATAAAGGTCCAACATATAAGGAATACTTTTAGCTGTGTTGCTATGTGTCATGACTGAGTAAGCATTTGAGTAGGCTAACACTAGACTCTAGACTCTAGAGCTAACGCTAGTGTCTCGATTATAATAAACCTAACGTATCTGCACCGGGTGCATTTTATGATATGACACTCCACAACTGTTCGAGGCTGTCTACACTGGACACGTCAAAGTAAACATTATAAACTAGGAAATTAACGGGTGCATTATTAGCAGTTACTTCGTAGCATGTCGCATTGCCTCATTCGCTTTGATGCATTCATGACCTGTTTAATCTTTGAAGGTCTAAATGCACCAAAGCTGAATGACTTTTCAGATCCATCAGCCATGGTCCCACACCGGGTAAACATCCTCTGGCTCCACCTACTACAGTAGCCATGCCCCAAACTATATGCTATATGTTGAGTTCGAAAGTGATTGACCTAGGGGGTTCAGTGTTTACACTTTTGGGGGAGATACACCCATGAACGGCATACTAATAGTAGTCAATTAACAATAAACTGGGTTAAGAGAATGCATTTTAACATAACAATAATAGACAAAAAGCCACAAAACTACAATTATCATGTAATGGTTTTTCATTTATTTCCTAACAGGAAACTTTTAAATGTCCTTCTATTTTTCATATAGTTCACACACTTTTGATTACCACTTTGCATTTTGTTATCATCTTTTTGTATGTAAATGATGATTCAAAAATAGATTTTGCCATCTGAAGTGAATGACTTTCTGATTAGTGATGTCAGACTATCGTTCTGTTGAGCAGATTTTGTTAAACTGACTGCTTTTTTGTTCAGAAATTGTACTGATCCAGTTCATAGACAGTCAATGATTTGATTGTAATGTTTGACTTGAAATGAGCAAGGAAAAGTAAAGTGTGACTTTTCAGTTATAGTGAAATTTAGTTGAAAAATAATTGAAGGATAAAGGATATAAATTAGCATGACATAAAAATCTGGGTCACTGAAACAAACAGTTTGAAAGGAATGAGCTCAAACCACTATTTCTTATTAATACCAGTCTTGACCAACCACAGTGGTAAGTGTATGTGTCACGTCAGTGTGTATTTGCAATTAGGGAAGAGATGCCGACTTCCTCCAGACATGCTGTTCGGTAATAAAATCTCTCGCTGACATTAAGATGGGGCCTGGGCGTCTTCCTGACGAGCTTGGCATTTATACTTAATTAGGAAAACACTCTGGTCTGCTGAACCTTTAATTACACACCATTCATTCAGCTGCTGGAGATGACCCAGACCAAACCTTTCCACACTCATCTGAAATTAGGCATGTTTAGGGTGTGATACATCACTGCATATCAAAAAAAGCGGCGATAACTGGTCGAAAATAAGTCAGTGTTACTCAGCTTTATCTACAGCGAAGGTTAAGATTCAAATATTGATTAGCACGTACAGCTAATTAAATTACATTAGTAGGCTACTATTATCAGGATAATATCGCTTCTCAAAGGAGCTATTAAACTCTTTAACTACTCTTGACATTTAAAATGAATATAAGCGATCACATGACTCTTTGTTCTACTATGTTGTTCAAGCAGCCATGGCAAAGCTTAATCCAGTTTAAATCCCGCAGATTAAAAACGGCCAGCGTATTATTCATGTGCAATTCGAGGCTGGCCCAGCAAAGACACTCTGAATTAAACAATCTCGCATTAGATTACATCTAAGAAGTAACATATGAGATAATTAGACATTGATTTCTCTGTCCTGTATAGGAAATAGAGCGAATACAGACATGACATCAGCACTTGAATGGATTTTCCCTTGATGAAATATGTTTACAATACAGTGTATTAAAAAAGTGGTACTTTTCAATTAAAAATAATTGTTGTATTATTTGAATGTATGCTCAACATTTTAAGCCTTTTTTTTTGTAGGAATATACAAAATAATTTAAAAATTAAAATGTAACATATAATATTATACATTAATATTATTATTATTATTATTATTATTATTATTTTACAAAATAATAGAATATTATATCAAATGTTGCTTGTAGTTCCCTTTCGTTCAGTCACTACGACGTAACGTTAGTGACTAACAAATGGGGAGGTTTCGCTTAGAAGCCAGTTACCTTCGAGGAGTCCAATGGCAGTGCCAATGCCATGGGCATGCGTAATTTGCATGCGTAACTCCGCCCCACCGTGTGGGTATATAAGGAAGTACGCTGGCAACATTGCATTATGTTTCTGCTTTGGAGCCAAGAGCATCTCTTCACTCCTACAAGCCTGAATTCTGAAGTCCTCTCTTCAGTCTTCGAGACGAGCGGTTCTCCAGAGTGTTGGTGTGACGGCGCGTTCCAGCGATCTCACATTGCCTGCCTGCTGATCTGTGCAGTGATCTGCAACAGCTGTGTGTGTTTTCCCTGGGCGCTTCGGCACTCTGCAGAGCTGTTCTTTTACAAAAAGTGCTTGCGCGTGGCACCGTCTCAAGACGTTTCGCCCGCGCACTTCCGGGTGCGATCGATCTCCGTTGCGGTCTATGGGCACATTCACTGAGAGAGGTGGTACTTTGGCTGGTGGCCAGGGTGACCTAAGGGCGGTGCTGTGGTATTAAGAACCCAGACGATCATTCTTCGGGCCACGCCCCCCTCTCGCACATCGCTTCCCGCGAGTGCTGGACTGAAGCGGCGGGACCGTGTCTGACACCCCGTTCATTTGGTTCACACTCCAGATAGCAGCGAGATATCGATCGCCGCATCTCAAGATGGGCTAGAGTCCTTTGGGGATGACGTGCTCCACCTTCGGGTGTGCCAGCGCTGCCGGATCCGACCTAGAGTTGACAGCCATGTTATCTCGGGGTCCTTTGGGGATGGCTGTGCTCCACCTTCGGGTGTGCCAGCACTGCCGGATCCGACCTAGAGTTGACAGCCATGTTATCTCGGGCAGCCGTGAACCTTTGGGCTGGTGTGGAACTCCACCCTGTCATGAGCGCTCGTGGCTTTTGGGGGCAGCACCTGACAGCTGTTGGGCCCCGCCCCCAATGCCTTTCGTTCCCGAGGTGCATGAGGAGATCACGCGGTCCTGGAAGTCCCAGTGCTTCCCGTGACCGTTCGGTGGCCTCCTCCGCCTTCTCTGCCCTTGATGGGGCCGCGGCCAAGGGTACACTGCGGTCCCCGCACTGTTGAACACTCTGTTGCGCACTACTGTTGTGTCCAACTATGTACTCGCCTCCACTAGTGGCCGGTATAGACTAGGCTCAGGTGTCTTCGCTTACTCGCCATTCCACTCCACGGACTGGATATGTGCGATATTCTCCTCAGGTGAGCTTCCTGGAAGCCCTGAGTTCCTCCAGCACTGTCGACGCCGACACCAGTAAGTCTGCCCTCTCGAGCCCAGACCCTCGTGTCCAGCCAGGTGCGCCGTGTGCATGGTTCCCCTCTGGCGACCCCCACACGTGTATTTCCACCGTCAGCCTCCTTAGTGGCTGTTTTCTGTTTTATTGGTTGTATTAAGATCCTCATTGTTTTTATGTAAGGCATACTTTTCTGATTGCAAAATAATGGAAATAAAATCCAATTAAATCATATCCTCTTTTAAAAAAGAGGACAATGTCGATATGTTTGGTCTTGGCGGAATATACCTGCTACGCTGTTGCTGTTATTGCTGCTGCTGCAGAGCAAATACGGGACTTCCTACTGCCAATACATACACGACCCGCTGCTGCTGTACATTAATTACCAGTAACAGATCTATACAGGTGGAGCTGGGGAAGGTGGGGGGTTTCTGAAGCACTGAAAGCAAATGTTGAGCTGCGGGCTCATTGGCTACTGATACAGCAGGAACCAATCATCTTAGCCCTATAGAGAATGACGTGATTGCAAGCAAATTGAGTTAAGGACCTATCAGCCTGCGCCATCAAGAGTTCCATTACAGAAATTTGTATTAGACCAATTCTATATTAAAGTCCTCAAGAAATCAAAATCAATCTTAATTACTTTGTTAGCACACATTACAGGTCTTAGGGTGAACAACTTCCGGTTCACTAGGACTTTAAAGGGTTAGTTCACCCAAAAATTTTAATTCTGTCATTAATTACCCTCATATTGTTCCAAACCCGTAAAACTTTTGTTCATCTTTGGAACAAAATGAAGATCTTTTTTAATGATATCTGAGAGCTTTCAGTCCCTTCATTGACAGCCTTTGCAACTACTAACGAATATTCATATTTAATAATTGTTTAATTGTCATCCTCAATAAACCCATCTCCGGCATGATGACTCCGATCTTTCGAATATTCCTAATAATTGTTTAATCCATAATGTCATCTTCAATAAACCCATCTCCGGCGTGATGACTCCGATCTTTCGAATATTCTTATTTAATAATTGTTTAATCAACATGTCATCCTCTATAAACCCGTCTCCGGCATGATGACTCTGATCTTTCGAATATTCCTAATAATTGTTTAATCCACGTCATCCTCAATAAACCCATCTCCGGCATGATGACTCCGATCTTTCAAATATTCCTATTTAATAATCGTTTAATCGACACGTCATCCTCAATAAACCCGTCTCTGGCGTGATGACTCCGATCTTTCGAATATTCCTAATAATTGTTTAATCGACATGTCATCCTCAATAAACCCGTGTCCGGCATGATGACTCCGATCTTTCGAATATTCCTATTTAATAATCGTTTAATTGACATGTCATCCTCTATAAACCCGTCTCCGGCATGATGACTCCGATCTTTCGAATATTCCTAATAATTGTTTAATCGACATGTCATCCTCAATAAACCCGTCTCTGGCGTGATGACTCCGATCTTTCAAATATTCCTATTTAATAATCGTTTAATCGACACGTCATCCTCAATAAACCTGTCTCTGGCGTGATGACTCCGATCTTTAGAATATTCCTATTTAATAATCGTTTAATCGACATGTCATCCTCAATAAACCCGTCTCCGGCGTAATGACTCCGATCTTTAGAATATTCCTATTTAATAATCGTTCAATTGACACGTCATCCTCAATAAACCAGTCTCCGGCGTGATGACTCCGATCTTTAGAATATTCCTATTTAATAATCGTTTAATTGACATGTCATCCTCAATAAACCTGTCTCCGGCGAGATGACTCTGATCTTTCGAATATTCCTATTTAATAATTTTTGAATCGACATGTCATCCTCAATAAACCCGTTTCCGGCATGATGACGCCGATCTTTAGAATATTTCGATCTAATATGACCTCTGACCTGAAAGTTTTCTTATTGCCTCAAATTCTGTTGCATTATTTTTCTGTTTGACACTGTGAAGCTGTTTTGAAACAAACTTGTATAAAAGCGCTATATAAATAAAGTTGACTTGACTACTATTTTCAAGGCCCAGAAATGTAGTTAAGGCATCATTAAAGTAATCCATGAGATTTCATTGGTTTAACCACAATTTTATTAAGTGTGCTTTGTGTGTGCAAAAAAATAACAACATAATTTACCACTTTATTTACAAAATATTAATCTCCAGTGCACGTTCATGAGAGCACCACAACGCATGTGTGTTGTGTTGACGCGAGAGCAGCCATTGCGTATGTTGGAGATTCGTATTTTTTAAATAAAATGGTAAATTATGTTTTTTTGCTTCATAAATTGGAGGTTACACCACTGGAGTCACATGGATTACTTTTACGATGTCTTTACTACCTTTCTAGGGATTGAAAGTGGTAGTTGCATAGGCTGCCAATCGAGGGACAGAAAGCTCTCAGATTTTATTAAAAAGATCTTCATTTGTGTTCTGAAGATGAACAAAAGTCTTACGGGTTTGGAACGACATGAAGGTGAGTAATAATTTTTGGGTGAACTCAGCTGAGCTACTGTTGTGAAAAAGTACAGTAGCTACAGTACTGTACACTACAAGCTACAAACTAGAAACTGTTCTTTCGAAACATTAGTTTGACATTTTTTGTGGCTTGTAAAACTACAAGATCTTTCTGCCTTGCAATGTAATTCTAGCCGCTTAAAGCCCCCAATGAGATATGGCAGCGAGCCAGGCTTTTGACATTTTTATTAAGTTTTTAACAGGATTATAAAATTCAACACATATGCACCAAACATTTTTCCACATGCACAGTTTTAGTATACAAGACAAAACGGTTACTTTTCAATATGAAAACGTCATGTTACAGTATATGTAAGTCATCTCACAGAGATTATTCACTAATACATCAGTATTAAATTCCCAGGGCCGTGTGCAGTAGAAACGTCAGGTTATCAATGCTGGCCGACTCTAAAAATATATAGTCACTATTTACATCAGGCCAAGGTATCGTCATTTTTCATTTCAGATTACTTAGAAACATAATTGGATTGAAGCGATAAGATCTGTCATTAACAGCTCAGATTTTCATATCATATCAAAGTTTTGCCAAAGGGAAACCATAATGTGAAAAAACGCAACTCACTGATTATACGGCGTACACAAAATTAGGCAAATTAGACATCACAATTTTAAGAGTACCAAAGAATATCATTGCTATTAAACAACAATTATTGTTTCAGTGTTTATATGCATCATTACGCAGATACTGTAACTGAGGGTTGATGGGACACATTAGAACATAGTTGGAGAAAAACAGCTAATGGAAAAACTAGCATGTTATTTGTGAAGAGGGTGTCATAAGCAGCGTTATTTTTTTAATTGCTGTAATATGAAATACTTATAGTACATTTCAAATATCTATTTTCATTTTCCTATGCTGAAAAAAAGAACAATGAATGCTATGTCTGAAATAATAGACAACCGTAATTCCAAAGAGATAAACTCTGAACTATAAAGAACACTTGACCATCAAATAAATGCAAAACTGTTCATGATACTGGCTTTAAAATGAAAAATGAAAAGTGTTTGAAACCCACTTTACTTCTGTAATGTAACATAGGGTAGAATTGTATGGCATTTATCCATCAGGGATAACTTAGACCAAAAGCTATCTCATATGGAAGGTCTTGAAGAATAAGACAAGTTGATGACCAATCGAAATGGAAAATTGTTTCAGGGGCAGAGCCCATTTGAAAATAAGTTCCAATGAAACCAGGAATGTGTATTAAGAAATGCTTAAATGTATACTGCCATTCAAACGTTTGGTGTCAGTAGGTTTTCTTTTGAAAGAATATTCAGCAAGGATGCATTACATTGATCAAAAGTTACAAAATATTTCTATTTCAAATAAATGCTGTTCTTTTGAACTTTCTAATTCATAAAAAAATGTATCACGGTTTCAAGAAAAATATTAAGCAGCACAACTGTTTTCAACATAGATAAGACATGTATCTTGAACATCAAATCAGCATATTAGAATGATTTCTGAAGGATCATGTGTCACTGAAGACTGGAGTAATGGCTACTGAAAATTCAGCTATCACAGGAATCATTTCAAAATATATTACAATAAACAGTTATTTTAAATTGTAATAACATTTCACAATATTACTGTTTTTACTGTATTTTCCGGTCAATTAAATACAGCCTTGGTGATCATACGAGACGTCTTTCAAAAACCCAAACTTTTGAATGGTAGTGTATGTCTGCATATCTTTATTTTTCTCTTGCACTGACGCATATGTATCTAATTCTTCTTCAAGAAAATTTCCATTGTTCTCTGTATCTTTTTGCTAGATTTCCGTCTCTCATTCAGCCAATCCAAGCACTGAATGTGAGAAGAGAGCAAGGACATCTCAGACACTCAAAGCGCAAACTCCACACAAGATGGCTGACAGGAACACCGACATCAGTCAATCAAGAGTCTGCATTGTGACAGAGCAGAAAAATCAATATCCCATTGACTGGGTCGCTGCAGCCTAATCAAGGTGCCCAGACCTTTATGAAAGCTTGAAGGAGAACAGATAGGCTGTCCTGATTTGGACTCAGCCTTTTTCTTCTTTTTTTTTATCTCCCTCGCTAACTTTTTAAACATGTCTTCATTGGCTGTTCCGCACCTGTTCTGGAGTCTTGGACAGGAAGGCTGTGTCACCTTGGTTCACTACCTTGTGCTTTCTTCTGACTTTGAGAAGAACAAGTGCAAATTATGGACTCTACAGCCTGAAACCGCCATGACAGAACCAGGAACATATTGTCCAGCGAAGGCACTATTCCTCTGCATTAAAAGGTCACCCTTCGTCTCATTGAGGGTAAAAAATGAAATATTCAGAATTCAAGGTGCATTATATGGCATCAACATGAGATATGATCTCCATATATTGGTAATGCAATATCATAATGTGACTTTTGAACAATAATACAGACTCAGGAAGGAGAACCACCTTGGTAGGGACATCTGGAGGCTATCACACATTGTACTTGTTTGCAAGGCTCTTTTCACATCCGCAAGGCCATTAGAGCTATAAAAATTTGATACGAGTCCCACTTCCAGCAGTGTACCACATCTTGTCACTTAGTTTTTTTTTGACAACTTGCTTTGCAGTTTATGTGCCAGTTTATTAACATGCACAGGCACAAGTACAGGTAGACATGTATGAGTGCCTTTCAAAAGCTTGCTTTTCACTATTTAATGCCGAATTGTAGGCTTTTTTTGCATTTTGTTACAGTATATATTAAAGTGCCCATATTACCTTTAATGTAGTGTGTTATATAGCTGTTTGTGAATGTAAAAAGTGCAGGATAAATGGAGTTATTGTCACCCCCAAAAAACAGAAACGATTCTGAACTGACTGAAACGAGTCGCCAGTAATTCCAGTCTTAACAATTTAGCATAATCCCAGCCTATTGTCTTTATTGGCTGCCCGTGAACAACATCTACTTTGACCTGCCCTCAAACACTGTAGTTGTAGCTGAAGCCTGGAAATGTTTTTTTTTGTGTGAAAGCAAATCCACTTCAAAAAGGATCAGGACTCGGGCTCGAATAGATATGTTAAAACAAACCCCATCATTAGTGTTCCTATCACTGTGTATACAAGTGTAGCGGAAGCCTCCGGCTCAGAAATTCAGATAATTGTTGTTTCATTTCCGACATGCCCTGCAAGCTGTAGATCAATCACAACTTACTAGGCCAACTAACCAATCAGAGCAGAAAGGTGGGAGAGACAGAATCCTTTATCGAACTGTTTCAGACACTGTGAGGAAAGAGGTGAAATATTATGAGAAAATGAAATAGTTTTTTGATCTTGGATACATGTAAACCTATTGTAGGAGACCTCCAAAACAAAATTAGGAACCTTAAAATAGCATAATAGGGACACTAACAAAAGGAAATTAAAGCATGAAACTGGTTCAGCTGGATGACATATACAAAGCAAATTCTCACAGGAAAAGCAAGCCTTAATCGTGCAGAGTGTCTAATGCTTAATGCATCAATAATTTAACTGTCATGAAGTGTCGAACAAAATGCTAATACCCATCAAAGAGACTGAGAGGGAGCCTTTGGAGTCGATGGCACTGTAATCGGGGTGGGACAGCCGCGCTCATTTCTTTACTAATGGAGTATTTCCATTAGGACAAATCAATGCACAGCTTTGTTAACCCAGACCCAGAACTTATTTAGCAAAAAAGAAGCCACAAACAGATCCAAAAATCTGCATTATATTAGAGCAACTTCCATCAGCACGGGGTTCTTAGCCCTTGTCCTCAACTGCAAAACTATTTTCATCTACTTTGGTGTGTACATGGATTTAAGGCATTGATTGTTCTTAAAGATCAGAGGAAAAGATGTTGCACACATTGGCACACTGCATAAAGAAGCGTTTTATACAAAAAAACAAAAGCATTTTGTGTTTTTTTTTCCTGGTTGCAGAGTGCCAAAGAAACATATCATATTATATGCAAAAAAATCATTTTCTTAAACTGTATCTTTTGTCCAATTATAAAGCTATCTAAACACTTAATATTAAATTAATAATTTTAGTTGTTTAAAACAACAAGTATAATATCAATATTAATTACATTGCATTAATATAATATAATATAATATAATATAATATAATATAATATAATATAATATAATATAATTAATATAATAATTAAAAAAAAAAAAACTTTTCTTACCCCCACTGAACATTTTTTCCCTTGTTTTAATGATAAAAAAATTATGATAGCATGAAAAAAAAATTGCCAGTGGGGGTAAAAAAATTCAAATAAACAAGCTATAATCTCTGAAAACACATCTTAATATTTTTTTTCTCTAATTAATATTTTTAAGTATGTTTAGATATTTTTACAGGGAACCCCCCCCCCCCCCCCCCCCCGCCCCAAAAAAATACTCATTAAGAAAATGTTTTTTTGTTGTTTGCTTATCCCAAAAACCCTTATGACTCTCTTGCAGAGCTCTGCCATGTTTACTAATGATGAATTTCCCAAGATTCCCATGACATTTCAATATCCGGCTCTTTCATACATGTTGCCAGAGCTGGGGAATCCCATCAAGTCAGACTGTGATGGGAAACATAAGCCTTGCACGAGCGAAGAGCAGAAATTATGTTTTTCTTGGTGCAGCTGGGTCTGGTGCTCATGGGAGGCGAACATCAGGAGGCACTGAGCGTCGACAGAGCGCAGATTAGGAGCGGAGAGAGAGAAAGTGTGCACAGCCTTCCCGCTCTGGATCCACGTGCACCCATGCCTGTAAGCAAATGCAAACACAACCATTAAGAAACACTATTTAACCTCCCAAAGGAGAGAAAGAGAGCATTGTGGTTTCAATTCTCTGACAGCTCCTTCCTGAATCAAAGAGCAATTGTATATGGTATAAGGTCAGCTCCACATCTAAATTATTAGACAATTTCCAAGAACAAAATACGTTCTGAAAGTCTATTATATATATATATTAACAGTTGGATTGAATGGTTGACCGTGACATATTAAATGAAACATGATACTTTATCTAGATGATAGTTTATCTAGCATATCTAATATTTCTAACCACAACAATAAAAAAAGATTTCTGCCTCTAATGCTCATCATATCAATTTGTACCCTGTTCATGGAAAGACCCATTACTGAGGAAAAAAAATCCTGTGATGGTAATGCTCGAATTGAATCTGAAAGCAGATCTCTGTAAGAAGGGGAAGAGAAGTAGAGCAGTTTTGATTGCCGCCCATTTGAGGGAATGAGGGAATTGGGGGATTTTCACTCATTTATATGCCGCCTGGGCTCTGCAGTGACAGAGATAGATAGCGGAGGAGTGTGCATTTCTTAAAAGGTCAGATTCTATGACACACTGAAAGACTGAAGCAAACAGAGCAAAATATTTAGGAGTCCAAACCGACTGGATCCCCATTAAGAGCTTATCAATGGCAGCGGAAGACGAAATAAAAGACGGCAACAGGAAAAAAGAGACTTACTGAGTTGGTGGATGTGGATAGGCTCGCTTCCTTCCCCCAAGCCCCCTTCACTGAGTGACTTGATCTGAATGACGTAGTTGTCATTTGGATTGAGGGTCAACTCAACCGAGGTTTTGTTGGTGATGACAGAGTACATGTCGTTATTCCGGTGTCTTCTGTACAGCACCTGCAGATTATGGCAACCCCAATCAATCAAAGTGTAATCTTTTAAAAAATAAATAAATGAATTACGTTATGCCCATCAATTACATCTATTGCATTTAGTCATAATATATTACATAATTGTGGCATTATAATAGACATACCAGAATTATAAAAGTGCTTATTTTTTATGAATTATACAGAATGAATGCATCAACTACACAGTTCTAATAAAAATGTAAAAAAAAAAAATGTAAATGACCGTTCCCAAAGACCCGCCCCCTTTAGTTACTGTTGCTATGTCCGACAAGCCGCGCTCTCCCACCACACATCATGTTCAGAGCAGGTTACTTTTAATATGAAACAAAGTCTCAACCCTAAATTTGTCATTTTTTTAAAAGAAATGTAAACAATAAATAGCGTTTTGTGGCTCTTTAGTGACAGGTCGCTGTAGCGCCTCAGCTAAAGCTGCTCGTGAACCGATCATCTCTTCATTCTAGTTAATTAATAGTATCAAATAAACATGAATGAACTTCAGAAGGAATGTTGTTTCAACCACGGAAAGACGTCAGTGTACACCGTTTTTGAGTTCAAGTCCACCGACATTAATCTACGAACTCTCTTGACTGCTTTGTCGGACAAAAATGCCGGAATCGGCGGATTGTGATTGGTCAGATCGCCTGTCAATCAAACTCTGACGAAGGGTGAATTATCTGGATAAAATAGTGCTTTCCCATGCAACACACACCCACAAAGCTGGAATACTATGGGTGGTTACCGAGGTGTTCTGTATATTTTGGTCCCAAAAATGGATCGCATTCCTCCTTCAACGCAAGCCCATTTCATCACTGACATAATCGCTTTGAACACTTACATTTTTTTTTTATTGCCTCAAATTTTTAAGTACAATCAACTTGTATGTTTAAGTAATTTCAACTTAAATTGACTTTAAAAATGAGTTGCTTATCAAAAAGCTGCATGATTTGAGGCATCATTCATATCTGTAGCAGTTTAATATTTAGTGGTTTGTTCAAATCTCTATCCCCAAGTATAACCAATAGCAGTGATGTCTGCCATGAAAGCAGTTAAACATAGGTGATGCCCTGTTATTCTAGATAATGTTTACTGATGCTAATGGCTAGTGCTTTTCCTCTGAGCTTCATGACTGTTTTCCCTTGTGGGGAAATTAGCACTGTGAGAGCTGTTAATTGCATGCATGTGTAATTAAGAGAGAGGTGGAATGAGACATGAAATAGCATAGGCTGTGCCCTTATCTATAAAAACACACAAATGAATGGTTTTAGGGCATGCAACTGCCATATCTTTGTAGCTAAATTACTGCACCCAACAACCCTTATTATGTATATCAATAGTATCAGATGCAAATAGGCATTGTACTTCCTGCCGTTATTGTTTAGCTCACAATGTACCAAAGGAGATGCCTGCATGCTAAAGGGAAAGCAATGCATTACCTCCAGTAAAACTCTCATCAAATATCCTAATGCATTTTTTTCAGGTGCAAAGGGATAATGTCACTCACTATGTATCCGGTGACCTCAGATTCAGTTTCGAGAGCGATGACGGGATCCCACTGAAGTACAAGCTGAGAGCCAATCAGGTTCCACTCTACATTCTGAGGGGGCTGTCCAGGTGCTGAGGTTTGCGTGCGTGTGAAAGATATGGACAGAAGAAGAAAGAAAAGGTTCACAATGTGCAATCAATCGTGTTATTGCATTCCATAACATAAAAATGTTTGACAAACAGATTAGTACCTTCAGCAAGGGAAGTTATTTCAGCCCAAATCCACTGCTAAGTTAAAACAATTTCTTCCATAGACAGATTGATTCATACCAATTAGATAGAATTGATTTTAATTTTCAGTTTGATACTGAAATGATACAGTTTGATACTGTCTGAGATTTTTTTATGTTCTTCCTATTGTCTACTACTGGTTTTAATTTATCTTCCAAGTTTTGAGAAAGCTGTTCAGCCCTTTGGGTCAATTTCTGCTTTTAAATGATTTATAAATAAACATGACTTGACTTAATTTGACTACTACAAAAATAGATGGAAAAAAACACCTTCAAGTCATGTCAAATCAGTTTCTGTGAACGGTTTCAACAACAGCACAAAATAAAGTGAATACAGTGATCTGTCTAAAAGTTATAATTTATGAATATTTCTCAAACATAACAGAATTGATAGTTTATCTACTACTCGGTGCCTCAGGCAAAAATGTAGTACTTATATACTTGTATACTTATATCGCTTGTCTTGGTTCAGAGCGTGTGCGTTGCACGGTTTCGACGCATGCGCAATGTATCCTTGTGCCCGTATGTTACCTCAGACAGTGGGTGTCCTTTTCGCGTGAAATAAGAGGTGTGTGTGTGTGGACATAGAGTAAAATAAAGTAAAAGTGGAGTGCTGCAGGTCACGTCACGTGTAGAAATGCAAGTGGGAGAGATAAGGAAGGCTGCCCGGAGTTGGAGGATGCACCAGCAACGTATAGCTGGCAGGGCAGATGCAGTGCGTATGCACGCACATTCACACACTGGCAGTGTTTGTCTCGCGCAGCTGAACTGCGGCACGTGTATTGCAAATACAGACAAATATTGTCCATTCTGTCACATTTTCCGTTGTTCTCCTCCGACCCCTGTCTGTCTCATGCTTTGATTTATGATGGGCAGCATATATCTGCTGCAGATGCGACCGTGTTCCCCTCTGTCTCATACACACATGCATATAACATGCTGTATATAAGTAGTTCACATGATAAATAACATTTAAAAGTTAAGATGCTTCTAGTTTTAATAATTTAAACATGCCTTTGAAGTTTGGGCAAAAACTTACATTTACATTTATGCATTTGGCAGACGCTTTTATCCAAAGCGACTTACAGTGCCCTTATTACAGGGACAATCCCCCTGGAGCAACATGGAGTAAAGTGCCTTGCTCAAGGACACACTGGTGGTGACCGCTGGGATCGAACCAGCAACCTTCTGCTTATCAGCGCCATGGTTTAACCCACTGGACCACCATCTCACAAAAACTTCTGGCAGTGTTGTGTTTTCATGTATTTTTTTTTTCTTTTCACAGCGCTGGATGTCATATGGTGATTGTGAAACACACGGAACACTTCATGGTGAAATTTGTTAATCAGGTCAGCTGCATTAAAGCCACAGTGCATTGTTCTGATCAAAGTTGACATGATTAACATGAAAAATGTTACGCCGATGTGTCGGACTCTGTAGACAGCCAGTTAAGAAACAACTTCTACATGATATAACAATTTTTTAATACTGTATCCTAATTGTGGATGATTAAGCTATATATCATATGCTGAAGTAAATTTCTGGAGTGTTAACGATAAAAAAACAACAACAACAAGAACCGTACAGAACCGAAAACCGTGACCCTAAAACCGTGATACGAACCAAACCGTGGGTTTTGTGAACCGTGCCACCCCTAAATTATATATACGCAATTATATGTACTTAACTATATTTATAAACTTTTTTGCTCACCGGCCACTGTGGCTAGTGATTTTCTAAAGTTACTAGCCACTCAGCATTTTCAATAGCCACAATTTAGACATTGATACCATGGGGAAAACAGCCATATAGATATTTGTATATTATCTCATAATTTGGCAGCAGGTATATAAGGCCACTGTCACTTTAAGACCTGACACATGGATCCGTTATACTGTTACACATGCATTTTCTTTCTTTCTCAACTGTTTAAATCATAGACTGTAAAAAAAAAATGGACTTGGTGGCCGTAACGTCACCCGTAGGGTTCTGAAGAGCAGTTTTGAAGCGTAAAGTAGGGATGAGCTGGCCCTTGCCATCTTGGCAGCGCGCCATCGTGCGTCACTCCCGGATAATAGAAAATGGGCAAAGAGTGTGGGTGGAGCTGAGGTGACGCGATGACTAACAGACAGCAGATAAATGGCTATCCACCTAAGTGGCCACGCCCTTAATTATGCTTTAAGGCTTTATATAATGTAAACGAATGAGTAATTATAGACCAAAACCACAATTTGTACCAGGCTGTAAACATGTTTTTTTTCTGCTGTAAAGTTGGGCATTTTAACATGGGGCTCAATGAGATTCTGCTCCCTTCTGGAGTCTGTTCCAGTTGATGAATTGCAGATTAAGTCACTTCCGTATTGGCTTCAAGAGAAACTGCGGGGGGTTGCTGCTTGGTTTACATTCACTTAAAACATAACTGACTGTGTTCATGCGAAAACTCACTAAGACCGACATTTTTACATTATTTTGTGTGTATTTGACTGTTAAGCGCAATAAGCAGCAAAAAAGAATTACATTTATTACTGAGAGGTAGCTTTATGTGTGTGCACTTTGGGCATGAGCACAAAATTTGCGGGGATGAGTAAAATGATGCCCAATACACACAATTCCACGCCGAAATTCAAGCCCTGTAACACCAAAAATAGCAAATGAAATGAGTGAGTGAGGGGAGGTGGATTTGTGTGTCAACTCGCTGTCGGAGTGCAGCTGTATTCTGCGAAAAGTGAGTATTGGAAGCGTTTCAGATATTTCAGTATCGGTATCGAAAGATCAATATTTTTGACAACACTACATTGCAGATGCTTATAAAGCACATACTAATGCCTTATTCTGCATGACCATATTCTACATCCCTTAATCCTACCCAATACCTAAACGTAACAACTACCTTACTACTTATTAATAAGCAGTAATTAGGAGTTTATTGAGGCAAATTCGTAGTTAATAGTTAGATAATAGAGAGAATTGGACCCTAAACTAAAGTGTGACCATTGTTTTTATTCTGAGATCTAAACAAGCATCCATTGAACAGGCAACATTTTACGAGTACATTACATCTTCCAATTAAAAACACATACATTGAATAAATGTCTAAAAATGTTTGAGATGGACAGAGTACTCACGTGGTTTTTTGGTGGTAACATTGACAGGTACAGACTGGGGGCCGGTTCCTGCAGTATTGAAGGCACACACCGCTAGATAATACTGAGTGTTCCCCTGCAGGCCACTGACATTCACTGCTGTGTAGTTTCCAGTGATCCGCACTTTACCCACTGTATCCGGCTTGGTGTCATCTTCCCAGTACACCACCTGTTTGCCAGGACACACAACAAGGGCATTTTTATATATCCTTGACTATGATTTTACATGTAAACAGCTCTCTGCCAATACAGTTACTCACTCTTGCAGCACTGTGACCCTAAACATGCAGATTTTTCACAAAGTGCTACTACGCAAATAAAGGTTTTTGGCATGTTCGTTTAACTCAAACGATTGCTAAATTATAACCTGAAATATGTTAATTGGGTTTACAGTGTTAAATATTTGAGGAAAATGTAAATGCCACAATTTTTTTAATCTGCTGCCAAAGAAGGTGAGACGTGATGTGCACAAAATTCATTACAGTAATTACACTTGGCATGAGATTTCTAATGAGTCTTTCAACATGACATGGTTTTTACGAGATTTCACGATATTTGATCTTCACCATTCACTTCATTCAGCTGATCATTTGTGTCTTGTCTGCAGCTTACAAGCTTGTGAACATATCTCTGGCTGTCTGGAAATATGATATTTTTGTAAAATTGCATGGAGATTCTCTTGAGGATATGAAATTTCAATTAACTTTTAGCTGTGTGCTAGGTGAAAAACAATTAGACAGCGGAAATGAAATAATCAATTATTAACCTTGAGTCACATGTAATATCAATATTGAGGCATTAAGTATTTGATTAGATAATAATGAGATCCAGCCAAGGGAGGAATATTTATAAATTATTTCTTTTCTACTTTTTGCTCTCTGGAAGTGTATTTGCAGAATGTTGTACATCCAGCAGGGTTGTGCTAGCCTAGAAATATAGACGCACCCTAGCGGCAGCAAGTATCGAATTCGACTCTGGAAGACTTGGAGTTAAGCTTTTCTTTGAGAAAAGAACAAAGAACAGCACTGAAGTCATTCTTAAGAAAGGAATATGTGTTCAGAGTTTTGCCGAACGGATACGGCGAAAGTGTAATCTATCAACTTGCTCCGTTTCACCTTCTGCATTGCTCTGGTTGGTTGTAGCGCTATCCTATTGCGTGCAGAGGGAATTTGAAAGTCAACCGTTTATCCCGCCCCTCGGATTGAGCGTTGCCAATGGTATGTTCCCAGACCCAACATCTTGATGTGGGTCTGGCTTGTCAGGCTAGGGTTGTGCAAAACACTTTTTTAAATTTTCTAAAGGTATAGTTATCAAATGAGAAATTGGACTTGGTAAGGCTTCATGCTGTGATCCCATTGTGATTTCCAGCTAATACTTCCAAGCTATCTCTCCATTAGTCGTGGGCTAATGGTTAGAGAGTCGGACTTGTAACCCGAAGGTTGCGGGTTCGAGTCTCAGGTCTGGCAGGAATTGTCGGTACCACGACTGAGGTGAGACCCTTGAGCAAGACACCGAACCCCCGACTGCTCCACGGGCGCCGCAGCAATATGGCTGCCCACTGCTCTAGGTGTGTGTTCACCACTGTGTGTGTGCACTTGGATGGGTTAAATGCAGAGCAAAAATACCAAGTATGGGCCGCCACACGTCACTTCACTCTTCACATCTGCAGCCATCTTTTTACAAAAAAATGTTGGCGGAATTTTCTTTTTTCAGTGTGTTTAACGTTCTATTACTCAATACCAGTATGACTTACAGTGATACAGTGATGACTGTTCAGGAACAAACCTTGGATTGTCACCTTTCAAAAGAGACCAAAACTATGCATATACTCCAAATGGTTCAAGAACAGCATGCAATTTACTTTGGGTATGCTTTTATTAGGCGTTTTAGGAAAATTATACAGGATTTGTAAACTAAACAAAAAAAAAAAACTGACCCCAATCGTTGGAACGGTGGAGTATATATTTTATCATATTTCATACATTTTTGTAGATCAGGAAAGAAGAACACTACCTAGAATGCATTACCTTGAATTACTGATTTGCGATTCAAAGTAAATCAAAGTTTACAAAGTAAATTCCAATTCAGCTTCCTGTGGGTGTGACTGAAATGAATATCATTAATCGAAAAGTAGCATTAAATGAAAAAATAATAGATGCAGTTGCATTAGTGGTCTCAGACTTTTGGAGCTCACTGTTTGGTTTTGTGAAAGAGAAAATGCAGTGATGGTTTAAACAGGAATTTTCCATTTCAAATATTGCAGGTGCTTCAAAGGACTGTGAGCACAAATAAATGGTATATTCGTGCAGCGCAGTTCCTTGATCCATACTGCTTTGATTTGGTCTTTCAGTCCTCACTAACCAAAGAAGAGACAAAAATAAAACCTAAAAAGTTTTCGACCCCCCCCCCCCCCCCCTCATCAAGAATCCAGTGACATGATAGTTCTATTCTTTCCAGACAATATGGCAGCTACCATGGCAACGTGGCGGTTTTGTGCCTCAGGGCATGGGTGACAGAGATGGAGAGAGTTGCTTGTGAGAAAGCGAGACTCTCTTTGCATTCTTGAAAGGCCAGTGGAGAGCTTTCATCCAGCTTCTGAGAGACGCAGACATTTAACAAAGCGGCGAAGCTGTCTAAACACTGGCATTCTCAATGTTTGAGGTGGCATGGGAGAGGTGAGAAGTGCTTTTAGTTATTGCTTGAGATCCGGATTGCATTATTACAGGAAAAACATGACATTCAACGTAGTGAACGGTAAAAGACAATTGAATCAAACCTCATATCCGAGAACTCTTTCAGGGGTGGATGGAATCGGCTCCCAGGTAACTTCAATGTCGGCCGCAGACAGACTTTTTGCTGACACTCTCTCTGGCGCTACGCTCGGCACTGCGAAGGAACAGAGAAATATTGAGGCTCTTATTCAAAAAGCTTTACACATCCAACAAGGTAAAATTGGATTAAGTCAGAGAATGAAGCCCTGGTCTCACCTGAGAGAGGCCCTACTTCATTTTAATGGGAACTGTGACTGACAGAGAAGGAGACAATCTGCTAGAAAAATTCAATTAACACTCTAGCACATGAATAGGCCTGTAAGTGTCTAGCAGGATTTGTTGTAACCTATAGCAGCAATAACTAATATAAGGTTGTCATTCGCAGCTTGAACGAGGAAGGAGGGGCGAAAGCTGTCTCAATCAACTTATTCCATCATTCTCATTCAAGGTCACACCTGTATGCGCGAAGGGAGGGAACTGAGAGTGTTTGAGAACGTGAAGGGACTACTGCTGAGTCTGAATGTGTTCCTAATATTTTAGCTCCACAGGCCCACACAATGTTCAGTTGATGTACGGCCTATATTACTATTTCCGGTTGATTAGGCCAGTATTGAAAGCAGATAACATCAGGGCTTATACGTAGGACTAGAGATTTAGGCTAGTTGTACTATTTTGCTATTATTTTCTACAGTAAATATTACTATTTACTATTTAAATAATGGTAAAATTAATATAATACACTTCCTCTCTTAGTTTACTGCTGTTGGTAAATGTTTCAATTTACAATTTTACCTTAAAGGGATAGTTCACCCAAAAGTTTAAATTCTGTTATTCATTTCTCACCCTCATGTCTTTCCAATTTTGTACTTTCGTTCATCTTCAGAACACAAATTAAGATCTTTTTGATGAAATCTGAGAACTTTCAATCCCACCATAGACAGCTACGCAACTACCACTTTGACACTTCAAAAAGTTCATAAAGAGATAGTAAAAATTATCCATATGGAGAGAATTGAGCGGTTTAATCCAAATTTTCATATGATGAACAGATTGAATTTAGGTTTTTATTCACATTTAAACATCAGTGAACAAAAACAGAAGCTCAACCTAACCAGCTTGACAGACAAGAACAAACCTCATTGGTTCTTGCTGAAGCTCAAATGTCAATAACCATAAATGATATTCCGATATGATATTCTGATATCCAGATTCTCAAATATGTGTATGTGAGTGTGTTTTGTAATTTAAAAACATTTATAATGATCATGTTATTTGATCTATGACACACGATGGGCACCACTTTAGAGAATCAGCTCTGTCAGATTTACATCATGTAAATTCATCCATTTCTCCCAAAATACACGAAAGTAAGTGACCAGTGAACTGGGAAAAGAATAGAGTAAACTATATAGTTACCTATACAATGTGTATCTGATACGAACTAAAACACTTTGTCAAATTATAATACAAAGGATTATTATTGACGCTTCCATAGACATCAGTGTGTATTTTACAACTACAAATGCATTGTTTTGCTAGCATATGTGTGTATTTAGATGTCTGAAACCTAAAATAAACCTTATGTAGTTGAAAACACTGAATAGTTGTGATATATGACAAAGCTGAGCGCATCCGTCTCTGACTCAGTGCCAGCCAAAGTGTGAAAGCACATTTGAATTGGGCAGTTGTTCAAGTGATGCACTGAACGTTCTAATCACACCGGTGTGATCATACGCTCCAGGGACCAGCCAAGACTGATCACATCGGTGTGATCGTACGTGTCAAAGGGTTAATGTTAATTAAAGTCAAAATTGAATCTGTTTATCATATAAAGCGACCAAGTCTCTTCAGAAAGTCTCATATGGATTAGTTTTACAAGCAATCTCTTTATGAACTTTTTGAAGTGTCAAAGTTTAAGTTGCGTAGCTGTCAATGGAGGGACAGAAAGTTCTCAGATTTCATCAAAAAGATGTTCATTTGTGTCCCAAAGATGAACTAAAGTCTTATGGGTTTGGAACAACATGAGGGTAATTAGTGACGGATTTTTGGGTGAACTAACCCTTTAAGTAAATTCTATGTAATGTAAACACTATTGTCTGTAAAAGAGGCTGGAAAAATAATAATTATAATATTGGCCATCCCATTGTAAGTGAATAAAGTGAAGTTATTCTATGCACATGTGTTTGTGATTTTGAGTGTGAGTGAAGAACACAAATCCAGCTCTACCTTCTTCTGCGGAGAACACTGTTGCAATTGTGCTGAAAGGTCCTTCTCCGCGGTTGTTGAAGGCTCCCACTTTGACATTGAATGGCGAGAATGGTGGAATGGTGTCATTGCGGAAAACGTAGCGGGTGACACTGGGTGCCGAGATGATGGCGCGGGTCCAAGTCACCATGCCCACTGGCCGAAAAGCAATAATATAACCGAAACCCTCTCCATTCTGCAACTCCTCTGGAACAGGCTTAAAGTGGAACACAAAACTATAGTGATATTAAAACAAATTGAGATCAACACACCAGCTGACCCACATGACAACAGGGCTTTATTAGCATTTTAAAGAGCAATTTCTTTCTCAAGTCTTGTTTAATTGTAAAGTTTCATGACCTCATATGGTGATGATACACTGGCAACTTGTTGAGCAATTTTGCTGGGCAATGTTGCTGTTAACGGGCAACCAGGTGAGACACAGGGCCTCCTAAAGTCTCCAGATAGAAATTTGTTTCCCATTCTCAATGGGAAAGTGCCCAAGCAACATCGCTCGGCAACATTGCTCAAAAAGTTGCAGTGTGTATCATCACGTCACATTTTTTTTAGGATTATTTGTTGAATAGAAAGATCAAAGAACATAACATAACATATTTTTTTTTAACATTATGAATTTATTACTGTCACTTTCGATTTAATGCATCCTTTTCTGAATAAAAGTATTAATTTCTTTCTTAATCTAAAAAGTATTAATCTTACTGACTTTTGAAAAACTTATTCAACAACATTTAGATGTCTAACTTGATTGGTTAAGCAGCATTCCAAATGTTTTTTACTGTTTGTAATACTACACTTTTGCCGAAACTGCTATTGAGCCACTCCACTTACTGTTGGACCAGAATAGTTACAGAATAGTATGCAAAAATATGGCCCTCCAAAAATATGGCACTCCAACATGTGTTAGTATTTAGATTAGCTTAAATGCACTTAAACGCAAATTAAAGTCAAATGCAGAAGAAAAATCCTGCAGAATTTCATATGCCCAACAGCAAAATAATGTCAGACTTTTCCCCTGCTGAACCCTTACTTCCTCCATGATGTATCTGAACAGAATGAAGCCTTTTTGCAGATGAAATAAACTTCAAAGAAACTCTCTGGCCCTGAGTTGACTTCCATTTGGAGGAGAAGTAGTAAAGTCTGGAGTCCAGAGGTCAGGAAGGAGGGGGTCTTGTGCAGCAACGATCATAAAATGGCTACATTTCATTCTACACAATTAAGCACCGGCATTTAGCCCAGGCTGGCCGAGGTAGCAGTAAAATCTGACAAATGACTTACCTCCCATGTTATCACTAATTCCGATTTGGTGCCTCCTCCGCCTCCGACATCAGTGGGAGCTGTGTCAGGCACTGAGGGCAAAAACCCAAAGAAGAGATTAAAACGTTGCGCAGAGCTCTGATTGGGATTTTTCATTGCAAGATTGAGCATTAAAAGTGTATTTACATTTTCATCACATAAAGACTCTAAACTTTCACTCTTACAGAGGTTCTACCTTCTTTAAACCATCCCTCAGAAATTTGTGAATGAGTGTTGCGTATGGAATAAAAGTGATGGATGTGACAGATGACGGGAGAATTGAGGATGTATGGTTTGCTCCAGTGCTTTCAATTTCAGTGCCTGTCTGAAATAAGGCAAAGAGATCCAGTGGAGACTCACTCCAGCATACTCACTAGCATCTTCTGTTCTGATCTTGGTAGATGGGGGACTGGGCTCTCCCATCCCGACACTGTTACTGGCCAGCACTCTGAACTCATATTCCACCCAGGCGTTCAAACCCACAACGGTTGCAGTCAAAGTGTTCCCATTGATCACCTCAGGAACTAAGGATAAGAAGAACAGTAAAATACAATACCAACTAACTGAAGTAAAATAAGTTTAAGTTTAAGAACTAAAATTACTAACATAACTTAAAGTCACTGTTTGGATTTAAATAGGCATATGCTTAAGGGTGCGTTCACACTTGTAGTTCGGTTAATTTGGTCCGGACCAAAAAACAAAACATATAGTCCTGGTCTGCTTAGCATTCACACTGGCATTTTTAACAGCGAACCTACCGAACCAAAGGCATACGGTCACAACCTGATTGGTTTCATGACGGATCTTGCGTACCAAATATTCAAAACAATGCTGTGTGCTGGATTAAACGGGATCATTTAATGCATGTACATATGATTTTATTTTTACCAGCTGAGAACTCACGAAGAGCTCATAAAATATTCAAAACTTTCACAACAGCACCAGGCTTTCCTCCATTGTATGCAGAAACGAAGATCTGCATATATTGATGAGGCACTTTACCTCCTCGTTGCTCCACGTTTGCCCTCTACTCATTTTGGAAACACCAATCTTTCCGCGTCGTCAAATCAGCTGACTTGTAGCGTCGCATCTTGTGACATCAAGTCCTGTTTTTGGTTCGTTTACATGTCTTTGGTCCGTGTTGCGTTCATATATCAATCGAACCGCACCAGAGTTCGTTTGGAAGCGGACCGAGATCCATCTTTTTAGCGGTCTCGGTCCCCTTGTTTGGTGCGCACCAGGGTTTGCATAGCAGCATTCACATATGTTCAAATGAACCGAGCAATCGCACCAGGGTTAGTTTTATTCGAACCAAACATGACAAGTGTGAATGCACCCTAAGAGTCAACGATTGGATCATTAATTTCATTAATTTCTAGCATGTTATATGTTTGGCAACAGTTCTGCTAACCCTAATTGATGGAGTGTGTAGATTTTCATTTCTTAAACATCCATATAGGAAGACACATCATGGCCATATTCCAGGATGACAATGTCAAGATTCATCAGGCTCAAATTGTGAATGAATGGTTGGAAGGGAGCATGAAGAATCATTTTCACACATGAATTGGCACCTCTGAGTCCAGACCTTAAATTCATTGAAAGTCTTTGGGATGTGCTGGAAAAGACTTGACAGAGTGCTTGACTCTTGCATTGTCAATACAAGATCTTGACCAAAAATGTAATTGTAAATTATGTTATTTCCATCAAGAGGTGCATTATTATTTGGTCAAGATCTGTGCTGATCAGCAGCTCACGCACAAACACAATGGAATGTGCCTGAGATGGGCGATGTACCTGTGTCGACAGCTTGCCAGCCGACAGTAAAGGGAGTCCTGCCCTGGATGACATATCCTGTAATGGGACTTCCGTTGTCCTGGCCTGGGCTCCAGGACAGCTGGGCTGTGCTGTCTGTGACCTCCTCCACCACAACCAAGTCAGGGGGGCTGGGGGGACCTGACTCAATCACATAGCCCATAAGGAATTGAATTAATTAAGAGCATTTGATTATACTCCACACCTGCTCAAATGTTACATTCAGCGCATGCACTGTGCATATTGATGACTTAGAAACTGCCTCACTCTAATAAGAAGAAGACTATTTGTTTAGGATTGTGTGCTCTAAGGTGTTAGACATGGCAAACGGTTTGTGCTTGTGCATGTTTGCACGAGTTTTAGCAAGGGCAACAAGTTGTCTTTATGTGTGTACGCTTGTATATGCCCAACTAAATGATTCACATTTCTGCTCCAAATAACTCTTTGCCATTTAAATGTTTTCTCTTCATTTGCACTGCATTCTGGGGCCCGTCGTGCTGCTTAGCCGATGTGTAAATGAGCCAATTAAAGACATCCTCTATGATAAACAGCTCCTCTCCAAACACCTGGGACAGAACCGTGATGTGTAATGACCATGAATACCAATGTGACTCACAAAAAACGCAGCAGCGAAGACGAGGCTCCATAAAACATCCCAAGTGACACATTTAGCACTCTCTGAACTCTTGCTACATTAGCAGTGCCCTTTCATTGAAATACACACCTCGCAGGAAACGCTTCACTGTGGAAGACTGTAGTAAATATACTGTATAAAACAACACGTGCAGAAGGCAAATATTGTGCATGTAGACATATAAACCGAAGACAGTTTGTTCCTACCTTTAACAACCAATATTGCGTCAGCAGACAAGCTCTCGACATCTGTGTCAACAAGGCAAACGTATTTCCCACCATGATTAAGCTGGATGTTTCTAATCATTAGATCACCGGAAAAACTCTGTTGGAAAAGTGGAAACACAATTTAAAGATCACAGCTTTAATAATTAATCATGTTGTTATAGCACAAGACACCAAATCCACTCTCTACTGATGAAACTAGTTTCTAAAAGCGTGGTGCATTATTATTCATAAGATACTGTATTTCATGATTCAAAACAAAACCTCAAACACTGTAATTTTTGGCTCGTGCCATTAAATCCTGGCACTATTTCCAAAAATGAGAGAAAGGGAGCAGGTATTACAAATCAAACAAGATTCAATATAAATTATTTTATGATTCACACCAAAGGTAAATCAAGCATAAAATAAAGTTGAAATTACCATTAGATTGATGTAAAAAAAAAGAAAACAAGAAAAAAGAAAAACAAACAAAATAAACAATGAATGAGCCAAATGTTCACACTAAAGTCAAACTGCAAAATAAAAGAGAAAAAAAAAGTCTTGTTTAGTGATTTTACTGTTTACAAGGTCATCCAACAAAACAGATCTGCGTCACACACATATTTGGGTTATCATAGCTTGAGTACAACAGCAATAGGTGCTACCATTTTATTATTATCACCAAAATAAAGTTGAGGCAGGTGTACGAAGGTTTCCTTTCATGCTATCTGCAGATTTCTGCATACTCAGACACTCATCCATCCCTTTAAAATGGCTGCTGTGCTCTTGAGATACATGTGGACCTACATAAACAGTCTCGTTGACTAGCCCTCGGGATTCACTCATATCCAGCTCTCTCAGCCACACAGGAGCTCAGTAAAACACACACACTGTGGCTAATTGGCAAGACGATACTAATTATTCCACAATTACATAAGCCAGGACCAGGTAAATGAACAAAGCACATGCAGAGTGAGAGTGAATATTGTTCCAGATAAGCATACGGCACATTAAAGTCATAAAGACTGCATTTCTGGTACAGACACAGCAAAGCAGTGTGCGAAAGAAGCAAATTAAATTGAGACTTAAAGAATTTAATTGACAGGGTTTTCTGATTGAATGTTGTGCTTTTGATGAACCGACATTAAATAAAAAAAATAACAATAATAATAATACAATTAAAAAATTTAAACATTTGATTTACTATTTGTCCTATTATATATGATGATAACGTCTCGGTACGTATGTAACCCTCGTTCCCTGAGGAGGGAACGGAGACGTAACGTTAGTGACTAACGAATAGGGGGTTTCGCTTAGAAGCCAATTACCTTTGAGAATTTAACAGTGCCCAGTGGCAGTGCCAATGCCATGGGCATGCGGAATTTGCATGCGTAACTCTGCCCCACCTCGTGGGTATATAAGGAAGTACGCTGGCAACATCGCATTATGTTACTGCTGCAGGAGCCAAGACTGAACTCCGCGTTCCAGCAGCACAGCAGAGGTGGCAAAGGGACGTTACGTCTCCGTTCCCTCCTCAGGGAACGAGGGTTACATACGTAACCGAGACGTTCCCTTTCGTTCAGTCACTACGACGTAACGTTAGTGACTAACGAATGGGGGTCCCAATATAACAACGCCACTCGGCTGTCTTCCAGTGCCCTGCGTAAGTGTGAGTACCCTGTCGTAAGACTAGTACGGACGAAGGACTCCCACTTATCACAGGATTACCAAGGTACACTGGGAAGCATATTCCAGTGGAGATATGCCAAAATGCCTACCCGTGGGGAGGACTTAGAGAATACACATATGACCCGCTAAGGGCTGCATATGGAAGAACTCTAGGGTACCAGCCAGAGGGTGGACTTTTAACCCTAGGGGTGGCAGGGACTTGCCAAGGGAAAGACACCTGCTCACTGAGGAGGCTTACGGTGGAAATACTCGTGTGGGGGTCATACTTGGAGGGGAACCATGCACACGGGCACCTGGCCGGATATGAGGGTCTGGGCTCGAAAGGGCAGACTGAACTGATGTCGGCGTCAACAGTGCTAGAGGAACTCAGGGCTCTCGGGGAAGCTCACCTGAGGAGAATATCGCACGTATACAGTCCGTGGAGTGGAATGGCGAGCAAGCGAAGACACCTGAGCCTGGTCCATTACCGCCCACTAGTAGAGGCGAGTACATAGTCGGACACTGGCTCCACTCAGAGATTGTAGAATCTGGCGAATGTGTTCGGTGTCGCCCAGCCTGCAGCTCTGCAGATGTCTGTTAGCGAGGCACCATGCGCTAAAGCCCAAGAGGAGGCCACACTCCGGGTGGAGTTTGGACATGGTCGACCTTGCTGCTGGTAAGCCAAAACAATGGTGTCCACTATCCAGTGAGACAACCTCTGCTTTGAGAGAGCTCTTCCCTTCCGCTCTCCACCATAACAGACAAAGAGCTGGTCTGAGATCCTGAAGAGCCGGAGAGCGCGTACTGGACAGAGCAATGCCAAGGCTGGGTCTGCCTCCTCCAAAGGCAGTGCTTGCAGGTTCACCACCTGGTCTCGGAACGGAGTGGTGGGAACCTTGGGGACATATCCGGGCTGGGGTCTCAGGATCACGTGAGAGTTAGCCGGTCCGAATTCCAGGCACGCTTCGTCAACCGAAAAGGCCTGCAGGTCCCCTACCCTCTTAACCGAGGCCAATGAAGTCAGCAGAACCGTCTTCATAGACAGAAACTTAATATCAACCGACCGCAAAGGCTCAAAGGGAGGCCTCTGCAGAGGACTTAGAACTACTGAGAGGTCCCAAGAGGGAACGAGAGGAGAGCGAGGAGGATTCAGTCTCCTCGCTCCCCTCTGTAACCTGATGATCAGGTCATGCTGACTTACCTTTTTGTCCCCCAAGAGATTGTGGTGGGCAGATATTGCTGCCACATACACTTTGAGGGTGGAGGGAGACAGGCCTTCACTCCAACCCCTCTTGGAGGAACGAGAGCACGGACCCGATCGGGCATTTCCAGGGGTCTTCTTGGCGGGAAGAACACCAGGTGATGAAGAGGTTCCACTTCAACGCATAGGCATGCCGAGTGGACTCTGCCCTAGCGGAAGTGATGGTAGCGACCACCGCAGGTGCCAAAGGGTGCCCCGTCTCTGAGTGAGGAGGTCCGGTCTCAGAGGAATAGGCCAGGGAGGGGCTGTCGCAAGGAGTAGCTGTTCTGAGACCAGGTCTGGCCGTGCCAATACGGGGCGACCAACATGACCTGCTCCTTGTCCTCCCTGATCTTGCAAAGTACCCGTGCGAGAAGGCTCACTTGGGGGAATGCATATTTGCGTAGGCCCCGCGGCCAGCTGTGCACCAGTGCATCCGTGCCGAGCGTGTCCTCGGTCAGGGAATAATACAGGGTGCAACGGGAAGAGTCGTGGGAGGCAAACAGATCTACCTGTGCGTCGCCGAACTGTTCCCATATCAGCTGGACCGTTTGGGGATGGAGTCTCCATTCTCCAGGAAGTGGCTGAAACCGTGAGAGCTCGTCGGCTGCACGGTTCAGTTCTGCCGGGATGTGGACAGCACAAAGGGACCTCAGGTGCTTCTGACTCCATAAGGTCTGACTCCGCCCTGGTGGTTGATGTACGCTACTGTGGCTGTGTTGTCTGTCCGGACTAGTACATGTTGACCCTTCAGCAACGCTTGGAAGCGGTGCAGGGCTAACCGTACTGCCAGCAACTCGAGGCAATTGACATGCAGAAGGCCGCGGCTGCTTGTCCATTGCACCTGGCACCCCAGCCCGTGGAGGAGGCATCTGTTGATACAACAACATGCCTGGAAACTCGTTCTAAGGACACTCCGGTCCGTAGAAAACTGAGGTTCGACCACGGGGTGAGCGTCTGTAAGCAGGCCCGAGTCACTTGTACCCGGAGCGTGCCAGACCGCCATGCCCATCACGGGACTCGATCGCGTAGCCAATGCTGAAGCGGTCTCATATGTAGCAATCCGAGCTGCGTCACCGCGCCTGCAGATGCCATTTGCCCCAGGAGCCTCTGAAATAGTTTCAGTGGAACCGCACTCTCGCTCTCGATTTGACGGAGGCAAGTCAGCAGAGACTGTGTGCGCTCGCTCGTAAGCTGCGCGCACATGGCGACCGAGTCGATATCCATACAGAGAAAAGAGATCCTCTGCACGGGGCAAAGTTTGCTCTTCTCCCAGTTGACCCAAAGGCCCAGACGGGCTAAGTGATGGAGCACTAGATCTCTGTGTTCGCAAACCTGCACTCGAGAGGGACACATTATAAGCCAGTCGTCGAGATAGTTCAGGATGCGAACCCCGTGCTGCCGGAGGGGCGCAAGGGCTTCCTCGACAATCTTCGTAAGGACGCGAGGGGACAGAGATAGTCCGAATGGGAGGACCACGTACTGATATGCGTCAGCTCCAGTTTGTATCCAGCCGCTCATGGAGACTTCGGATGCCCCAACACCGGTGATGCGACGACTCCACGCCTGTGAAGAGACGACTCAACGCCAGCGTTGTTATGGCCTAAATGAATACACGATTGATTAACTTTTTCTTTAACATTGTCTTTCTAACATTTTTACTGTACATTTATGAAATGCACTTTCTGTGAAGCTGCTTTGAAACAATGTGTATTGTGAAAAGCGCTATACAAATAAATTTGAATTGAATTGAATATGCCTGCCCCTCGAAAGTAAACCGTAGGAACGGTCTGTGTCGAGGTAGGATGGAGATATGGAAGTAGGCGTCCTTCAGGTTGATTGCTGCAAACCAATCGTCCGGACGAACGCATTCGAAAAGACATTTCGCTGTCAACATCTTGAACGGAAGCCTGTGAAGGTATCGGTTCAAGATGCGAAGGTCCAGGATTGGCCGTAACCCATCGGTTTTCTTGGGTACAATGAAGTAGGGGCTGTAGAACCCGGACTTCATCTCGGCTGGAGGGACAGGCTCGATCGCACCCTTCGCCAGTAGGGAGGCAACCTCCGCACGCATGACAGGAGCATTGGCCCTGACCATAGTGTAGCGGACTCCCCGGAAGCAGGGAGGAACATGTGCGAACTGAATCGCGTAGCCGCGCCTGATGGTCTTCGCGACCCAGCGGGACAGTCCCGGAAGCTAAAGCCAGGCTCCCAGGAACTGCACCAGCGGGGTCATTCAGACCACAGACGTACCCAGGGTAGGGCAGCGAGGCAGCATGTCCGGCTCGGACATCGGAGGCTGTTGGGCTTCCTGGTGTTTAAACACAGTTTAAGGAGGCGCTGGGGAGGAGGTAGGTTGCAAAGCAGCGTGCAGTAGAAGCGGCCAAGTAGGCAGATTGAAGTGAAGCTACGCTTAAGTAAGGCGCCCTAGGAATCGGATCAGCTGATAGGGGCGGAGTTGGAATTTTTCCAATCAGCTGATAGCGGAGCTTGACTACGTGGCCTGCCTGAACTAACGCAGTATGCTTGATATTTAAAGCTGCAGTCCATAACTTTTTGCACTCTAGCGGTTAATAAACAGAACTGCATGCGTCTTGCGGAAGAACATTGCAGCCGGAGCTACTTCTCTCTGTTTGTCTCTATGGCGAGTCACGAAGGGACTGTGCTCCTCCGCGGTGGTTCCTACCAGTCTGGTCTGAAATAGTCCCAATATAAACACTTATTATGAGTGTACCATAATGATTCAGAGTAAGACAAAAACACCCTTTGGAAAACGGATTCATGTTGTACATTCTCATTATATAATTTTTGTAAATCTTGAGCACAAAAAAAGTAACGGACAGCAGCTTTAAAATAAAATAAAACAATAAAAAAATAAAATAAATGACAAAACTCCAAGGGCCAGATTCACTAACAGCTTGAGCCAGCGTGAACTCTCTTTGGGTGTTAAAACTAGAACTACTGTCAGGATTTATTAAAGACATGCAGGATTATTTTTGCGCCTGACCTTATTGCAATTGCAGGAGTTTCCCTTTAAGACGCAAAATTTATGGGAGGAGAGTACTTAAATGAATCATTCAAGGTGATTTACTAAGGATTGCACTAGTAAATTTACTGGTATTATTTACCACCCCAAAAAAACATCTAGATGCTTGTCAGTAGATCACGTGCAAAACTTTCCACTCCCATCGGCGCTTTTTTGGAATTGCACTCTCACGCTAATTTGCCCAAGACTGCAGAAACAATTTATCTCTGTGTTTCTCCCTGACTTTTAAATAAAGTATGCCCAGAAGTTTAAATAAAGTAACCATAGAAGCTAAATCCTGCATATCACATTGATGTCTCTAGTGGGCTACCATTCCCAAACCACAGATGCACTCCACGCTTTCAAAACAGGACCAGCACTTATGTTTGACTGTGGTTTCCTTTCAACCAAGTTCAATGCCAATGAAAAAAAAAAAAAAAAACTTAAACTCAACCAATATTAACAAGAGAGTCCATTCAATGGTTGCACTCCAAAATTTCAGGATTGGATGGGAAGACTGCAGAGCGGGTTATGTTTAATTATGGTAATGCACTCATCAGAGGCTGCTGAGATTGAAGGCGTAATCTTTGGGAGCAGAGAAAGTGTGAATCTGTGAAAGCCATTTCTCATTATAACCCACAAACTGCATATGTCAATGTCATTTGTAATTGCCCTTGGGAGAAGCCCATGTATGAACTTTACGCAGTCACCATCATAGGACAATGAAAGGAAGGTGCCTGGCCGTGGGTTTGAGATGCCCGAATCAAGATCATGATAATGGACCCAAGGGATGTGAAAAAAAAGAAAAGCATTGACACTCAATATTTTATTTGTATTTATTTTATAATTAATATAATATAATAATATAATTATAATAATATTATTTAATCATTTATTTTTATAATATTTAACATTTAAAAAAAAAAGTTATAGAACCATAATATAATATAATATAATATAATATAATATAATATAATATAATATAATATAATATAATATAATATAATATAATATAATATAATATAATATAATATAATATAATATTAGGGCTGGACGATTAATCGAAAAGGAATCGAAACCGATATTTCAGAACCTCTAACCAACATAATTTTCCCATGTTGGTTCACGAGTTCACACTTACAAATAAGTCAGATAGAATAATTGGTATGCATATTTGGCGTGCTGTCCGAGGAGAATGGCTGAGTCGGATACGTGCATTTGCGTCTGCCATGTAAGCTGTCAAATCGGATATTCCCCAGTAAATATGAGTCGTACGTCATGGAAAAAGGGACGGAGGCGAATGACATCAACTTAGGTGGACACAAACTGCGATCACATGACACTAATGGCGCGATGGAAGACGAGACGTTTTGCTGACCTTTAAAGATTTAAAAATTGAATAATTATTTAGTCTGCGTCCATTGCATGTCACGCCGTTTTACTTCCTTTTCCGGGTCAGAATGTCTTGGGCTGTTTCGCCAGTGTATAGTGTAAAGCACATATCGGATACGGGTCGCTTTTAAAATATGATGTAAGCGGGGCATCAAAAACATCGGATATAGTCACCAAATCATAATTGTGCATCAAGACCTGCAGTGTAAATGTGGCCTTTGTCAATTGTATGAGTTTTAAAGGTGTCATGAACTGGCTTTTTAAAAAATGTTATACTGTTGTCTGAGGTCAACTTATGACGTTTGCATGGTTTTTATATTCAAAAACATCATAATGAATGAGTAATAGTCTATTTTCTGCCTTGGTTTTGAGGCTCTCTGAAAAACGGTCGGTTTTGATGGGCGTGCCGCAGTGAAGACTTGGAAATAAACGCCCACGGCTAGGATTGGATAAGATTTGCATATTTAATGAGCTTCAGCTCCCCTGTCAGTACACACGAGGAATAGTTTTGAAAGCGTGTGGGAAAACGCTAACAGGGCTCGAAACATATCTTTATCAAACAAACACAATGATTCATCTCTCATCCACCCGCGATATACCCACTGTATTACTTGGCCCGCCTGATCATCAGTGAATATAACCGCAAACCTGAAAAAAGAAAAAAAGCCTGGTGTCTATAAAAGCTTTTCTTTGACTCGTTTTCAGCTCTGAAACTTACAGGATATTCTTATATCACTATGAACTTTTATATACCAAAGGCTCAAAGGATTGTTGATTTCTCAATTCATCACCCCTTTAAGGCCTGCCAGTTTGAACATTCAAGCGATTTTAGACCATCGGATGTATGTCATTATATTGAACGAAAGCGCTGATGCATTGTGACACACAAACACTCATACAGACAGTAGCATGCACTGCACGTCACGTGAAGACCTTTGAAGTAACTACAAACCACAGCTTTATAATTAATAGAGATGGTATGACTAATTCACACACACAGTCACTCTCTCATTAATGCATTCAAATAAATGAAATGTAGGCCTACTGTGCTAATTTATCTGTATCTAATGTACAACAAACAGAAATCTGTAAGAAATGTTACGACCCATAGACAATAACTGCTGAAAGTGAGCTACGTATTTTAAAATCCCCAAAAAATGCACTTTTTCATTCTAAAAAAATAACCCACCTTTAATAGTTGAACATATTTACAGTACAAACCTTATTAGTGAACTATGAGGGCAAAAAAAGAAAAGCATAAAATAAAATAAAACCAAAATCCGTAATCATTCATTATTTGTAACCGAGGTAAAAATGTTCATTAATTGAGATTTTAATTTTAGGTCAAATCTTTCCAGCCCTGCCCTCTCGAACAAGCTTTCAAGAACCTTAGTCACTCAAAGCCTTGAAAGAAAATGATCAACATATGTTTATTATTCTGTTCCAACCTCTAGCCAACCAAGGAAAAATCTAAACTAAAACAGCAAAATGGAATGTGACACAACACAAAGCATTTCTTATAAGGCAGGATTTTAATTCATTGGAGTCCTGATGCAATAAGGAATTGTCTCCCCTGAGATGTAAAATGTCTTGAGAAACTGGAAGGGTAAAATGGGAATGAGACTCTTAATTGATCTGGCCTCTTTCCCTGGTTCAGTTTGTAAAGACCAGCTGTTTTGTATTATACATGTTGAATCATTCACATTCAATGTAGGTCAACAACAGAATGACCCAGAACAAGAAGGCGAAATTCATCTCAAGAATCCAATTTCAAACTACAGACATAATGGCTGGCAAATCTCTTTGAGAAAGAGCATTCGAAGTCCCAATAGCTTGTTCCTGTCCAGCACAATGATTAGATTAAAACCCAGTTACAGTTTAGTTCAAGTGCTTGTGTTTGAGATATATTCAATACAATGGACTGCATTACATGCTGGGTTCTTTGGTTTGATTCAACTGATGAGCGCACACACACACACACACAAACACACATATTTTTAAAACAAATTGTACTCCTCCTACTCAAATAAACGATCAAACTCATCTTACTTCGAATTTGTTAAGAAATTACAAAACACAATTTATTGTATAGACTTCTCATGCCAAATTCCTTGGACTTCATTAAAATGACACCATTCTACACTTATTTATTTTTTATGAAATACACTTAGACAGAATTTCTTATTGTAATTTAGTCATTCGTTTAAGACCCGTTTGGTTTTTTTTACCTTTAAGACTTTTCTGCAGTCAAGTCTCCATAAATGATTTGTGAATGTTAGATTATGTCTACACAGTATCACACACTTTTTTTCAAAACAAGCAAGGAAAATCCTGTTTTCCAAGATATGTTCCCTATAAATGTTTCATGCTTGGAGGTGGTGGTGTGGGATGAGGTTGCTGAGGTTGCAATAATGCCCTAAAACCACACTACTCACCCCTCCCACTCGTTCAAAGTGGTCCACGTCTTGATGGAAATCGATGGGCTGACCGTTGAAGGCCCAGGAGAAGGCCACGTCCAAGGCTGGATCGGCAGTCACCTGGCAGGGCAGCACGATGCTCTCCCCCACAGTAATTTCCGTGCTGCTGGGGCCCTGGCTGATCCTCGTAGGCTCTGTTAGTTAGATTGCCAACACAGTCTGTCAGTTTAGCTCTGGGACACAAACTAAAGAGAGAAAGCTTCTTCTGTGACTAGGCAAATAACAAGACAATCACTCATTTCCAAAAACCTAGTGAGCTGCCTCTGAAAGCAGCATTTTAGGCATCATGCTTCCAACCCAAAGGCTGTTCCAAAAGGGTAGGCTGCATAATTATTCTGCATTATAAACACTGAAATGCACTGCAACAGTCTCTGTAAAAATAATAATAAAAATAATAATTTCAAGATGCTGAACGAATTGAGACAAATGTCAATTATAAATATACTTATATTTCACAAAATAATGAAATGCATCAATAAATAATAGTTTCAAGTAGTTAAAAGTCACCCTTTTAACCAAACATTTTATGCAAATAATACACTAATAAATTCCTTAATTTATATTACAAGGCTTTATTGAATGAGCCACATTTGAACTGTTCAAAAGAATAAAAAGTATTATACTGAGGACACAAATAAGGAACAAAAATAATTAGCAATTTAAAAAAAAAACATATTCCAGAGGAAATATTTGTTTGCATGATTTAACATAAAATATGTATGGAGGTTTGTTACCGCCACAGAATAAAAAATAAAAAAGGTAAGTGCGTCTTTTTTCTTGAAATTCCCTCAGAATTTCCCTCAGAATTCTGACTTTATAACTCGCACTTAAGTCAGAATTGCGAAATGTAAACTCACAATTGTGAGATAAAAAGTCACAAATATCTTTTAAAATGTTTTATTCTGTGAGCTTCCATAAATATGCATAAACATTTAATATACAGAAAGAAAAAAAAAAAAAAGAAAAACCTGGAAAATTCTTAAATCTTCAGTTTTTGCCATTTAGAAATTGTAAAAATTAACATTATTTATGAAATGATAATATGTTGTGATTAAATTGTTACAATATTTACCTATTTAATATATTCATTTAAATACTGTATGATGTGGACATAAAAATTATCTGCATGGCAAGAATGACTCTATTGTGATTATTATTATTAATATACAGTATGTATTGAACATCAGTGTACATTGCTATTGTCCTGATGAGCAGTAGGCCATGCACTCGAGCCTGTGGGTTAGCAATTTTACCACAGCCTGCGGTGGTTTATTGCTGTAATAAATAATCTTAATTTCTAGGTGCTATACTTAGATTTTTGGCTGCTGTCTTTCCATATGGGGACTATTAATTTGAGAAGAACATTAAGTGAATTTTAATAAGAGCCAAATGAATTGGCAGCATGTCTACTATGAGCAGAATACAGTTGGGTGAAGTCACTTTGTAAGGGAAAGGTCATTTTAATTAAATTACATTAAGGGGGTCAACTGCTGGTGCATGACAAAAACATAATGAGAGAAAAATACAAGGAAGAGAAGAAAGAAAAACCCTACAAAAGACGTATGGGCTCACACAGAGGCCTCAATGGTACATAGCTAATGAGTTTCTTCTGATTTGCCATGAAAATACTGCTGATTAAACCCGTAACCTATCTACCAAAGAACAAAAGGGAGAAATAACATTCATACTATAGCTTAATGAGGAGATAACAATCCACATGGATAATGGCCACAGCAATTAAGGAGGACCTTAACAATGAGCAATTAGCGTAACATGGACTGGACAGTGTGGAAGATTGAAGCTAGAGGACATATGAACTCCGCCACAGAAGATAATGAAATACCTCCATAATATAGATGGCTACCTTAAAGGAGTAGTTCACTTCAGAATGACAATTTCCTAATAATTTACTCATCCCCACGTCATCCAAGATGTACATATCTTTCTTTCTTCAGTCAAAAAGAAATGAAGGTTTTTGAGGAAAATATTTCTGGATTTTTCTCTGCGGTACTTTCGCCTACTTTTTCCAACATTATAACGTAATACATGGCGCATCGCAGAGACAAACATTTGTGGTTAAAAAGTATATAATTTTTTTTTATTTTTTAATGACCAATCATTTCGCTAGATAAGACCCTTATTCCTCGGCTGGGATCGTGTCGAGCCCTTTCAAGCTGCATTGAAACTGTAATTTGGACCTTCCACCCATTGTACCCTAGCCTGACGTCGTCATACTCAATTCTAGTCAGAATTTGAGTCTGATACTGCTCCGTTGGGCTGTGATTATGGGGCGTGTTTAAACCGAACCAGGAAAGACCTCAATTGGATAGACCTACAACCAATCAGAGCAACAGAGCGACGCATAACGTTAGTTGTCAAATGTCAACAGAACTCAACTGCACTGTGCTGCCAAGTCCGCGGGTTGAAGCGACCCCAATTATGTGATATACAGACCCAGGAATGCGAAATTTAGCAGGCAGTCCAGCCAAAATAACACATATTTTACCCCCCAAATGCCATTTTTCCCAGAGAACCCCCCCACCCAGAAAGCTATTGGGCTTGTTTTTGGCTAGTTTTGAGTAGCAATTGGGCGAGTTTTGCTGTAAAAACTTGGCAACCCTGTCTGCACGCACGCTAGAATAAGTCACGTTAGAAGAAGAAGATGAGTGTAAACAATCTTTGCCGCTGTTGTAAAAAAAGAATTTAAGGATACACAGAGTACTTACCAACATGATCATAATTTCTGAGAGAAATAGTAAAGGTGAATGCATATACGAACAAGTTCTCCGTTTAGGATTAGAACGAATTCAACCCAAGCGTATTTGATGACGTGGATGATTACGTTACTGTTTATCATCTGTCCATCATCGTCTAAAGCCCGCCCTGACAATTTCATTGGTCCGAACAGTTTCTGTTCGGGCATAATTACTTCTCTATGGATCCAGACCGAACTGCCCGTGCAAAAAATTGTGTGGGCGGGGCTAAGTTCGTCTGGCATCCAGGCTAATTGTACCCCCTTGAAGTCCACTATATGGAGTAAAATCCTGAGATGGTTTCCTCAAAAACCTTAATTTCTTTTCGACTGAATAAAGAAAGAAATGATCATCTTGGATGACATGGGGGTTTTAATTCTGCAAGTGATCTACTCCTTGGGCCAGATCACCCAAAAAAGAACATTTAATTTATTCAACTTCATGTTGTTCCAAACATGTTGACTTAATTTCTCCTTCTGTGATTGACTGAAGAAATCAAGACATTCATTTAATTTTCATGCAACTGCAGTAAACAAGGAAAGGCCACAAAAGCATTAAAGGTACAGTAAGTGATTTGAGAAACACTGTTTGAAATCAACCCAAACAAACACACCCTTCCCTTCATTGCTCCGCCCCCAAAATCCATGAGCACGCAATGCAAGAGTGTACACGCCCCCCTACTGCTGATCGGCTACAAGTGTGTTGTGGTGCTCAGTCGAATCCACTTTCAACAGCGTTTCTCAGAAATCGCTTACTGCACCTTTAAGTGGTCTATATGACTTAGAAATCGAACTCATAACTTTGGTATTGTCAGCGCCATGCTCTACTGGAACTCTACTTTAAATGATTCATTCAAGTATCAATGTTCGATTTGTGAATGAATGATTCTTTTGAGACAAATCTTACCAATGAATCAGTTTATGCAGTTCACAAAACCAAACTCTCTCGAGTTCGACTCAACAGTCAATTACCTGTTTGGCAGTTCATAGCACAATGTAGGGGAAGATCAGTTGTGAATAAAGACATACTGCACGATTCATACGGACTATTTGTTGTTTTGCATCCTTTTATAACATCTTTAAAGCACCAGTCACCATTCATTGCATGAAAAATGAAGCACTGTCCACTCTTCATATTTTCTCCATTTGTGTTTCACAGAAGAAAGTAAGTCATACGAGTTCTGAACAACATGACGATGAATAAATGATGATAGAATTACCATTTTGGGTGAACTACTTCTTTAAATAGGACTTTGCAAAGATCTCTTAAACTATTTAGATATAGAGACTTGATAACAAAAGCTATTTGTCTTGAAATGCAGTATAGCCAGCATTGTGTAAGACTTCTCAGTATGCTTGATTATATAAAACAAATCTTATGCTTTGTGATTTTTTGACTTGAAAGGCTGACAGCGGTGACAATGGAAACTTAGAAGAATGGAGTTGTCAGTTGGCTAATACATTGCTTGAAACAGCTGAAGCAATGCATCATGATATGTGCCAGATGTGGCATTTCATTCAAAGCCAATCATAATTAAACGATCAAGAATACAGTATCTGAGTCAACAATAGGAGTGAACTGGACTGCTTTTGTCTGCACAGCAAAAATAAAGCTGTTACTCATCCAAAGCTACTTTAGAGTCTAAAACTAAATGTATGCTTATCAAAAGAACCCTGCAACATGTTGAGAGAAATGAATCAGCTTGTTTTTTTTTTTTACAACAAATAAATTACATTGTCTTAGCTTTTTTCGCCTTTTTTGGCAATTTTTTTTATTGTAATGGAGAATAGAAATGGGGCAGTAAATAGTAGGGTGAGAGAAACGGTGGAGAAACCGGATCTGGAAAATGATCTAGATCAGGGTTCCCCAAACTACGGCCCGCCCCCACATTTGGACCGGCCCTCTGAACCAGAGTCCTGCACGGGCGGGTACCCGACGGGTGATCCGCGAATATTGCTGAAACGGGTGAAAAAAACATCCTAACTGTGTCGGATACGGGTGCGGGTTTTAAACAGTCACGTGCAAACGAATATATTTATATAAAAATATATGCATGTATATTGTAGATGTGTTCCTAAAAAAAGTATGCATATTTTTAGGAACACATCTACAAAAATATGCCTTGCCTGTATTTCAAGTTGATAAAATAATTTCAAATCCATATTAGTTTATTTGTGGCCGTGCGGCGCACGCGCGTGCCCTCCTAGGAGATTCACAACCGCGCGCGATCTGCCTGCACTGCAGTCATCGAGATGGATCCTGAGGAGTTGAAGAAAAGATAGCCGCAAATGTGGAACTTCATCGCTGAGGAAGCACGCAGATAACTGTGGTAACAGTTTTGTTGTATTATGTTATATTTTGATTAAATTGTTGTATGTGCATTGTATGTTTAGGTTGCCTGTTGTACATCTGGCCTAGGACTGCAGATGAAAACTAGCCTCTTGGCTAACTCTGGCATATTTTGACTTGTCATGTTAATATGCATTGTCCTTGTAATAATAAACTAAACTAACAAACCAAGCACACGCAGTTCTAGCGAACAGTATTTTTCAAAAGGGGACAGAACTGAAGGTGCCTCGTAGAGATGATAAGGACACATAACCATGTTTGACAGCTCTGAAGTTGTCCTTGTGTTAATGGTCGTGTAATAACTTACATTTTTGAAAGTGTGTCTATAATGTTATGCTAAACATTAGATTTTTAGTTTGATGAATAGATTTAAAATCATAATAAAATCTCCACAATAATACTGGTAGTCACTCCAGCCCATGTAATTTGACCGACCCGGCCCCCCATTAAAGAAAAAATTATGTGGCCCTTACAGAAAAAAGTTTGGGGACCCCTGATCTAGATCTTTGATCTAGAATATAAAATACAATGACTCACCTGTGATTATCAGTTTTCCTGTTGTGCTAGCTGTGCCAAACTGATTTTTAGCGATGCATGTGTAACTGCCTCCATCTCGCTTAGTTACGTTGGTAATCTTAAGAGTTCCATTGGGGAAGAGGGAAATCCTTGGGAGTAATGGATAATTGATTAACATCACACACACACAAAATCACATGGCCAAAATCTTCAATGTGATAAAATATAAACTCTAAAGTTGAATACCGTTCATTCCTTTGCAGTATCTCAGTCCCTTTTTTCCACAGGCTAATGGCTCTGGGCGAAGCATGTGGTCTGCAATCTAGGCTAACGTCACTACCTGAGCGAGCTTTAAGCACTCGGCTCAAAGGATTCTGGGAGAAGCTGGGAGCAGAGGCTGTAGGAGACAGAGAGATTTGGTCCTCAAACTCACACTCAATAGAATCTGTGATGAACAGCAATTGACGTTCAAAAAGCCACTGAAAAAAAAAAAAGAAGAAAGAAAAAAAAAAAGGAAGAAAGCCTTTTTGAAAAGTCTGAAGGACTTAACAAATAAAGCTGTCTGCTTGTACTGGCTGCTTCCAGGCTATTTGTCTTTAACTAAACCTACATTTTACTGTACTATTCTGTGCTGTATCATTAAAAAAAGGCATTTATGTAACACTGGCCTTGTACGAACAATACTGAGCAATGTGTTCTGACTAAAAAGGATACATTTCAGAATCAATATAGGAGAAATATGAGTGTTACAATGGAGCACTTAATCACATGGATGTTTTCAGTGCCGCCTCATAATTGGAGCTTGGGCTGTGACTACACAAAGTTTTATCATTCAAATGAAGGATGGAGAGCAGGCAGTGGAAACGCAGAGGTCGTACCAAGCACCATCAGTTCGGCACAGGAATAAATGATGCCGTGCTTGTTCTCTGCCACACACTGATACATCCCGCCATCTGAGAGGTTTAGCGAGGAGATGGAGAGAGCGCCGTTCTCTATTTGCACTCGGCCCTGTAGACACAAACACAAACAATTACAGTAAAATGGTTGCTATGCGGTTGCTGGGTTGCTTGATTACATGGTTTCTTACTAGCCCAAGTCAAAAGATTCTGATATTCTGGTCGCTAGATATGGTTTGGGTCCCTCCTTCAAAGCAGGGTTATTATAGTTAAAGGATTAGTTCACTTTTAAATAAACTTTTGCTTATAATTTACTCACCCCCATGTCATCCAAGATGTCCATGTCTTTCTTTCTGCAGTTGAAAAGAAATTAAGGTTTTGGATGAAAACATTCAGGGTTTTTCTCCATATAATGGACTTCAATGGGCCCCAAACGGTTCAAGGTCCAGATGACAGTTTCAGTGCAGCTTCAAAGGGCTTTAAACGATATGAAACAATGAATAAGGGTCTTATCTAGTGAAACGATCAGTTTCTGCGAGAAACCGAGCTGTATTTATGCTGTTATTTTACCTCTTATCAGACGAACGTAATCAACGCTGAGCTCCGCCATAACTTCCGCTAAGTGAGGTAAAAATATCGATCATAGATGCCTCAATGAGGCATCTACATATACATCTATGACCATGCTCGTATTTTGACCTCACTTAGCGGAAGTTATGACGGAGCTCAGAGACGATCACGTTTGTCTGTTAAGAGGTAAAATAATAGCATAAATACTGCTCGGTTTCTCGCAGAAAGTTATCGTTTCTCTAGATAAGACCCTTATTCATCATCTGGTATTGTTTGGTATCGTTTAAAGCCCTTTGTAGCTGTACTGAAACTGTCATTTGGACCTTGAACCATTTGGACCCCCTTGAAGTCCATTATATGGAGAAAAATCCTGGAATGTTTTCATCCAAAACCTTAATTTCTTTTTGACTGCAGAAAGAAAGACATGGACATCTTGGATGACATGGGGGTGAGTAAATTATAAGCAAAAGTTTATTTAAAAGTGAACTAATCCTTTAACTAAAACCATTAAAAAAAATACTACCAGGAATGAAACAAACATTAACTGAAAAGACAGACGAAAAGACTTATTTTTGTTTCAGCTAATTGCCAATGAAACCTTTTTCATTTTCATGTACTAAAATAAGTAAAACTAAAAATTAAAGACCCCTTGTGGTGAAAATCATGTTTTTAATGTTGTTTATATGTCTATGTGTTGTATTTAATATGCTTTAAGACAAACGATGTGCAAATTCATAAGTCAACTCCAACTACAAACTACAGTGAAAAAAGGCGGTTTGAAACGCGGTTTGGTTTGAAATCTCTGGTGTTTCTTACGTCACAAACTACCTTGTAACCAATCACGTCAACATGTGGGTGGGCTTTAGTATATCATTAACTATGCTGTGAAGCAGGGGAGTCTCAAGAAAAGCCAGGTTATCCTGATATATATTTCTGTTTATATGTAAAATCTTGTACATTTAGCAATATAGCGGGTGAATTATGTATATGATGTATATTACGATGTTGTGATGAACTATATGCCGTTCTCCACTGAAGTTGTTCAAAATGTTTCTAAGGATACTTATTTTTAGAAGGCAGACTGAGATGGAGAACGGGAACATGGTTTGTGTAGCATTAGCAACACATTATTAGCTGTTTGATAGCGTAATCAAGCAAATGGCTAATCATATTTATTTACCGTTATGAGTCCGACGTTGTAGAGAGAACGCAATACATAAAACACATTTCCATTCTGATTCATCAACTTGTAGACGACTCGTATAATTCACTCTTCCACTTCTTCTGAATCAGTCTCTGGTTCCAACAGATATGGCTGAATTAAACCAGTATTTCCACTTGCCATTGTGCAGCGTTTACTAAAATAAAGTTGACTGAGTGAATCAGATATTCTGAGCTCTTGTGACTGAGTGGAGGCTGGGCTAATTTGAGCAAGACAAATCCAATAGCAGCCAATGTATATTAATATCAACCAATAATAATAAAAAAAACTCTAATATTGACCAGTAACCAATATATTGTGCATCCCTACAATGTCATTGACTTGAATGATGGCTTTTTTAAAACATTGCTGCAGTTTAACGCTAAAAGTCTTTGGGGTTTTTACATCTGATGTGTTTGGAGAGGGTGGAGGAGGTTACAAAGGAGAAAGAGGAAAAACATGCTGACCCTCTGCTCCAATGAACAGAAAAGAAATGTTGAACATAACAGTAAAATACAAATGGCCAATTCATTTGGCATGGGCGCCCAGTCGGAAAAGTATGTGAGACAGGAAGGGAGGTGTTGAGCTGATGGTTCTGCTAATGGCATAGCAGACATTTAAGCCTATCGGCTGTTTTTAAGGGCTGAACTCAGCACAAAGAGTCACAAGGAGAGATTGACGTGATGTGTGATGGAAGGGAGGGGAGGAGGTGCGGGTCACTCTCGGCTTGAATGCAGGTCACATCTAATGGAGTCTCTCTGCTGCCTTATAACTGCTTGTGTGTGTTGATGGGAGTCTCTCCTACTTAAACAGATGTTGGCTTTTTTATACCTGGCTTTTATGTCAGCATTGAGAATTTATGTTTGCATTGACCTTGAACTACACCACAGTAAGAGCAGATAAAGCTTTCAGTCTCATTAGGGGTCTTTCAGAAGATCTAAAGTACCTCAGATGTAAGAGTTTCTCCGTTCTTCAGCCAGCTGTAGGAGGGCTTTGGTTTCCCATTTGCTTTGCACTCCCAAAACAGATTCTGCTCAATGGACAATGCTGTGTCTGTCATCGTTTGCAGCCAATGAGGTGTGGCTGTGGAAAGAGAGCACATTGATAAATCATATAATGGATAAAGGGTCAGTGATGGGCATATTCAACAATACACATCAATGAAATGTTATACTTGCATATTAAAACCACCCACATTCCCCAAGGCTGATGAATTCAAAGGCCTTGATGACAGAGACAATTCAAGTAAAAATTCCTCATCTTTTTCTCACCCTACAGGTCATTTCAAACTTGTATGACGTTCTGCACAAAAAGCTCCTGGGCGCTTTTTTCCATACAAAGAAAGTAAAGTGTTTTGAAAGAAGTCTCTTTTTCACTTATTTGATCAAAAATACAGTAAAAACAGTAATATTGTGAAATATTATTGCAATTTAAAATAACTGTTTTCTATTTTAATATATTTTAAAATGTAAATGTATTCCTGTGATGGCAAAGCTGAATATTTAGTATCATTATTTCATTATTATATCATTATTCCAGTCTTCAGTGTCAGATGATCCTTCAGAAATCATTCTAATATGCTGATTTGGTGCTCAAGAAACATTTATTATTATAGAAAAAAAAATTGAAAAAAATTGTGCTGCTTAATATTTTTGTGGATTGTTTCGATAAATAGAAAGTTCAAAAGAACAGAGCATTTTTTTTGTATTAATTTTGGATCAATTTAATGCATTATTGCTGAATAAAAGTATTAAATTCTTGTAAAAAAAATGGACCCTGAACTTTTAAATGGTAGTGTATAACATCTACCGATGTACACAATGATATAACTCATTTTGTGTGCCATAATTTTAGGATCTACTCCTTCAAAGTTAGTTGACTTACAGCCAGCAAATCCCATTCTACTGTGCGGTTCCTCGAATCACACAGTGTGACCCTTCAATTAATAATTATCATTATCAGAAAAGGCTGCAATATGAGAATCACGTAAGCCGCTTCACCGTCTCCAAAAAGGCTCATCACACACCCATTCGCTAGTCTGTATAATACTGACTGCATGCTTGACGCTCCTATAAAAACAAACAATAGACGACCCATTTCACAAGAGCCATGTGAATATGAATCTAACTACTGAAGTGGGATGCGCAGTGAATAAGTCAATTCAATCACACTACGGGCACATGCTCCGTTCCGTGCTACAAATCCTTTGACCTCGTTCTGGAAGCTTTATTATCCTTTCGTCTGGCAAACACTCCAGTGCCACGTACAGAGTCTTGAGTTCAATTAACAAATTTGTATGATTGCATTTCTCTCCACAAATGTTAATTTAAAAAACCCAGGATAAGACCTATGAATCCTTTAAGACCGACACCAATCCAGTGCTTTTCAAACTGCTTGTTTTCTGCACAAAGTCAAACAGTGGAACAGAAAATCTTCTTTGGCAAGGCAAACTCCCGTTTTCATTTATCCTACAGAATTGTATTTAAGTTTCACATCATACAGATGCATACATTCATGCAGTTATTACAAAGACAGAAAATCCAAAAAGACTTCAGAGTGTGTGATCTATGGAAGCTTCTTTCTGCCACGGAATAAAAAAATGCTAAAGGTAATTGCACTTTTTTATCTCACAATAATGACTTTTTTTCAGAATCGTGAGATATAAATTGCAAGTTATAGTCAGAATTATGATATTAACTTATTTTTATTTTATTTTACTTATTCTCATAGTTTATATCTTGCAATTCAGACTTTATAACTTTTTTCCTCACAATTGTGAGTTTATATCTCCCAATTCTGACTTTTTTTTGGATAATTGCAAGATTTAAACTCACAAAACTCACAATAAAAACTCACAATTGCGAGAAAATGTCAGAATTGTGAGCTGAGTTTTTCCCCTCAGAATTTGACTTTATAACTCGCAACTGCGAGTTTATATCTTACAGTTCTGAGAAAATGTGAGTGTGTTCTGCATTTGGGCTTTTCTACGGTCTTATCCCTTCACTTGTGTATGTGTGTGTGTTAGGGGTTAAACGACTTCAGATGATTTAAAGTCGACATTTATGTGGAGAAAGTCGAGTCGACGTTGACTAGTCGCTGATGACGTCATTAATTATCAAATAAGCCTGCACCTCGAGCTGAGACGCTCCTACATAACAGGGTTTTTTTATCAGATCACTTCGGGTCGTTATATTTCTCAGAGATTTCTGCTAGTTCTGAATCAGATACAGATAAAGTAGCACAGTAAAGATTACATTTATATGAATGCATCAGTGAGAGAGCATTTGCGTGTGAATTAGTTCTATCTGTCAGTGTCTCTACTAATAGTGAAGCTGTGAGTTTTAGTTACTAAGAAATATATGTTATAACTTTTTCTACGCTATTTTATTGATAAATCACAGAACAGTGCTGACAATACATTTCTTCACTACTCTATGGTTTTGTGTGAGGCACACGCGATCTCCGTGAGATGTGCGAGCTATGTGTGTGCGTTATGCAGCACGCATTAGTTTAGAACGGTGATTAACTTACGTGTACAATAAGCGTGCATTCTCCCGATCAATTTTTAGCATCCAGATGGCATAATCAAACATGTCTTGTGGAGAGCTGTCAGAGTATGCATTTATTTGTCATTTTAACTGTTTGGAAAGGGAGTGTGCGTGTCAGGAAATGGCTTATGCCTCGATTGGCCAGCGACTAGTCGACTTCAAGCTTAAAACCTCATGACAGAGCATTAAAGTCGACTAGTCTGTGCAACCCATAGTGTGTGTGTGTATTCTAGATTGTGAACTTTTTCCCCCATTTCCCAATCATTCCTTTGGGGGTCAGGGGGAAGGATTTTATTACTATTTTTTATCACAACCACAAAAACTCCTTGAATCCAGTCAATTTTGTGTATTTCAACTTGAAATGTGACAAAACTGATGAGGTCTTGTACCACTTCGGTGAACACTCATTTTTTTATTTTGTTTTTATTTAAAGAAAATGAATTTCAGGTCAAAATAACCCAAGGAGAGGGTGAAGGTAAAGGGTATACAATTATTAATACAACAATGCCATACATTTCAAATTAAGCTTGACTTTTCATGGAATACCACTGCGCCCTTCTACAAATGAGGTGCTCATTGCAGAAGGTCACAATCACATGAATCATGAAATGTCATGTCTCTCAAGGCCACAAGTCAAATGAGACACTTGTTATGACATGTCCTCACTGTGAGTTATGACATATATGGCATAGCGAGGTTGTGTACAGTTTAATGTGCCATAATGACAGTGGAAAATGTCATAATTATGCCACTCCAGGTATTTTAGAATCTTATAAAACGGTTATAGAATTATATCAAATTTACAATAGCTTTGCTTTTTTTATGCTTAACATTGTCACATTTGATTTTTTTTTTATTGCCTTAAAATAGCTCCAATAACAAAAGTAACCTTTTAAAAAATACAAATACAAATACATTATTTTAAATAAATAAAGTTGTAAACAATATCTCCTACAAACTCAAATTAAGTGAACCATAATCATTTATCCTGTGTTCATTTTTTATCAAAAAAAGATTAAACAAAAATCATAATGTTCTTATTGCATAAATATAACTATATTTAAAACACCTCCAAATGAATTAATAACTGCAGTATAACTGATGCCACTGTCTACTGATTTATTAATGCAGTTTCAAGGTGGGACAGAACTGCCAATAGTCATATTTTGTCAAATTACTATAAATCTTGATGAGGCATAGTTGAACAGACGCATCTATTTATCGTTATCACATAACAAATTCAAGAGGTAGAAAAAATACACACAAATGTATAACAATAAATTTAAGGAAAAGTATGTTTAATGATATGATGAAAAAAGAAATAAATATTAAATGACACATACATATAAAGAATAACTAGGAAATCGAGGGTGAACGAGATCAACTCACCATGGAAAGACACGCGACCCCTTGCAGCATTCTTTCCACGACTGTTTTCCGCTATGCACTCATACGTCCCTGTGTCCTCTTGTTGAAAACTCGGAATCTCCAGAATGGCGTTAGAATTTTTCAGTTTGACTTTGTTTGGGAATGAAATGTCACTGGTTCTTCTCCAGCTGATCTTAGGAACTGGACTGTGAAACCGGAACAAAGCCATCATTAGTAGTTAGATAAATTCATTTGAAAGGTATTTTCACCAAAAGCAAATATACTTTTTTAATCATTATGTTAATTCCCTGGAAATCAAATCCATGACCTTGGCATTGCTATGGTAAAACTTTCTAACAAGCGATCTTGTCCAAAGTGAAACTGCTTCCAAGTTACGCATTTTATTATGTGTACATCTTGCATTTACATTTATGCATTTGAAAAACACTTTTATTTAAAGCATTCAAGGTTTTTACTCATTAATGTATTCACGACCTTGGCATTGCTAGCTCTATATTCTACAAGTTACAGGAACTTTCACATTCCCACAATTCCATTTGAGGCATTACAGGTCTAATTCCAGAACTTTGGAATGTAATGGAACTTTCAATGTAATGTTTAGTGAGAGACTTTTATCTAAAATGTCATACAATGAATTCTAGCTATGCAATAATATTTATTATCAGTATGCAAGTTTTTTTTTTTTTTTTACTTTTATTCAGCAAGGATGCATTCATTAATCAAAAGAAAACAATAAAGACTTCTGTATTGTTACAAAATATTTATATTTAGAGTAAATTCTGTTCTTTTGAACTATCATAAAAGAAAAATCCTAAAAACTGCATCACGGTTTCCTAACATTAAGCAGCACCATGTCTCTTAAACACCAAATCAGCATATTAGAATAATTTTGCTGAAAATTCAGCTTTGCCATCACAGGAATAAACTACAATTTAAAATATATTAAAATAGAAATCAATGGTTTTAAATGGTAATACAATTGCACAATATTATGGTTTCTTCACTCTAAAAACAACCCAAGTTGGGTTGAAAATGGACTAACCCAGCTATTGGGTTGTTTTAAACCAGCAATGGGGTTGTTTTATGCAAACATTTAACCCATTTACCCAGCATTTTTTAGAGTGTACTGTAGTTGTGATACAATAAATTCAGCCCTTGTGAGCATAAGAGACTTCATTCAAAAATGTTAACAAATCTTACCAAACCCAAACTTTGGAAAGTGGTAGTGGCATATGCATTTGGTAGATGCTTTTATCCAAATTAAACTCAATTTAATCTTTGATCAGTCCAATAACACTGGCATTGCTAGCATTATTTGAAAAGTCAAATTCCATAATGTTTGGCAAAAGAAAATCCAATTCCCCCTTCATTTCGTCAAATATATATAGTGTGAATGGATCTGATTTAGATTTGAATCAAGGGTGACGCACTTCTTGTATAGTGTGAAAAGCCATCATCTTCCGCTTTTTGAAAACCTGCATTACCCCCCTTTCTAAACGACAACCCTTCTGCTCTTCGTTTGAAAAGAAGCTTGAAGCTCTATTTCCACACTATTTAAGGAGTAAATCTTGCAGGTCATTGCTCTCTGCAAAGCAGGCCATTATAGTGAAAAAGGTCTCTGTAAAAAGCTTCCGTGACAGATTGCAAATCGCATTAAGAATGAACCTGAAGTGCTGATCACAAATGCAGTGTATTTTATAACGCAGGATAAAATTAAACAGCACTAAGCAAGGCTGTGAACTCAGGGAAACAGTTTGCAGAGAGAGGACACAGACAGACGCAGGTGTGTGCATGTCGGACTTACTTTCCCAGGGCAAAGCATTCTAGCTTCAGCGTGGATCCTTTAGCAGCTGGAATGGTGTCTGGGAAATGAAGCTCTATTTTGGGCTCGTACTCTCCCATCGCTCCTGCCATGGGCAGACAATACACCACAGATGCAAACGGCTTTGTCATTCATGATTTATGATATACAAGCTTTGTACTTCAGAATACAAGCAAAACAACAACAAATGGCAAAACACAAAGACCTGTCAATGAGCTGGGGAGCCGAGAAGATTGTGCCAAAAATACAGAGACACGTTATTAAAGATTTATGGAACACACATAATAAAAACAGGATCCATCTCAAATGGAAGTGTGGCCTCCTTTGAGGCATTGTCAAGGGTGCAGGTTAGTGTTCTTAAAAGAGGCAGTTTAGCTTTCAAGACAGTGGCATAAATACACCTCTCACATATACGAATGAAGATCTCTCTAAAAATGTCACATGCTTCTTTGACCCAAGTAAGATATACTGAAAAAAAAAAAAAATCTGTGAAATCTGTGGTGGCCAGATACCAGATATATGCCAGATATACTTATAAAAGACACACGGTGCCATACACTCTAACACAAATTGTCATCATGGTAACACACTAAAATAATGCAATAAATATGAATTTAACAGCATAAGATGTAACATAAGACCTTAAATTGATAGTTCAAAATTCTGTCTTTCATTTACTCACCCTCAATATGTTTCAAACCTGAATGAGTTTCTGTCTTCTGATGACCATAAAAGTTATTTTGAAGAATGTCGGTAACCAAACAGTTGCTGGTCCCCACTGACTTTCATGGTATTTTTTTTAAATATCCATACTATGGAAGTCAAGGGGGCCCATCAACTGTTTGCTTACCCATATTCACAAAAAAATATCTTATTTTGTGTTCATAAGAAGAAATAAATTCATGCAGGTTTGAAAAGAGGGTGAGTAAATGATGATAGATTTTTCATTTTTGGTTGAACTATCCATTTAATGTACATAACGTCTTGGTTACGTATGGTAACCCTCGTTCCCTGATGCACTGACGTTTTTCACTGAGGAGGCAAACTCGTGACTCGGCCATGCAGTGATGGTAAGGAACTGTGGCGACGGGACGTACGTCTCCGTTTCCTCCTTCAGGGAACGAGGGTTACCATACGTAACCGAGACGTTCCCTTTCAGTCAGTCACGTTCGACGTACGTCAGTTGTACCGACGAATTGGGATCCTTTGGAACACGCCACAGTTACTAGCGTCCAGCGAGAGCCACTCAGACCCCGTTCTGATGCGGGCGGGGAAATTCACGCAGAGAGAGTCACACTGCTGTTCCGCAAGACCCACTCAGCAGACTTGTTGGATAACGCTGAGGGAGTTACCATGTGGAGAATACACGTATGGTCTGGCCTTGGGCAGTGCAACATACGGAAGTCCTAGGGGTGGCCCCGGCCTGTTGTAGGCAGGGGAACGACACTGTACTGAGATGGCAGAGGATCTCTGCCGAGGGAAAGACACAAGCTCGCCGTAGAGAGCTGTACCAAGGAAAATACACATATGGGACCGCCGTAGGGGTCACAACATACGGAACCCAGCCTGACACAAGTTCCACCAATGCATACATGTGCCAGACCTGGCGTCGGACGCTCCGCCACATCCAACTGCCGGGGGTTGCGGAGGACTCAACAGGTTTCGCCATTTCCTGGGGAACTCGACTGGAGAATATAAGCGCACATATCCGTTCCATGGGGAAGGGAGTGGCGCAGCAAGCCGACACTTAGAACGGGCACTTCAGTGTTGTTGACTATGGGAAGCGAGCACACGAGAAGCAACTGGTTCTACACGTAGGCTATAAAACCTAGTGAATGTGTTGGGTGTCGCCCAGCCCGCAGCTCTACAAATATCTGACAGTGAGGCGCCACGAGCCAACGCCCAGGAAGAAGCTACACCCCTGGTGGAGTGAGCTCTAACCCCGAGCGTGCAGGGCACGTCTTGGGATTCATACGCCAAGACGATGGCATCCACTATCCAGTGGGCCATCCTCTGCTTGGAGACAGCCTTTCCCTTCTGCTGGCTTCCGTAACAGACAAAGAGCTGTTCTGAGGTCCTAAAGCTTTGCGTTCTGTCTAAATAGATGCGCAGGGCGCGCACTGGACAGAGAAAAGCCAGACTGGGTCTGCCTCCTCCGAGGGCAGTGCTTGCAGGCTCACCACTTGGTCCCGAAGGGGAGTAGTAGGAACCCTGGGCACATATCCAGGCCAGGGTCTCAGGATTACCTGAGAATCGCCTGGCCCGAACTCTAGGCACGATTCGTCGACTGAAAATGTCTGCAGGTCCCCTACCCTCTTAACAGAGGCCAATGCAGTCAGGAGTATTGTCTTTAGAGACAAGATTTAACTCAGCTGACTGCAAAGGCTCGAAGGGCGCTCTCTGTAGTGCAGTCAGCACCAGAGTTAAGTCCCAAGAGGGTATAGAGGGAGGGCGAGGCGGATTTAGTCTCCTCGCCACCCTCAGGAACCCTTAGGTGCTTGCCTAAGGACTCACCATTAACCATATCGTGATTTGCGGCAAAATCGGCAACGTACACCTTGAGGGTGGAGGGAGACAGCCTTCGCTCCAACCCATCTTGAAGAAAAGAGAGCACAGATCTGACCGAACACTTTCGGGGGTCTTCTCGGGGAGAAGAGCACCAATCAACAAATAGGTTCCACTTCAGCGCATATAGCCGTCTCGTAGAGGGGGCTCTGGCGGAAGTGATGGTGTCTACCACAGCCTGTGGTAAGTCACCTATAACCTCCGTGTCCCGTCCAGGGACCAGACATGGAGTTTCCAGAGGTCCGGACGCAGGTGCCACAGAGTGCCCCGTCTCTGAGTCAGGAGGTCCTTGCTCAGAGGAATGGGCCATGGAGGTGCTGTCGCGAGGAGCATTAGTTCCGGGAACCAAGTCCTGTTGGGCCAATACAGAGCGACCAAGAGGAGCTGCTCCTCATCCTCCCTGACCTTGCACAGTGTCTGTGCGAGAAGGCTCACTGGGGGAAACGCATATTTGCGTAGGCCCCAGGGCCAGCTGTGCGCCAGGGCATCCGTGGCGAGGGTTCCCTCGGTCAGGGAATAAAACCACTGGCAGTGGGTCATGTCAGGGGCGGCAAAGAGACTGATCTGTGCGGCCCCAAAGCGACTCCAGATCAGCTGGACCACCTGGGGGTGGAGTCTTCACTCTCCGGGAAGCACCGGCAACCGTGACAGCTCGTCGGCCGCACGATTGAGCGAGTCCGGAATGTGAATGGCATGAAGGGACCTCAGATGCTTCTGACTCCACAGGAGGAGATGGCGGGCGAGTTGGGACATGCGGCGGGAGCGTAGACCACCCTGTTTGTTGATGTACGCAACGGCCGCAGTACTGTCCGACCGGACCAGAACGTGCTTGTCTTTGAGCGGCGTCTTGAAGCGGCTGAGAGCAAGACAAACTGCCAGCAACTCAAGGCAATTGATATGCCATTGCAGTTGGGGCCCCCGTCCACAGACCCGAAACTGCAAGCCCTTTGTACTTTGCACCCCAGCCGGTGGATGAGGCATCCGTGGAGACAACAGAATGCCTGGACACTTGTTCTAGAGGCACTCCTGCCTGTAAAAATGAAGGGTCCGACCACAGGCTGAAGGTTTGGCGGCATCTCAGCGTCACTTGGACACGAAGGGACCCGCTGTGCCACGCCCATCTCGGGACTCAATCGTGTAGCCAGCGTTGAAGCAGTCTCATATGGAGCAGCCCTCCATATGCGTAAGCTGTCCATATGCGTTTGAATGAATTCAAGCAGTTCAACACTGACTGGACGCGCTCCTCTGTGAGGCGCGCTGTCATGGCGACCGAGTCGATCTCCATCCCGAGAAAAGAGATCCTCTGTACGGTACAGAGTTTGCTCTTCTCCCAGTTGACCGGAAGACCCAACTGGCTGAGGTGCCGGAGCACCATGTCCCTGTGAAATGAACAGGCGTTCATTTCACATCTGTAACGAGGGAGAACGCCCCTGAACTTGGGGGGACGCCAGGCCAACTGAATCTCATAGCCGAGTCTGATGGTATGGATGAGCCAGCGAGACGGGCTGGGAAGCGCTAGCCAGGCTCCCAGAGACCGTGCAAGCGGGACCATCGGCACCACAGACGTACCTGCAGCGGGGCAGCGCAGTGGACGACATGAGGGTTCCACACAAGCCCAACCTTTTCGGCAGCCCGGGAAAGCATAGCCGTCAACTCAGGGTCCGACTCAACCGTTGCCACTCTCCCAGAGGGAGGCAGTACAGCTGAGTCTTCATCCTCCGAGAACTGGAACTCTCCCTCCGATGCAGCGATTCGACATCTGCTCGTCTGCGGGCGCCCCGAAGGAAAACGCCGGCTGCCCATGGGAGGGGACAGCGGTTTCCTCCGGAAGCACCACCGGCTGCAACGCTTGTGAGGGTTCAGGGGCCTGCGGAGGTATGCTCGCTGGGTTTGCCCTGAACGTGATCCTCAGGTCACTCCGGCCATCCGTCGAAGTAGGTCTATCTTGGGGGATAGCTCTAGATCGAGGTATGGGGAGGGGGACTCCACCTTCCCGGAGGTAGGCGAGTCTTGACCTAAGCGCCGAGATAGTCATGTTCCCGCAGTGAGAACATGAACTATCCACAAATGCTGCTTCAGCGTGCTGTAGGCCCAGGCACGTGAAACAGCGATTGTGACCGTCAGCGGGTGAGAGGGAATGACGCATCCAGAAACGCACGGGTGGAATGACATCTTGAAAAAGACGCAGTGTCACACCTGTGTTGCTCTTTTGTGAGGAAACACTCTTATAGATGGCTGAAGCACCCAAGGACAACCGCGGCAACACACAGGGAAATAGTGTTTGCACTCACTGAAACCACGCCCTCACAAGACCAACAGTGTTGGTGAGAAGTTGTATAATGCAGCAGTGGTGAGCGGTCGCGCTTATATGTGCCTTGTCGCCAGCAGAAGCGTCCTCTTCTCTCTCTCTCTCGAAATGCTGAAACAGCAGTCTGTTCTTCATCAATGTCATCAAGTGCATTGCTCTCGCTTCCTGTTTATACCCGCGGTGCGGGGCAGAGCGCGAGATGCAAATCTCGCACGACAATGGCCCATTGGTCCGTTCTCTAAATCTCGAAGCTGATAGGGGCTCTCTGAAGTGATCCCAATTCGTCGGTACAACCGACGTACGTCGAACTTGACTGACTGAAAGGGAACTGAAAGACAAAAACTAAGAAGAAACTTAAAAATTATTTCAATGAAAAACAAGAGCTGTCACAGAGAATACTGGAAAGTCTATTTAAGACTTTTACTATTTACAGTTTATTTAACTGTATTTTACTGAAAATGTCCCATTATATATATTACAGTTTTTCACTATATAGAGTAAGTGTTCTAAAGGCCCGATACATATGGCAAAGTTCTTTATCGTTTTTCGTTTAGGTCGCGTGTCCACCAAAGTGTTTTTAGCCAGCTGAAAATGCTAGGAGCTCTGCTGAAAATGCATGGCTGTTGGTGCTGGAGAGCATTTTGGCAGCACAACTTTTTTTTTTTTAGTTGAGATGCTTTGCTTGCTATGATAGGGAATATCCATGGAAGTGTTACTAGGATCTCATTTCACAGATAGTTTGTTTCTGTATTGTTTCTATCTAAACATTGTGATAAAATGTAAAGTATTTGCCCTGGCTCTTTTTTTTTATTATTTTTATCCGTTATATATGTTTGTAGTTGTTGTTGTTGTTGACGTTGTACAAGCAGAATGTGGTGGTTGGTCGGTGTTGTATTTGTCCCGCCCCTCCTCACTTTGATTGGTCAGCTGGGTAAAAAGTGACAGTGATGAGCGCTGTGTTTTACCCAGAGTTTAAATTTTTTCAACTCTCTGCGATTAAGCATGAAATAGACGCTCAGCGCCTTGTTACGCTCCTGCAGTTTTAAAAGCGTGGCGCTCCCATTGAAAACAATTGAAAAATTGGGTAAGATCTGGAGAAAAAAAACTTTGGCAGACACACAGGCTTAAGGCCTGTGCACACCAGGACGATTATCGCGCATTTTTTGAGACGTTTTTCAACGCGTCTTTGTGTTTGCACCCAAGTGATTTCCACTGGCGCTGCGCTGAGTGAACCTACAAATTCAGTAGATGGCCTCTCCTGGTACACAAGGTGGGGCTGCGCCACTTTACGCTTGACACTCGCTTGTCACACAGAAGAAGAGAGACAGTTTTTACGTGCTTGCCAAAACCATTCACACACTTTTTGCTAACTGCCAAGCAGGATTAGCAGCTCATCTTCTTTGTTGTCTACTTACTTCCTGTTCGTCGTATCAATGTGTGCTCGGCAAGACCGTTTTGTGCTTGAGCCACAAAGTAGTGTTTTACTGTAACTTCAGCAGATCCAGGCACGTGAACAAAAGCGCCAATCTCATTGGTCGTCCAGTTTTTACGGCTACCGTTTTGCACGTCAGTGTGCACACTCACATTGGCGCCCCTTTGTTTGGTCAAGTCATAACCGTGTGCAATAATCGTCCTGGTGTGAACAGGCCTTTAGGGTTAAAAAATTGTTCGAAATACGTGACCAGCGGTATAATGTTAGCGAGCGTTCTGATGCTGTCCAAGCTGCTGAGATTTAGATTAATGTTAAAGGTCCCGTTCTTCGTGTCTTTTTGAAGCTTTGATTGTGTTTACAGTGTGCAATATAACATGTGTTCATGTTTCGCATGTAAAAAAAAACAGTATTTTTAACACAATTTACTTATCTGTATACCGCTGTTTTCACTGTCCTGAAAAAGGCTGATGAGTTCCTTTATTCTATGAAGTCCCTCCTTCAGAAATACGTAACAAGTTCTGATTGTGCCAGCGGTTCCCGTGTTGTGATTTGACAGCAGCTTAGCGAACGTGGCCCGGTTCCTGTGTTGTGATTCGACAGCAGCTTAGCGCACGTGGAAAGGTCACGCCTCTTAACGGGAGATATATATGCGCTTAATGATCTCTACAGCGTCCCTGGGAAAGCCAAACAAAGGTGATTTGACTCCGGGATGAAAATAACAGCGTCTCGACGACATGGCGACAAACATACTCAAACGCAACAATTACTTTTCTCCACGCGACACGTCCTCTTCTCCATGTGGGACAGCAACAAGACCACGCCCCCTTTTTTCGCGTAGTCTTGTGGGCGGAGGTTAGTCTGTTCTACTGTTCTACTGACGTCATTTATGTAGGAAGTACCAGGATGTAGTCCAAGCCAGCCGTTCGCTGTAGGCTTTGAAAGGGAACTTCTGTTAAATAAAATATCTCGCTTGGCATTGAACTTTGAGCTTTATAATTGTACAGGTATTATTTATGCTCTAACAGCAACATTACACACTAACTAAAGTTTGAACAATGGGATCACGAAGAACGGGACATTTAATACGTTCTGCACGCTTTCCTCACAATAAAAAAATGAACACAACAAAAACAACAGCAGTGAGTTAAGAAAGAATCTAAACATAGCGATGTGGATATGTTTGCACCAGCTCTGCAATTCAGCACTTCAGTCAAGTCACGTCATGTCTACTTATATAGCACTTTATACAATATATTGGATTAAAGCAAGCAGCATTACAGTATTAAACATGAAACTGCATCTTCATTTTCTACTATAGAACAGCTTTCTTATAACAAATGAACCAGATAAGATTTCCATGTCAAAGATAGCGGAGCCTCTGTGCACCCCAATCCGAAACAAATGATAGATTGTGCCTGATTTTGTTTGAAATTACCTAAAACCAGTTCGTTCTTTGATATCGCTTGAAATACACTCACATAAAGGATTATTAGGAACACCTGTTAAATTTCTCATTAATGCAATTATCTAATCAACCAATCACATGGCAGTTGCTTCAATGCATTTAGGGGTGTGGTCCTGGTCAAGACAATCTCCTGAACTCCAAACTGAATGTCAGAATGGGAAAGAAAGGTGAATTAAGCAATTTTGAGCATGGAATGGTTGTTGGTGCCAGGCGGGCCGGTCTGAGTATTTCACAATCTGCTCTGTTACTGAGATTTTCACGCAAAACCATTTCTAGGGTTTACAAACAATGGTGTGAAAAGTCCTGTGGGCGAAAATGCCTTGTTGATGCTAGAGGTCAGAGGAGAATGGGCCGACTGATTCAAGCTGATAGAAGAACAACGTTGACTGAAATAACCACTCGTTACAACCGAGGTATGCAGTAAAGCATTTGTGAAGCCACAACACGCACAACCTTGAGGCGGATGGGCTACAACAGCAGAAGACCCCACCGGGCACCACTCATCTACACTACAAATAGGAAAAAGAGGCTACAATTTGCATGAGCTCACCAAAATTGGACAGTCAGAATTTGGCGTAAACAGAACAAGAACATGGATCCATCATACCTTGTTACCACTGTGCAGGCTGGTCGTGGTGGTGTAATGGTGTGGGGGATGTTTTCCTGGCACACTTTAGGCCCCTTAGTGCCAATTGGGCATTGTTTAAATGCCACGGCCTACCTGAGCATTGTTTCTGACCATGTTCTTCCCTTTATGACCACCATGTACCCATCCTCTGATGGCTACTTCCAGCAGGATTATGCACCATGTCACAAAGCTCAAATCATATCAAATTGGTTTCTTGAACATGACAATGAGTTCACTGTACTAAAATGGCCCCCACAGTCACCAGATCTCAACCCAATAGAGCATCTTTGGGATGTGGTGGAAGCCCTGGATGTGCATCCCACAAATCTCCATCAACTGCAAGATGCTATCCTATCAATATGGGCCAAATTTCTAAAGAATGCTTTCAGCCACGTAGAATTAAGGCAGTTCTGAAGGCGAAAGGGGGTCAAACACAGTATTAGTATGGTGTTCCTAATAATCCTTTAGGTGAGTGTATATAGGGGCCTTTACCCTTAACCAAGTAACAGGGTTTCGAGTACCATTTTTACAGTTTTTTATCGTTAAAATTTGCGTGTGTTGTGTTTACAGTATGCTCCTGTAGTTGATTAAACTTTACAGTATTTGACAGACACCCCTCTTACCACCTCTTACCATCGTTTCTCAGCACTAAAGGTGTCGGTGAACTGAACACCCTCTCCTTGGTAATGGTATTATTAACCACGCAGGTGTAATTCCCTACGTCAGAAAGTTCCACTTTAGCTATGTAGAGATTCCCCGTCTCCTGGGACACAAAGCGCCGGCTGTCTTGCTGGACGAAGTGAGGGTACTCGTTGAAGACCCAGGTGAATGTGAGGTCTAGAAAGATGTCAGAAACAGAGCGTTAGATTCTGACACAGACATTTATATTTTCAGAAAGGTGTTGAGTCACTTTGTTTTCGGTAGACTACAATCTCGGCTAGAAAGGCGTACAAAGTGTCTGTAAACTAGAATCTCGGCTAGAAAGGCGTACAAAGTGTCTGTATTACACCACACGATTTGCCTCGGGCTGATCTCCTTAGGGCAGGTGAGGCTCAGTAAACAGAGCAGCTCTTCCTTTGTGAGGCGGCAGGAAAGGGAGCGAAACAAACTAGATTAAAGCGCCTCACTGGCACTCTTATGACACATGCCCTGTCCGGCATCACCGTGGCTGGGGACAAAGGCTTCTCTTCTGGCGTCATTCATGCATGGCTGGCTCTTACTGAAAAAGGCTGAACCAGAAAAGACCGAAGGCCCTGCCACAGTGCATTAGGGTGTCATCTACAGGAGACTAAGAGGGGGAAGGACATGGGAAAGAGAGGCTTGTGCACATGATGCAACTGTTGGAAAGGTGTACAGGACGGCTGCCAATCAAAAAGTGTCCCCCGAGAACGCGCCACCCATCCTAAGACGGGGAAACACGCTGGCAGGCTGGTTGTTGTGAAGTTAAAATAAATTCTTTATGATCAGGTTGGCCCGGGAATCCTAGCATCAGAGCTCTGTTAGCTTAATAAGAAGCGATAGCCTTTGTCAAATGCGCTGATCTCGAAGTTCTCGAAAAGAGATTTGTAAGTTAAAACACAAACAAACATTGCTTTTCAGAACTACAATGGAGGAGCCCACCACTGGGAAAAATAAGGCAATCATGGGGTACATGACATGTCCTCTGCATTTTGATATACAATATAAGAGCAGTTCTGACAATGTAAGGAAGTGAGGCATAATAGAAATGCTGGAAAAATTGCCTACAGCTTGAAAATAATGACGGACAAGGTCAAAGTCAAGAGATACATGCTCTGAATGCTCTACTATTAATACAAAATATGCATATCTATACATGTAATTTATAAGCAATTCATAAACAGCTAAATCGAATGCTAACATTCAAAAGTTTGAGGTAGATAAGAATGTTTTTGGAATTTATTTGATCAAATATACAATAAAAACAGCAATATTGTACAATATTATAACAATTTGACATAACTGATTTCTATTTGAATATATTTTAAAATGCAATTCATGGCTGTGATGGCAAAGCTGAATTTTCACTTTCAGCATCATTACTCCAGTCTTCCGAGATCATTCTAATATGCTGATTTGGTGCTCAATAAATTTTGTTATCATTATCATCATTATTATTCATTATTCATCATTATTAGTATCAATGTTGAAAACAGTTGTGCAGCTTAATATTTCTGTGGAAACCATGAATTTATTTGAAATTGAAGTCTTGTATAACATTGTTTTTAATGCCACTTTTGATCAGTTTTTACATAGCTGAATAAATTACCAATTTCTTTAAGAAAACTTACTGACCTTGAGCATTTGAATGGTAGTGTATGTGTATTGATATTGTGCCATTTGATTTAGCAAATGTAGAGCAGAGAAAATGGTTTGATCACACACTAAATTTGAACAAAACACTTGCCCTGGAAAAAAAAGTGATTTTAATATTACTAGTGTAGAACAATAAAGCTTCCTCCACTTTTATAAAACAGGTTGGTAATAATAACTAATTTGTTTTCCTGAGTTCAGTATCTCAATAGACAGCTAGATCATGGCTACTTTGATAACAAGGCATTTTGATCTAGCTGCAAATGTGGAGCAGAGATAACTTGCTTTTAAAATGTTTGATCACATGCTGTATTTGATCACATGCTTTTACAACAATGAAAATCTTCAGCATTGCTCTTGGGGAAAATAGCTTAGATGTTTCAAATATTACTAGTGTAAAACAATATAGCTTCTTCCACAATAAAACAGGTTGGTAATAATAACCCATTTGTCTTTTGAGTTTAATACGCAGCCTAAATCTAAACAGATAAAGAGCAGCTATATTGTAATTTTTCAACTTATGCACAGTAAAAACTTTTATAATAGAATCAGTTGGAAATTTGCAAAGCTTAGCATTCTTGTTTGCATTTTTCAGTAATAAACAATTGATTGCCTACTCTGTACAGAAAATGCATTCGTCTATAAAAAAAAACAAAAAACACATATTTCCTACTAATTGGGTTGAGACTTCAATTTCAGGTCTTTATTTCCATTTGCCTCCAGATTCAGGTCTGATTGAAAAGAAAGTGATTCAAATGAAAAAACAAATTGAAGCCAAACAAACAATGGCAGGATCTGCGATCCATAGTAAATGAGTTTCTTTAGAAGGCCTAATGCTAACCAGCATGCTTACTCCAAGTAAAGTGATCATCAGTGGTTCAGAAACGGGTCTGCTTCACAACAAAGTGAGTTGATTAAATGTCTTACTTCTCTAGCTCTTCAGCTCTTCTGAATTATTTATTTCTGGCTTCTTAGTCATAGTTAGCCTACGTTTTCAATCGCTTTTGACATTAAAGCCAAACATTAGAGTATTCTCATATGAAATGCTCTTCTTCGGGGTTCTCTAATTAAATAAATGCTTAATAACAGATTTATCTCGGCAAACTATAATTGCCAGCCTATCAAATAAATTCACATCTTCTAATTTCTGACATCTCATTTGTCGCAGTAATAGTCACGACCTCTAATTGATATTGATGTCTCTCACTGCCTGGTTCTTGTTTGCACTTGGGGTCTAATGACTTCTGTCCAATTACAGCTGGTTGAATTACAACCTCAGCCTTGTCTAAGGATAGGAGCATATAGGCCTAAGTGAAGCACAATTACCATGCAAACATGTATTTCCGCCACTTCTGGTTCCAGCTTGTGATACAAACAACATTGGAGTGTGAGTTTCTACTGGATTGTATTATTATTCTCAAATAGTAAAGTTAAAACAGCCTGTATCAAAGGAGGCAACATGAAACAAACAGGTTTTTTTTTAAAACCATTTTATTTATCACCAATAGTTAATCTAAAAAAGCCCTATAAAAGTTTTATATAATCTCCCAGGGATGATAAAACAAGGGGAAAAAAGGGTTTCATGTTATTCAGTGGGATGAAAGGAAGCATTTTATGTTTTTAAAAGCAAGTACATACACCGATCAGGCATAACATTATGGTGAAGTGAATAACACAGATTATCTCTTCATCACGGCACCTGTTAGTGGGTGGGATATATTAGGCAGCAAGTGAACATTTTGTCCTCAATGTTGATGTGTTAGAAGCAGAAAAAATGGGCAAGCGTAAGGATTTGAGCGAGTTTGAAAAGGGCCAAATTGTGATGGCTAGAAGACTGGATCAGAGCATCTCCAAAACTGCAGCTCTTATGGGGTGTTCCCGGTCTGCAGTGGTCAGTATTTATCAAAAGTGCTCCAAGGAAGGAGCAGTGGGGAACCGGTTACAGGGTCATGGGCGGCCAATGCTCATTGATGCACATGGGGCACGAAGGCTGACCCGTGTGGTCCGATCATGATTGCTCAAATTGCTCAATAAGTTAATGCTGGTTCTGATAGAAAGGTGTCAGAATACACAGTGCATCGCAGTTTGTTGCGTATGGGGCTGCATAGCTGCAGACAGTCAGGGTTCCCATGCTGACCCCTGTCCACCACCAAAAGAGCCAACAGTGAGTATCAGAACTGGACCACAAAGCAATGGAAGAAGGTGGCCTGGTCTGATGAATCATGCTTACTTTTACATCATGGGGATGGCCGGGTACGTGTGCTAGCTTACCTGTTGAACACACAGCACCAGGATGCACTATGGGAAGAAGGCAATCCGGTGAAGGCAGTGTGATGCTTTGGGCAATGTTCTGCAGTGAAACCTTGGGTCCTGCCATCCACATGGATGTTACTTTGAGACGTACCATCTACCTAAGCATTGTTTCAGACCATGTACACCCTTTCATGTTTTGCTGGTGGCTGTGGCCTCTTTCAGCAGGATAATGCACCCTGTCACAACGCAAAAATGGTTCAGGAATGGTTTGAGGAGCACAAAAACAAGTTTGAGGTGTTGACTTGGCCTCCAAATTCCCAAGATCTCAATCTGAACAAGTGCTGAACCAGATCCATGCAGGCCCCACGTTGCAACTTACAGGACTTAAAGGATCTGCTGCTAACATCTTGGTGCCCGATACCACAGCACACCTTCAGGGGTCTAGTGGAGTCCATGCCTCAACGGTTCAGGGCTGTTTTGGCAGCAAATGGGAGACCAACACAATATTAGGAAGGTGGTCATAATGTTATGCCTAATCAGTGTATGTATGCACACAGCACTTCACAGATTCTGACTACTTTTTCATCTAAGTCGAAAGCGAATTGCAACCCATTTTACTTCCATAGTTTGATATTTTAGAAGAAAATAGAGAGGGAAAAGTATGGCATCAGGCATGAGGAACTGATTGGATGGTGAGTGAATGTCCCACACCAGAATGTAGCCAGAATAAATTACAGATTTTGCCAAAAAAGTGGCCTAAAAATCCTTTTGGCTATTGGTAAACATTTTCTAATAACCTGTGCAACCCAGTGTTGTTATTATTAACTAAAACAAAGTAAACTTTTAAAAAGCATTTTCAGTAATTGAAATAAAGCTGAAATAAAAAATATTATAGCATATAAATATTAGACGAAACTTAAAAATAACTCTCATAGAAAAAAATAGAATAGTTGCCTTGACTAACTGCATGCAATAAGTTTAAGTTGAAGTATTAAAATTACAAAAAAAAAAAGAAAAAAGCTACATAGAAATAAAAACAATTAATACAAATATCAGAATTATGGTGACGCATTGCTGCCACATACATATAATTTTTTCCACTTAATTATGTAGTAATAACGAGATGTTATGTAGTTTTAACGACATCTTTCCTCGTAATAATGAGATGTTATGTTGTTAAAACTACATATTTTTCTTGTTAAAACAACCAAAAGCTATACGCCCAAAAGCTATGGGCACTGCCATTGATACAGGCAGTGGAAGAGCCTATTTTACACTGAGCCTGCTCCTGCTTTTCAAACATGGAAGTGTGACAAAGGCACATAGGCTATATGAATTCTCTAATGTGGATACAGACATATACACACATCACTATACAACACGTCCTTATTAGGATAAAATACATTTTAACGACATAAGAGCTTGTTATTACGAGAAAAACGACATAACATCTCGTTATTTCGAGAAAAGATGCCGTTAAAACGACATAACATCTCGTTATTACGACATAATTGAGTGGAAAAAATATGTATGTGGCAGCAATGCTAAAATACTAAAAAATTTTACAAAACTATGAAGTAACTGAAAATAATAATAAATACTATTATAGTATATAAATAATGCTAAGGAAAACGCCAAAGGAAAAGCAATGTGATTGAAAAAGGAAGAGCATTTTGATTAAAGATTATGGAAATAGACCCTTTGCTTGACTAACCAATCAATCGTTCACAATAAGACAGATTGTTCAAATAGCTTTAAATGGCGAGATATACAGACTTACCTCCAGAATGCAAAGGTGTGCCACATAGCAAAACAACCCCTTGGCCTTCTCTCACATTGACAGCACTTCTTGTCTGCGTTTTGAAGTTTTCCAGATCTGTAACAGAATGAAATATATTTGTCTGAGGTCATGTTTTTGCATGCATAATGAAAACAGAACTTCCTATAAGCGAAACAAATGGAAAAAACAATGTAAACTGCAATCTTTTAGTAGCACGTAATATTTGAGAAACCAAAAAGAAGGAAACCAAATCATTTGAGAAAAGTCCAAAGCATACATTGGGTGTCTAACAATGCGGTCTAGTGAAAAAGTATGAGGATGTATGAAAAAAAAAGGAATGCTAAGGTTGCCTCTACCTACCAGCATCGTTATCAGAGATATCTTAATCTCACCCACTGAGGCAGAAGCTAGCTTCCCTGTCAATACATGTCCACACGATTCATCCTCACAAATTAATAGGAGGAGAGGAAGTTGGCAGCCAGCTCATATACCTGGCATGATAAAAACCTTCTCCTTGTTTCGTGACAGGGAAGGCCTTCTGTAACTGTGGCCTGCTGTGCCAATTCCACACCCTTAAGCAAAACAAGCCAAGAGCCAGGCTCCCCAACACAAAGAATACAGTCAATGTGACCGATAATACAAATTACAGAGTAGGGGAAAAAAACTGATAAACAAATCAAGCAGAAGAAAACATCAGGTTTAGGGAGAGGTGGTGGAAAACAGAGGGAAAGATTAATGAGAGATTCCCTGCTAACTGAAAAGAAGTTCCACACAGTACTGAGCTGTGGTGGAAGAGGAAAGAGCAGGACTTGCTCGGCTCAATGTAACAGGATGAATGGCTTTAGAGCCTGAGTGGCAGAGCCACAGATGCTGATTAATGGTCTCTTGTGTTAAAATATATAAGGCTGGACTCATGTGATGGCTGTAGACTACTGTGTGTTAAGTCAGACATCTCCACAGTGAATGCCGTTGCTTCATAAATGGAAAACATTCATATCTGGATGTGAAAATCAAGGATGTGAGTGTTTGTGGATTCATTTTCAGAACTTTCTTATGAGATGGTGGAACATTCAACATCGAGAAACCTTTTAAAGTGCCGCTATTATGCTTTTCCGAAAATTACCTTTCATGCAGTGTGTATATAGCTGTTTGTGAATGTAAAAAGTCTGCAAAGTTTTAAAGATCAAAGTTCACTACAAATAAAGATATTGTCTTCTCAATGAATCGATTCTGAACTACCGAAACGAGTCATCAGTAATTCCAGTCATAACAACATAATTAATTTAAATAGCTCACCCAAAAATGAAAATTATGTCATCATTTACTCACCCTCAAGTTGTTTCAAACCTGTATTCATTTCTTTAGTCTGCTGTACACAAAGGAAGATATTTGGAAGAATGTTTGTGACCAAGCAGACCCCCCTCCCCCGAAACACACACACACAATGACTACCATAGTAAGGAAAACAATACTATGGTAGTCAATGGGGGGCGAAATGTGCATGGATACAACACAAATTAAACATGTATATGATCCCCCATCACAATATATATGAGAGGCTACTAGTTAATGATCTGACTAATCCCTGTTGTTACAACTAGGCCTTCAATTCTAGAGTGCTTGTGTGAGCCAGGGTTTGTCAGGTCACAAATCTGCACTGCTGCTATTGCACCCTTGAGAAAGGTACTCATTCCAAACTCGCCCCAGGAGAGGATTACCCCAATACACAGCCAATAGAAAGCCACCATGGAATAAATCTCCCAAAGACAAATTTTACAGTTAAGTATGCATTTCAAACTGGCTTGCAACGCAATGGGATGCAGTTTTCAACTGCTGTCTGAAAGATAAGAAATGCCACAATGACATATTATCAAAGCCAGCGGCATTATCATCTTATTAAAATCATAATTCCCCTTTGACTAACCAATGATCAATATAGGAAATAAATGTCAAGCAAGTCCTGTTAACCAGTCCCCTAAAGTGAGATTCATTATCCCACCCATAAAGATGGGAATCTGTCTCCTTAGGGGGACGTATGATGCTCTGTGTGGATCAATAGATGGCGTGAGAATGAAGAGTCTTCACCATCAGACAAAAGAAGCCCATGGCCAGGTGTGTTCTCATCTCAAACAATCCTTCTCCCGTCTTTGAGGAAAGCTGATTTGAGCAGTAGCGGCTGGTCAATAGAGGGCGCTGGGGCGCCACCCCCATCAAAATTCCAGAAATATACATGTATACAAAAATAATATAAAAATTAAATAAAAATAAAATAGTTTACTCATACGATGTGCCAGCTGTTAGTAAGAGCCTCAGCATTTAATAAAAACTGGCTTTGATCGGTTAACTATTTTACATGTTCTTCAATATGTTTCATGCGGTTTCATGGGCAAGGGATGCCGGACAAATGGATGTCTATCTGAGTCCAAAAATCTACGGGCAGCATGTGACCTGAAGCTGGTCTCTAATTGGTTTCATAAATATCCTCCTCCGGACGCAGGTCGCTGCATCCCTGGCGAATCAGATTGGAGACATGTTATTTTATCCAATCTGATTGGTTCTCGTCACCTGTCATTCAACTTTACGCTGTTGGCCACTAAAGCGAAAGTGCGCGGGCGACATCGTCACTCCGACTCCGCCAAAACCTTGTTAGGATGATCACTTTCGTAAAGATGGCAGCAGTTAAACCAAATTCTTTCACAAGGCGTCCGCTGGAAGAAAAAAAAGGATAAAGGATCCCGAACTGGACCAACGCGATTTACAAATCCAGCAGCAGGCCAGTGACAGAGGACGAAGCTACACTCGGAACTTCACGTGCTTGTTATGAGAAATGTAGGTGGCTGACTGGATGTGTTGTTAGCAATGCCCTTTATTGCTTTCCCTGTCTTTTATTTCAAAGTGTTGGTACTGAAGTTTTGTGGACAACAACAGGGGTAAGAGACCTCAAATATCTAACTGAAAAAGGCAAACGTCATGACACTACTGAGATGACTGACTTTAATCAGAGAGTCATTGAGAAATGTGCTGGCCAGAAAGAAAGGAGAGCAAAATGTATGTTCAAGTAGTCAACATGCTAGTCTGTTGTTGCTGTTTTCTTTTGTTTTTCCTTTCCTCATTAACTTATATGTGGGAAAGGAATGTGTAAAATGATAAAAGTGAAGACACTGTTTTCTCTTTAATGCTTGAATTTAGTCAACATGCATCTTGATACAGCCCACCCCCACCGGAAAAAAAACGCCCACCCAAAAATAATTATCACCAGCCGCCACTGGATTTGAGGATGTGATTTCTTTGAGCATGCACAAGGACAGCGTTTTAAATCAACGGCACAGAGGCCAGGTGGCTAAGATGGCTATTCTCATCCTTGGCAGTTTACTTTGTGGAGCAGACAGTACGGCTATTAATATGGCGAGTCAATACGTATCGTACAAAGATGCTGTTGAAGCTGGTGACTAATGAGAACGAGTGATGGAGTTTGAAGTCGATGAAATGGCGCTTCACCCTGTGAAATTGTCACATTTGACAGCTCGTTTGATTGCTCTTTTTTCAGCAATGCCATGTGAATACCAAATACCAAAGCTGGTGCTTTTACAAAGTCGTTTATATACAGCCAAGCGCTCCTCCCATTTGCCATTGTTTGGAAAAATCCTGCATCTCAATTGCATTGGTTGAGCTAATGTATATAAGGTCCTTTCACACCTGCAGTCTTTTCTGGTAAATTACTGTTAAGAGATCATGTGTGAACAGGACCTTTTTTAAAAATACCTGTAAATCAGTTCTGGCAATTTCCCGGTATAAGAAGTTGTAACATTAACAGTAAATTACCGGTATGATGGTGTGTGTGAACAAAGAACGGGATTATGAGCATGTATCTTACGAGGTCAGAACGCGCTGACTTAAGAAGCTTGCTTTGGGCCAATCATAATGTTCTGTCGGAGCTGTTTACGGTAAGATGGACTGTTGCGCCGCATCTCCCTCTCGAGATTCTGCCATCTTTTCTATTAATCTTCTATTAAGTTACTATTGCGTACTATGGTAACTGTAGTACTACAATTATTATACGTCTTGTGTTTTTAAGAGCAAAAACACATTCTGTGCTCTCAGAAGTAAACATTTTGTCAAATTGGACATAGTGAAACTAAAGCACTTCTCCTCATCCAGGTGGATGAAGAAAAAGGCGTTAACCCTCTCGAGTTGGCCGTTGCGCCAGCGCGATCGGCTTGCTTTTTTCTTATCAGTGCCAAAAATACTCAAATAACTGTCATTTTTTATCATTCAGGCAAGTGTTATACATCATTATAATCTGTTAAGTTTGTACAGTCACAATAAAAACAATGTTTTGCTTTTTACAAAAAAAAGAAAACAAACATGATGCGCGATCTGCAGCCTCTCTCTCAAAGACGTTAATTTAGATAGTCTTCAGAAAATGACCTCTAGCTTAGTGAATACTTGTCTCACAAACATGAGACATATGTCTAAAGAAACGTTGAAATGTCAGGGTTTAAACAATGTAAACCATATCAAAAACAAATATTCTGTGTTTATGTAATCTGTTCGAAAAGAGATACATGACAGTCACCCGCGAGCCACTTCATTATCCGGTAATGCGACCACGCCCATGGAGTCAATTTCACAGAGTTTACCTGTATTTTGGTATTGATGTGTGAATGGTATCTTTCTGGTAAAAAGATGGAATGCCCTTGTTTGTGTGAACAGCACATTTACTAGGGGTGTAACGGTTCTCTGTAAAAAATCGTCCTGTTCTCCACCCACGGTTCGGCACACACTTGGACCACGGTTCATCTCAAATCTGAAAACGCAACTATAATATGGTTTGTTGAAAATAAATTAAACAGACAGACAGAGTTCGACTTACGTATGTTTCTGTCAAAGGATAGACATTCTGGCCTCCCTAATACATAACAACAGCAATGATCAAAAGCGTGGAAAAAACAGTCACTCGTGCATGCTCGGGTGTTGATAGCGCGCGAGCGCAGGTAGGCCTGAACAGCACACGTGTTTAAACTAAACTCATTTTAGCCTTGCCAATTTAAACATTCAAGAGCAAGACATGAATGAGAGAGAATATTTGTGTGTGTGCACTCTGAAGCGTGATTCCCCTATTAAGCGCTATTTCGATTCATAGAACGTATTTGTGCTGTTGCTTGTAGTTTGGATATTTTGTTCTTATTTTATTTATTTTTATTTGACAAATGTCCTAATTACCCTGAACATAGCACATCCCGAACCGTACTGAAACTGTGACCCTAAAACCGTGATACAAACCGAACCATGAGTAATTTGAACCGTTGCACCTCTAGTATTTACCGGAAAAGTAATTCTGGTAATTTTACAGTAATTACCTGGATTGCTGTGTGAAAGGGGCTTTAGACTACCATTCAAAAGTTTAGGTTTGGTAATACTTTTCAATGATTTTGAAAGTCACTAAGCTCACGAAGGCTCAATGTATTTGATCAAAAATACAGTAAAAACAGTAAGAATGTGAAGTATTATTAAAATTTTAAATAAATGTCCTGTACTTTAATATATTTTAAAATATTATTATTTATTCCTGTGATGGCAAAGCTGAATTTTCAGCAGCCATTATTCCAGTCTTCAGTGTCACATGATCCTTTGAAAATCATTCTAATATGCTGATTTTGTAACAATATGGTGGTTGTGGAAAGCACACAACGAAGGTGAGGGTCTTTACTTAATAAACCCAGGCAGAACATAAACAACCACGTTAAACATCAATGAGAACCGACCAGGGACTTAACAGAAAAGGGAGAATAAATACACATGGTAAATAAGGACACTAAACAGGAACAGTTGGACTAATCTGACACAATGGGAACTAATGAGAACGTCTCGGTTACGTATGTAACCCTCGTTCCCTGAGAGAGGGAACGGAGACGTAACATCAGTGACTGACGAATGGGGGTTTCGCTTAGAAGTCAATCGCCTTTGAGCTCTAACAAAATGAGCCAATGGCATGAAAATGTCATGGGTCTGCGGAAGTTGCATAATGCAAGCCCGCCCAAACCGGGTGGGTATAAAGGGCGTAGCATAGCAATCTCACATTATGTTACCTGCTGAAGAGCCGAAGCCTGAGCGGCCGGCCGTTCCAGCGGTACAGCTGAAGTGGCTTTCGTTCAGTCACTCCGAGTAACGTCAGTGACTGACGAATGGGGGTCCCATTTCAATCACGCCACTCGGCTGTCTTCCAGTGCCCTGCGTAGTGCGAGCTCCCTGTCGTAAACGGACGAAGGACTGCACTAACACAGGAATACCAAGGTACACTGGGAAGCATATCGAGCATGTTGGAGAAATGCAACACAATGCCTACCCTAAGGGGGGGGGACTTACCAAATATACATATGACCTTTACAAGGAACTGCATATGGAGTATACCGGGGTATCCAGCCGCAGGTGGAAAACATTTTAAACCCCAGGCGTGGCAATGTGACTTGCCAAGGGAAGACACGTGCTCAGAGAGACTTACCATGGAGATACACAAGTGGGGGTAGCCCAACAGGGGAACCATGCACACGGTGGCACCTAGCCGAACGCAAAAGCTGACCACTCTGGCAAACACTCTGGCGTCGACATCATAAGTGCTGGAGGAGTTCAGGGCCTGCTGAGAAGCTCACCTGAGTAGAATAGCGCACGTATCCAGTCCGTGGAGTGGAATGGCGCAGCAAGCAATGACACCTGAGCCTGTCCAGTTACTGGCCATCTGGGGCGAGTACACGAGCGGACACAGGCTCCACTCGGAGGTTATAAAACCTGGCGAATGTGTTAGGTGTCACCCAGCCCGCAGCTCTACAAATGTCTGTCACCAAGGCGCCATGTGCTAAAGCCCAAAAGGAGGCAACACTCCTAGTGGAGTGAGCTCTCACCCCAAGGGGGCATGGCATGCCTTGAACCTGGTAAGCCAGGACAATGGCGTCCACTATCCAGTGGGACAACCTCTGCTTGGAGAGGGCCTTCCCTTTCTGCCGCCCACCGTAACAGACAAAGAGCTGGTCTGAGGTCCTGAAACACTGCGTCCGGCCTACGTAAGCGCGAAGGGCGCGTACTGGACAGAGCAGTGCCAAGGCTGGGTCTGCCTCCTCCAATGGCAGCGCTTGCAGGTTCACCACCTGTTCCCTGAAGGGATTGGTGGGAACCTTGGGCACGTATCCGGACGGCCCGTATTCCAGGCACGCTTCGTCAACCGAAAATGCCTGCAGGTCCCCTACCCTCTTGATGGAGGCCAATGCAACCAGGAGCGCTGTCTTCATTGACAGGATTTTAAGCTCAACTGATTGCAAAGGCTCAAAGGGAGCTCTCTGCAGGGCTGATAAGACCACTGTGAGGTCACAAGAGGGCATCTGAGGAGGGCGAGGCGGGTTTAGGTCGTGCTGTCCAACCGTTTTGGAATCCACTAGGTCATGATGGGCCGATATAGCAGCCACATAAACCTTCAGGGTGGAGGGAGACAGCCTTCGCTCCAACCCTTCTTGGAGGAAAGAGAGCACGGACCCGATCGGGCATTTCCTGGGGTCTTCTCGGCGAGAAGAGCACCAGGTGACAAAGAGGTTCCATTTCAACGCATAGGCCTGTCTCGTAGACGAGGCCCTCGCGAAAGTGATGCTAGCCACCACCTGAGGTGGTAGGGTACTCAAACCTGCCGTGTCCCGTCCAGGACCCACACGTGTAGGTTCCACAGGTCGGGACGTGGGTGCCATAGGGTGCCCCATCTCTGAGTCAGAAGATCCTGTCTCAGAGGAATAGGCCAGGGAGGGGCTGTCGCAAGGAGTACCAGTTCCGAGAACCAGGTCCGGCTGGGCCAATACGGGGCGACCATGAGGACCTGCTCCTTGTCCTCCCTGATTTTGCACAAGACCTGTGCGAGAAGGCTCACTGGGGGGAACGCATACTTGCGCAGGCCCCGCGGCCAGCTGTGCGCTAGTGCATCCATGCAGAGAGTCCCCTCGGTCAGGGAGTAATACCAGCGGCAATGGGAACAGATCTATCTGTGCGTCCCCGAACTGTTCCCAAATCAGCTGAACCGACTGGGGATGGAGACGCCATTCCCCCGGCAGGGTCTGAACACGTGACAGCTCGTCGGCTGCACGATTCAGTTCTCCCAGGATGTAAATGGCACGAAGCGACCTCAGATGCTTCTTACTCCATAGGATGAGATGGTGGGCGAGTTGTGACATCCAGCGGGAGCAAAGACCACCTTGTCGGTTGATGTACGCTACTGTCGCCGTGTTGTCTGTACGGACCAGTACGTGCTTGTCGTTCAGCAGGGCTCGGAAGCGGTGCAGGGCAAGACGTACGGCCAGCAACTCGAGGCAATTGACATGCCATGTGCGCTGGGGTCCTCTCCAGGAGCCCGCGGCAGCATGTCCATTGCACATGGCACCCCAGCCTGTGGCAGAGGCATCTGTTGAGACAACAACATGCCTGGAAACTCGTTCTAAGGGAACATCTGCCCGTAGAAAACTGAGGTTCGACCACGGGGTGAAGGTCTGACGGCAGGCACGAGTGACTGGGACCCGCAGCATGCCCTGTTGCCATGTCCATCTCGGGACTCGATCGCAGAGCCAGTGCTGAAGCGGTCTCATATGAAGCAAACCGGGCGGCGTGACCGCTGCTGCGGATGACATATGCCCCAGGAGCCTCTGAAAGTACTTCAGTGGAACCGCACTCTTGCCCTCGAATTGACGAAGGCAAGTCAACAGAGACTATGCACGCTAGCTCGTGAGCTGAGCATGCATGGCGACCGAGTCGATTTCTATACCGAGAAAAGAGATCCTCTGCACTGTACAGAGTTTGCTCTTCTCCCAGTTGACCCGAAGGCCCAGACGGGCGAGGTGCCGGAGCACCATATCCCTGTGTTCGCACACCTGATCTCGAGAGTGACCTAGTATCAGCCAGTCGTCGAGATAGTTCAGGATGCGATAGTTCAGATAGTTCCCCGTGTTGCCTGAGTGGCACAAGGGCTGCCTCGACGACCTTCGTAAAGACGGGAGGAGACAGGGCTAACCCAAATGGGAGAACCGCGTACTAATATGCCCGCCCTTCGAAAGGCAAACCGTAGGAACGGTCTGTGTCGAGGAAGGATGGAGACATGAAAGTACACGTCCTTCAGGTCGATCGCTGCAAACCTGCAATCCATCGGCCGCACGCATTCGAAAATGCGCTTGGCTGTGAGCATCTTGAACGGAAGCCTGTGAAGAGTTCGGTTCAAGATGCGCAGGTCCAGGATTGGCCGTAACCCACCAGTTTTCTTGGGTAAGATGAAGTAGGGGCTGTAGAACCCCGACTCCATCTCAGCTGGAGGGACGATCTCAACCGCATCCTTCGCCAGTAGGGTGTCGATCTCCGCACGCATGACAGGGGTATTGCCCCCCACCATGGTATAGCGGACTCCCTGGAAACGGGGAGGAGACCGTGCGAACTGATTCGCGTAGCCGAACCTGATGGTGCCCGAGTGAGCCAGCTGGACAGATTGGGAAGCGCTAGCCACGTGTCCAAAAACTGAACCAGCGGAATGACCGGCCCAGACGTGGGAGCGTCCCGAGGTGTGAACGTGGTCAAATTCCGCGCCCTGGTGGACGAGACCTGGGGAGGACGAGCGTCCCGCTGTGGTCTCGTCTGCCTGGGGGCTGGCAACAGAGGGGGCTGAGAGTGGCGAGGCTTGTGGGCGTCATGCACTGCCAGCCGCGCCCTCTTGGGGCTCGGAGGTGTGTTCGGTTCTTTCTTTAACCATTGTAAAGGTACCACCGACCATGAGGCCAGCGGCAGGGAATGGGGAAAACAAAAGATTCTTCCCCGGCCCTCCACCAGGGGAAGGAGTGGTCCTGCTACCATCTCCTGAGGAAGAACCGACATCACCTCCGAGCCGCCTGTCTCAGGACCTCCGTTTAGCGGGCTGCGGTGCTGGGCCTTCCTGCATGGTCCTCCGCGCTTCGGCCAGGCGGGAGGGGTGGGAGTCGCTGGAGGGCGGCCTCACCGGGGAGCAGGCTGAGGCACCTGAGCCGGCGGCTGGGTTGAGGCAGCAGCGGACCGCCGGGGCAGGATATGCTTAATAGCCTCAGTCTGCTTCTGAGCGGTTGAGAATTGTTGGGCGAAATCCTCAACCGCCCCGCCGAATAGCCCAGCCTGGGATATGGGGGAATTGAGGAACCGGGTCCGCTCAGCTTCCCGCATATCGGCCAGGTTGAGCCATAGATGGCGCTCCTGGACCACTGAAGTGGACATCACCTGACCTAGAGAGCGCGCGGTCACCTTCTTCGCTCGTAGAGCGAGGTCGGTGGCTGCATGCAGCTCTTGCGTGAAAGCAGGGTCACTTCCACAATTTCGTCACCTCCTCATACACTCCGGGAAGAAAGGTATTGGAGGTTGGCGGACGCCTTCGGCGTGGGCCGCCCCCAGATACCAATCGTCCAGCCTTGAGCGCTCGGGACATGGCGGAGGGTTCCACGCAAGCCCGAGGCTCTCAGCTGCCCGGGAGAGCATGGCTGTCAGCTCCGGATCTGATTCGGACAATACTGGCGCTCCCGAGGGAGGCAACACAGCCGAATCCTCATCTTCAGAGGTATCAAGCCCACCCTGTGATGCGGCGATCAACATGGCATCATCCGCCGGCGAGCCGAATGACACACTGGGCCCAGCACGGGAAACACCAGCGCCATCATCCGGCAGCACCACGGGTAACAGTGTGCTAGAAGGGAGTGTGGCCCGAGGAATATTCGTTGGGTTGTTTCACACCGTCACCCTCAAGTCACCCTGACCACCAGCCAAAGTGGTCCCACACGGGGTGGGAACAAATTGGGGTGTGGTAGAGGGGATCCTCCCTCCTTTACGGAGATCACTGAATCTTAACCGCAACACTGAGATGGTCATGTTCCCGCAGTGAGAACATGAGTCATCCACGAACGCATGCTCAGTATGCACGAGGCCCAAGCATGCTAAACAGCATCCGTGCCTGTCAAGTGGAGAAATCATGCGACCGCACCCAAAAACGTTGCAAGGGCGAGCCATCTTGAAAAAGACGTGCCACTTGCACTCTTTTTGTGAGGAGTTTTGCTGCGCAGAGATGCTGAAGCGCCCAGGGAGAAATACACGCTGTGCTAATCACTGCAAAGATCAGACAGGAATATGAGTTTTGCTGGAATGCACGTTACTCGGAGTGACTGAACGAAAGGGAACAGACAAGACGTGTTCATATGCGTGACAGATTTGCTGTTCAAGACACATTTGAAAACAGTTGTACTGCTAAAAATGTTTGTGGAATTTGTGATACGTTTTTTTCAGGATTCCTTGATGAATAGAAGTTAGCATTCATTCACTTTTGATCAATATAAAAGTTTAATTTCTTAAAGAAAAAAAACAACTGACTCCAATCTTTTGAATGGTAGTGTATGTATGTATATTTGTCCTGTGTGTATTTATTGTTGAATACATAAACTGATCATTTGACTGACAACCCTAATTTGAACAATAAAAGAAATATGTATTTACATAACTCACATGCAAATTGCAGTGTGGCTCTCTGGCTGAGAATGGTTCCCCGGGCGTTGGAGGCAGTGCATTGGTAGACACCGCTGTCTTGGTCTCGATCCAGGCCAGTAATGATCAGGTTACCTCCAGACAGGCGACGCCTCTCGTCACCATGAAGATCAATGAACGTTCCGTTTAGAGACCATCTGGAGAGACGCAAACACAATCAGGAGTGTGGTCTCCAGAGAAGCTAACTAACCAATATTCATCACATGCATCGATCTGATGAAGCCAGCTTCATTATACATCCAGATTCAGCATGAAACAAAGCTCATTGCTGACATTTGTTTTCCTTCTTTGTTCTTCTGAAGTACAGTCTGACTAATAACTGATGAAAGCAAACAAAACAGCACTCAAGAATCAGAAATGCCTAATTATTTATTGACCTTGAAGATGCGCAATGTGTAGTCATGAGTAGGTTTCACTCTCTAATTATAAAATAAAGCTTTCACACTCAACTATGAAAGATTCTTTTTTTTTCATTAGGATTTCAGTTAATTAGCTTCACTTGCATTTGTAATATACAACATTTTCAACATGGATAGTGAGGAAATAGGGCAAATTAGCAACTCTGACTACTCATAATAATGTGATGGCTGCAACTCTTAAGACTTATTCGGAATGCAGTAATCATTGCAGGTTGCTGAATAATTTTTATTTTATTTCATTTTACACTCAAACTGCATGAACCCTTATCCATCTGATCCCAATTTTGAAAGTTAGTTCACCCTCGATTGCAGCAGACATGTTGGACTATGGACATTTAAAACATTCAGAAAACAAAAATGTCCAAATACATTTCATATTAATTTTTGACAACATTTTTTTGTAAGATAATATGCTTGAAAAGTGTGCTTGAGTGGCGTTTCTTTAAAATAAATGCCAATTGGTTTAATATTGTATCATCTAATGCAATGACATTCCTACTTTCTGGGCCACTGTACATCCAAGAAGGGTGTAATTTGTGGGTTTATATGATTTTCGGTAACACTTAACACTGATTTAAGGCGATGTAGATGCTGCTACATACTTACTATAATAATAACAACAGTAAATTATGCATAATTACAATTAACTTACCCTAAACCTAACCCTAACCATAACTCTAAAGTAAGTACATGTAGTTAATTAATATTAATCAGTACTTATAAGTACAATGTAACTACATCACCTTAAAATAAAGTGTAACCTGAGGCATGTGTCCCATCAGAAAACCAACATAATCAACACACGCAATCATAAAATGTATATTAACTTATCTAACATGGAAAAATTTATCAATTCATACCCTTTCAAGTGATTCTATATATAGAACTCTACTATTCAGAATTGACCATAAAAATATTCCCATAGTTGTGCTAAATCAGGATTGATAGTATTCCACTTGTGTGAAAAAATAATGAGTGGGGTGGAAAACGCGGTTTTAAAGTAACTTTTGACTCAAATCTCTCCCAGATCTGAAAGACAACAAAGAGTAGATCTACTGCAGCTCTTCTAAGCCCATTTCTACTGAATTATTTATTGATCTCAGTGTGGCAGTCCAGTTAATCTGCCTCCTTTAGTCATCATTTGTGAGTCTAATACCATAGCCACTATATTTGATATCATTTACTGTGACATTCGGCCTGCCGGCTTACACAGTTGATTACTGCGAGGCTGCTTGTTGTAAATAGACAATATTTGTGTTCTCACAAAGTAGTCAAATATTACATTATAACATCAAACTAATCTAGTTTTCTATTACACTTTCAATATCATGATAAATCAACAAAGCTCTTACATCCCACATACGGTGGGGCCCTCTGTGTATAAAATGAATGAAATAACCGGTCTATTATCATGATACGATCTAATATCATCTGTGTTGGTGGATATTCGCCTGCACAAATAATGTTGTCATCTATTTCTTTGGTTCTCAAACATTTTAGGCAACTTTGATCATGAAGAACATCCCCAGAGCAACAACAGTCTCTCTAATTCTTTCAAAAATGTCTCAGTTACGTATGTAACCATCGGAACTGAATATTTGTGATTGCATGCTTAAGAAATGCTGTCATCAAAACACCAAATTTTAACTAATATAAATATTTAAGATGAAACATGATGCCGTCAAACCGTCACTTGACAGGCCATTTTGGAGATATATGCAAGAACCCTACAAGAGAAGCATTTCAAAAACATAATATGCAACAATATTAACATTTAATAAAGGATTATAATACATGTGCATGTTTTAATATGCAAATTTTCCACTCGTTATAAGTGGTATAGTCTTGGCTCTCTGTTTGTTCCATTGCCTCAGCTATATCAGTTTGAATATTTTTTTTTTTTTCAAACTAGAGGATTGTTTAGATCTCAGCCATCAGAGGGGAGTACTACTTCTGATGGATCAATAGCTTTAGAATAATATAGAAATAGGAATTATTGATTTCGTAAGGAGTATGTAAGGTCACTTTCAATAATGACAAATAATATAATGCTAATAAAAATATCATGCCCTCTTCTAAACTTTCTTCCCCCCTTCTCTGCTTCTTATGTAAGGTGATCATATAAATCTATTTTTTTTTTCTTCAAAATTGCTACTCATTTTATTAACTATAACATTTTTATTGAGTGGGGGTGGGACAAAATATCGATATGGCAATATATCGCTGTCCTTTTCCGCGCGTTACGCTGGCACCAAATATCTATATTTTAATTAATAAAATAAGGGCCTCTAAATAGATTTCCCTGCTCCCAGCTCTGCTATTTCATGGCTCCTCGAGGTGGCGCTCAACACATGAATGAGAGAAACGTGAACATGTTAACTAGCCTATGAAAAAGAGGTTTTTAACGGGATGGCGGACAGCAGTGTGAGTAAAATAATAGATCCCCCAGCCAAAGTCCCAAAAATTGCATTTTGTTTTCTTAGGTAGACAGATATCGTGATGTATCATCATAGGACTGCCTAGAAATATATTGATTATCGCAGAATTGCTGTATCATAAGATTATCGTTTTCGTGAGCCATGTATCATATCGTGATTCCCACCCCTATAATTGAGGGGAAAATGACAGTGTACCTTTACTCTGGAAAAATCTTTAAAGTCACAATGCAATGTAAGTAGAGTCAGATATTTTATTCTGTATTGTAATGTGTGTCCGTGTGAAACGGTTTACCAGAAAAAAAAAAGTTGGTCGGGGACTTCAATTCATTGTAGGGCTGTGCGATAAGGCCAAAAATCATATATGTGTATTTTTTGGTTGATTGGCAATACACATTATATTTACCGGTAATTTCTACGTTTTTTTATTTGAAAAAAAAAAAAAAACTGTATTTATTTTAATAATAATACATTTTATTTCACATCCTGCCCAATGAAGTCTTAAAATAATGTTGATATTGAAGGCTATAAACAAATAGGTACAGAGAATGTATTGTAGGCTATGCAATATATTATGTGCAAAAAGGGGGTTAAAATCACATTACATTCTAACATTGTAAAATTACAATCCAAAAACAAAATTAATAATTCACTAAACTAAAAAAAACAAAAAACAAAAAAAACAAAAGCAATTAGCCTACATTTGATTACCCGATTATAATGGTCACTTTCATAAAAATATGCTTAATTGTAGGTTTAAAATTCCACATATGGCACATTTATTGTCCAACAACAAATATTTTAGAAATATGTATATTTTAGTCAGAATTATTGCATTCCTATTTAATTGTGCTCTGTTTGCCGCACATGCACGACTTTCTAACATTTACAGATGGAGAATATACCTGTGAAATGTAAGTTATGCACTGAGGAAAACGCACACATTTCACACGCATTAAACACTGCAAGTATTTATCTGCCTGTCAGCACAAGTAGCCTATCTCTCAGAGCATCTGACAGGGCAAGCTGCTTAAAACTATATGTGTTAACTACACTCACCTAAAGGATTATTAGGAACACCATACTAATACTGTGTTTGATGTTCAAGAAACCAATTTGAAATGATTCGAGCTTTGTGACATGGTGCATTATCCTGCTGGAAGTAGCCATCAGAGGATGGGTACATGGTGGTCATAAAGGGATGGACATGGTCAGAAACAATGCTCAGATAGGCCGTGGCATTTAAACAATGTCCAATTGGCACTAAGGGGCCTAAAGTGTGCCAAGAAAACATCCCCCACACCATTACACCACCACCAGCAGCCTGCACAGTGGTAACAAGGCATGATGGATCCATGTTCTCATTCTGTTTACGCCAAATTCTGACTCTACCATCTGAATGTCTCAACAGAAATCGAGACTCATCAGGCCAGGCAACAATTTTCCAGTCTTCAACTGTCCAATTTTGGTGAGCTCGTGCAAATTGTAGCCTCTTTTCCTATTTGTAGTGGAGATGAGTGGTACCCGGTGGGGTCTTCTGCTGTTGTAGCCCATCCGCCTCAAGGTTGTGCGTGTTGTGGCTTCAAAATGCTTTGCTGCATACCTCGGTTGTAACGAGTGGTTATTTCAGTCAAAGTTGCTCTTCTATCAGCTTGAATCAGTCGGCCCATTCTCCTCTGACCTCTAGCATCAACAAGGCATTTTCACCCACAGGACTTCCGCATACTGGATGTTTTTCCCTTTTCACACCATTCTTTGTAAACCCTAGAAATGGTTGTGCGTGAAAATCCCAGTAACTGAGCAGATTGTGAAATACTCAGACCGGCCCGTCTGGCACCAACAACCATGCCACGCTCAAAATTGCTTAAATCACCTTTCTTTCCCATTCTGACATTCAGTCTGGAGTTCAGGAGATTGTCTTGACCAGGACCACACCCCTAAATGCATTGAAGCAACTGCCATGTAGGGATGGGCGATATCTTATCGTTTGCGATATACCGGTAAAAATTCTCCCCACGATAAGAATTTGTCTTCCCGCGATAATAACGATAAAGCCTAGTTGATAGCGCGACCCATCCGCCCCGTGCCACCGCTGGCCGTCTCTTGATGCTTAAAGCGTTTACTTTATGATGGCCGCGGTGGCTGCGTTCGTCAATTTGTATAGCTGAACGGGGGTTGGAGAGAGAATTTTCTTGTAGTGCCCTCGCAGCACTCGGTGCCCTAAGAGCCGCGCAATGGGAGCGGCGGCACTGAATCCGCATCTCACGTGCAGAGCGAAAACAACCATGGCGGAAGCTGCGGAAGAGTTCATAGCTAAACGAGGGGCTACCTGAGGGCAATCTGAACCATACAGATGTATTTTCACTCGCTGAGCACTTAGAGCGAATATCTTAAGCGCTCAGTCCTTCTCAATCGATCGGTAAAGCATACTATTTCAGTTGATCTCAATGAATGCGCAGTGTATTTGACGCACAGTAAACACTAGTGTGAGGCGCGCGACTGAGAGCGCTCAGTGTTTCACACACACTCAAAGAGAGAGCGAGAGAGTCTTATTCCACACAGAATTGATGTGCTACATGTAAACAATATCCTGTGTTGTATTTTCCTGTAAAATAATGGCGTTTATTTGGAATTATTCAGCCTTTCATGAACAGGAACAAACGAATGCACAAACGGGAATCTCATTGGCTGGCGTGCACCTATTACTGTGCCTGTTTTGATTTCAGCAAATCAGTTTGAATGAGCGCTGACAACATGATTAATATTCATGAACCCAGAAGCTCATTATTCCTTAGTCCAGTTTATTTTTATCAGTAGAAGAATTCGTGGTATTATTATCTTATCAACTCAAATTACTGAAGTTCTATCATTAAATCATTATTTTCAACTTTTTTGTAATCTGAAGACATTTTTGGGATAATTACTTTTGCTGTTTCTGCTATTTTTACCACTGTTTGCACCATGAGTGTATGAATAAATACAGAATCGGTTTATATGTAAAACTTGTCATTGATTTGAATTATTATTGTTTGTATTGTGTGATGTTTTTCAGCACAGTTGCACTATTTAAACATTACCTGCACTTTTACAGAAGACAATTATATCTGCAACTTTTCCATTTCTGAAAAGGCTGGTGTGGAATTTTACATAAAAAAAATGTATTATATATATATATATATATATATATATATATATATATATATATATATATATATATATATATATATATATTTTTTTTTTTTTTTTTTTTTTTTTTTTTTTTTAATGTATTATAGGAGCCTATTTGATGACATGTACGTTTTACTTTAGATGATTGTTTGTTTTTCTGAAACTCGCAAGAATGCATGCAGCTTTCACTTGTATCCAAAAACATGGGGAATGATACTACATTTATCGTCATTGATATCGTTATCGCAATAAATACTAGAAAATATCGGGATACATTTTTAAGTCCATATCGCCCATCCCATTGGTTGATTAGATAATTGCATTAATGAGAAATTGAACAGGTGTTCCTAATAATCCTTTAGGTGAGTGTATATCTTATCAGCTTTTTTGAAGCCCTTAATATAAAGCATGTGTCATGTTGAGGACAAATTGTATCATGCATGTTCCCTGCATCAGCTCACTCTGCATACTCTGCTATTTTTCGTATTTGCTCATATCAATCTACTGTATGTCGATATAAACAGTATTGCCTCATTCCATAGTTTCTAAAAAATATATTGATATATTGTACAAACTCAATATAATTTGTACGCCCAGCCCTAATCCCAGTCCTGATTCATCAGTTGTTAATTGAATAAAGGCAGAGATTCATTTGTAATAAAAGGGTGGGGTTAATGAAGATCAAAACATAAGTCCAGCACATTACCAGAGAAAAGATTGTAATTTCTCAAGATACAAATATGCATGGATAAATAGTTAAAATTACAATAAATAACATGCATTTAGAAAATAGACTTCAAGGGTACAACACCTTGTTACTGGGGCAGTACCTCAAAAGTACCCTCATATCTACCTATAAAGGGTATATACATTAGTACCTTAAGGGTGCACATTGCCTTAAGGGTACAAATCAGTACCCTTTGAATGCACAGTGCATTGAGTCTGTTTATCTTAAAAGATTCAAAAGACCCTAGCATCATTTATAGACTCTGAGTCCCAAAGATTATTTATTTATTTTCCATGTACTAAGTACTCTTTTTGTATTCAGCCCTATTTGAAGTCATACTAAAGGACAGCATTGGTCACAATCACAGTGGGTTAAGTAGGTTAAGGTAACAGAATTCAGCCTGATGGTAACTGGTGCATGAATGATCGTTTTTAAAGGCTAGACAAAGCATTATAAACAATCCAGTCTCCAAGGAGCCCCTTAACAAGAATCAAAAAGGCTTAGTAGTGACAGGGAGCCAAAGTATTTTCAGATAATGAGTATAAAAAGTTCTCTGAGAAGTTTAATGGACAATTATGTTGCCCCCGCACAGCAAACTGTCCAAGCCTCCATCAGCATCACTGTCGTTAACTGCTATTATTACTGTCACTATTAACGTCGCCTCATCGTAATTATCATCATAATCTCTATGTTATTTCAGACTACATTAACAAACTGCCCAGAGACAAAGCCTACACCTGGTCATTAGAAAAAAAAGTATCACGAAAAAAGGGACGTGAAAAGTGCAAAAAAATAAAAACAGTGACGTACGAAACAGCTCCAATTATCTTTCCAAAAGAATGCTCTGCGGTGCTTCTACAACCGGGAAAGCAACCTGCATTCTACACAGATCATGCTAGAGCCGAGTTAATGAGGGCCGACACAGGAGCACCTCTGACTTTCTCTGTGTAATCTCCGCATTTTAACCAGCTCTCCTTCAAATTCTCGTCTCTGATGACTGCCTGCTCCATGGACCAGGTTTCATATCCTTACAATCTCAATAGCACACTAGGCAGGTTGAAAATCCTGTCAGGTTAAGTGTAGGTTGGGAAAACAGATTCTGAGCTCTTTCAAAGGATTTAAAACAGCACCAAAGGGAGACTTAAAGTGAGTAAAACATAACTTTTTTGGACCAAGGTCATGGGTTTGATTCCGTAGAAAAGCATAAGCCGATAAAAATGCATACCCCGAATGCAAGTTGTTAAAATTAACGCAAAACTTACATGTAAATTCTTGCTGTATGAGTGCTTGTCAACCACAAGAACCCACACAGGATTGTGTAATGGAGTCATGGCTGTCCTATGGCCTCAATTTGCCTCACAGCTTACCTTATCCCTCCCTGTGGACCCACACTACCACATAAATGCAACTTTGCATTTGCTGGACCAAAAAGAACAAACCACAGAATACTAGAGGTTTTTTTTTCTTCAGCTAAATGTTGGCATGCTTTTGCTCTGTGCTTTTATATGATAAGCGCTAAATGTTCTTCACAGCACGGTCCAATTTGGGGTGAATGAAGCCTTGTTACGTGCAAGTGTCACATGAAGCACAACAGCATGTTCTATAGATATGATAGAATATTATCACTTGAGCAACACAACACAGGCCACTAAACCTGTGTGACACATTTGAGCTCCACTGAGAATTGTCATCTTTAAAGCGTTACTGGGGAAGTCAAACAACTCTGCTAAACACCTCAAACAGCTAGACAGCCTTAGCAAACAGCACTGTCAAAAAAAGTGGAGAAACACTAACAGAAATGAAGGCTTGTCAAACTACACATCACCACGGTTAAAAAAACGTGTCATGCTTTAACCTTAGTAACAGTAGCTGTGCTGTTTATTACAGAAATGTCTATTAGGATGAGGAGGAAATCTATTTCATTTTTATTACATCTGTGATTCTACAACTGTGATATTTAAGGGGGGGGGGGGGGGGGGGGCTTTTAGGTCTTCAGGAAAACATACATTTTCATTAGAAGCAAATTCAGTTATGGTCTAGTCAAGGGTACAGTCAGAACTAGGTTTAACTTAATAACCATAATCTACACTACCATTCAAAACTTTGGGGTCAGTAAGATTTTTAAAGGAAATGTATACTTTTATTAAGCATTAAATTGATCAAAAGTGATTTTACAACGTTACGAACATTTCTATTTCAAATAAATGCTGTTCTTTCTAGTCATCAAAGAATCCTGAAATGGCTTAAACAAAAATATTAAGCAGCATGACTGTTTTTAACATTGACAATAATAATAAGAAATGTTTCTTAAGCATATAATAAGCATATTAGAATGATTACTGAAAGATCATGTGACACTGAAAACTGAGTAATGATAGTGAAAATTCAGCTTTGCCTACACTTGAATACATTAACAATACAATATTACTCAATGTATACACTATTTTAACTGTATTTTTGATCAAATAAATGCAACCTTGGTGAGCATAAAGGACTTTTTTCAAAAACATTTTAAAAAATCTTACCGACCCAAACTTTTGATTTGGTAGTATAGGTTCTTGTAAGTGATATAATCCCATAAGTGTAAAAGAATACAGCAACTCAATTTTCTTTAAAAAGCTTCCTTGAGACAAAAGCTGAAGCCAGCCAAGTGCACTTCTCTGACTCAGCTCTGAGTTACTTTTCCATGGAATCTGAAACCGAGATGCAAAATAGCCTGGCGCGTTGTGTTCTCAAAGTTCACACTGGCCCCTGCAGACACTGAAATACCACCAGTCTCTATTGGAACACTGACAATTTCTTTTGACAAAGAAAGTAGCGGGATGTTCTTTGGAGACTCTTCCTCCTCTTACTGTTTTGCAGCAAAATTGGCCACCCTTCAGTCAACATTAGCTGCCTCAACTGCTTTGCTAACACACTTGAAATGACTGCTGGGGTGGACTGAACTTTTCGGGTGCCTCTTGACGCGATTGGATGTTATAAGACAAGCCTTGAAGCATTTACTGTCAGAGAGAACTTAGCAAATGTCTCTTTTTTAGGTCAAGAAATGATCTTTTGAGTATTATCAATCAGTGACTGGATGTATTGTTGTAAAGTTCATTGAATGATGGGTGTAGGTTTTATCAAATACAGAAAGAGAAAATGTCCCTTTGAAACGGTAGCTTGCCAAATTTTGTATATTTTCATAAATACATTAGTTGAACTATAGCAACACTGTTCTTTAAATAAAACTCTAAAAATATACAACTATCCAATAACAATTTATTTTTTTTTAAAAATGGTACAAAAAATGAGGGCATCTCAATTAAAAATCTCAATTTTTATTCTACTAAGAAATTATACTATCCTCCTGGGACCAGAGAATAGACTTTTGTCCACTGTAGTGGACATTATATTTTAGTGAATTTCTCTGACACCATATGTCACAGTTTTAAGTCTGGATGTCCTGTAAAGAGTATATTCGGGGCTTTGCAGAGATACCAAATGTTTGGAGGTGTCACCAAGACAACAACTTCTTTTTGGTCTTTAAAAATGGCTGACATTAATGTTCAGCACTCTTATGGAAATATGATAATATTTTGTAATTATAATTTAAATCGGATTAATTTTCAAATAGTTTGTTATAATAAGGAGAATGTTATGGGGTTTCTAATCAAAATATGACTTTCTGTTACAAAACAGGGCATTGATTTCATAAATGTCCATTGTAGAGGACGCCAGGACTTAAATCATGTTTATCAGACATTTTGGAGACACAACAAGTGAATAGGGAAAGAAATTACATATCAATATTCCTATGAAATATTAGATATTATTATGAAAATGTTGGCAATTATTACTCCCATTATTACACTTCTATTTTCATTACATGTTGCACCAAGAACACATTAATATGCAAATTAGATGCAGTGTATAGATACATTGTATTTCATGGGAAAATCCAAGTATGGCCATTTTACCCACATAGCGCATAAGGTAAAATGGTTTATCAATGCATTCCGTTATATCTTTCTTAACATAGTTCAGAATCATCTTTAAAGCTACACTGTGTAACTTTTTTAGTTTATTCTTAGCTAAAAACACTTAGTTCTTTCAAAAATATATGTGTTCATTAATGTATATTAACTTCTTTCAAGTAATAAAGTATTCTCGTAAGTTTATAATATGCCATTGAAAATACATACGGGTAAGGGGTTCGAATGGGGGTCGCCATGTTGCCCCTCCATCTTGAAAGTACATTAGCCAAAGAGGGACATACCCGTAAATTCAAGCTTCGCCTTTCGCGTTTTAACACTCTGTAACGAGTTGGAAAATAGTGTGGTCCCTTTAAGAGCGTTCGCCCCGGTTGGAGCGCCTGTGTTCTGTGTGTGTGTGTGTGTGTGTGTGCACTGCGCCTCGAGCTCCCATGTGTATGGATTATTTTCTGTCTTCTTTTGCTAACATTCATTTATTTTTGTTTTGTTGGGTAATGCTGTGGACGGAAGTGGAGTTTGTGGCGGACTCTTGTGGGGGGTTCCGCGGGGAATAAAGTGCGGGCTGTTTGATGTCAATCGCCTCCGTGTTTGCATCGACTCCAGTTGCGTTGAGTGAGCTATCCGTATTTTTCACCCGGACACACGCGTTACAACTCGATGGCGAATGTGAAGAGGGGGATTGCTGGATGGAACTGGAAGCCATGTTAATCTTGGACTAAATCGGCCACCGTAGGAGTTAAAACGAAATCGGAATTGTGAGGAAAAGAAACTAATATTTACTGGATGGTCATATACCTTTTCACCGCTAGATGGGGGAAAATATCACACAGTGTAGCTTTAAACAAAACTTGGTTAAAAAGAATCCTGAAACCTAAAAATTGATTGGTGAATTAAAAATAAATCCCATTGTTTTTGCCTATACATGCAATTTCATGTCATTTTATTTTTTAAACAACCGAGTCCTGGTGTCAACTACAGAGGATATATCATAATATATGAATAAAATATATATTTTTTCCATTTGTTTCTTATGCTCTAAACAGTGTAATGCCATGAAAAAATACTAAATTCAAAAAAGCTTTTTTTTTTCTGGCTATACAGAGAGAGTTGAAAAGATAGCAATAATAAGCAAAAATATTAAATTAAGAATTAATTAAGAATTAAAAATTAAGAACTAAAAATACCTACAATGGTGCACACAGAGAACATCTGTGAATTTTTAATTTAACTGTATGAACTAATTTATTACAACTTTCCAACACATCAAAGGAGAGAATAACTTTCATTTGAACTTTCCGACAACGAGAGAGAGTGAACTGATTTGCTAGAATAAATAGAATTTCCCATCAGAGATGGCTGTTTGGTCGTGCAACACTATTACTCATTCAAAAAAGTATTTTGTTACCAGAAAGGATTTTAAGTTAAAAACAACTGAACTACTGTCATGCTACTGACAATTGTATTTAGTAGCGCTGCAACTTTTAGCTCCTTCCAACACTGGTTGCTAGGCTGTATCCTCTCTTTTACCGTGGACAAATGAAACAGTTACATGTACAATGTTTAAAAGCAAACACACAGTCATTTGGTTTCAGGAAAATGATTTTCATGACTATCCAAAACCAAATACACCTAATATCTGTGAGAAAGGAACTAAAGAATTAAGGGAGTGCAGTGTATTTCAGAGTGACAAAGCTGAAAATGACCATTTTGCATGTTGTTGAATATATGCATAAGCCTCTTCATTTCCTTTCCACCGGAGTTTATTTATGGTTATATTTCTGCATGAATAAACCAAAAGCTGGGTCGGAAGTCAAACTTATTTGACCTTGGAGACTCTCGCAGTATTGTTTGTGCAACAGTGAGAGGAAGCATCATGACTTAAACTGTCACTGTGCTCTTCTTCTTCACGTACATTGATACTCTCGTATTGTTCAGCTAAACCGGTGTTTTCCTCAAAGATGCACTAAAGGGAAATGTAAGCGTTTAAATCGAATGTCACTCACAAGGTTATTACTTTCCTCCCTAGTGCTTGCCTGAGCATTTACATGATGCTGACCCAAGCTACGAAACACAATATACCACAGAGCGAGAGCACGCTGCTATTTTCAGAGCAGACTCCTCACCGGGGAATACGCAGGACAGTATCTTAGAATCGCTAGCACAAATTAGTCACTTAGACCCCTCCCCTTTTCAAAGCCACTTTCCGTCCTTACAGTAGCATGCTCTCAGAAAGATAAATTTGGCATGCTAATTCCTAAAGCTCTTGCTGAGATGTGTACACACCACAGAAGTAATGAATCTTGAACATATCTTTGTAAGAAGGCTAAATTGCTTTGTTGTAATTCTTTTTAGATCAGTCTTTAGTGAAGCTTGCTGATGCACATTTAAAACGGTTGACACTGGTGAAACTCTGGAAAGCAAATGAAAATGGGTCACAGTCGGATGCCACTAGGATAGGCTGCTAAAAATACAGTAGTTTACTGGATTTATGCAATGGCAAACCCGAAGGACATATAAATTGCCTCTCACCTGGAAAATCAATAGCAATCAGTGCCAATCCTTTTCAAGTTGATCCTTTCGGGAATAAGCTGCCAATTTGCCAAAACCAACTGCTTAAATGGTTTGTAATAGCAATGAAAGGATGCATAAACTGCTAGCATAGAATGCTAGATCGGGCTCATTCCTACCTGTACTGAGGCGAAGGGACTCCAGATGCCTCACAGGTTAAAACAGCCTCCTGTTCAGTGGAATGGATGGGTAGTATCAGGTCCTCTGGTTCCGTTTTCCAGCTTGGACCAAGAAACTTTGTATCTTCTGCTTGTGCTGTTGAGACTGAGACAGAAGAATCCCATTTGTTTTACATTCAATTAAAAAATACATATTTTAGACCCCAATGACCAACTTTACTCTGTATATTATAAAGTTTAGCATTGATGATTATTTATACATTTATTGTATAGGGATTGTTCACACAAAAATGAAAATTCTGTCATCATTTACTCACCTTCAAGTTGTAAACAAGTTGAATATGGGTAACTAAATAGTTGATGGATCCCATTGACTTCCATTTTACGGAAAAAATACTGCGGAAGTCAATGGGGCCCATCAACTGTTTGGTTAGCGGTCTTATTAGGCATACTAGAAACTTCCAGACAGGTGTTGAGGAAAGTAAGAGCTAAACTCTGCAGGACAGTGGCCCTCCAGGACCGAGTTTGGACACCCCTGCTTTAAGGAAACCCCTCAAAGGTTTCAATGCATAAATGGATCTCAATGATCCATTCAATATCCAAGTCTGGTGTGCATTGCGATTTTAGTCTTTAACCACAAAGGGAAAACTGGGATCTAAGCATTATAATATATATTAAAAAGGGGGTCAACAGCTTAATATTTTCATAACCTGGCCTAAAATATGGTGCTTGAATAGATACACAATTTAAACTGATGCAAAACGGCAATACTGTTTGATTATATTGTGCATGTTTTGACAGCTGCTTTCATTTGATAATACTGAAAATATGCAGAACAATATATGCATTAAATACTATTATTCACACATCTTTTGCAGCTCCATATACATATTTTCTAGAAGTGTGCTTCAGGTGACATCACACCCCAATTGTCATAATGTTATCTAAATAGATTCAAAGCACTTGCAGCCATTATTTTCTCTATTAATTAACACTATACAGGGATACACCCTGCAGCCATTTTTGTGAGACAGCCAGAGAATTCTGCAAACATGCTGAAACCCCATACTACAGGAAAATACACTCCTGTGTTAGCTGCTGTTGTGGAAATATTAACCGAAAAAGGTTGTGTGTTTCATTTCTGATATTACACACCATTACTATAGGTTATTTGATGCATGTACCAGTTATAATTGTTCTGTGTTTCGGTTTCATGAATACAATATGAAAAGTAAATGATTTAGTCTTTATTTCTCCACACAATAGCATCTGCACTCTCATTAATCAAACCTTCTGTTATAGATTCTGCCATCAATGAACAAATGGAACAAGTTGTGTTCCATTTGTAATCCACTGCATCCAGAGAGGAAGGAAGAGGCAGCAGTTTCAAATATGAGACAAGCCTCTTCCCATCCCATATTTATCTTTGACAAACACAGGTATTGGGCCACAGCCTAACTGCAGCCTTTGCTGAGACCAACCATAAATGGATATAAAAAGACCGGATAAAGATAAATTAAAGGGGTCATGCATTGAGAAATCAAATTTCCCTTGATCTTTTGACATGTAAGAGATCATTGCACTATAAAAACATCCTGTAAGTTTTTTTTAGTTTAAAAACAGCTTTTATTGAAACCAAGCCCCAAAGACGAATCGTTGTGGATTTTGTCACATTATAACATAATATTGCGACGAAAGCAGAATCAGATCAACACCTACTTCTACATCATCGCATCTTTGGCCCCACCCATAATGCTATAATCAACACTTTTCACGATTAGTTAAAGGGGTCATGAACTGGCTTTTTAATTTTTGTTATACTGTTGTCTGAGGTCAACTTATGACGTTTGTGAGGTTTTTACATTCAAAAACATCATAATGAATAAGTAATAGGCAATTTTTTACCCTGGTTTTGAGCCTCTTTCATGGAAGGCTCGGTTTTTATGGGCGTGCCGCACTGAAGACTTGGAAGTAAACGGCCACTGCTATGATTGGATAAGCTTTGCATATTATAATGAGCGATCGGCTTCCCCATGAGTACACGTGAGGAATTGTTTTGAAAGTGTGTGGGAAAACGGCAACCGGAATGACGATTCACCCACAGGGCTCGCAAAATGTCTTTATCAAACAAACACACTGATTTATTGCTCATCCACCCATTTTTATTACTTGGCCCACCCGATCGGTGGATATAACCGCGAACTGTGTATCACTAACACACACGCAAAACTTCCGCAATTGTATTTTTCCTTCAAATATCAAGTCAAGAGAGTGAACAACGCACATCAAGAAAGGAATGTTATATCACTATTTAAGATAGCCCAAAACATATATGGAATATTATTAAGATATATTAAGATATGGAAAACACATAGCCCCGGGACATTAGGCTTTGCAAGCCCTGTAACAGTGTGCTTAGTTAGACACGTACAAAAAAAAATGTACTCACTAAAGTGTGTTGCTTTATTCATTCATGTAGTCTCATCCTGTCTGCCAATCCAGTCTCTTGTTTACAAACAAATTTGTGGTGAAATGAAGGAACAAATGCGCAATGTCTTCCCCACGTGAGATGGATATTCATTCAAAATAAAGTTCATCCATGCATTCATAATATTGGAATCCGAATTAAGTTTATGCAGCATGTTTATTGCTTGGAAGTTCGATCCGGTTTAGTTGGTGTCAATAAAAGCTTTTCTTTGACTAACAAGGAAGTTTTCAGCTCCAAAACTTACAGGATATTCTTATATCACGATGAACTTGTATATATCAAAGGCTGAATGAAAAGTTGATTTCTCATTTCATGACCCCTTTAATCTCAACAGCTGTATTAGTAAAAACATGGTAAAAGTTCCACATATAATAATTATATTATATGCAAAGATGTTAGCCAATCACAGCAGTGGGCATTTACATTGAAATCTCACAGCAAACACGGCCCTTCCAACCGAGAGTTCAAATCAGAAGGCTCAAATCAGGGTAGAAAGACATTTATAATGTTAAAAAAATTACATTTCAAATAAATACATTTGAACTTTGTATTCCGAAAGAATCCTGAAAAAGATGTATCACATTTACACAAAATTATTAAGCATATTAAACTGTTCAACATTGATAATAATGTTTGATTTCTGAGCGATAATGAATGATTTCTGAAGGATCATGTGACACTGAAGACTGGAGTAATGGCTGCTGAACATTCAGTTTTGCTATCATAAGAATAAAATGCATTTTAAAATGTATTTAAATAGAAAAACTTTAAATGGTAATAATATTTCTTAATATTACTGTTATTACTATAATTAAATAAGTGAGCAAAGGAGACAAAAACAATACGTTTCTTATCAGCCCCAAACTTTTGAACAGTAATATTTTCATATATAATGAAAAATAACTTGGGGCTCAAAATTAGGGTTAGGTGTTATTCATTTATATTTAAATTTTGTTATATGAGTGGTGATTTTAATACTTCAAACAATAAGCACAATATAACTTATTTTCTGGACATAATATGATAATTCAATTCGATGATATTCAGAACAACAATATACTCGGGATGAATGCATGTATCAACTCATCACACCTCAATTTCTTGTCTCAACCGAGAACTGAATGAATCGACGGCTTAATATCATAATGAAATTGTTTCTTTCATGACAGTCCATTGCACACATTCAGAAAGAAAGAAAAAAAAAACAGCAGGACAATAATTTACCTGCGAGGCAGCCAATGATTGATAGCACCACAAGTCGTTTCCATAGTAACGTCATCTTTAGTTGCCAAGGGCAAGTATGACGCTCATCCAATTGCTTGTGAATGGAATGATTTCTCCCTTGAATGTGAGACGTATAATCTGTGGGGGAAAGTAATTACAGAAATAATTAAAATAAGACATTCTGATTCAAATATGACAGATGCGCTGCTTCTATAGACACATCTTAAAGATTACATCCCTTTTGAAGTGATCACCTTGACCATAGGGACAAATGATGGTGAAATGTGGCTGGATCAAAGAGAAAGTTAACAACTGAGTTGTTTTCAATGTGACCGACGGCAACTAAAATATTAAAGCACTGCAAACAAAAGCCCTAGGAGACTCTAGTCAAAATGTGCAGAAAATCAATGCAATGATGTTTTGAGTGTAAATGACAGATGGAAGCGATGCTCCGATGGAAGAATAAAACAAGAAAGCAGACAGTAAGAAACCCCCAACTGTTAACTCCCAACAAAATATTCATTCCACATTTTAAAAGAAAGTAACAACTGCTTTTGAGAATGTCTGAGTTTGTTGGGAAGCCTGATGCAGTCTAAATGATGCATTATTATTCATGATACCGAAGAAACAAACAGAAACCTGCAACATCAGAGAAATCAGGGGGCTGGAATTTGTTGACCTCAAAAGCTACTTTCTCTTGACTATTAATAGGAGCTAGAAGCCAACCTAAATACTGTTAGCCGCTTTCACTAGCACATAGCATTCCTCCCACATACACAGGCAAAATGACATCTTCTGGGGCCCTGCGTAGGGTTGAATCTGACAGAATAATTCGCAATGACTTCTCAGAGGACCTTTCATTTTGATTACCAGAAATGCAGGCATTTACATATGAGGTTCATGCATATCTCAATTACAATGTGAAATGGAACAAAAAGCAGGGGTCTCAAAGTGCTTTTTTTTTTTTTTTAAGTTGAACTACTTTAAACTTAACACATCATCAAAATTTAGCATTCATGATGCTGAAGACACAATGTGTGCAAAAACCAACTATTAAAAAAAGACTGCAGACTGTAGACAATACAAGAAGTAACGTGTACTAAAGTTCACAATGTATAATCAGGTGCATGGTCCAAAAGGGTTGTACCTGGTCTCTTAAGGATACATGGGTGTGTTTTGGGCATAACATGCAATAAACCATTCAGAGTCTAATCTCCCATTCCCTTTGAAAGCCAGTTCCCCTTGCACCATGGCGGATTCGCTATTTACATGGCGGAATTTGAAAGCAGAAAGACTGAACTCTTCTCCAAAGAAGAGAAAATATTTTTATTTTTTATATTTAAAAATGTTTGTGTGCTGCGTGTTGTACACCCGCCTATAGGCGCATATTACTAACGTGTAAATAACACAAAAAAATCTGCGCATTTGACTTTAGACCAGGTTTTTTTGGTCAACGGCACAGTCATTTTCAGTTGCCTCAAAATAGCAACATGCCAACAATGTGCCTGAACACACCTTGTTTTTAGACCAGCACGCCCATGGGCGAACAGATGTTCCTGACTGAACCATTTTTCTTAGTGTGAAGAACATTTAAAAATCCTGTTTTCACTATAAAAAACTTTGTGAAATTGAACGGTTCCAAAGCACAACATTTGGTTTTAATTTTGAGTGTACTTAAAAAAGGTAGACAATTTAAGCTTTGTAAAGACATATTGTTCATGTCTGTGAGGCCAAAAATTACGAATGACTTCAAAAATGAAGTTGTTTTACACTGCCATGTGGAAAATCCAACAAAACGCGCAGGCGCGTTTCTCGGGTTCAGAGGGTTAAATGTTCTTTATTGAACCATGTCTAAAGAACCTTTATATTTAAGAATGTATATCGATTATCTTTTTCACTTATTGTTTACTACACAGTTGTGATGCTTTATATGCAGATCTTTTATATGCTATCATATGGGCTTCTGGATCAAAAAGCTACATTTACTACAGTATATTTAATTAATACTCATAGATTTAGTTTTTTTTAGAACATTTAATGAGGAGCTCACTCCTGTGAGTATTGGAGATTTTATTTTATTTGCTTTATGTTCCTTTGAAAATCCCTAACTTTCCCAGTTCCAGCTCTATGGCCTGAGGCAATATGCTTTTTTTTAATCCACAGAACTAGTTAGTCAGCCTTTATTAAACACCCTGAGGTTTCAAACCATTTGTAGCTATACATATTTATCTCTTATACTTATGTTTAATAAAGCTTACTCATTTCGGGTATACTGGCCCTTTAAATCAATAAACGCATGAAGGCTTAGAAGAAGGGTAATCTGCTATCTATGCATAATAATTGCATAATCTTCAGAGGAGCCCCTTGTTTAGCGCTGTATCCTAGTGGGGATAACTGCTGGGTGTCTGTCGTAATTGCAGGGACAGGGGGTCTCTGGGTGGATTTGCCTGGTGTCTTTTAAGTTTGGGGGCGCATTATGCCGCAGGAAACTCTGTCAGATTGGATTACACAGCTCGGCTTTTTACACAGGACAAGAGGGAAGAGAAACCATAGCTATAGTCCTCTCATGAAAAGCATTTCAGTTGTCATTGTTTCTCATTGTGACCTCTGCATGTAACCTCAATGCAGTGGCGTTACTTTGTTTTAAAAAGTGAGTGGGACAGGAGTGTGTGTGTGGGACTGGGGCGGAGGGGAGGTGGGAGGGGTTGGATTGAATAAATGAAACTCAATTTCAGTATCTTGCCAGAGATTCTGCGTTCACATTTTTTCTCATTAAAACCAAAGATGTAGAGAGTCTCCGCAACGCCATTAAGCGATAGTTTGAAGCACTCGTCTGTGTGAAGACTGTCCACGAGCGCCAAGACAACACTGTTATCTTCCGCCACTGATAATAGCGGCAACGAGCACTCAGCATGATTTCAAAAACAACACATTCCAGTGCCAGATCGCCTGTTTTTTAACACTAACAGACAAATTGCAAATCAAGAGATGTTTCTTTTGTACTACATACATCCGTGCTCCGAAATGTTTCAAAATGGGGTGGGGACAATATCGAACCATGGCAAAAAAGTGGTGGGGTGCAAATTACGCCTATGCCTGCATGCAACAAAAAAGCATGCTAACAGGAACACCAACAAAATAAAGGACTCGCACACCACAGCAAGGCTTTCAAGGACAGATTTCTGTTGGAAAAATGTGGGTTAACAAAAATGGATGTATTTTGCAAATTGTGTGCACGTCACATCCAGCAACACAAGAGAGAGGGCATGAATTGCAATTACAACTAATCTCTCATGAGCTTCCAAAAAACTGAGCTGTGTGGTGTTATTTTTCACCAGCTTCCACCAACTATCTTATTAAGCAAAATGATGAGCATTCAACTGGCTAATGTAATGAGGCAGTGCGGCATCACCTCAGCAACAGTGCTATGCAATTGCAAACCATTGCATGCTTCTATTGCACCAGTAAATGAGATCACTTCTTGGATAGCACGCATATTGTTTTGGCATATATTTGATATATAAGAAGTGGTTAAAGGCATATGTTTTGCCCGAGAGAATGAATTGCAATTCATGCTGATTTCATACGTGTCAAGATCTGAGGACTGGACCAACATGCAACATGAGGTCTACTTGACATGTAAATATAATCGGGTAACACAATGTATTCCATAGATGATCAACCGTATGGGGTGTGTTGATAAATATACCGAGCACTGTTGGTCTCATTATGGTGCATACATTGAGCCAATCATTGTGTAAACTAGATTCTATAGATTTTGTGGTTGGTTATGTAATAAATCCTGCATGTAAATCGGATTCAACACCCGAATACTTGTGGTTTATGTTACTGTTGAAAAAAAAAGACATACACAAATAATAGTTTGTGTAAACAAGTGTTTACTAATTGACAGCCCAATGTTTGCAACAAGGTCTCTTAAACGTATTGAAAAACATAACAGGTTTCATTTTGTATTTAGCATAGGCAAAATAACACGTTGTAAAATGGCGAAACATTATAACCTTAACATCCACATCTTTGTTGTTGAACAGTATGTGCATACATATATTAATAAAATAATTTTAACAGTTAGCCTAGGGGTATTATATAACATTAGCCACCTTTAGTATAAAAACAATAATGGATCTGTACTCACATCAGATCTTCACTCAACCGGTTCACGATAGTTTATAATAAAATAAGACAAAATGCATGTAGTCTTATTGCTGTCATCGTCCTTCTGCCAAATACTCTTTGGTCGCGGTTATGGCTCAGTGGTTTGTGTTAACCTCTTAAAGTCTGGGACCATTTTGGGGATTTCCGCCTGGATTTGGCCTACCCAATTTGAAAAGCTTCCCATACAGTGGTCTAAATTCAAAAGTTTTGTGTCATTTTACAGGAAACCCTTTGAAGTTTCATAAACCACTGCTAAAAGTGATAAACATGTAAGTATATGTTGTCAAAGCTGTAATAACCCCCTCAAAAAAGAGACGCTTTTTGATTTTTTGAAAGTGTGTAATTCAGGCCCTGTGAGCTCTAGCACCCTGCAGACAGTTTGGGCTGTTTCCACTATATTCCAGAAAATAGTGGAAAAAAGAATTTTGTCTGTATTATGTTGTATGCAAGATTTATACAAATGGATCTGAAGGGAGGGGAACCACTGTATGTGGGTATAGGAAGCTTTTCAATTTGGGTAGGGCAAATCCATGCGGAAATGGTACCAGAATAATTTAGTGTAAATAAGTTACTTTGTGTAAAACAAATGCCAAAGTGATGCATATCCAGAAAGTAGAGACTCTAAGCTTTCAAGTGGTACCACAAATGAGGTCAGAGCTCCTCCACAGACATTTAAAATTTAAAGTATATACATGATGATGTCATTCCGGACCCTGTCCGCGGACTTTAAGTGGTTAAGAAAAAAAAACTTGTCAACATGTGAAGGATGCAGAATGGAAGCCCTAATATGTTCCTGGATCAACATCCTTGTTGGTCCTGGAACAATATTTTATTAACATTAATATTTTATTATTTTTAGTTAATCGGATTTTAAGGCTAGGTTTAGGCTAGAGGTTCTCAACTGTTAAGCTGCAATTCAGACAGCCCTGAAAAACTATGGTTTTTGGCTGAAATGTTGTTCCAAAACCAAAAACTAATGTTGATTAATGAACATGTCCTACTTGGCAAACTCAGTCATCTCTTGACAAACTGAAGTTCTGAAACCATCCCCGTCATGCTCTTGAGCAAGCCACTTAACCCCAGGTTACTCTAGGGGGATTTTCTCTTTAATAAGTGTGCTTTAAGATGCTTTGGGAAAAAGGGTCAGTTGAACCTGCATTTTGTGTACTTTTAGACTATAATTACTGTAGATCAACTGCTTGGTGGTAACATTTGGTGTAGGAGCTGGTTTCGTACTCCTGCTATAAATCATCAGTTTTTGTAACAATGTGCTTGACTGTATATTTTCTTTAAGCCAATGGTAATAAATCAAGTTCCATGCATGACCATCAAGCCATAGCAATTCAAGGTAGAAAAGCCATTTGCTACAACCAGTGTTGGTATTGTTAACTATTTAAAAATAGTTTCAGCTAATTTAAATAAAGCTGAAATAAAATAAAATAAAACTATTAGTTGAAACACTTTAACTTAAAAAAACTTACATGAAAAGAAATGTTGCCTAAGATAAGTTTGTTATAGTACTAAAGTTACTAAAACACTGAAATATTAAAAAAACAGCTGCAGGCAGCAATTAAGGGTCAAACACCACAGAGGGAGAATGAAGAGCTAAAAATCAAGGCAGTGAGCGTCATACTAACTTGGTTTAAAGGCCATAAATACAATCACTTGTAATGTGACAATTGCTTATTAATTTTGATCAATAGGTGTCGCTGACACCAAATTGATCCAGTCTGGTCAGTGCTGGGTGACAATTACGCACAGAGTTAGGTGTCAATATGTCAAATCTTTCCAGAGATACAGCCTCAGATGTAGTTTGCAATTATGCCATCAAATTTGTTGATGCAGTACAAGAAAACATTGTCTATCGACACGAAAATCCATAACTTTTTGCCATCATGGTCTGAGGATGATCTGACTCGATTTTGGTGAAAATCGGACAATTAGTCTAGGAAGAGTTTTAAAAAGTAGTAAAAAGAATTAAAATGGTGGACAGGAAGTTTGGCCGACTATGGCAGAATTTGCATAAATGTTCTCGGCATGACCCAAGGAATCTATTAAAACCAGTTTCAATAAAATAGGCTAATTTAATGACATTTTTTTATTTTGATTGAATTATTATTTTGACGACAAGGTAGCACTGTCTCTAAACATTTTGAGTACCTTCAGGGCATGGTGTCAATGACATTTACCACTGTTTGGTAATGATATTCTAATGCGTTCGTAAAATTTAGAATTTTACAACAAAAATCAAAATGGCCAATGCCCAAAATAGGATATCCTTTGACTTGGCATTCTGCACCCAATATAAAGAGAAGCTTTAGGATTTTTGACCAAAAAATGTAGAAGTTATAAGCAAAAATAGCTATTTTTCAAATTTCCTCACCACTAAGTGACACTGTGCCGAAACTGGGCAGGCATCATCAGGTTATGGTTGTCATAACACACACCATTTTGGTCTAAATACGTTGAAGCATTGTGGAAATATAACCTCAAGTTAATTCTGGTGTGCTCTTTGTCAAATTTATTTGCGCATTATTTGAAATTGGTTTGACTAATCAACTTGAATTCCATGAGTTTTTTTTTTGTTGTTGTTGAGTTTGAGCAAATCAGAGCAATGGTCTAGGAGGAGTTTGAAAAAAGTTTATTGATGGAAAATGGCGTCATAGGGTGCAATGAATCGTCTTCAGCCATGGACGCGAGTAATCAATTTCTAGAACTTACACTTCAAACGTTATTAGCATAAACAAGAATGCAACTTTGGACAGTTGATGATACTAGGGGGATTGAGGTATAGACTCCAAAATTGCTGTGGTTAATGTCTGCCCTTTATCTATGTGTCAAATTTCACGGCTTTTTGAGTAAAATGAAAAAGAAAAACTACACAGCTAGCATAGTTTAAGCAACAGCCTATCCTGTACTATTATTAGTTATCAATCAGAGGAATAAAACTTTCAACAAGCAGGCTAGATTTTAAATGATTGTTTCCCTGTAAATCATTAGCTTAATTGAGAAACATGCTATAAATGTACATAATATAATTTAATAAAATTATTTGTTACTCATTACAGAGAAAGCACCCAGAGAAAATGAAAGATTAGGAAAACTGCATTGCTCAGTGAAGTAAGAGAAAAAAGGAGACTCCATCTTCTAAGTAAGCAATGCAGAATTGACCTGATCATTTCATTATCAGGGGAAGCCAGACACGACCTGTCTCAAGACCATTCTCAGTAGTTGAACAAACTGTCTTCAAGACCCGGCTTAACACTCTTCACTCCACTGCGACTTTGATGTCAAGACCAACGGTGAGTTTGAGAATTCAGGAAGCATGCATGTCAGAAAAGCCATAACAGCTAAGCTTAGGAACGGTGAGTGTCAACAACAACAGACTGTTGGAGTGTGAGGGAGAGAAGCTACATCAGGGTCACTGCTCACTGGCTTGATGAGGAGACACTAGACCGGACATCTGCTATGTATCAGAGGGAGCCACACGGTTGATGTACTTGCATCTACCCTTGATGATACCCACAGCCAATATCACATCCGTGACAAGATTGTAAGAACTACTACATACAGTGGGTCTAATCTTTTGAAGGCCTTCAGAGTCTTTGGGGCTCAGGAAGATACTGATGTGACAGCAGCTGACATTGAGACTGATGATGACATTGATGATGACACTGAACATGAAGAGGAAGCAGAGTTTAGAATATCCTCTTCCAAAACACTAGCGATGTGCATGTCAGCTGTTAAACCTATAGTGGCAACAGCAGATGCTTCTGCAGCTGAAACTCAGAATGTGACCTACAGAAAGCTATCACACTCTGCTTTTGCCATGCTATGTGGAACAAAACTGCAAGATCTTCAACAGCTTCTGAGGTAGTGGACGCTAAGTGCCACCCGCAGTGGTAATTTAACTTAAGACAAACCAAACCCAATGGTGTTCACCAGTGTTGGGAGTAACGGCGTTTAAGTATAACGGCGTTACTAACGGCGTTAATTTTTCAGTAACGGAGTAATCTAATTAATTACTTTTCCCAATGTTGCAACGCCGTTAGCGTTACTGAGAAAAAAAATGCGGCGTTACTATAATTGAGCTCACTGAAGCGGTTTTCATCCGAACAGGCTCTCTGTCAGTCGGACCTGCAACGTGCGTGTGTGTGTGTGTGTGTGCGCGCGCGTGGTACACATAACTGATGATGATTGGTGGGTGGGAGACAAGGTTGAGGTTGATAGGTTGAGTCCACACACACACACACACCTATGACGCACAGTCGCACACGCATATGCACAGTCAGCGATGGCAAGTCCAACGACTTCAAAGGTAGCTTTCGCAAACTGGAAGAATAATCGCTACTCTTCCCTCGTTGAGGTGAAAGGTAAGAATGTTTATGTAACGTGCAGCTTATGCCCAGGAAGAAAGAGTCTCTCCACGTCGGTGGCCAGTAATTCTAATCTAATGAAGCCTCACATCATCACAGCCACAAAATGAGCGGCTAAAAACCCAGGCGATAACGTGAGCTCCACTACCAAAGGAGTAGTAAAGTACTGATAATATTTACACTATAGTAGGTCTACTGATAATATTTACAATATATTGAATTTGATAGGTGTCTCTCACATTGTCCCACAGCAACATTACAATAGTGTACATTAATGTACAATGTTTAGTGTCTAATTCATTCATTTAACATATTTAAATTGGGGGCATCCAAGTTATTTGACATATTTGAACTTTTGACAAAAAAAAGTAACGCAGTAATTACTTTCCCTGGTAATTAGTTACTTTTATAATGATGTAACTCAGTTACTAACTCAGTTACTATTTGTAAGAAGTAACTAGTAACTATAACTAATTACTTTTTTAAAGTAACGTGCCCAACACTGGTGTTCACTATACCTGACTGTCGAAAGGGTCGTCCGTATAATACCAAGTTGAGGAGACCAACACAATGTGTGTGGAGCCTTCAAAATAAACATGCAAGTGCTCGCTGTGGTTATTTTACGTAATATTTTGCCTTTATAAATCAAGGTTATTACTAGAGCTTTGTTTGCATATAAATATATTATATCTTTTATATCTTTATTTTCTGGCTGAGTATGTAGTAGTGACATCAGTCTGAGAGCAACACCCACATGGGATATTGTTTGTGTTCCAACTAAGGGCAAAGCTGAGGAGAATGGAGGCCTCCAGTAAATTATGTTTGTCACTGCTGGAGGCATTACAAGGACTCCAAAAGAGTCCTTGTAATGCTTGAGATTTGGGGAAGTGATGGACGACCCTGAGCTAATCGCAGCTGCCATCCTTTTGCCAAGATTCAAGACTCCGTGGACATCTCAGGGTTTCTGCAGGGTTTAGTCAGTCAAATTTAAGACTTTTTAAGACCTTTTTATGACCATTATGATTTAAATTTATGACCTAAACAAATGACGAAAAATAACTTCCTTTCAAAAAAGTCTTTTTTTTTATTGACTTTCTTTAAAAGTAACAAGTTTCATTATTTAAAGGTTCCATTTTCTTAAGAGTAACAAACTGAAGGCTCCCTTTTCCTAAGTATCAATAACAGGAACAACACTAAACAATTATCATAATATATCTGTCAATATCGATAATTATCACGATAAAATGTCAAATCTTTATTTCTTTCAAGTTTAAAGGCAGATTTTTTGTTCGTAACTGAATAATGTAGAAACCAGAGCATTAATTGTGGTTTTAAACTACTCTTTATTGTCAGAACATATCATGCCAAACAGGTAAAACATTCAAACATTTGTCCTTAACAAAATAAATACCTTTATTGGAAAATTTATTTCTTATTTTCTGCATGTGCTAATGGAGGATATTGTTTCAAGCCTTGAAACAGGTTTGTGTTGCCTGACTTTGATGGCACGTATCTTAAAAACAATAGTATCCTAAATACATTAAATACTTTAATTATATTCCATTAGTTCCATTAATACGTTGTCTACATTAATAATAAAATACGATTCAATTCAATATGTATATCCCACATTTCACGGTGGAGTTATTACTAAGATAACGTTACAGTAAATCCATGGTAAATGATGGGGATTTGTTGATGGAAACGCTTCTAACTGTATTGTTGCGCACAGCGTTTCTCCTGTTTGTCAGCGCTGTTTCATCTGCCTTTAAACTGGTTTAAATCACTGAGACATTTGTGTTCTTCGCTGAATTCAAGCGATTCTCACTGGTTCTTGTGACCGAGACCGATCAGAGTAAACGCGCTGCGTTGCCGTTTGGAGTTTGAGCCGAGCGGATAAATGGTCCATGTGGCGCACGGTTCAAATGAGTTTTGTTCCGGTATCGTTTAATGCCCAGCCTTAGTTTCAGTAAAACTAAGCAGTGACTCAACAACATATTCAGTAATAAGCTGAGGAGACTCTTGTGAGTTTGCGCGGGTTTCTGTGAAAGTCCATTCCGACAAGTCTGTTTGCTGCACTGCCACATGCACCTGGAACGCTGTGATACCACCCAGATTCCTCAGACAGAACTACAACAGGCGAAACGAATGAATGCCACCGCCAGCACATTTTCAGGGGGAAAAGGCGATGGTGGAACCAATGAATGAATGAGCATATCAATTTAAGACGTGGCTAAATGTAATTTATGACCATGTATGGAAAATCCGGATGTTTTTATGACTTTTTATGGCCTAAAATTTGTATTATTAAATTTAAGACTTTTTATGACTTTTTATGACTCCGCGGAAACCCTGACATCTGACACCTACATTATTGAAAGAGGTAGGATAACCTAACAGCACTTCCCAATAACTTCACCTAGCTCCTGTTCTTTGTTACTGGTATAACCTAACAGCACTTTACAATAACTTCACCTAGCACCTGTTCTTTGTTAGCCTGACATTTTCATACTCCGATTCTAGTCAGAATATGAGTCTGATACTGCTCCATTGGGCTGTGATTATGGGGGGTGTTTCAACCGAACCAGGAAAGAAAATGCCTCTGCTCTCAATTGGATAGACTTACAACCAATCAGAGCAACAGAGCGACGCACAGTTGTCAACAGAACTCAACTGCATGCACGCTGGAAGAAGTAGAAGAAGAAGATGAGTGTAAACGATCTTTGTTGTAAAAAAAGAATTTAAGGATACACAAAGTACTTGCCAACACGATCATCATTTTTGAGAGAAATGGTAAAGGTGAAAGCATATACGAACAAGTTCTCTGTTTAGGATTAGAATTAATTCAACCCAAGCGCTATTTGGTGATGTGGATGATTACGTAACTGTTTATCATCTGTCCATCATCGCCCAAAGCCCGCCCTGACAATCTGATTGGTCGGAACAGCTCTGAGCATAGTTGATATTCAAGCATAGTTGCTCCACAACGGATCAAGTCCAGACCGAACTTCCCGAACCTCAAATGTTGTGGGCGGGGCTAAGTTCGGCTGACATCCAGGCTAGTTCGTTACAGTGTGTACCATGTTTGTCCCATTGCTCACATTTTCTTTTAACTTTCACTCTAAACACTTGTTAAATGAGTCAGTATGGTGGTCATTTTTTTGTTTAAAGTGTGTGTGGAGGGTCTTAATTTGTATTCTTTGAATTACTAACAAAACAAAATTTTAAATATGTTCAGGTTACTTTTATATCTAATATGCTTTATGTATAATACCTTTTGTGGGACTATCTGTAACTTGTGCATATATTTTTCATGGTTCTGTAGTTAGTTATATCTTGTCAATCTTGTTCTTTTGATGTTACATACAGTATATTTGTATTAAATAAGATTGAGAATAATTGATAAGGTTATCTGTGGATTTTACTTAAGACAATTCAACAACATATCATACTGTGTGTTTTTTCCCCCTACTGGGTTAGATTACATCCGGAATCATCTGAGATCATTCCCAAACCTAGAGCCCCAGGCCCAGAGATGTGAAACGTCTGATGAAGAGGACTTCTTTTCGTCAATGAAGGCAAACCCCCAAGATGCCACAGGTGAACTGTAGGGATACCTGGCATTTACCTCTGAAAACATGGAGCTTCTTCATTCGTTCCCGTGTGTAAAAAAAATTGTCTCTGCATTTAAATACAGGATTTCTGCTTCAGCAAACCTGTGAATGCTCTGGGCAGCTGTTTACTGCCAAGCGAGCTAGGATTGACTTTGAAAATCAACTTCTGGTGTGTACTCAGTGGGTTTCGACCGCAGGGACCAGGGTCTAAATGAAGTTCTGGGTAAATAATTTGATGTATATTTATGATCCGTTCAAGCGCAGGAAGACATAAAAGAGAAATCAATTCAGTATTTGCGCACTATATGAGAGGTGGCTCTCTTTGCTCACTTTGGATGTGTGCGCAGCTAAGAAAACAGTGAACAAGTGCCAAATTTAGTTCTCTTTTGAGTCTTCTTGTGCTTGAATGGCTTAAAATCACTTTAAGTACTAAAGTACTTTGTAACGTAGTAACTTTTTAACAAATTACGTACTCTTACTTGACTGATTTTTTCAGTATTTCTACTTTCAGTAAGTCTACTAAAGTGAATTATTTCTTAAGTAGCAATACTTTTACTTAAGTAACAATTTTGTGGGGCAAGGAGAGAAAGTGCACTTCACCGAATATAGAACTATTTTGTTAAAGTGCATTAAAAATGAGGATTTAGGTATCACAATCTTATAATGTACAGTATGAAAAATTCATTTTAAGATTGGCTAAAGATTACTTTTAACACTGTTATTGAGTGAGAATAAAGATTAATTATATAATGGCAAAGGTAGTCTAACTGTAAAAACTAAAGAAATGAGCATAAACAATTAAACATGCAATATATGTATATATATATAATGGCAGATCATTTGGTAGGTACTGATATATTGTGCATTCCAGCAGCTTTGCAAGAAACGAAGATCGTTCACTGAAAATCTTCTTCATGAAAAAAAATAGTGACGTCTAAATTGTAAATTTTGAGTACATTTTGAGTCATTTGCTCTTTTGAGTCAAATCGTCAATTAATTGCTTGATCTGGTTCACAAAAAAGATTTTCAGACTGATACGGTTCTGAAGTTCACCTCAATGATTTGATCAGTTAACAGTTCACTGGAGGGGAAAATTATTAGTGAAAAAATACTAACTTGACTTCAGAAGACTTGGGATACAGCGTCACATGGACCACAAGTCAATTCCTGAAAATGTTTCTGTATCACTTCCAGAGAAGTAAGAAAGTTTTGAAGAACATGATGACAATTTTCATCTTGGGGTGAACTATTGCTTTAGGCCTCAACAAGAGATAAAAAAATATAGGGAAAATGCACAAAGATAACAAGAGAGAGAGAAAAAAGAAGAAGTTTGTGATCCAGACTGGAGAAAGCATATTTGAAAGATGGATATTAAGAAAGATGGATATTAAGAATATTAAGGGGGGGAAAAAACAATGTTATATAAACTAACATTACTTTCATCTCTAATGAATTCCTCCCACATGTTCAAATTTATCTTTAGTCTGTCTTTAAAATAAACTTTATACACCACAATGAGTGAAATGGATAGTCTCGGAGGAAGCCAAGCGGTGCTGTGGAGTGGTTCGACTGAATTCTGCACACTGCTGTTTCCCAGTGTTCTCACCTCTAATTTGGCTATGCTTGTTAGCAACAAAATGAGATGAGCCATGCATCCCAGATGCATCCATAAATAAACATGAACACACGAGAGAAGGATCCCATTCCTATCTGAATAGCAGATGTGGTGTGGATAGAGAGCCGAATGTGTATTTTCTCCTGTGAATCCTTCCTCTCTCTGTCTCACTCCTGCAATACATAATGGCACTAAAGTTCTCAGAGCTTAGTCACACCTTTGCGAGATTATAAACCAGGCAGTGTTGCCTGGTCTGAGGAGATCCTGATAGTTTATTGATCCGTCTAACACTTGCTTGAGGGTTTACTTCAGAAGCAACCAACCCAGATCAGATTCCTATCATAAAAGTATTACAAAAGTATGTGTTTTACCTCCTCACTGACAAATGTACGGTTCTCTGATTTTTTTTGTCAAATTAATTTCCATTGACGTTTCCAGTCATTCCTGGTTACTGTATGGAATTCAATTAAACAACTAAGTGGCTCCAACTGGACCCTCAACAGACAGACTGATGTTTCATGCTGACTTGCGGACAAGTTATATTCTACACAACTGTTTACAAAAAAAGAGCAATATCTAACCAATATCTAACCAATTACATATTTAGAATAGAGCAAAACTAGTTTTTTGTTGTTTTTTTTACCTGGAAAGCACTATCCTCTGAAATTTCTCTCCATGGTCTATGTTGCTTCCGTGTGGGATGCTTAGACAATTTTGGTACAGGTGACTATAGTATCAGAATGAAGTATATTATTTATCCCTTATGCATTGTATCCTGACACTGAGGAGAAATAAGGTTATCTGCAGTAAGAGTGATGTTTGTGCCGCATGTGATCTTCTGCCCTACATGACTGAGATCAGTGTGCAGTTCACCTAATAAATCACATGTGCAACTACTACAGAAGCATAGGGTGCTGTTAGAATTAAAATGATATTCACATAAAACAACAGCTGATTCAATTTTAACATTTTTGCACTGATATGTCATAGGCCAAATAACATTTGGGTCACCAAGTCAACATGTCGGATGTAGCTACTAGGAATAGTAGGCTACTCTGCAGGGGCGTAAATTTCATCTAAAAGTTGGGGGGGGGGGGGGGGGGCAATAAACATGAAATTTCTCAAGAGCAATTTTTGAAGGGGACACAAATAATACAGCCAAAATCGTACTTGTAAGGATATGTGTACCACAAAAAAAAAAAAAAAAAAAAATTGGATAAATGTCCGTTTTTCTTTTCTCTGTCATTTTATCTGACTAACAACACAAAGCGATAGTAGTTTAAATACGATTAAGGTTCACCACGCAGTCATATTATAATTATTAAATTATCTTGCATCCTCCACATAGTATTGTATACTATGATATTCAAATATTTAGATTTTCAACTGCTGCAAGCCCTCTGATCTGCCACTTATTATCATATTGAGCAAAACCCTACACAGATCTGACTGAACTTACGGTTTAGAATTAGCCAATTTTTAGAATTTGGGGGCGGGTTGCTTGAATTTTGGGTTCATTAGCCTATTATTCGTAATGAAAAACACAACAACAAAACAGTCCAATGACACACTCCCTTAAATAGGCGCTTTTACGCTTTGAAACCAAATCTTCAATAATCTTGTCTGTCAGCGGTTTGCTCGTTCGGCTGGTGCTGTATTGAGCAGACACGTTCAGTTTTTAATTGTTTTATCAGTTCTCTAACTGAACTAAATGATTTTATTACTATACAGCGGAGCGGGGTGGTGCGGCGGTGGGCAAGTGATGTTAACAGTGTTTTGCCTAATCTGTATTAAAGAGAAAAGAATCACTTCATCTGACGTTTAAAGTGAATAAAATAGCCTTGACAGCTACTTACTGGTGTTTCACAACTGCTGTCTGAAGAGCCTTGTTCTCTCCCCAAACTTGTGTGGTAGTTTTTCTATGGTCCATGGGTAACGTTAGTTGAGGTGCACGGTGGATCAAACCACTGTGAGGCAAGGGGGGAGGGGGGACTCAAAATGTTTCTAAACTTAAAATGCATTTTTTGTCCCATTTGCGTTTGTATTATTTCTCTACTTACACATTTATTTTAAGTATATATTGTTATATTATTTACAATACTCAGCATGGTTTTTAGGGGGGGACAGCCCTCAGATTGGGGGGGTCCTGTCCCCCCTGTCCCCCCCGCGATTTACGCCCCTAAGTAACCCAGACAGCAAATAGTGTCGGCCCGGATCCGGCCCACATCTGGTACACTTGGAATCCACATTTACCAGATGTGGCCCAGATCTGGGCCGACACTATGTTGCTCTCTGGGAAGTCCTCTATTGAATTTATTGCTTTGAAGGACACAGATTGTCCTGCAATAGCGCTACACACGTGCACGATCAGTTGTCTGATTTATTCTTGAAGGATGCTGATTAGTGAATCAAAAACATAACGTGCGATGAGCGTAGTATGATTCTTGAATAGATTACTTTCTTCAGTCTTTTCAGTGAATCAAAACACATTCATTCTTTTCAGTGAATAACAGAGGTGGACAAAGTACACAACTCTTTTACTTGAGTAAAAGTAAAAGTACTACAGGTCAAATATTACTCCGTTACAAGTGAAAGTTCTAAAAACAGATTTTTACTTAAGTAAAAGTACAGAAGTATTTGTTTTTAAAAGTACTTAAGTATCAAAAGTAAATTTCCTTTTTTATGTCAATGCATTATTTTATTATTGTTGCATTGTTGTATAAATGCACTCTATGCCATCATGGTGGTTTAAGCCAGTCAGTGATGCTCCATCCGACATGCTAGCATACGACTGCCTTAAACTCATTTCTTTACATTTGTATAGAGTGTTGTAACTTTTATAGAAGTATTGGAAGTTTCAATTTCTTGTATAAAAGTTATAAAGCTCTTTACAAAGCTGCTGTCACTTTAAGGCTGAATGCATGGACCCTATACTCTGATACGCATACGATATTCTCCCAACTGTTTACTCTTCTCTTTCTCTCAGACATTTACATTTTTGAACATTTTATGAGACAGGCATCAAAGTGTATGCCAACTAAACTAATCTTTAATCTTTTGAGAAAACTGAAACATACTTTTTAAGTATAGCCATGGGTGCATACACGGTGCCAAGGAACCGTCTTCTTACATTTTGCTATAAACTGATCAGGGTTCAAAAAATGTTGGGAAACTTCACATGACCCTATACAAGAGTGATTACTGATAGGCTGTCTGCAAAAAAACAACAACAAAAAAACTTTTAAAGAAGAAAAAAATCATCCACTGACTTTTAAAGCTGCTACAGAAATTACTTTCAACTTTGAGGACCTCGCTAGAAATGTAGTGGAGTAAAAAGTACGATATTTGTCTTTCAAATGTAGTGAAATTAAAGTAAAAGTATCCCTAAAAAATAATACTCCAGTAAAGTACAGATACTCAAAAAGTGTACTTAAGTACAGTACTCAAGTAAATGTACTTAGTTACTGTCCACCTCTGGTGAATAACATGCAGCGAGGTAGTCCGATTCCCAAAAGAATGACTCGTATGATATGATTCTTTTGTCGTGAGTTGACTGAATCGCAACTTCACAAGTTATTCATTTTATGTCCTCTAAACAAACCAGGAACTGTTAAGATACACATGAAATATGTTATGTTCTAGTGGTATCAAATGATTGAATGAATTTATATTTGATATTACTCTAAAAAAAAAAAAATCTATGAAGTCTAAATCCATTTAAACGCCTTGTAAATAATTATAGGCTATAGTAGCTAGGCTATTGAACTTATTGATAGATCTGTTCTTTTGAAATCTGAAATGATCCCATCGACTGCCGAGTAGGCTAAATTCATTAATAGTTGCATTTCTTTCTTTTTCCCCTCATGCTTTCCTTAAAAGTAGGCTACTAAATTTCGGAATTAGACATTTCAGAGGAATTTCATTGAATAGGCTAGGCTACTAGAAGTCATTGGGGTCGTCAAACTGCGCTTGCATTTCACATTTAATTTAATTAATTATTCACAACGATGTCCATAATGCATAATTTACATTATTTGACTTCTCGAATAAAACTTGGGCTTACAGTTTAACTTTGAATAATCTTGTAGAAGTGTAGCAAATGAATCAACTCACCGTGATGCGCTCTCGTTCACTGTATTCCGAGTCAAAATTAGAGAAGACGAGGGAATTTACTCCATATTCAGTGATGGGATGAACCTCGGCACCTCTAACCCCCTAATGTCGTCGGCAACATCTTTCCTGATATCGTTCTCTCACTTTTAGTAGCAAATAAATGCCCTCTAAATCGAAGACTGTGTAAAGACGGTCAGGATAACGAGGGTTATTCCCTCTCGTGCACAGAGATGCTCCTCGTATTCCCGCAAGCGCCCCGCAATTAGTCCACGAATCACAGCGCTCCGGCTTATCCACTGCACACACGTGCCCCGTGATCGGTTCCGACCAGCAGAGTGATCCAAAAGACGGTTGGTTAGGTGTATATGATGCGTCTCCTCCTCCAGCAGTCGCTCAGTGGATGAAATGCGCAGTTGTGGTACCTAACATGCTGCTGCACCTCTAGCTGAGAGTGTCTCTGTAAGCACGCCCAAAATTCAATGAGCAAAGTGCCTCAAAGGGAAGATTTTTATGTGATAGTGATCATTTTGCGTCACTTGTCTAACGGCTGACCTCCCGGTGCCATTTCTGGTTTGCGATATCGTTATTAAAAATGGGATGTCATAAACTGGACCCTTAAAAAAATCATTTGCAATCCTGCAATATTAGAACTGTGTGGTCTGCTTTAATTCCCCTTACATTCGCATAAAGCGTAGCTATATGTGTGCTATGCTGAGATATGACCAGGACAGCTAAGGATAAACCTAATATGTAAAAAGATCAATTTGTTCCACAAAAACGTCCCTGTAGCATTCTCGGGTTGTTCACAGCTCGACTGAGATGGGTGCTAGTTGTCACACGTTTTACTCCTGTGACTATTTCTCAGGGCAGGTTTATTTTTGAAAATCAATTATACACACAAACCTTAAAGTCTTGTTTGCAAAAAAAAAGAAAGAAAAGCAATTAAACATGCCCACCATGAAAAGATACAGTTCATTGAACACACATCAATCAACCCAATGGGGCAGGTTGTCACATTATAAAAAAAAAAACATTTAAGAAACAGCAAAAATTCATATATGAAAAAAAATTGGCCATTTTAATTAATAAAGATAATAGAATTACAACATGTAAAACATATGTGACAACTTACCCCAATAAAACGACCTTGAGCTGTCATTTTGTGTTCATTTTTGATTAAGCAACAACTATTGAAATAAAATGATATTGTAATTTTAGTTTGGATGACATAATTCTTTAATTATTATAATTTACTGCAAGATGAAACCAACATACAAAGTGGCTATAGATGCAATTGGACTTTTGCCTCAAAACCTTATAGGTACTGACATATAGCCCTTTATAACTTCCATGTGTGACAATTAGCCCCAGTCTCCCATGATTTAAACTGACTATGAAACCAGTGAATGTGAGATAACCCTACCATTCCAGGTCATTTGGAATTCAGCTACAAAACAGCACACCCTACTGCTGAATGCCTCCATAACACAGTCACTTTTCCTCTTCTGAACCTTGCACAACCTTTGTCCTTTAGTGCTGTACACCACTGAAAAAAATAGCTTAATCCAGCCTGAGGTGGTTTGCTGGATCTAGCTGGCTGGTTTCTGCTGTCCAGACTGGTTTGATGGTTTTGGGGAGTTTTGGCCACCTAGCCAGGCTGAGAGACCAGCTAACCAAGCTTAAACCAGACTGAAAACCAACTAAGCAGTGCTGTAGAACTCGAGTTTGATCAAGTCCAGACTTCAAGAATCAAGTTTGTCTTAAATCCGAGTCCAAGGCCTTATTTTCTGTGGCTAGTTGAGACCGATTTATTAGAGTCTAAGTCCAAATGCTCCTGAAATATGGACTTGCGTCTGTATCCAGACTCGATTATTACAGCACTATTACTGCAACTCAGCAGCTATTGCAGAATCCATTTACTGTTACTATTGATATAACCTCCATATGATTTTTCAGAGTGAACCAAACACTTAACAGTGTCAATCAATAAAGCATGAGGTATCTGAAGACTGATTCATGGCATGGTTTGTGGCACAGAGATGTCGTTTTTTTCTTTGACCCTGTGTCAAAGCGCAGCGTGGTTTCTAGGAATCAACGAAAAAGAGAGGAGACAGTGATGAGATAAGGAGCAAAAGGTCTTTGAGAAATGTCTGGTAAATAATGGTAGTTTTTCATTTAATTATGTGCACTGGACCCTGAGAAGCTCCTCATCTAGGGAAGAAAACATGTTCGGTTGACAACCGCATGACCCGTTGCTTTGTGAGACCCTCAGTAAAGCCGAATGGTTGACTGCACCGGCTAGTGTTATGGCATGTCACTCGCAACATTTAGCTTGAGGTGCACATGAGCTGATATTTAACAGCACATAAACATTAAAGGGATAATTCATCCATAATGAAAAGGTTGTTTAACTTACCCACCCTCATGTCATGTCATTTTCAATGGAACACAATTTTACAAATATTATTTAAAAGGGGGTGATTATCACTGAATAAAGACTTTTCCTCACAACGTTATCAAGTGGTTTCAGAAGATTTTGAATATCCTCTATGGGTCACATGGAATACCTATTCAAGTTTTTCTACTTCAAATATGTGCCTTTTCTTTGTAATTATTTGTGAAATTTAATAACAATTTCAGTTTCAAGTAAAATCCTACCCCATTTATTTTTAGTGTGTGATTTGTTCATAGAAAAGAGCTTTGTGAACATTTAAAAACACATTATAACCTACATGAGCAATTGAATGACTGAACTAGCTAACACTTTATTTTAAGGGGACGTTACTACATCTACTTACTACAGTAAATTATGCATAATTACCTAAACCAAACCCTAACCATAACTCTATAGGAAGTACTATTAATATAACTAAGAAATATTACTTATATTACTTATTTGAGTAAGTACAATATGCACCAATCAGACATAACATTATGACCTACTATTGTGTTGGTCCTCCTTTTGCTGCCAAAACAGCCCTGACCCATCAAGTCATGGACTCCACTAGACACCTGAAGGTGTGCTGTGGTATCTGGCACCAAGATGTTAGCAGCAGATCCTTAAAGTCCTGTAAATTCCAAGGTGGGGTATCCATGGATCAGACTTGTTTGTTCAGCACATCCCACAGATGCTCGATTGGATTGAGATCTGGGGAATTGGAGGTCAAGTCAACACCTCAAACTCGTGCTCCTCAAACCATTCCTGAACCATTTCTGCTTTGTGGCAGGGCACATTATCTGCTGGAAGAGGCCACAGCCACCAGGGAATACAGTTTCCATGAAAGTGTGTACATGGTCTGCAACAATGCTTAGGTAGGTGGTGCGTGTCAAAGTAACATCCACATGGATGGCAGGACCCAATGTTTCCCAGCAGAACATTGCCCAAGGCATCACACTGCCTCCACTGGTTTGCCTTCTTCCCATAGTGCATCCTGGTGAGCTACGACACACACCTGGCCACTCACGTGATGTAAAAGAAAACGTGATTCATCACCAGGCCACGTGATTCATTCACCAGGCCACCTTCTTCCATTGCTCCGTGGTCCAGTTATGATGCTCACGTGCCCACTGTTGGTGCTTTTGGCAGTGAACAGGGGTCAGCATGGGCACTCTGACTGGTCTGCGGCTATGCAGCCCCATACGCAACAAACTGCAATGTACTGTGTATTCTGACAGCTTTCTATCAGAACCAGCATTAACTTCTTGAGCAGTTTGAGCTACAGTAGCTCGTCTGTTTGACCGACCACACGGGCCAGCCTTCGCTCCGCACGTGCATCAATGAGCCTTGGACCCATGACCCTGTCGCCGGTTCACCACTGTTCCTTCCTTGGAGCACTTTTGATAGATACTGACCACTGCAGACCGGGAACACCCCACAAAAGCTGCAGTTTTGGACCCAGTTGTCTACCCATCACAATTTGGCCCGCTTGTCAAACTTGCTCAAATCATTATGCTTGCCCATTTTTCCCACTTCTAACACATCAACTTTGAGGATAAAATGTTCACTTGCTGCCTAATATATCCCACCCACTAACAGGTGAAGAGATAATCAGTGTTATTCACTTCACCTGTCATAATGTTATGCCTGATCGTGTATCTACAGCACCTTAAAATAAAGTGCAACCCTGAACTATTCCTTTAAGGTTGATGAATATATGAACAAGGATGCAGGATTTTAATACTTGTACAATTTGCTTACATAAAAATTGTGCCTTTAATAGACAGGATGCCTTCTAAATGAACCAGCAATCCAAACATCTAAGCAAACATTATTATTAAATGCAGCCCTAACCTCAGATTTCATTATCCAGGCTTGATGATACAACACTGGATATGTGCAATAAAGACACATCTCCTCACGTTATTTTATCTTCCAATAGAGGGAAAAACGGCATCAAACAGAATTTGATCCCTCATTTGGTGGGTATCCTGCAGGGTTTTGTGAACTTCAAAGCTGGCCAGGTGACACAGATCCATCTGGTTCCCCTATAGGCTTTGAGTAAATCAAGGGCACCTCACTGCTTATTCAGCATGACGATTCTTTCATTGTAGTCTCTAGACAGTGCAGCATGTCTTTCTTGGGCATTCTTGAAACACATGAGCTGTTAAATTTCTTGAGATATGCTTGCTCCAATGTCTCTTCTGGTTTCTACGGCTCAATCTACATGAATACTGTTAGAATACATTGTTTCCAGATGGATGTTGATTTTAAAATGGTTTATTCTTAACGCACACATGAATGGATTGGGTTTAAATGCGGTGAATAAATCCCCAAATCAAAGTCAATCTCATCAGAAGATGAGTATTAGCTTTGGTGTTATTTATTAATGGATCCATTAATCTCCATCTGCTAATTTGTTTGCAGTGCCATTTTACAATGCCCTGAATTCCAAGAAAATCGTTATTTCTGGCTTTTAAAAATATATTTAGTAATGGAACTCCTGAATAACCTGTCAATCATGGCTCATCATTAATCATAACCAAATAGTTGAGGGAACTTTTAATGACTTCATCAATCATGAATTTCATAACCATCAATCATAATCAAACTGCTGAGGGAAATTTAATTAAACTGAATGCTTGACCTACTGTATATATTTATTTATTTGGTTAGTTTTCATAAAAAAAAAAATCTTATTTAAAAATATATTGTAAAAAAAATGCATTTGCAAAAGTGACATTTTATCTTAACCATTTAATATATGGTTTCAATTTTCACATTTTTGCCTATGGCCCTCATCAACCACAAATTTTCTTTCAGGCTAAATTTGATGAAATACACTGAAAGTATCAGAAAAGCACAATCATTAGTGTCATGCGTTGGCTGCGGCCACTGAAGTAACTGACCTTCATTTCCAGAGTGCTGTGTATCATGATTCCCTCAAACTATATCATATACAGGGGTCAGGGGTGTCCAGTCTTGCTCCTGGAGAGCCACTGTCCTGCAGAGTTCAGCTTCAAAACTGAACCAGCTAATCAAGGCATACTAGAAACTTCCAGGCAGGTGTTTTGAGACAAGTTGGAGCTAAACTCAGCAGGACAGTAGCCCTCCAGAACTGAGTTTGGACGCCCCTGCTGTTCATATTATCCTTCAGTTTTAACCCTCTACTGAATGATGTTGCCTCAGGTTAGCAAACACATTTCCTTCCCTTTTGCAAGCTCATTAAATGGCAATAAAGTGGTTTATAATGTATAATCCAATTAAATGCATTTTCTTGGTCAAATTACATCCTGTTGGTCATTTTAAAACCTTTTTCTGACATGGTGAACCATGTCAAGGTTGTACAAATTTAAATTTTAAAAAGTAAAATAAATTCCCACCCTCAAAAACTGTGATTAACATCTGTTAGTGAATATACAACTTATCAAAAATTTTATTGAATTTTAGAAACGAGGTCCATATTATGTAAGTAAATCGCAATTATAAACAATTATTTTACCATTGCTAATACCTAAAGTTGAGTGTTAATCAACATCTAGTCAAAAATGAGGGTTTTTCAAGATTTAGCCCAGCATGATTTTATTCATTCAACAGTTTAGATAACGACACAATGTCAACCAAAATGATAGCTGGGGTTTCATCTTGTGATCAAATGTTAACCTTTTGTGTTTTACTGTCATGCCTTGATCTTTAATGACACGGGTTTGATGAAGAAGTGAGATGATGGTTAATGTTTGGTTATGTTGCATAAAGGTTCTTTATTGGCATCTATGGTTCCATAAAGAACCTTTGACATCCATGGAAGCTTTCCGTTGCACAAAAGGTTATTTGGGCCTACTTTATATAAGGTGGCCTTAACTAATATGTACTAACATTTAAATTAATAATTTGGTACGATGCACTTATTGTGTACATACATGTTTTTACATTGTACTTATATATTTAAAAATATATGCATGTACTTACAGCTGTAATTCATTTCTGTACTTACATCTAAAATTACACTGTTGACCCTTCTCTTACACTTTAACCCACCCTCAAACCTATACCCATACCACCAAACCTGGCCTAACCATTACCGGTATCCCACCTCAATTGCAGCAAAAGTGTTTTGCAATACAAGATGCATAAAATAAGTACATGTTTTGATGCCAGTACATAGTTAAGGACACCTAATATAAAGCGTAACCAGTTCTTTTTACAGAAAAAAAAAATCCAAAGAAAATCTTAAGAACTGTTCACTGAATGGTTCTTTGGAGAACCCAGAATGCTTCTTATATGGCATTGCTGTGAACCCCCCTTTTGGAGTGTATTGTACATATGTCATAACTAAGTAAGGGCTGCTGGAACATTTCTCAAAGTGTCCAGCTCACCAAACAAACAGCCCTATTGACTAAATTGTTTGATCCACAACAGCGAACGGAGAAGCAAGAACAGAAAACGAAGGAGGCATCAATACAAATACACAAAGTGCCTTTTTTAAAAATGGCTGCATGGTTGACTGCACACTCATCTTTTATGACTTCTCATTTGGAGGCTGTGACAGCCCACTGGTATTAATTAAAAAGAGAGGGAGATCTGTACCGCTCAGCACTGACCCACGACAGACATTGCTCCCAGTTAGATGCCCTCCTAAAGTCTCTTCCTCTAAGGCTTTTTGGCAACGTGGTTTTTGTAGTGATGATTTGAAGTTGTAAATTATAGCATGGCTGTGATTATGACTATTAACAATGCAGGGCTGTGGAGTCTTAAAATCTTACTCTACCCCAATACAATCCTGTTGTTTAATATTAAAAGGTTCTCCCAAAAATTTAAATTCTGTCATTAATTACTCACCCTCATGTCGTTCCAAACCTGAAAGACCTTCGGAACAAAAAATAAGATTTTTTTTGATGAAATCCGTGAGCTTTCTGACCCCATAGACTGCAGCGTTATTACCACTTTCAAGGCCTATTTAGGTAGTAAAGACATCCTTACAGTTTTTCTCGATTGCTAAGACACATTTCTTGAAAGCTGCTCTCCTTTTCTCTAAACTGTGAACACAAAACCCAATTTTCAAGCTACATTCACAAAACCTCAGACTCTTCTTGCAAAACCAAACTTTCACCTCAAAACAGTTCAATCTGTGCTCAAAACTGAACTATGTTGTCAAATCGTGCCCCGAGTCAATCAAAATTAAAAACACTACTGAACAGTCACTAAACACTACGTAGAAAAATAGAAAACACAATGCTCAGGACATGAAGCTGGAGAAATAAATGTTTATTGTTCACTGCAGGCTAAATGCATGTTGCAAAACAAAAAAAGCCTGTGCATTTAGCACTTGTGCAAAAATACAAAACAGAAATCTTATGCGTTTGCCACTTGTGTACAGTAAGCCCATGTAAAAGTAAAGTACAAAAATATACATGGAATACTAGGCCTACAAACAGTTAGACCAACCCGCCATTACAATACTACAGTATATTGGTACAGTGATGTACTGAAACATATATTTACTTACAGTATACTGTGGTACAGTATATAGTATGTCATACAGTAATTGCTGTCAACATTTGCATACTGTACTATAATGTCAAAAAAAGGTAATTACCTGTTCTCTTCTCTAAATCTTCGGATTATGGTGGACACAGTGAATCTACTGATGTTTGGTTGTACCCTTTGTCCAGCCTCCCTCATGCTCATACCATGGACAAGAACATGGTCAATCACAGTAGCTCTGATTTCATCAGATATTACTGTTCTTTGTCTTCGCTGACCACCTCGACCACCTTGACCTCCTCTCACACAAACTCTTCCTCTCAGATTTCTATCCATTGTAGGGCCCTAAAAAACCAGTGCTCTCTGAACTGGCTTACTGTATATGTTCCCTCACATCATTAGCCACAAGTGTGATCAATTTTGAGTTGTTGTGTTCAAGTGGTGACATTTGTGCTTTAATTGTGTTTGACTTTTGTCACCTGTGCTCACCATTATGCAGCACGGGTGCATCACAATGAAAATGTGTTGGCAAGTTGTGTCTAAACAGGTGAAAAGTGCTTATGGTTTTGCCAAAAGAGTGATTGATTCATTCAGTGGGTTCAGGCAACTGTGCATTTGGTTCAGACAATAGGGTTTAGTGTTTTAGCAATTGAGAAAAACTGTAAAATAGTCCATGTGAATACAGTGGTTCAACCTTAATATTAAGAAGTGACGAGAATACTTTTTGTGTGCCAAAGCAATTCAACAATTTGTTCTCTTCTGTGTCAGTCTCCTGCTGATCACGTTGTAAACAGTGCAGCGCTTGACTATAGAAGCTTGTTTTTCGACACGGAATAAAAAAAGACAGTTGCGACTTTTTATCTCACAATTCAGTCTTTTCTCTCCAACACGATCTCATGACAATGCGTATCAATAGTACGAGTGTGCAATGTTGAGGAATGTATATGCCAAAATTAGTTTTGGCGTGCATTTGCTTCTCAGTTTTTCGCGCGCATTTGATACGCACTTTATGGCATGTATATCACACGCTCTTGGGTAGGAGGGGTGGGGGGTTTGTACGCATAATACGCTATAAAGTGCGTATCATATGCAGGCGAAAAACGGCGTACCATATGCATGCCAAAACTCATTTTGGGGTATACATTCCACGGCATTGCACACTCATATTATTTATACGCATTTTCGTGAGATTGGGCTCTTTTTCTCAGAATAGTGACAGTTCTGTGAAAAAATTCTTTGAGTGATATTTCCGCAATTAAAAGGCAATTGCGACTTTTTTCCTTTTTTGGACTTCATAAATCTCAATTGTGAGTTTATTTCTTGCAATTTGGACTTTATTTTTCTCAATTCTGTTTATACATTTTCAATTTTACAATTGCTTGTATCACACAATTCTGAGAGGGAAAAAGGCAGAATTGTGAAAAAAAAGAGTCACAACTAAGCACCATTTTTGGTATTCTGTGGCAGAACCAAGATTCCACACTAAACTTACTTTCTTCCATTTAAGACAAAAGGAGAAATTTCAAAGATTTCAAAGAAATTTCATGTGACCTTTTTCTGATTGATTTATCATTGATGAATGATTCCATCATTTTGAAGAAATGTTTTATATCACTCAGGAATAACTGCTTTTTGTTTTTGTTTTTCAGAGAGTGATTATTTCACCATAGCCATGCGCAATATCTCAGACAAAAGAATAACAGTAAAAAGAAGAGTCTTCTGGTGCAAGTTTTTCCTTCATTAGTCCTGTGAAAGGCAGTACAGAAAATAGAAATGATTTGTTCACCTCCCGACTCCATACAGCATCATCTGACTCTTCAGACTTGGACCTGAAGTGTATGGACTCGAGTGCTGTAATAATACAAATACACTGTATTCCAAAGTATTCTCAGGAATAAATGTGTGTATGTGTTCCACAGAACAAAGTCAGTCATACAGGTTTGAAACATGATGGTGAGTAAATTATGACCGATCATTCATTTTTGGGCGGACTGTTCCTTCTGGGGAAAAAATAAATAAACAGGCTCAGGCTCTCAATAAGCAAAGCCACATAAAATGCCTGTTGAGTTCTTTAGATATGAAATATCTATTGTGCCTTTTTGAGTGTAGCAGCTGTCAATATCAATCTTATCTCTGCACAGTCTGAGCTTGTTTAGTGTCTGTGTTTGGTTCTTTTGGCAGATGAATTTTCCTCTTGACTGAGCATGTTCGCAGCATTCAAGAACCCAGTGCCAGCTATTCAATCCATTGCATCCCACTTCATCTTGAGATAAAACAATCTCAAGACCCTTTTTACTGAAATACTTCAGCAATATGCCATTTAGTGAATACCGCTGTACGCCGGTAGAATATTACTGATAAAAAATCCCTGTTTGATGTTGGAGATATAATATATTCTGACCTTAGAATCATTTCCCTTTGTAATATTTCAGAAAAATGCATACTTTACTATCAGCTGTTTAGAATCGGAACTAGCAGTGATACCACATTCATAAATTAATCACTATTGATCTTATCCAGGGTTGGGCAACTCTGGCCCTTGAGATCTGGCCCCAAAGTTTAGCTCCAACCGTGGTTAAACTCACCTGCCTGTAGCTTTCTTGTAATCCAGAAGACCATGGCTGAATCCAAAATTGCCCCCTATACCCTCAAATAGGGCATTATTTGAAGGGACAGCCATTTGTAGTGGTGTCTGAAACCATAATGGACATTATCGAGTGCACTCATTCTATCCCACATTGCACCGCAATAATGAGTGTACATCCAACGTACGTTCTGCGGCTGTCTGAATTTGCTCACTCGTTTTCATTCACTCCTTCAAGTGAACTGTATCAGTGAACTAGCATAGGGAAAAGTGATTGAGGGTTTAGGGGACAATTTCGGATTCAGGCCTTGAATAGCTTCAGGTGTGTTGGAACTAAATAAAAAAAAAAAATGGATCTTGAGGGCCTGAATTGCCCACCCATGATTTAAATGGACAAACAGTTTTGCAAAAAGGTCTGAAATTGTTTGATTAAACCATTCTTTTTCTCTCCATTTTGGCCTTCCATCCACATTGAGGCAACGCTTTTTGAAAAAGTTCTCCAAAGTGGATAAATTTGAAAACGTCATTTTCGCATTGTATTGTGGACTGTGAAAACAGAGGCATTTGAAAACGATGACGCAAATTTAGACATGTGACACATGTTGCACCCTTGTTTATACCAGTATTGTGTCTGTTATGTGCAGTGTTGGGCACGTTACTTTAAAAAAGTAATTAGTTATAGTTACTAGTTACTACTAACAAATAGTAACTGAGTTTTAGTAACTGAGTTACATCATTGTAAAAGTAACTAATTACCAGGGAAAGTAACTACTGTGTTACTTTTTTTTTTCTTCAAATGTTCAAATATGTCAAATAACTTGGATGCCCCCAATATTAAATATGTTAAATGAATTAATTGGACACTAAATATAATAAATTATTACTATAAAACATTGTACATTAATGTACACTATTGTAATGTTGCTGTGGGACAATGTGAGAGACACCTATCAAATTCAATACATTATTGTAAATATTATCAGTAGGCCTACTATAGTGTAAATATTGTGTAAATATTATCAGTACTTTACTACTCCTCTGGTAGTGGAGCTCACGTTATCACCTGGGTTTTTAGCCACTAATGTTGTGGCTGTGATGATGTGAGGCTTCGTTAGATTAGAATTACTGGCCACCGACGTGGAGAGACTCTTTCTTCCTGGGCATAAGCTGCACGTTACATAAACATTCTTACCTTTCACCTCAACGAGAGAAAAGTAGCGCTTATACTTCCAGTTTGCGAAAGCTACCTTTGAAGTCGTTAGACTTGCCATCGCTGACTGAGCATATGCGTGTGCGTCATAGGTGTGTGTGTGTGTGTGTGTGTGTGTGTGTGTGTGTGAACTCAACCTATCAACCTCAACCTTGTCTCCCACCCACCAACCATCATCAGTTATGTGTACCACCCCACCCACCCCCCAACACGCATGGTTGGCACACACGTTGCAGGTCCGACTGACAGAGAGCCTGTTCGGATGAAAACCGCTTCAGTGAGCTCAATTATAGTAACACCGCATTTATTTTCTCAGTAACGCTAACGTACATAACGTACATTTACACACAAACTGACCAGCAAACGCAACTTTGGGATGCTATCTATGTTTTCCAGTTCAACTGTCACAGAATGGAAAGAAACAGTAATTCTTTTGATTACTTGTTACTGAAAAAAAATATTCCGTTAGTAACGCCGTTTATCTATAACGCCGTTATTCCCAACACTGGTTATGTGTTATTCACTTTGACACTGTTGCTAAATATGTTACTTTGCACACTCTTTGCCATGCAACAGAAGGAGACAAGCAAGGTTAGTGAATATCACAGTTCTTTATTGAGGCAGAAACATTGCAATGGTGAGTATATCAGCAGTTGGATAGTTCATAGAAGACGTAGCTGATGGATAATGGAGTTCTTTGTATTTGCAGATGGAAATCGTGAACTGGAAACTGGAGAACCGGACCCAGGAGGATGGCGGTGGAAGACTGATGACAGAAGACTGAAGATGACGAATAACAGGCAAGTAACTCGGGTGAGTAGTCAGTAGCGCAGGGGTGGGGAATGCTTATGCTGGAGGGCCACTCTCTTGCAGAGTTTAGCTCCAACCCTGAAAAAAATACTCACCTGCCTGTAACTTTAGAATCCTGAAGACCTTGATTAGCTTCAGGTGTATTTGATTAGGGTTGGAGCTGAACTCTGCGGCTGCGTCCGAAAACCTAGGCAGCTGACTCATTGCCTCGCTGCCTTATTAGACAATGGCTTGTAAGGCAGCATTTGTGAATGAAGACACCTAATTTTGTACAGACTTCATAGGCAGTGTAACCAGGGGCGTAAATTTCATCTAAAAGTTGGGGGGGACAATAAACATGAAATTTCTCAAGAGCAATTTTTGAAGGGGACTCAAATAATACAGCCAAAATCATACTTGTAAGGATATGTGTACCAAAAAAATAAAAAAAATAAATAAAAAACATTTCGTACTTATTTGGCGGTGTGGTGTACTGAAAAATTATCTAATGTCCGTTTTTCTTTTCTCTGTCATTTTATCTGACCAACAACACAAAGCAATAGTAGTTTAAATATGATTAAGGTTCACCACGCAGTCATATTATAATTATTAAATTATCTTGCGTCCTCCACATAGTATTGTATACTATGATATTCAAATATTTAGATTTTCAACTGCTGCAAGCCCTCTGATCTGCCACTTATTATCATATTGAGCAAAACCCTACACAGATCTGACTGAACTTTCGGTTTAGAATTAGCCAATTTTTAGAATTTGGGGGCGGGTTTCTTGAATTTTGGGTTCATTAGCCTATTATTCATAATGAAAAACACAACAACAAAACAGTACAATGACACACTCCCTTAAATAGGCGCTTTTACGCTTTGAAACCAAATCTTCGATAATCTTGTCTGTCAGCTGTTTGCTTGTTCGGCTCGTGCTGTATTGAGCAGACCCGTTCAGTTTTTAATTGTTTTGTCAGTTCTCTAACTGAACTAAATGATGTTATTACTGTACAGCGGAGCGGGGCGGGACATTAGTAATTTCTCACTAGAAATGACATCAGAAGTGGAAAATGTTGGTAAAAAAACGTACATTTACACACAAACTGACCAGCAAACACAACTTTCGGACGTCATCTTTGTTTTCCAGTTCAACTGTCACAGAATGGAAAGCACAGGATTATGGGATTTCAAAGGCAGCGAAGGATACAAATATGCTGCCTTCAAAAATCGATCAGGAGACAGGAAGTGAAGCTAACATTAGATTCGGACGTGCCTTCCTGCCTTGAAATGTTTCCTCCGAAGGCAGCATTTTCCAGGTTTCGGACACAGCCTGCAGGACACTGTAGTGATGTTAACAGTGACACCAAAGCTCCGAAGCGGGTGTCAAAAAAATGAAACCCTTTTCAGTGAAGCTTTGTATCGATGCTTGATTCGTTCTATCAAAATCACGTGACCAATGACGTCCGAAGCTTCGTTTCACACACACCCACGTGACTGCTTCGTACACTGATTCAAAAAGGTTTAAAAATGCGCAACACAGGTTGTTAGAACTGTTGTATTGCACTAGTTTATTGTTGCGAGACTTTATCTATATATAGATATTTGTTCTGCAGCCTTAATATATATATTTGGGTGTAAGCCAGCCTACTATTTTTTTTTTCAACATTTTCAAGTATTGGAAAAATTAATTGGTTAAAAAATATTGTTGTTATTGGCAATTATGTGAACCTATTAAACCTCTCTCTCACTCTCACTCTCTCTCTCTCTCTCTCTCTCTCTCTCTCTCTCTCTCTCTCTCTCTCTCTCTCTATGTGTGTGTGTGTGTGTGTGTGTGTGTGTGTGTGTGTGTTTCTTTGTGTGCATGCACCAGCCTTTATTTATTCATGAGATTTATTTGTTCACAAACAGGAAAAATGTCCACATTCACAATATACAAAATGTTATCTTTATTGGTTTGAGTTACTAGGAGTATGCAATAGAACAGATTGTTGTGATTTATTGATTTATTGATTTACCCATTCATTCATCTATCCATTAATATTTTCCCTCACTTTCACCAGCAGAGGTCCTCGCCGAGCTCTGATTTGAAAAGCTTCGAGTAACGAACCTTTTTCTGATACAATTGTGCTGAAAGCTTCACTGGTTCAGAAAGCTTCACTTCACCATCACTAGGACACTGGCCCTCCAGAATCAACATTCCCCACCCATGCAGTAGTGTATGATAGACACGATGAGACCAGACCCTTGTGAGGTGGAAGGTGACTGCTTAGAGGGTGTGATAACGAGGATGATTGCTGGCAGGTGCGGGTGATGGTGGAGTGTGTGCAGGTGGTGAGCGGGGAGGATCTTGGAAAGTATAGGGCTGATGGGTGATGGACTGGTGCATGGAGATGTGACACTCTTAATATTGCAGTCCTGCAAAAATGACAGAAAATTTACTCACATTTTCTGTCCTGTGGCAAAACATGAGAGCTGCTGCGTTTTAGACCAAACGTGTGAGTGCGACCTGGTCGCATCATTGAATGGTGAGATATTTTGCTAAATAAAATGATCCTGCCAGAAGAATTGCGTGTTAACTTCATTATGTCTTGTTCTGTCTGTATCATCACAGTGAGCTTTTATGAGGTTTTACACACATGCTGCAAAGTGAATTTAGTGTTTTCCAACGTTTCAGTGTGGATGAGAAAGTTTGCAAGTGCTATGTGAACGGAGAAAACTCAATTTTCAAATCTATTTGGATTGATGTAGACGTAGCCTCAGTTTGATTCATTAATTTATAAGACAGAAAACACAGAGTGCTGGATGAGGTCAATATTTATCTACATTCCATTGATTGGAATCAAAACTTGCAAATCATTGGTCAGTGATGAAGAAGATTTTATGGCAGGTGTAGCTTGTGAATGAGACAGGTTAGACAATTTATATTCATACATCCATAACATTACCACAAAATATTGGGACATGCCTGGAACATTCTAAGTGGTCCTTTGTGGCATTTTTGCTGTCTTTTAAGAGAATTTATTATTTTAATATTTACGATTTCTATTAATATTCCATGTGAGTAGGGGCATTATTCAGTTATTTGAGAAGCCGTTTTATTTTGTGATATTTAATAGCTGACTTATCCCTCTTGATTATCAGAGCGTAGTGGGGCTATTCCTTTAATAACTGAGGATAACCACTATAAATTTTTCACTATTTAAATATTGTCAAAACACTGTGCAAATGAACAGCTTGCCCTTCCAGTGTCTTTTTCTGGATTGGTACAAAGTAAATGTCAAATATAAGAGTACAGTATTCTACATATTTGCTTTTTGACACATGCTTATTTATAGCATGTGTATCATCACTAGGGATTCAGAATTTCCTATGGGGAACTTTAAAACTGGATCATATCCCAGGAGACCTCAACTAGCCTGCATCTGACAGCTAGGAGATCACTACATTTATATGCTCAACAACAAATCATATGCACATACAAGCCAGAAAGGCAAGACCTTAATGCAAACTAGCACTTTGAATTCATCTCCTTATCCTGCTCTGTTTGTGATATGAAGTGTAATAAATGATGCTGTATTCCCATGGCACTGCTGTTCTATGGAAAAACAGGGAGTGAGTGAGCTTCTGATGTTTTCTTGCTTTTCTTTCTCAATGTAGGTTAGAGGAAGTGTGAGGCCCAGGTGGTGCGATTCTACAGAGCATTGTCTGAACCAATAAATATGCTATCATATGTGGCATGTCTTTTGTTTACGCCTTTGAAAAGGAAATGCAATATGGAACCACCAAATTTATGCAGGAATGTATGTGTGCATGTGTTAAACTTTTGGCTGCCCTCCAAACGTAGAATAACCAGGATGCAGGGTTTTATTTCTCATATCCTTTTCTCTCTTTCTCTCTATCTCTGATGGCAGTTCTAATTAGCATTTTTATTTAAAGTCCCCCTGTAGTCAATAATTTTATCCCTTAAAACTCATCTTTGATCACTATAATTACACATTCAAATTTGTTTCCTGTGAAAAAACTTCTTCATGCCCTAAAATAGCTTGAATGTAACTCTACACCCTTGCTTCATTTAGTACACGTGGATTCATGAATATGCCAATTAGCCCCACCTCCACTCAATTAGCTCAGAGATCCACTCTGTCAACTTTTCTGTAGTAAACACTGCACAATGGCAAGTGAAAATCCTGGTTTAAATCAGCCATATTATGTTTAAACCATAAACATATGAAACCGATTCATAAGAATCAATTAAGAAGAGCTGATTGATTGGTCATTGATGAATGATTCTTTAATTTTGCATTTTGAGTGAATTGTACAGGGTTGTCTACAAAGTCGATTTATTTATCGATTTACTGTGACTGGGCCATTTTAGTACAGTGAACTCATTGTCATGTTCAAGAAACCAATTTGAAACAATTCGAACCTTGTGACATGGTGCATTATCCTGCTGGAAGTAGCCATCAGAGGATGGGTACATGGTGGTCATAAAGGGATGGACATGGTCAGAAACAATGCTCAGGTAGGCTGTGGCATTTAAACCATGCCCAATTGGCACTAAGGGGCCTTAAGTGTGCCAAGAAAACATCCCCCACACCATTACACCACCACCAGCAGCCTGCACAGTGGTAACAAGGCATGATGGATCCATGTTCTCATTCTGTTTACACCAAATTCTGACTCTACCATCTGAATGTCTCAACAGAAATCGAGACTCATCAGACCAGGCAACATTTTTCCAGTCTTCAACTGTCCAATTTTGGTGAGCTCATGCAAATTGTAGCCTCTTTTTCCTATTTGTAGTGGAGATGAGTGGTACCCTGTGGGGTATTCTGCTGTTGTAGCCCATCTGCCTCAAGGTTGTGCGTGTTGTGGCTTCACAAATGCTTTGCTGCATACCTCGGTTGTAACGAGTGGTTATTTCAGTCAAAGTTGCTCTTCTATCAGCTTGAATCAGTCGGCCCATTCTCCTCTGACCTCTAGCATCAACAAGGCATTTTCGCCCACAGGACTGCCGCATACTGGATGTTTTTCCCTTTTCACACCATTCTTTGTAAACCCTAAAAATGGTTGTGTGTGAAAATCCCAGTAATTGAGCAGATTGTGAAATACTCAGACCGGCCCGTCTGGCACCAACAACCATGCCACGCTCAAAATTGCTTAATTCACCTTTCTTTCCCATTCTGACATTCAGTTTGGAGTTCAGGAGATTGTCTTGACCAGGACCACACCCCTAAATGCATTGAAGCAACTGCCATGTGATTGGTTGATTAGATAATTGCATTAATGAGAACTTGAACAAGTGTTCCTAATAATCCTTTAGGTGAGTGTATAATATAATACACAAATGGGTAGGTTTAGGGATGGGATGGGGTTCGGTTAATAGCGTAATGTCTAAAAAGCGTAAATAAAATAAATGTAAATACAATTATGCTGGCTGATTCAATTGAGAATCACACTCCAACATGTCATAATTGCAAAATCATAACCCGATATATATAATTTCATCATGACAATAACATTCCCATGCCCAACACGTGTCTGTGTTTGAAATCAATGGAGCACCCTGCGCGTTCGAAAAATGATGCCTTTAGCGTCTTCATTGTGGCGCGGAAGGCAATTGACCATGCTTCAGATTTTGATGCCTTGGGAGTGAGAACGGGTTGCATTTATCAGATCACTAAAATGCATCCGACCACTTGCATCTGTCTGCAGCAAACCCAGCCAATCAGAAAACCTGGAGACAGCTCTCTGCCAATGGTATGAGTTTGTAAAATTGTGAGTTTGTGAAATGTGCTTTGCTTTGCTTTGCCTGTATTTTGGCAATTAGACCTAGAAACTTCTTTTACCATTTATTTTTCTGTATTCCTTACATCCCTTTTAATCCTTTAATTATTTAATTTCTTTAAAGGTCCCATGGCATGAAATTTTCATTTTATGAGGTTTTTCAACATTAATATGAGTTCCCCTAGCCTGAATATTGTCCCCAAGTGGATAGAAATGTTGATCGGTGTAAACCCGAGTTCTGGCTGTCTTTCTCTGCCTTTGAGAAAATGACAGGCCAGACGAGCCAATCCTGAAGTCTCCTGTTTTGATGTCCAAGCAGGAACGGTTACCTCCCTTTCCTCCGCCCAGAGAATCTGCCACGCCCATGCAAACGCTCGAGAGATCATTAACGTTACTTGTGAATGCTGGCAGTTTCTCAGTGTTTGGATGTACAAATGAAAACAGAAGTCTTTCTTCAGTTCCTTCTGATCTGTGATCGGTGATCTCTTATGTGTAGCTAATTATTTATTATTCGTGCACACACTGCGGCTTCTCTCTCTCCAGACAGAACGGTGTTTTCGTGTTTTCTATCTTGTGAGTCAGTGTTTTTGTACGTCCTCGTCGCGTCTACCGGTTCTAAAATGTGCATAGTCTTTTCTGTTTAACATCAGCAGTCACATCTTTAGAGATAAACCTCACACACGCCGAAGCTCGGCCTTCAATATCCCCGACCCCCAGTACTGCATCTGGCCCACAGCGGAGGCACCAAACGCGGCGTGAGATTAAGCAGAAGGGGGGTAAGCATGAGCATATCTGGGCTAGGCTAGCCATCTTTCCCCACAATAAACTGGATTACATTCGATTACTGCTGTTGTGTCTTTGTTTGCGCTGTGTAACGTTACTCAATGCGCGTCACTGACGCTATTCATATGATTGGAACATATCTAGAAATAATGCTATACTCAACACTTACTAACTCGTTCATCTCGACAGCTGTAATGGTACTTTGCATGTGTTACAAAGTTGGTAATAATGATGAAGACGGACTCGGTGTGACTGGGACTCGTGTTTATTCAGAACTCTCAGATACAAACACAATAAACTTGCGCTGACAGACAGCGCTCTCATAACTCAGAAGTTACTATAAATAACTTTGTTAGCGATCGCTCCGTCTCCATGATGTCCGGTTCGCGAACGAATCATTCTTTTGAATCGGTTCTTTTTAGTGAACCGAACCAGTTCACCAGATCGGACTGAATCGTTCTAAACGGTTCACGTCTCCAGTCAGCGCTGATCCATAATTTACTAAAGTTACTAACTTTCTGACATGAGTGACAGCCCCTCCGACTAGAAATAAACTAATAACCTGAAGTATATGCTAGTAACTACAACAGTTCACCCTGAACTGAGACTGAGAACTGATGAGAAGTGAACTCAGGTCCATCCGTCTCTGGCAGACTCGTGCCTGCTCTTGCCTCGTTAAACCACGCCCCCTCCGCTCATTTAAAATGCAAAGATGTCAGCCAATCACAACAGTGGGCGTTTTTACTGAAGTCTCACAGCAGACACGCCTCTTGAAGCAGGGCATTCAGCCACAGGGCAAACAGCAGTATAGAAAAAATGCCTTTTATTTCTAAATTATGACATTTTATGATGTAAAAATCATACTAACAATATAAGTACACCTCAGAAAACATTATAAAATAATAGAAAAATGCCATGCCATGGGACCTTTAAATAAAAAGACTAATAACACCTAAACTTTGGTCCCTCCCAATGATCATTGTTAAGGCCCACAACATTAGCCTACGACCTATTGAACAGAAGTCGATTCCACACACCCTCGTTTTTATTCGCCAAATTTTAAACATGTGTCAATGACAGTTTACTTATTTTTTTCATTTGTTTTGACTGTATTCGATCAACATTATCTCCATGTGAAGAGGGAAGACGGGCTATGAAGACAGTAGAGAATCTCCCCTTATCACTCCTGTGCCTCATGAGAAAGATGCACCCCAACCACCACCGATATCTTCACTTATTCAGCGTGGCATCCTTTCGAGCCGGGGCGCACCATTCGCCTATTTATTTAAACGCCATCAATATTTAATTTGCGAACGTGTTGCGGAAGATCACAAGAGCACTCACAAAGGACCTCAGGCTGAATATGCAACGCCTTGATAAATATTTCAGCACTCCATTTCGCCAGCTCCCCCACTGACTCACTGTGTGCCTCGAGCTGATGCATGCAAGAATCAAACATGTTATAGCAGTATTTGTTCTTGAAAACAAGCAGGACATTGCTGAGGTGAGACATTCAGGAGAGGAGCATTTAGGATTAATATCGCTTCATTATTGAAACAATTAGGCGATCATTCAAACACTCTCACATACTGAAAATCAGAGTATTTCAGTCAACCTTTTCACTCCATTATGGGTCACATTGTCATCTTAATTTATATAATATAATTTTGGATATAAGTCTAACTCACTATTTCTATGTAATTGAAATCATATTAATTATTTTTATCACAAGGTCACAATTAAGGCCCAGTCCCAAATGGAACCCTAAACCCTCACGGTCTTCCTCTGAGTCCGCACTTTCACGACATAATGCCGCTTTGACTGCTGGGAAGAAGTCTGCTGTGTAGCTCGCACCAGTGCGGGCTCGGCAAAAGTGCGCATCGAGGGCGCATATCGACCTCAAAGGGGGCGCTCGCGAGCACCCTTCTGAGACCTAAAATGACAAATGGGACACCCTGCGGTCTCGTGGACTTAACGGACACGCGCCCATTGTAAGTCCACAAGACCGAAAGTGCACATGAAGTGTGCCATTTGGGACAGGGCCTAAGTGTTTATGGAGGTGAATTTTAAATCATTTTAGTATTTCCATTGAAAGGGATAGTTCACCCAAAAATGAAAATTCTGCCATCGTTTATGCACCCTCAAGTTGTTCCGAATCTGTATTTGTTCCGAATGTCTTTCTTCTGCTGAACACAAAAGAAGATATTTTGAAGAATGTTGGTAACCAAATGGTTGATAAGCCCCACTGACTTCCATAGTATTTTCTTTCCATGTACTATGAACATAATTTTCATTTTTGGTAACTATCCCTTTAAGCAGATTCTGACATTTTCTTTGTGTTCCAAAGTTCTAACTTTTAAAACGAACACAGGCAATTTATTAATACTTTTTTTTTTCTAAAATGTTTCAAACAAAACATGTTTTCTTAGAAATATTGTTTTAATGATTAATCAGGCTTTTCCAATTTCACTTTCCATCCAGTCTTTTATAAAACAAAACCTCAAAAGCTGATTTCGTAATGACATTATCCTCCAGGAATTGACAACAATATATATATGACTTACATTGCATTCAAGACACACATTTTACATTTTGTCAGTTCTTGCTTTCCCTGGGAATCGAACCCATGACCTTGGCGTTGTTAGCGCCACGCTCTACTGTTTGAGCTATATATATATAAAAGTGCCTTTTCAGTGCTTTTCTTTTTTTCATAAAAAGAGCATTACACAGACAGGGCAGCATACAGCAGAATAGAATCAAGAACAATGAAATGCAGGACTTAAGAATGATAACATTCAGAAAAGTTTGAGTAGTCATTTGAATTCAGAGATATTATAACCCAACAGAATGATCAAGGGAGAGAATTCCATAGTTTAGGTGCAACAACGCTGAATGATCTTGTCACGTTAGGCTGAGGGAAACTGAGGTGAGGACTCAATTGCAGGTCATGGAAAAGTATTTATTATAAAAATGAACATAAACACAAACAAAAACCCACAAGGGGGAAAACATAACAAATCTCAAAACAACATAAAAAATCTCAAAACAACATAAAAGAACCAAACAACATACCAAAAACGGGTCAGGGAGCGGAACACAGGGAAGGGAGACGTAGACATAACAACGTAAGCACAAGGACTGAGAACACAAGGGAACTATATAAAGGGGAAGAAATCAGGAGGGAACAGGTGGAAGAAATCAAACACTAATCAGATAACAAGGGGGTGGGATCAGACAAAGACCTGAGCACAGCCCAAAACAACAACACACCACATGTGCTCCACAAGACAGGACAGACATGTGACATTACCCCCTCCTTAAGGAGCGGCTACCAGACGCTCCACAAGAACAGGGCGGGACCATGAGGACAAACCAGGAAGGGACAGACCAGGGCTGGACTGGAGGGACCGACCAGGGCGGGACGGGAGGGACAGACCAGGGCGGGACGGGAGGGACAGACCAGGGCGGGACTGGAGGGACAGACCAGGGCTGGAATGGAGGTACCGACCAGGGCGGGACGGGAGGGGCAGACCGGGGCGGGGCGGGGCGGGACGGGAGGGGCAGACCGGGGCGGGAAGGGGGAAACAGACCGGGGAGGGAAGGGGGAAACAGACCAGGGAGGGAAGGGGGAAACTAAAAGTTCAGGCGGCCAGGGCGGCCCGCGGAGTTCAGGCGGCCAGGGCGGCCCGCGGAGTTCAGGCGGCCACGGCCCTGGAACCGACACCGGCTCCGGCTCAGGAACAGACTCTGGCTCCGGCTCAGGAACAGACTCTGGCTCCGGCTCAGGAACAGGAACAGACACCACCGGCTCAGAAACAGACACCACTGGCTCAGAAACAGACACCACCGGCTCAGGCACTGGAACTGGCACCACCGGCTCGGGCACTGGAACTGGCACCACCGGCTCGGGAACTGGCACCACCGGTTCAGGAACAGACCCCACCGGTCCAAGTGTGTGCGTAGCCCACACACACCACATGGCTGTGGCCATAATGGCCAGTGTCGCGGTCACTGAGGGTGGCTCCGGCTCAGGAACAGACACTGGCTCCGGCTCAGGAACAGACACCGGCTCCGGCTCAGGAACAGACGACACTGGCTCCGGCTCAGGAACAGACGACACTGGCTCCGGCTCAGGAACAGACGACACTGGCTCCGGCTCAGGAACAGACGACACTGGCTCCGGCTCAAGAACAGACGACACTGGCTCCGGCTCAGGAACAGACGACACTGGCTCCGGCTCAGGAACAGACGACACTGGCTCCGGCTCAGGAACAGACGACACTGGCTCCGGCTCAGGAACAGACGACACTGGCTCCGGCTCAGGAACAGACGACACTGGCTCCGGCTCAGGAACAGACGACACTGGCTCCGGCTCAGGAACAGACGACACTGGCTCCGGCTCAGGAACAGACGACACTGGCTCCGGCTCAGGAACAGACGACACTGGCTCCGGCTCAGGAACAGACGACACTGGCTCCGGCTCAGGAACAGACACTGGCTCCGGCTCCGGCTCCGGCTCAGGAACAGACACTGGCTCCGGCTCCGGCTCAGGAACAGACACTGGCTCCGGCTCAGGAACAGACACTGGCTCTGGCTCTGGAACACGGACCACCGGCACCGGGATGGAGGGAACCTTTCTCCTCCTCCTTCGTTTCGGTACCACTGGCCTCGGATCCACCGGAACAGGGACCATGATCTTAGGAGAACCAGAGTCCAACCGGTCCACCAACTCCCAGAATTTAGGAGTCCCCATCTCCTGAGGGCTGAGAGGCATGTCCAGACAGAGGTTGAAAACCTCTGCCTTCTCCCTCTCATTGAGGTACAGGTGATGCACCTCAATGAGGAATTGGCAGGCAAACTCTTACATCCGCCCCCTGCTGACGGATGTATTTCGAGTTTACCTGCCGCATCACCTGTAGCCGTCTGCCAAACTCCATGGGAAAAACGGAAACAAAATAAAACAAAAAACCTCCTGCTGAGTCCTCGAATGGTGCTTACGTTCTGTCACGTTAGGCTGAGGGAAACTGAGGTGAGGACTCAATTGCAGGTCATGGAAAAGTATTTATTATAAAAATGAACATAAACACAAACAAAAACCCACAAGGGGGAAAACATAACAAATCTCAAAACAACATAACAAATCTCAAAACAACATAACAAATCTCAAAACAACATAAAAGAACCAAACAACATACCAAAAACGGGTCAGGGAGCGGAACACAGGGAAGGGAGACGTAGACATAACAACGTAAGCACAAGGACTGAGAACACAAGGGAACTATATAAAGGGGAAGAAATCAGGAGGGAACAGGTGGAAGAAATCAAACACTAATCAGATAACAAGGGGGTGGGATCAGACAAAGACCTGAGCACAGCCCAAAACAACAACACACCACATGTGCTCCACAAGACAGGACAGACATGTGACAGATCTGCCCCCCACTGAAGAGAGGAGATACCAAGGGACTGAAAGAAGGCCAGAGCAGAATGTAGTGAGCGAGTCAAAGTGTAGGGGAGGAGCAGGTTACAGAGATAGGGGGAGTCAAACCATACAAGGATTTAAAAGTGAGCAAGACAATTTTGTATTTAATACAGCAGGCCACTGCAATCCAGTGGAGATCTTACAAAATTGGGTCGATATGGGTAGAATACTTGCTGTGGATAAGTATTCTAGCAGCAGAGTTTTTAATATATTGTAATCTGGAAATGGAGCTGGCAGGTAAACCAATGAAAAGGGCATTACAGTAATCAAGACGGGATGAGACAAATGCATGGGTGACAGTTTCGGCATCTTTGCCACTGATGAAGGGAAGGAGCTGGGCAATGCGACGTAGTTGGAAGAATGCAAATTTGGTGTTAGGGTAATATGAGCCTGAAAGGAGAGAGAGGATTCGAAAATAACACCTAGATTTTTAACAGTACTTGATGGTTTGATGAGAGCCCCAGAAATCTCACAGGCGAAATCAGTAGGAATATTGCTAGTGAGTGACAGAGTTCCAATAAAATGATCTCAGTTTTGTCCATGTTCAGTTCCAGAAAATTCCAATTGATGTCTTTTATTTCATGCACAAGCAGAGATTTTATCAGTTTGGGTAGATAGAGCAGATGTACAGATATTTGGATGTCATCAGCGATAATTAAAACCATGAAGATGTAAGATCTGACCCAGAGGTAGTATGTAAATTATGAATAATAATGGACCGAGAACGGTTCCCTGGGGAACACCTTGCTTCAGGGGGACAGTAGGTAATCGAAAATCCAAAAGAATTTTGGAGGGAAAGCAGCTACACTAATCTCGATGGTGTGGTGTTTGAGTTGGTTGTTGGTTTGTCTTACTATATAACATTACATCCCTTTTTTAAAACATCATTATATGTATACACACACATACATTATATATATATATATATATATATATATATATATATATATATATAACAGCAAATTAACATATATCAAGGGTATGTATAGCCAGCAAACTAGAAAATCCACACGGCCTCAAGGAGCAGCTCCTGTAAAGATTCTCTCCACTCATACGTGGGCATCCATCAATAAGGCAATTGTTTAAGCTCCCAGCAGAGCTCGGCTCTGCCAGTGAAATTTATGAGAGCCAGAGCAAACAGACGAGTGGATGAATGGTGAGGGAGAATTCCGCAGGCAGACGGAACAGAGTCCTTAACAATAACAACACAATCAATCAGGTCGTACACACTTCACACTCAAGCCCAGGACTGATCCCAACATCCCCTCTGCATCTTCTGAATGGTTCATCATTGTGCTTCGTGGTAAAAGGCTATTGAGATTGAAAAATAGGGCACATGCCGCTTGTTTTTATACCAGATTTAATGACTTAAAGGTGGCATTTGTTACCATCATCAAGTTACTGAGCACATGAGATGCAACTTCCTCTGCATATTTTATTTTTCTTCAGATATTGTTGCACATCTATGGAGGATTGGAGAAAGATGTATGCTATGGCAACAACCTGAAATTACAAAATTGAGTGTTGATAAGGAAGTAGTTTGCACTAAATTACACAAATTCGCCGTGTGGATGATGTTAACGTCTTTACATCGTTTTCACACTAGAAAAAGCCTCATGGTTAGCCAAAGAGCCGCTGGCATCCTAACAGCAATCAGTCACTGTATTTTGCTCCTTATGCAGCCCACAGGCTGCTGAGAGAAGCTCGGAGGAGGGCTTTATCCACATCGCAGCTGTGAATAGCAAAGCTTAGCCAGGGTTCGGGTGATGGCTTTTGAATTTACAAAGGGTACAGAACGTAGCTACAACTGTGCATGGATAACTACTAGCATGAAGACTGGAGGCAATGCAGAAAATCTGAGGTCTAGGGTTGCAAGTGCATATGGGATCGAACAACAGACAGCAGAAAGTCTTGCCACAGAGAGGATTTGTGTTTTGCCTACAAAAGTTGATGCATCTCATAAGGATCGAGACACAATCCGTCCCCACAGCTGCCGTGCGGCAACACGGCGCATGGGGACTTCATTATAGTCTTGACTGTAAAAGTTTGCAATGATCACAACGAATTTTGTCTATTTGTTTGTTTCTGCTCTCTCTTGGCCTATTATTTGTTTTTATCTCTCTCTCTCTCTCTTGTGCTTTTCTGCCTAGCCTGCATTTTGCTCCTGTCTGGCAACGTTATTGGCCAGTCACTGTGGCCATCCACACTAATAGCAGACAAGTCCTGTGCGTTTAATTAGTTTTCAATGGAATCTTGTGGAAATTATCCTGAAGTAGTAAAACGTTGGTGCCAGGTCACAGTAATATTAACCCAGAGGTTGTACACAGTATTTTTCCCTTTTTCCAAAACTTTAACTTAAATAAATCTTGAGAAGTTCATGCTTAAACAGTGTGTCAGTCCTCATACCCAAATGAACATAAGATATAACAGTAGTAGGTATATTATCAGTAATATGTCTGCACCCAAGAGGCTTAACTTGAATTAATTTACACATTAATGTAGTAAGTAGAGCAGTGTTGATTGTAGAAACATAAGGAGCATTTCTATTCAGTTGTTAATGATGAAACTTTAATCACTATCAAATGGGTCTTTTCTATGAAGCTTTTGTAATCTACGCAGTTTTCAGTCAATCACATACATTTATTCTGTAATTTGCATTACTCGCATTAAAAGTTTGGGGTAAGTAGGATTTAAAATAAATAAATACATACTTTTATTCAGCAAAGAAGCATTAAATTGATCAAAAGTGATGGTAAAGACATGTTATAATGTTACAAAAGATTTCTATTTTATGTAAATAACTTTCTATTTATCAAAGCATCCTGAAAACAAATGTATAATTTCCACAAAAAAATATTAAGCAGCACAACTGTTTTCAACATTTATTATAATAAGAAATGCAAATCAGCATATTATAATAATTAATGCCTAAACATAAGATTTATGTATTTTAATTGCATATACATTTTCCATGCATTTGGATTACATAATTTTAACATAAACAAATTAATAAACTTAATGCGATTCATATATGTAAGTCATACATAAATGTAACAGGTAATATTTATGTAATTGTATTGATAAACTGAATGTGAATCATATATGCCAGTTATATGTGAATGAAACAGGTAAGATTTATGTAATAGTACACAGAAAAACACCCATGTTGAATTAACACTTCCTAGTGTTCATGTGTGTGCTCACTACTGGGTTAAAGTACCATTTAAGCAGTGTTAAAGTTAATGCGATAATTGAGTGATGATTGAGCATTAATGATGAACACCTGATGATAATGAGCATAATCACTGAAGGAAAGAGAAACACAAGTGTGGCGAGGGAGCGTAGTTTTGCGGGGTCTGTAGCGGGAGAGAGGGAGCGGAGCCGAGCGGTGAGTAAGTAGGTCAAGTGCAGATGACGAACACCTGTCTCTGATTGCAGTAATTGACGTGGAAAGACCGCATATAAGCCGCTGCGGGGAGAGAGACGAGAGAGAGAGTTGGACTGGGACTGCGCGCACACTGCCTGCAGAGTGAACTGAAGAGAAACCCGAGTGATCGACTACAAGAGCTTTTTGAGTGAATGTTATTGTGTTTTTGCGCCCACATGCGCCTGTTTTGTTTGTATCTGAAAACCCTGAGCAATAAAAGCCTTAAGTCCCAGTCACGCCGACCCCGCCTTCTTCCTTCCTGCACATTACAGTCTACGAACCGCATTACAACAAGAAATTCAACTGACTTCAGCCACAGCCTTAGATGAAATCAACTAAAGATAAAAAAGACATTACATCTCTGAAGATCTTAGTAGATGAGGATTAAACAACTCCACAAACAGCATTACCAGCTTCACGCATTACTAACCAGACTGACTTTATTTCTGTCATTTCTGTTTTTATGAAAATAATAGTTTCGTTGGAAGTCACCATGCTGGAGATTAGTGTCTGCTTTAGTTGGGCTCTTGACCCTCAACTCTTTAACTTTAGCTTTTCTCTGGCTCCTTTAACTGTGTGTTTATAAAGCACATTTGTTATGTCAAGGGAACCCAAGATAAAATGTTATCAGTTCATAAAGAAGAATATCCATTCATTTTATATCACTTTCTGAGCACTTTTTAAAATCAAAATGCATATGCAGACCCATACAAAGATGACAGACTTATTTCCATTTTTTATTAATTGCACAAAATAGCCCTAATATTAATAAAATATGAAAAATTAATCATAATAAAATGTATTTATTTGTTTATTTAATTACATGTATTATTAGAGTTGTCAATTTAAGATATTATTTAAGAATTTAAGAGATGTAGTGCAATTCTTTTTTTAATATATCTATGGGTGGCATACAAATTAGGTAGCACACGTCCGACTCTTGCTAGTGAGACATACACCTATGGTGTATTTTTTATTGTTTCCATTTAAATGCAAATGACTATAGTGACTAATATTATACTATTTCCCATTCTGTGGCATGGTATGTATTTGTATTTGTTTATCTACGGCAGCACATTGATTTAAACCTAAAATCCATGAAACATGAAATGAAACAGTGTTGTGTGTTTGTGCCTGCAAGGCTCTGAGAGTTGTGTGAAGTCTAGAGTTCTTAATTGTATTTCGTTGTTTGTTGAGGAAGTGCTAACATCACCAAGGCCAGTCAATTTAAGCAGATTTCTCCACACCTCTCTCTCAAATGAAATTTGGTTCAGACTCTCCAAAGCAGTTGTCTTGTTTTAGATGTACGCAGAATAGTCTTCGCAGAATTGAATTTCTTTCTAGGTTGAATAAGACCCGAGGGACGGAAAGTTTCTCCCAAAACATGTTAAGCATCCTCAGCCACACACCTACTCACCTTAAAAAAAAAACACAATATATGCAATATACACCAGAGGCAAATGCCAGCACTTCACCGCTTCAAACTTGTCCAAAAGCTCTCATTTAAAATTGATCATGAAGTTCAACACTTGCTTAAAAGGTTAGGGAAAAAATGCATGTGTGTTGTTCTGTGAACACTTTCCCACAAAATCCATAAAATGTGCTTGTGACTATGACTAAAAGGCTGGTTAATGCCTTGGACTGCATTATGACAAGCCCTGCATACATTAAAGCTGCTGAAGAATTGCTGTATTGACTTGCACTGTGAAGTTGTTGTTTAGTATTCTGCATTCATGGTTGTGCTTTTCTGCAATGCATTTACCTTATGTAAAGCCATTGTGCAAATGAAAGGAATAGGAGGATTGTAATTATCTGCAGTCATTTCTTAATTTCTCTGTTTGATCAAGACAGCGTGTACATTCTTCAATACAGCCTCAAGAATCAAACATGCTCTTATGAACTGTTACCGACAGCTAAGAAATGACAACTGCTCTCTATGGTGAGCATAAAGCAGTGTCCTTGTCCTTCAGCTGTACTTATCTGATTTGCTGTGGGAATCCAAATAAACCCTCTCACCACCCTTGTAAATAATGAGAATGGGGACTTTCATGATGCAATTAATCACATAATTTCTCAATTTAATTTGGATTATCTCTGTGTTGCTTGATGGAGTAATGTCACAAAGGTGAGAGCAATTCAATCAGCGTGGCTGTGTATAGTGATATATATATATATATATATATATATATATATATATATATATATATATATATATATATATGTATGGAAACTCAACGTCACGCGATCGTAAAAGATGCCTCATCAACAAGCCTTAATTCACTAGTGTTCACAGATGGCCAGTTAATTGCCTTTGCAATGAATTTTAGTCTGCAACGAATTTCTGACCGTAACTGAAATATTTGTCACAGTCCTGGATATGGAGTTGTTATGCTTTTTCAAAAGTATAACCATTAACATTTAAATATTGCATGTGTAACCAAAGTCATTTTAGGCAAGTCATTCACTCTGCAACGACTTTGGCAACATGCACAGGCTGTTATTTTCTAACTAGGCCAGTGGTTCTCAAACCTTTTTAGGCCATATGCTTTGCATGCATATTGTTATTATATTGAATTTCTTTGCATTCATTTTGCTACCTCAATGTAAATTGATTTCCAATTCAGACAACACATTTTGAATTTTGAAAATATTCTTTAGTCATCCATTTTCCAAGTGACATTTTCAAAAGAAGATATTTTGTAGAAATGTCTCACTGTTTTAGCCTGGTCCTACCAGACTCTCGTACATTGAATTTGCACAGAGAGTCTGGCCACTCTCCATTGACAAGCGTTAACTTCCTTGAAGGCGGGTACTCGAAGGAGGGTGATGAAGTTGAAAACTATTGGATCTGCCAAGAGCCACTCTGGATCTGCCATAACCAATCGCTAACGTTTGGTCGTGGCGTATGACATCTCAAACCAGCGTATGACATCAACGTCATCGTTCTCAGCCACTCCCTCTGTTCGCTGATTGGACCTGTTAAAATTTGACCGGAGAAAACCAGAGAATATACTGCAATCCCAGACGGAGTACTGAAAGAAAATGAAAATTGAGCAGAAGTAGGTAGGCGGAGCCAGGCTCTCACTGTTTTGCCCATACAATGGAAGTCGATGGTCTTCTTTCATGTCCAAAAGTCAAACCGGTTTGAAACGACATGAGGGTGTGTAAATGGTAACAGAACTTTTTATTTTTGGGTGAACTATCCCTTTAAGGACTGAGAGACATGTTCCATAAATATCAATATTTTTTTGATTTCTTGATTTTTATATTTTGATTAATAGCAATATTCCTAAATAAAATATATAAAAGTGGCTATGCTCAACACCTTACCTGTTTGCATCCCGCAAAATTTCAGCAATCTAGATGTACAAAGCAGTTTTAAAAAGATTGATCTGAAATGAGAAATAATGTGTAAAATCTAACAATTTAAATTAAATGGCTACACTCTGAAAAAAAAAAAAAGGTTCTATATGGCACTAAAAGTGGTTCTTCGTCGTAATCATAGAGGAAACACTTTTGCCACCATATCTTAAAGGTCCCATGGCATGGCATTTTTCTATTATTTTATAATGTTTTCTGAGGTGTACTTATATTGTTAGTATGATTTTTACATCATAAAATGTCATAATTTAGAAATAAAAGGCATTTTTTCTATACTGCTGTTTGCCCTGTGGCTGAATGCCCTGCTTCAAGAGGCGTGTCTGCTGTGAGACTTCAGTAAAAACGCCCACTGTTGTGATTGGCTGACATCTTTGCATTTTAAATTAGCGGAGGGGGCGTGGTTTAACGAGGCAAGAGCAGGCACGAGTCTGCCAGAGACGGATGGACCTGAGTTCACTTCTCATCAGTTCTCAGTCTCAGTTCACGGTGAACTGTTGTAGTTACTAGCATATACTTCAGGTTATTAGTTTATTTCTAGTCGGAGGGGCTGTCACTCATGTCAGAAAGTTAGTAACTTTAGTAAATTATGGATCAGCGCTGACTCGAGACGCGAACCGTTTAGAACGATTCAGTCCGATTTGGTGAACTGGTTCGGTTCACTAAAAAGAACCGATTCAAAAGAATGATTTGTTCGCGAACCGGACATCATGGAGACGAAGCGATTGCAAAGTTATTTATAGTAACTTCTGAGTTATGAGAGCGCTGTCAGTCAGCGCAAGTTTATTGTGTTTGTATCTGAGAGTTCTGAATAAACACGAGTCCCAGTCACGCAGAGTCCGTCTTCATCATTATTACCAACTTTGTAACACATGCAATGTACCATTACAGCGAGATGAACGAGTTAGTAAGTGTTGAGTATAGCATTATTTCTAGATATGTTCCAATCATATGAATAGCGTCAGTGACGCGCATTGAGTAACGTTACACAGCGCAAACAAAGACACAACAGCAGTAATCGAATGTAATCCAGTTTATTGTGGGGAAAGATGGCTAGCCTAGCCCAGATATGCTCATGCTTACCCCCCTTCTGCTTAATCTCACGCCGCGTTTGGTGCCTCCGCTGTGGGCCAGATGCAGTACTGGGGGTCGGGGATATTGAAGGCCAAGCTTCGGCGTGTGTGAGGTTTATCTCTAAAGATGTGACTGCTGATGTTAAACAGAAAAGACTGTATGCACATTTTAGAACCGATAGACGCGACGAGGACGTACAAAAACACTGACTCACAAGATAGAAACCACTAAAACACCGTTCTGTCGGGAGAGAGAGAAGCCGCTGCGTGTGCACGAATAATAAATAATTAGCTACACATAAGAGATCACTGATCACAGATCAGAAGGAACTGAAGAAAGACTTCTGTTTTCATTTGTACATCCAAACACTGAGAAACTGCCAGCGTTCACAAGTAACGTTAATGATCTCGAGCGTTTGCATGGGCGTGCCAGATTCTCTGGGCGGAGGAAAGGGAGGAAACCGTTCCTGCTTGGACGTCAAAACAGGAGACTTCAGGATTGGCTCGTCTGGCCTGTCATTTTCTCAAAGGCAGAGAGAGACAGCCAGAACTCGGGTTTACACCGATCAACATTTCTATCCACTTGGGGACAATATTCAGGCTAGGGGAACTCATATTAATGTTGAAATACCTCATAAAATGAAAATTTCATGCCATGGGACCTTTAACATGTTCTGTATATGGTAGTGGTGCTATATAGCACCTTAGTCGAAGAACAGCTGAAGAACCGCTGAAGAACCACTGAAGCACCAAAATTGGTGCTATACAGCACTTAAAAACGAGCCAAGAACTAATTTTAGTGCCATATAGAACCTTTTTTTTTTGGAGTGTATATTTTGTAGCATTGTACCACCAGTTGTACTAGACAAAACTGAACTTGGCTATAGGCATTTTCAGCATATTTTCAGACAGTAAAACACCAGGCTTCAAACATCTGTAGTGGGTGTAACATGAACATCGATGCTCCCAAATAGAGACTTAGGAAAGCAGCCGTGTTACCCAGAACCTCTTCAGGCATCTCAGGAACATTCTGGGCTGAGATCACTGGCTTGTGTAATCCTTTATAGAGACAAAGGGGTTGTGTTTAGTGTTTCACTGATGCTTTTCTTGGTGTAAGCTTCCTTTGTAATTCCTTTCACAAAGTCATTTCATCACAAAACCAGGATTTTGAGGAACTCATGGAATGACGCTTTTGCTGTCATTACAGCCTTTCTGAGTAGTGTTGGGGATTACTGTGCTCTGCTAGCTGAAATAACCACAAAGGAACAAAGCTGTGATTGGTATCTCAGGCCAACAGGTTGAAATTTTGTTATGGAGGTACTTGAGGCGGAATTGGGGAGGTAATTTCTAAGACATACTGGATAAATAGCCATTGTGAACATGATGAAATGGTTTGAAATTGTTATTTTATCAGCAAAGTGGGGAAAGAAAGGTACATCAAATGCCGAGAAAGGTCTGGAAATGGTTTTGTGCAATAACTTCCAGTTAATGATGTGTTGACCATCAATGTGGCCATTTAATCACAGAGATTGAGTTACAAAGCATTGCAAAGTTTGTCTGCCATGGCACTGAAAATCAAAGTTTTAAGCTTTAATAAGCTTTCATGAGAAAAGTCAGCATTATAGTCACTATACTTTTGTCTTGTAAACCCTCAGAAGTCCATCAGTAAGGCTTAAATACCCCTTTATAGACAGCTACCTAGTTTTTAACTCATTAGCATTAATGCTATTATCATGAAGTTGACATTAACCCTTGTGTTGTGTTGAAAATCCCTTACTTAATTTGGTATTCCTGGTCAAAATTTCTTCTAAATCACTTGTTATGCTAAAGTTCACTCAAGCTTATTCACCTAAAAAAGTGAGGTGCGTAAGATCTGATCAATCCTACAATCAATCATTTTCAAAAAGAAATATAAAACCGGAACAACCACGCTCTAACAAGGAGGCTAAACACCGCAGCCTCTAGAATGCCTCTTGAGATCAGGGGAGTGAGGTTTACACACACAGCTTTTACTGGCCTACGACAGTTACACTCACCCCCCGAAACCTCACTCCCATCTTGGTCACGGCAACTAGTTGTTGTCTGCGTTGTATTTTCTTTCTTTTGTCTGAATGAATAGATCAAATGCACAGATGACAGAAAATAAATGATTGGAATACCGAATGCAATGATTGGACAAACATTGTATGGTCCTATGCCTTCCATAGACGATATACTGTACTACAGTATTGGGACACCCCTCCAAATCATTGAATTCAGGTGTTCCAATCATTTGCATGGCCACAGGTGTATACAATCAATCAACTAGGCTTGCAGACGCTTTTACAAACATTTGTGAAACAATGGGTCGCTCTCATGAGCTCAGTGAATTCAAGCGTGGTACTGTGATAGGTTGCCACCCGTGGAATTCGTGAAATTTCCTCACTACTAAATATTCTACGGTCAACTGTTAGTGGTATTATAACAAAGTAGAAGCAATTGGGAACAACAGCAACTCAGCCATGAAGTGGTAGGCCATGTAAAATCACAGAGCGGTGTCATCGCATGATGAGGCGCACATTGCGCAGAAGTCATCAAATTCCTGCACAGTCAGTAGCTACCGACCTCCAAACTTCGTGTGGCCTTCAGATTAGCTCAAGAACGGTGTGTAGAGTGCTTCATGGAATGGGTTTCCATGGCCTAGCAGCTGCATCCAAGCCTTACATCACCAAGTGCAATGCAAAGTGTCGGATGCAGTGGTGTAAAGCATGCCACCACTGGACTGCAGTGGAGACATGTTCCCTGGAGTGACTAATCACGCTTTTCTGTCTGGCAATCCGATGAACGAGTTGGGGTTTGGTGGTTCCCAGGAGAACGGTACTTGCCTGACTGCATTGTGCCAAGTGTAAAGTTTGGTGGAGGGGGGTTATGGCATGGGGTTGTTTTTCAGGGGTTGGGCTTGGCTCCTTAGTTCCAGTGAAAGGAACTCTTAATGCTTCAGCAGACCAAGACATTTTGGACAATTTCATGCTCCCAACTTTTTGGGAACAGTTTGGGGATGGCCCCTTCCTGTTCCAACATGACTGTGCAAGGTCCATAAAGACATGCATGATTGCTGGATGGATGGACTTTCAACCAACATAACAAAAAAATTCTCAAACAAATCGCCTACCCTGTCTTTAATTCATTTTGTGCATCTCCTTGACATTATATGGCCTTTGACTTGCTTGACACCATGATCAATGAAGTTCAAGATTTGGTTGGTTAGCATGGTCCAGTTAGCCTCTAGTCTACACCACTCTCGTTCTGAAAAGCTTTTTTTTTCATTGACAGCAATGCAAAATTAGCTGACATTTTAGATTTCACAAGCAAAATTAAGTTACTGTAAATTATTGTATATATTCTAGCAGTGGTGTTTTTTGTTTTTGTTTTACCAATTTCTTTAACAATGTCATTATAAATACAAATGCAAACTAATATCAATGCAACTTTTAGTCTGTTAATCACACAAAGCTAGTTTCAAAACACTTATAATGTAGCATTCAAGTTGTGTTAACCCTTTATTATGCTTTTATGTTTTCTTTGTGTTCTTTTTGATGCTTGCCCTAGTCCCTATCATTTAAGTGCATGGAAAAGAGAAACCAGTACAATTCTTCAAATTGTTTCCTTTTGTATTCCACAGATGAAATAAATTAATGGGGTTTTGGAATGACATGAATGTGAGTAATTGACAGAATGCTATGATTTTTCGGTGAAAAACTATAGGCAGATAAGTTATAGCCAGATAAAAGGATAAGGAAGGGGCTCATAGAATTTGGTATATGCAGTAATAATACACCATGTTCAATCCACATCCAGTTTTGCCTATTCTGAAATGCAGTGTGCAGATGGATCTGGCTTCATGGAAAGATCTGTTAACTCACTCTGTATGTTCTCTGCCCATCTGTGATTGTATTGGTTTCAAAATTCTGGCTCATGTCAAGTTAATAATATCCTGTTTACATCCTAGAATATAGATGTTCAGAATAAGATTTCTGACATGAAAGCTTAGCTCTACAAATCTCTGTGACTCTACTGTTGTCATGAGGGGGCACAATGTACTTTATTGAATAAAAATATGCAGACGAGAAAGTTCTCAAACATGAAGCCAGAAGGGACGTTACATTAAGATATGAAAAGTAATTGTACTTCTTCATGTAACAATGTCCATGTTTATTGGTATTAAGATGCATTTTGGTCGATCGGATCCCAAGCAGACAGCGCTAAATACAGGTGTAAACAAGGCCATAAAGTTTTGAGCTTGTCCACTTTCGACCACTTTCACCAGATTGTTTTCATAGTGTAGATGCTCATGTGGTCGAATGTGTTCAAACAGCCACAAAAGACTGTCTACTGTCCGCCTACTGACCTAATGTCATTGTTGTACAGGGAGAAGAGCATTGGGGAGAAAACACACCCCCGTGGGGTGCCAGTGCTGATGGTGCAGGTGTTGGATGTGAATTTTCCCAGCCTCACTATAGCTGCTGCCTGTCTGTCAGAAAGTTGATGTTCCACTGACAGATGGAGGTGGGTACAGAGAGCTGGGTTAGTTTAGTGAGGAGGATACCTGGGATGATGTTGTTGAAAGCCGAGCTGAAGTCCACAAACAGGATCCTCACATAAGTCCCAGGTCTGTTGAGAGGTTGCAGGATGTAGTGCAGTCCAATTTTGACTGCATCATCCACAGACCTGACTGCCTGATAAGCAAACTGCAGGGGGTCCAGTGATGTCCTTCAGGTGGGCCAGTATCAGTCTTTCAAATGACTTCATGACCACGGACGTTAAGGCAATAGGTCTGTAGTCATTTACTCCTGTGATTTTGGGTTTCTTTGGGATGGGGATGATGGTGGAGCATTTAAAGAAGGAAAGGACTTTGCATAAAGAGGTGTTTATGGATGCATGGAGAGAAGGTCAGAATGGGTGTTGGGCATGAGACCTGGTTTTTCAAACCTGCAATTAAGTCAAGTCAAGTCAACTTTATTTATATAGCGCTTTTTACAATGCTGATTGTTTCAAAGCAGCTCCACAGTGTTAAACAAGAAAATAATGCAGCAAAATTTGATTCGGCTGTACAGCCGCTCTGGAGAATACGGTGATGTCATCTAGCTCATTTCAATTTAGTTGATATAGTAAATTTAGTTTAGTAATTAGATTTATTTGGATATTTTAGTTGAAAATGTATTGTCCCCAACTGAGCAAGCCAAGCCAAAGGCGACAATGGCAAGTAACCAAAACTCCATCAGGTGACCTAATGGAGAAAAATGAACCTTGGGAGAAACCAGGCTCAGTCGAGGTGCCAGTTCTCCTCTGGCCAATTAACAAACAGTGTATGATTATTATTCTGGCAACCTTACAGGTCAGAAGTCATATTAGATCGGAATATTTGAAAGATCGGAGGCATCACGCCGGAGACGGGTTTATTGAGGATGACATGTCGATTAAACAATTATTAAATAGGAATATTCAAAAGATCGGAGTCATCATGCCGGAGACGGGTTTATTGAGGATGACATGTCGATTAAACAATTATTAAATAGGAATATTCAAAAGATCGGAGTCATCATGCCGGAGACGGGTTTAATGAGGATGACATGTTGATTAAATGATTATTAAATAGGAATATTCAAAAGATCGGAGTCATCATGCCAGAGACAGGTTTATTGAGGATGACATGTCAATTAAACGATTATTAAATAGGAATATTCTAAAGATCGGAGTCATCACGCCGGAGACTGGTTTATTGAGGATGACATGTCGATTAAACGATTATTAAATAGGAATATTCTAAAGATCGGAGTCATCATGCCAGAGACAGGTTTATTGAGGATGACATGTGGATTAAACGATTATTAAATAGGAATATTCTAAAGATCGGAGGCATCACGCCGGAGACGGGTTTATTGAGGATGACATGTCGATTAAACGATTATTAAATAGGAATATTCTAAAGATCGGAGGCATCACGCCGGAGACGGGTTTATTGAGGATGACATGTCAATTAAACAATTATTAAATAGGAATATTTGAAAGATCGGAGTCATCACGCCAGAGACTGGTTTATTGAGGATGACATGTCGATTAAACAATGATTAATAGGAAAATTCGAAAGATCGGAGTCATCACGCCAGAGACGGTTTATTGAGGATGCCGTGTCGATGAGGCAATTTCAGGGGGAGTCTAATTGACAGGCTAAACCATTTAGTGCTTTGTAAGTAATAAGCAAGATGTTAAAATGTATGCAATGTTTAATAGGGAGCCAGTGCAGTGTTGACAGAACCGGTCTAATATGGTCATATTTCCTGGTTCTAGTAAGAACTCGAGTTGCTGCGTTTAATAAACGCAATAAAACTCATTCAGGTCATTGGCCAGGTGTTGATTCGATACAGTGCTGGGTGATGGTGATGTAATTGGTGATTGTCTTTCAGGCCTTTCCACACTGATGCAGGTTTATTGGCTGAATGCTGGCATGGCATTAAAAAACAAACAAGTAAAGCTATTTATTTTTTAATTATGAAGTGAATAATTCACTTCATCAGGGTTAGATGCCTTGCTCAAGGGCACCTTGGTCATTGGTTTACAAGTCTGACTGTCTAACCATTTGACCACAACTGCCCTAATATTATGTTACGTTATGTTATTTTAGAGAAAATGCTTTACGCAGTCAGTTTGTATAAAATAGTAACGACATCCACCAGCAGCTAACTCAGTCATTCTAACCAGCAAAACCTTGACCCCCTAATTCAAAGAAACCCACTAGTTGAGCCACATGATCAATATGCATCATCAGGGCATTACACAGTTTTCATTACTAGTAAAATACTGGATGCAAATATGCCGAGCATAGAAGCAGACCACATCAAAATCCTCAAAAGAGATGTGACATCATGCTCCTTAAACCTATAACCATTGTGACATCAAAAGCAAGCTGCTTAGGAAGATCAGAGAGGGTACGATATGGGAAGTTGAAGTGGAATTGCCATCCATGTCTGCAGAAATTCTTTTTTTATGAAAAATCCAGCACTTCACAATCAGCAATGTCGGCATATGTGACTGTGAGTGTGGATATGTGGGTGTACTGATACAAAAAATGAAAGACAGGCTTTTGACACAATCCTTGTTCTTATGAATCATCTTCACAGTCGGTTAAAAACTGATAGTGCCCCGTAGAATGTAATTAGTCACATATTAACTTTTAACTTGAAAGTCTCACTCTCACTTGGTTTGATTAGCGTCTGGTTTGGTTAGGAAGTTGTGAATGTGTGCAGTCTTAAATTAAAGTCAAGGTTTGAGTTATTGATGTATTTCAAAAGACAAGGCACAAAGGCAGAGGCAGAGGCAGCAGCCGTTTTACTTCTTTCGAACTTAATTGTCGTGCACATACTGAAAGACTGTTGTGAAGTCATAGGTGACAGGCGTTTGATGGATTCATCCCATATAGTGTCTTACATTCAGGGTACATCGACTGTGAAGATTTTCCTCTATTAGGACAGTCAATCACAGAAAAGTACAAGGAACTCAGTGTTCAAGTGTAGTGAACTCTGGCCTGCAAGTTTGTACAGCGGCAAGTTTGAATGTTTGCTTGATAAAAGATGTAAACATCACAGATTGAGCTCTTGGCTCAGTACAAATAATGCAAACTATAAAAACTGCCTGGTTTGCAGTGTTGCAGGTTACTGGAGTAGATTTAAACATTTTGAATGTATTATTTTTTATTTATCATTTACAAAAAAACAGAAGCTTGTTGAATAAAACGTCATGCTTTAGATGTTAAGATCGATTCCAGGCAACCCACCAACCAGTACATATTAAAGGTCCCGTTCTTCGTGTTTTTTGAAGCTTTGATTGTGTTTACAGTGTGCAATATAACATGTGTTCATGTTTCGCGTGTAAAAAAAAACAGTATTTTTCACACAATTTACTTTATACCGCTGTTTTCACTGTCCTAAAAACGGGTTGATGAGTTCCTTGTTCTATGAAGTCCCTCCTTCAGAAATACGTAACGAGTTCTGATTGTGCCAGCGGTTCCCGTGTTGTGATTTGACCGCACCTAGGCGAACGTGTCACGGTTCCTGTGTTGTGATTCGACAGCAGCTTAGCGCACGTGGAAAGGTCACGCCTCTTAATGGGGTGATGTATGCGCTCAATGATCTCTACAGCGTCCCTGGGAAAGCCAAACAAAGGTGATTTGACTCCGGGATGTAAATAACAGCGTCTCGACGACATGGCGACAAACACACTCAAACGCAACACTTCCTTTTCTCCACGCGACACGTCCTCTTCTCCACGTGGGACAGCAACAAGACCACGCCCCCTTCTTGCGCGTAGTCTTGTGGGCGGAGGTTAGTCTGTTCTACTGTTCTACTGACGTCATTTATGAAGGAAGTACCAGGATGTAGTCCAAGCCAGCCGTTCGCTGTAGGCTTTGAAAGGGAACTTCTGTTAAATAAAATATCTCGCTTGGCATTGAACTTTGAGCTTTATAATTTTACAGGTATTATTTATGCTCTAACAGCAACATTACACACTAACTAAAGTTTGAACAGGTGTGAACCTGAACCTTTAAATAGGTGTGCAGGTTACAATTTAACCTCCTAAAGAATAGAAATATTTGTATTTATGTATATTTGCAGAACATTTGCATAATGAAAATTAAGTCCTATTATTCGATTTCTTTTTTGAATTGTGACATTATTTTAGGACATTTTACCCCCAATTATCATACTGTAATTCAAAATATGGAGTCTTATTCTTACTGCAGTAACATAAAATGATGAATATATACATTTGAAATATTTCTGCATCATAAAGACATTTGTTGTACTGCGTTCTATTATAATTCAATTGATTTAAAATAAAAACATACATAAAAACATTTAAAATACATACAAAAGCAAAACACTTTAATTTGAACTAATTTTAAATAACTAATTTTGGACATTTTTGTTAAGTGTTACCAATTTTGTTAATGCAAAGTATGATTTCTTTCTTTGTTATTATTATTTTGTTTTGTGGGCGGAAATGTGACCATTACGTGTAGGTTTAGCGACATTCACTCTAAATGAACAGAAGATTTCCACAGACATACGTCATTTATTCCAGACATCATGGCTAAAATCAGACTCCAAGTTTAGCAACTTTTGTGACAATAACGTTCAGCATTATAGAGGTGGTGGCCCTCAATACCCAGAGAAGATGAACAATGAAAAGCCCGTCTCTGGGTTCAAACGAGAGGGAAGCGAGATTCATTATGCAGTTGAGAGTGGAGTTGTACAGCTGTTGAACATCACCCAGGACAGACAGAAGTGCCACCAAATTAATTTGAAATCCGCCCTCCATTATAAATGAGGGCCAGGTGTTTCTCATTAAAAGTGGGCGCACTGTCAGGAACACTTCATGCTCACATGTGTGCCCACACACACACAAGCACACACTTTGGTGGGTGTTAAATTATACACTACAAATAAGCTGGTAGCAGAATTTAAAACTGCCAGACGATTGTGTGTGATTTTGCTATTCTTAGGGTATAAAGTGTCTGAAAATCTAAAAACCTGTTAGGACAGTTCTTGAAATATGCGGAAAATGTGTATTTTAGGGTTGTGATTGGTCTATAGTAATTAGAACTCAATTTTAAACTTTTTTTTAAAGGTGCCCTAGAATGATTTGAAACAACATTTTAAATTGTTCTCTGGTATCTACATAGAGGGTATATGCCTTATTTAAGGTCAATAATTGTCCAGATACGGTTTTACAGGTCCATTTACAACTCAAGAAATCTTCCCCAGGATGAAATTGTCTGTTTTTGCCTTATTTGGAAGGGTCATGAATATTAATGCAGAGTTCTGCTCTGATTGGCTGTTTCACTGCGCTCAATGATAGCAGGCACGTCTATACTGACCGTCATGACGATGGAGAGATTAGGCATTCAACCTTGTTTGAGCCTGTTTCTGACGAAAATGCAGATTTTGAGGAACAACAACATGTTTTGAGATTGGAAATGAACGCTTCTGAATGGTAAGTTAAGTCTTTATTTTAATTAGGAACCTGCAAAATCATTACGTCCATACCAGAACTTCAGCCTAAACGATAACTAGCATATAGCTTTAAATATACACATCAGCAGTCACAACTTTAGCATTGTAAAAATATTTTAATTATTGTAATGTGATTTTACAATGATAGCTTCTTCACTTTGAATCACAAACTGAACTGGGTAGCGCTTAAATATGTTGTTTGTACAGTAACGTTTGAGTTTGACAGTAGAGTACTGATTTAAAAGTCGATTTATTTAGCCATTTAGTTATGTAAGATACCTGGATTATCCAATTGTTACTGTACTAGCATTTTGCGTCAGATCTACAACGGGGATATTATCGTTAATGTTCTCTCTCTAAGAAACTTTCGATGTAATCAGAAATGGTTTAGACAGTCAAGAAGTGGATAAAATCACTTACTGCTTGCAGGAATATGGTTGGAATTGCCCCTTTCTTCAGTGTCGGACTGAGCAAAGCCGGATTGATATTGTCCCAGGTTTGAAAAACTGTCCGTGGTCAAATGGGCTGAGCAAACTAACAACTTTGAATTAAATTGTTGCGGTATCCGATTATAAATAAACATCAACCAAGCCTGTTGACATGTTTTTTTATATGTGGGAAGAGTATGAAACGTCTTCACATCCCCTGCACAGCCTGGAACATAACATTTGTTTCCATGATCTGCCATGTTCGCTATCCTCGCGTGATGCTTGTTTACCTGCAGAGATGATGCGGCTGCGCAGTTCCGCCTGACAGTGAACATGTGCTGGTATATGCAAATGTTGGGGGCGTACATATTAATGATCCCATCGATTGCATCACTGCTGGTGTTATGTTGAGATTTGCCTATTTTTCCGTGGCGTTTTTCACAAACGAGATTTACATATGAAGGAGGAGGCAATGGTGTTTGAGACTCACTGTAGGTGATTTACATGCACTGAACTCCTGTTATTTAACTATGGCAAGGTTAATTCAATTTTTCATTCTAGGGCACCTTTAAGGAAATACTCGCTGCCATGGTGTTGCTATATAGCTGCTAAGGTGTTTTGGTTAGTTGCTTACTGGCTCAAAAGAGCCCAAGAGCCTTTGGAAAATGACACATGATAATATAATTATTTATATGTAAATTATACACTACCACTCAAAATTTCTTCTACCACTGGCTGCATTTATTCGATCAAAAATACAGTAAAAGCGAATGCTATGAAATATTATTACAGTTTAAAATAATTATTTTCTACTTAAATATGTTTGAAAATGTTATTTATTCCTGTGATGGCAAAGCCGTATTTACAGCAGCCATTAACCCAGTCTTTAGTGTCACATGATCCTTCAGAAATCATATGCTTATTTGCTTTTCATTTTAAATCTTAATTAGCTTTTATTTGTTTAATTATTATCAATTATTATTGGTCCTCAGTTATTAGTAAGGGTTCTTCTTATTATCCATGTTAAAAACATTTTTGCCATGGCACATTTTTGAAGGATTCTTTAATTAATAGAGCGTTCCGTGAACAGAATGAATTTAATGCATCCTTGACGAATAAAAGTACTAATCTCTTAAAAAAAAACACACATTTTCCATGACCACGTTCACCAAGTACAACATTCACAGTTCAACATCTTTGTTGATCCTGGAACAACGTATCAATCAACCAATCAGATTTGAGTGTCAAGTTTACAGTTTATGTCAAGTTTTGGCTTATAACCAGGGTTAGGTGCTTCTACATCAGTGCTATTCACTGATTATAGGGAAAAGTAATATAAAATTAGGACAACATTTTCGGACAGGAATGTTGTTAAAGGATCAACCAAATATATTGATTTGGGAACATGTCTTTCTTGGCGGAATAATGGCTGCTGAAAATTCAGTGTTGTCATCACAGGAATAAATTACAGGTACATTTTAAAATATATTAAAAACAAAGGGATATGTTTAATTAAAGGGGTGGTAAAACACTCTTTCGAAGGCTTGATTGTGTTTGTGGGGTGCACTGCAACATGTGTTCATGCTTCGTTTTAAAAAAAAATTGCATTATTTTTCATATATTTTACCTTTATTCTACACTGCTCTGTCCCTCCTTGCAAAAACGGTCTGATGGTTTCAGGATTGTATGAAGCCAGTCCCTCAAAAATACGCAATGGGCTCAGATTGGCCCAGTGTGTTGTGATTGGCTAACCGCCTAGTGCATGTTTGTCTGAAAAGTCACGCCCCTTACCTTTACCGGTAGCCTCAGGCTACTAGCCTGTGCTTTGTGTAGTACAATGGCGTCAATAAAACCATACCAATTTGAGCCCGAATCAGACCCAAATAATTTTAGTGAAGATGATCGAGCAGAACCTGTTCAGTCCTCAAGAGTAAAGACTGCGAATCTATAGTGCTCGCTACTGAATGGCACCGTTACTTTTGCTTTCCTGTCTGCTTTCCTGTCTGCTTTCCTCCGTGAAATGTGCAGCGGGAGCCGCACGCGCCCGTCTCATGCGGCGTTCACACCGGACGCGAATAAATCGCGCTATTCGCGCGAAGGTGGACGCTTGAACATTTTGAGTTTACTCGCTTCGTTCGCGCGTGACATTCACTGCACAACAGACGCGAATTCGCGTCATAGGAGGGGCTTCTGCCAGCGGCTCGTCTCGGTGAGAAATGGCTGACATGGGCTGTGTTTACACGTCTTTTTTGTTAAAATCTACCGTTAATGTGTGACAACGTAGTTTTAAGACTTTTTCAGTCGATAATGTAGTTGTTTAAAGCTCAAATCTGTGGTTTATTTATATAAAGAGTGCCTATTTGTTCATTTTATCTGGCATTTTCGTAGTTGTGAGCTCCAGCGGATCAGTGGTGCTTACACTGGCAGTGTTTGTCTCGTGCAGCTGAACCGCGGCTCCTGTATTGCAAATACAGACGAATATTGTCCATTATGTCACATTTCCCGGTCTTCTCCTTCGACCCCTGTCTTTGATTTGCTTTGATTTCGTAGGCATTGGCAACAACACTCCAGCCTACTATCTATAGGCTACCACAAAAACTATTCCCCGCGGCGATACAAAATGCCCCCCCCCCCTTATTTCATATTCTCGGAGGAGGGGTTTATGTAAATATTGGGGCTGGTGATGTCAGCAACCCTGGAGGAATGTGTAGTAGTCCCTAGCGGCCGTTTGCTGTAGTCCTTAGAAACTGATTTCTTTAAAAGCAAATATCTCCCTTTGCTTTAAACTTTGAACGTTGTAACTTTGCAGATGTGTTTATGCTCAAACAGCAACATTACACACTAGCTAAAGTTAGAAAAGTGAAATTGTGATTTACCACCCCTTTAAACTGTAACCATATTTGTCAATATTGCTGTTTTTACTGTGTTTTTAATCAAATAAATGCAGCCTTGATGAGCATATAAGAGCCGGTAGTGTGTTTGCATACACAGATCAGGCATAATATTATGACCATCTTCCAAATGTTGTGTTGGTCCACTTTTGCTGTGGAAAGCAGCCCTGACCCGTCGAGGCATGGACTCCACTAGACCCCTGAAGGTGTGCTGTGGTATCTGGCACTAAGATGTTAGCAGCATATCCTTTAAGTCCTGTAAGTTGTGAGGTGGGGCCTCCATGGATCGGACTTGTTTGTTCAGCACATCCCACAGATGCTCGATTGGATTGAGATATGGGGAATTTGTGCTCCTCAAACCATTCATGAACCATTTTTGCTTTGTGGCAGTGAGCATTATCCTGCTGAAAGAAGCCACAGCCACCAGAGAATACGTTTCCATGAAAGAGTGTGCATGGTCTGCAACAATGCTTAGGTAAGTGGTACGTATCAAAGTAACATCCACATGGATGGCAGGACCCAAGGTTTCCCAGCAGAACATTGCCCAAAGCATCACACTGCCTCCACCGGCTTGCCTTCTTCCCATAGTGCATACTGGTGCCATGTGCTCCCCAGGTAAGCGACGCACACGCACCCGGCCATCCACCTGATGTAAAAGAAAACGTGATTCATCAGATCAGGCCACCTTTTTCCAATGCTCCGTGGTCCAGTTCTGATGCTCACGTGCCCACTGTTGGGGCTTTTTGGCGGTGGACAAGGGTCAGCATGGGCACCCTGCCTGGTCTATGCAGCCCCATACGCAATAAACTGTGATGAACTGTGTATTCTGACACCTTTCTATCAGAACCAACATTAACTTTTTGAGCAATTTCAACTACAGTTGGCCGCCATGGCCGCCCATGACCCTGTCCTTGGAGCACTTTTGATAAATACTGACCACTGCAGACCGGGAACACCCCACAAGAGCTGCAGTTTTGGAGATGACAATTCGGCCCTTGTCAAACTTGCTCAAATCCTTACGCTTGCCCATTATTCCTGCTTCGAATACATCAACTTTGAGGACAAAATGTTCACTTGCTGCCTTATATATCCCACCCACTAACAGGTGCCATGATGAAGAGACGGTTTTTCGTATGACAATCAGTGGTCATAATGTTATGCCTGAGAGGTATATATACATAAACATTTTCACATCAGTAATGAGTTTAGCCATCCTACTGGTACATTCTTAGTTTCCAGACAGTCAGGAATATGCAGATCCCTCCATCTGGTGTCCTAGACAAGCACCCTTAGTGGCCTGCCCAGTGCCCAGTCCAGTCTCACCCGGACTCCTGCATCATGAGTTGATCTAGGGTGCCAATGTGACCTGATCCTTAATCAGTGCCAGGTGTTTCTGCCAAGAGAAAGAGCTGAAAATAACCCTATAATTCATCATGGGAAATAGCCAGCTGGGTAAGTGCATATATGTGTGAGTAGAGTATGCATGTGGCATGCAATGGTTTACTCAACATGACCAGGACCAGGCAGCTTCAGATGAAAATAACCAACAGTATCTATCAGTACATATAAATATAATGTATTGTATTGTATAAATTAATTTGACCTTTTTTATGCTAAACTATGTGTGTGAGAGCCATTTTTAGTGACCACTCAGCAGTATTAAATCTGCTCCCCCCATCAGCATCACATCAAGGATTTGTTGACTAATGATCTGATCAGAAGGTGATGTAGGCTACTATTAATAATAATCTACATAAGAGACAGCAGCAAATTTCTAAATAACTACATTCTCGCTAAAAAAAAACTGTTAAAACTATATTTTGTGACACAACAACAGTATTTTTAAAACGTATGGTGGATTTACTCGACTGCCATCAGAAGTCCATCACAAGCAACTTCTATTCAAATAGCATTATTCAAAGTATCCCATTTTTTTAATGTAAATATCTTGACAGGTTTGGGAGCAATTATTGACACTCAAGTTAATTTATACTGCTCTGAAAATTTCCACATCTCTGAATGGCATACCAATCATTTTACAAAAGCATTATGTACTAGCAATCCATCTATCCAGCTGACACCATTTCATTTTTAAAAATCACAGTAATGTTTTCTTCTCACACAGGTCTAGGCTTGTTAAGGTGGAATAATTATTTGGTGGTTGATGGCAAACTGTTATTATTCTCTACTGAAGTGGTAAAACACTGCTAAATCATTTCCACAGCGTTGTGGGTGGATAGAAGCCAGGTTTGATTGAGTGAGGCTGCAACTTACACCTGTCTCCAATCATTGCCATAAAAACATAACAAGAGGTGAGAGGAAACCCTTAATAAAAGAATATTAAAGGATGTGACTGCCTCCTACATTTCAGATTAGATGGATACACACACAGAAATTGTTTCATTTTATGCATGTGGCATCACAAACCCATTGGTATAGGAAAATTCATTTTATTATCTGCTTTGGTCTTTGGGAAGAATATCGTTCAGAAGTTATTTCTTTGTAGCTCAGGAATATTAATGGCCCATGCCGACTCTCACTAAAATCAGGGGTAAAAAGTGAGGAAATGCAAGATTTTTATAGCTGGCAAAGTTAAAGTCCAATGAAATACACTGACAATTATCTGTTTGTCCCTTTAAAAGTAACCGAATTCCCTGTTACATATATTCGATTGACCCTTTTACTCATACGATCACACCGGTGTGATTAGAATGTTCAGCGCATCACATGATCAACTGCTGAATTCATATGTGCTTTTGGGATTTGGCTGGTGCTGAGCCAGAGACAGACGTGCTCAGCGCTTGTCATATATCACAACTATTCAGTGTTTTCAACCACAGTTCATTATATTCTTCTCCCACTTCACCACCACTTACTTTCACTTTGGCATGTTGTAAATCCAGCAGATCTGATTCTCTGAATTGTGGTGCAAACTAACATGGTGCCGCCCATCGCAAGTTATCAGTCAACATGATCATTATAAAGGTTTTTAAATGACAATACACATTCACCGATGTGTCGGTGGTTGATAGACAACCAACCGCCCGCAATCAGAGTCTAGCCCTGGCAGCATCATGGGGAAAGTCATTGAACTTTTACACCATGGAAACAAACACTTGCTTGTTTGAAGAGAAATTGTCTTCTCATGTAAAGTCAAGTCAACCTTATTTATATAGCCCTTTTAACAATGCAGATTGTTTCAAAGCAGCTTTTCAGTGTTAAACAGGAAAATAATGCAACATAATTTTATTCAGCTGTATAGCCATTCTGGAGAAAACGGTGATGTCATCAGTTCATTTCAATTATCATACAGTGACAGTGTGGGCATTAGATCAGTAATTAGATGAGTAATTTAGTTTATATTGGTAATTTAGTTTAATAATTAGATTTATTTGGATATTTAGTTGAAAAAAAATGTAGTGTCCCCAACTGAGCACGCCAAGCCAGAGGCAACAGTGGCAAGGAAACCAAAACCCCATCAGGTGACCTAATGGAGAAAAATAAACCTTGGGAGAAACCAGGCTCAGTCGGGGTGCCAGTTCTCCTCTGGCCAATTAACAAACAGCATATGATTATTATTCTGGCAACTTTACAGGTCAGAGCTCATAATAGAGCAGAATATTCGAAGGATCGGAGGCAACAAGGTGGAGACGGGTTTATTGAGGATGACATATCGATTTAAGAATTATTAAGTTGTAATATTCAAAAAATCGGAGTCATCACGCCGGAGACGGGTTTATTGAGGATGCCGTGTCGACGATGCAATTTCAGAGGAGTCTAATTGACACGGTCTCTGCAGACACTTCAGGGTCCTGCGTTGGTCTTCTCTGGGCACAGGTCCACCATCTGATCTGGATACGGCCCGGATAAAACAGAGAGACTATCATTAGCGTAGATGCCATTCTTCTGATGATGTAACGAGTACATCAGGTGTTATGGGAAGTTTTCCCGGTTCCGGCTGACCTAATTAATGCAGCCTAACAATCAATTCATTGAAAAAGTGTTTTATGTGTATGCCACAGAAAAGAGATGTGTTTTTAGTCTAGATTTAAACTGACAGAGTGTGTCTGCTTCCCGTACAATGATAGGAAGACTGTTCCAGAGTTTAGGTGCTAAATAGGAAAAGGATCGACCGCCTGCAGTTGATTTCGATATTCTCGGTATTATCAACTGGCCAGAATTTTGAGACCGCAGTAGACGTGATGGAGTATAATGTGTTAAGAGCTCGCTCAAGTATTGGGCAGCTAAACCATTTAGTGCTTTGTAAGTAATAAGCAAAATGTTTAAATGTATGCAATGTTTAATAGGCAGCCAGTGCAGTGTTGACAGAACTGGGCTAATACTTGGTCATACTTCCTGGTTCTAGTAAGAACTCGAGCTGCTGCGTTTTGGACCAGCTGGAGTTTATTTATTAAGCGAGCAGGGCAACCACCCAGTAGAGCATTACAATAATCTAACCTTGAGGTCATGAATGCATGAACTAACTGTTCAGCATTTTGCATTGAGAGCATGTGCCGTAATTTAAATATATTTTTAAGATGGTAGAATGCAATTTTACAGATGCTAGAAACGTGGCTTTCAAATGAAATTTTGGTATCAAAGAGCACACCCAGGTTCCTCACTGACGATGAGGACTTGACAGAGCAGCCATCAAGTGTTAGATAGTATTCTAGGTTACTACTTGTGGAGCTTTTTTGTCCAATAATTAAAAATTCATTTTTTTCTGAATTGAGTAGCAGGAAAGTACTGGTAATCCAGTGTTTTATGTCAGCTATGCATTCCGTTAATCTTGTGAATTGGTAAGTTTCGTCAGGGCACAAAGAAATATAGAGCTGAGTATCATCAGCATAACAATGAAAACTAACTCCATGCTTCCTAATGATATCTCCCAGTGGTAGCATGTACAGGGTGAAGAGCAGTGGTCCTAGCACTGAGCCCTGCGGTACTCCATACTGAACTTGTGATCGGTGTGACATCTCTTCATTTACTGCTACAAACTGATAACGGTCACATAGGTATGATTTAAACCATGACAAGGCAATTCCACTAATGCCTACATAATTTTTGAGTCTATTCAAAAGAATGTTGATATGATACGGTCTAAATCCTGACTGGAAATCCTCACAGATACCATTTCTTTCTAAAAAGGAACATAATTGTGAAGACACTGCCTTTTCAAGTATTTTTGATTGAAAGGGTAGATTTGAGATTGGCCTATAATTGACTAATTCTGTAGGATCAAGTTGTGGTTTTTTAATAAGTGGTTTAATAATAGCCAACTTAAAAGTTTTCGGTACATATCCTAATGACAAAGATGAATTAATGATATTAAGAAGAGGATCTATGACCTCTGGAAGCATCTTTTTTAATAGCCTAGTCGGTACAGGGTCAAGCATACATGTTGTTGATTTTGATGATTTAACGAGTTTAGCCAATTCTTCTTCTCCTATAGCAGTGAATGAGTGTAATTTTTCCTCAGTGACACTAAAATGCTCTGTCTGATGTGATACTGTAGTAGACAGCTGCATGGTTAAAATTTTCTTCCTAATATTATCAGTCTTACATGTAAAGAAGTTCATAAAGTCATTACTGCTGTGCTGTTTACAAACATCAGAAGTTGAAGCTTTAAGCTTTAGCTACTGTATCGAATAAATACCTAGGGTTGTGTTTGTTTTCTTCCAAGAGAGTAGAGAAATAAGCAGAATTAGCATTAGGAATTACGGCCTTTCTGTATGCGATCATGTGCTCTTTCCACGAATTACGAAATACCTCTAGTTTTGTTTTCTTCCAGCTGCGCTCCATTTTTCTGCCTGCTGTTTTAAGGGCCCGGGTGTGCTCGTTGTACCACGGCGTTGGACTATTTTCTTTAATCTTCTTTAAGCGCAGAGGAGCAACTGTGTCTAAAATACTGGAAAAGAGAGAGTTAATAGTTTCTGTTGCAACATCGAGTTCTTCTAAGCTATCTGGGATGCTGAGGATGATACTGATGAGGAAGATTATTTAAAAAGCAATCTTTAGTAACGGCAGTGATTGTCCTGCCATTTTTTAAGCGAGGGGGTGGCTTTGCAACCTTAGCTAAATTAAGTATACATGATACTAGGTAATGATCTGAGATGTCATCGCTCTGCTGCAGAATTTCAACGGTATCAACATTTATTCCATGTGACAATATTAGGTCTAAAGTGTGATTATGACGATGAGTGAGTCCTGACACGTGTTGCCTAACTCCAATAGAGTTTAGAATGTCTTTAAATGCTAATCCCAATGCGTCTTTTTCGTTATCTACATGGATATTAAAATCACTAACAATTAGTACTTTATCTACGGCCAGTACTAACTCTGATAGAAAATCAGCAAATTCTTTGATAAAGTCTGTATTATGCCCTGGTGGCCTGTATACAGTAGCTAACACAAATGTTAAACGGGTTTTATCATGTACACTACATAACGTTACACAAAGCACCAAAACTTCGAAGGAATTATATTTTGAAACTAGACTTCTGAGTAATACTGAAGATATTATTATAAATTACAGCAACCCCTCCCCCTTTACCTTTCAGACGTGGCTCGTGTTTATAACAATAATCTTGGGGGGTGGACTCATTTAAAGTAATGTAGTCGTCAGGTTTTAGCCAGGTTTCTGTCAAACACAGCACATCTAGATTATTATCTGTAATGATATAATTTACAATAAGCTCTTTTGGGGAAAGGGATCGAAAATTCAGCAACCCAAGCTTTATCAATTGTTCATCTGTATTATATATGTTGTTTATTTGTTGGACATCAATTACATTTTTACTGTTGAATGGTTTTGATGTTTTTTTTTGTATTTACTAATTCGGGGAACAGATACAGTCTCTATATGATAATATCTAGGTGAAAGAGTCTCTATGTGCTGGGAATTATCTGACTCCGGTGACGTGAGACAGCTAGCAGAAGGTCGGTTTAGCCAGTTTGTCTGCTTCCTGACCTGGGCCCTAGTGAGTCAAGGTTTAGCTCTAAGACTATGTGCCAAAATACTAGAGAGAAGAGCGGAACCACCCCAGGAGGGATGGATGCCATCCTTCTTCAACAGGTCAGGTCTGCCCCAAAAACTTTTTCAATTGTCTATGAACCCTATGTTATTTTGCGGACACCACTTAGACAACCAGCCATTAAGTGATGATAATCTACTAACTATCTCATCACTCCTTTTAACAGGGAGCGGTCCAGAACAATCATAAGATAAGAAAACTCAGTCTCATGAATAATTATGAGACACTGACGCGTCATGGAAGTATTTGCACTGCCATGTCACAACGTGATGTTTTATTAACAAATTTCGGGAGGAGCATGTGCAGATAATTAAACCTAATTAAACATGAGGGGAGTATATTAACCCTTAAATGCATAATGTTTCGCCAAACATTCTTACATATCCGGGTCTTTAGCGACCCGGATCTATAATCTAAGTCCATACGTTCACGGGTATTTTTATAACCAGAGTTTTTCCTCCTCCGTTTTAAAAAACAATTGCGTCCACACAAGCACGTTAAAAAATCTCTGTCCACATGAAAACACAAAACCGCACTATGATTGGCTGCCTGATTTCCACATGGGTCCCATCCACAGCACCGCCATGGGCTCAGTGAAACCCTTCTGCAAGTTTACTTTGGACTCAGTGACAGGTAACTGTGCACAGGGGCAGGGCCCAAGTGGACCGAAGCTTCACACACTTGCCTTACTATGTTGTATTATTGCATTCTGGCGCCTCTGTTCTGCAATACAATGAGATAACTGCGTATGTATCTGTATACATGTGATAAGCGCTGTTAGCAGAACTATTAAAAGTTACGTCCAGCCAAACCGCGTAGAAAAAGCTGCGGTTTTGAAAATACATGTTCATGTGGACATGGCCTAACATGGATAGATGCGATAATATATAAAACTCCTGATATTAGAGCAACAATTACAGAAGAATAAAATAAAACATATTTTTTTACCTTTTGGAGCTTGGAAGGGTTCAGTTTGAGCAGATGTTTTATACCATCATCACTGTCCTCGTCAGAACTCATTTCCCAGTACATTCTGCATCTGGTTCATATTTGCAATCTCACGCATATTCTCAAAACTCATTTTCACCGTCTTGAAAATAATATTTTGATCACTGACAGCTTCCTTCACCAGATCCAGCATCAAGTGACAGTGACACTAATATTTGATTGTGTTCAGTACTTGCTCTGCTGTAAATTGCTGAGCCATTTCAAGTTTTGCAGATTATAATTATTATTGTTTCGTTTTCTGTCTGCAGTAAGTATGAGTGAAAAGTCACTTCATCATTGTGTATCAGACATTGCCACCTTGTGGAATAAAGGTGAATTGCAGTTATTTCATAATTATAGATTAATCGGTAACACTTTAGAATAATGGTCATTAGTTAACATTTAATGTATTAACTAACATGGACTAACCATGAGCAGTACATTTGTTACTGTATTTGTTCATCTTTGTTAACGTTAGTTAATATAAATACAGCTGTTCATGGTTTGTTCATGTTAGTTCACAGTGCATTAACTAATGTTAACAAGATTTTAATAAGGCATTAGTAAATGTTGAAATTAACATTAACTAACAATGAACTGCACTTATAAAGCATTTATTAATCTTTGTTAATGTTAACTAATGTAGTTAACTAAAGTTAACTAATGACCATTATTCTAAAGTTCTAAAATTCTTTATTATTGTGCAGGAAAAAAATACGTACAATCTTACACGTTAGCGACCCTATACAATTTTGACAAAAAACTGGTGGAAAAACAGACATTCAATTATACTTTTATTATATTTTTCTTGTTATATTGTTTAAAATGGATGGATTGAGAAATACTAAGAAGGTTGATGACTAACTTTAAAAAATGAACAAGGAGGAGGGTAGCGAATGACGTCTCAGGTCGCTAAAGACCCGAGGTATGCATTTAAGGGTTAAGCGTATCAATTTAATCAACGATAGGAGGTGGGTATATATACAGCTGACTTACCTTCCTTTCGTTGACAGTTTCTCCACCACCCCATCTACTCACTTTGATTTAATAAACTCTTATTAGACATCAAAAATCCATAATACAAATGCAGTGTAGTTCTAGACTGCCTCAATCGGATCGGATGCTCTGGATTCGGGCAAAAATTCAGAGCCCGGAGCCCTCCCATGGACAGCACGGCAAATACGCAAGTGTGAACACGTGAACTGTGATGTGGACACGAAGTCGATTTTAACGAAAATCGTGAAATAAAGCTAAAAATTAACCAGTTTTCCCATATAATTAAATATAACAGATGTTAACATTGTCTTCAATTATGCTCAAAACACATACCTCTGTTAAAATCTCAGAAAATTTTGTTTAGGGTTCATGACCCTTTAAGGCTTGTCAGCAGCCACTGTTACAATTGGCTAACAGCACTGCATAGGATACAGAATCAATGCCCACTCGCTATTGTACTTGAGTAAGTGTTTTGAAAACATTACCATATAAAACAGTCATATACAGTCAGAGCATTATGAAATAATCATTGTTATCCAAGAAAATGTTATTACATGAAAAACATGGGTTTCCTGCATTAGAGTTCTGCTGTGTTTTTATGGTTTTTCTAGTGTCTGGGAGGCTCACGTTGTAGGTGATATAAGAATATTTACATCTATTCTGAATCAGCAATTGAGAGAAAAAGCACATGATGCATGGTACACGTGAATATACTGTATATTCACAATGCAATTCCTTGATTCCTACATTTGTATACAGTACATTTGTATACAGCTGGTACAATTGTGGTGATGGTGATGCTCAGGTAATAGTTTAGCTATAGAAAGAGGCAGATGGAGTATTACACCATTGGCAGAGAGAATCTGTAAGTATTGTAAGTTAACATTGAATACCTCTGTGATAGAAGATGAGAAGCATTTCCTGTATGACTGTTCTTTGTATGTGGATCTGCCTAAGAAATAAGTTGGTGGTGATTGTATTGATGTTTCACATGTTTGTGATTCGGAGTATGCATGGAGATTGGCACTACAGGGAGTGCAGAATTATTAGGCAAATGAGTATTTTGACCACATCATCCTCGTTATGCATGTTGTCTTACTCCAAGCTGTATAGGCTGGAAAGCCTACTACAAATTAAGCATATTAGGTGATGTGCATCTCTGTAATGAGAAGGGGTGTGGTCTAATGACATCAACACCCTATATCAGGTGTGCATAATTATTAGGCAACTTCCTTTCCTTTGGCAAAATGGGTCAAAAGAAGGACTTGACAGGCTCAGAAAAGTCAAAAATAGTGAGATATATTGCAGAGGGATGCAGCAGTCTTAAAATAGCCAAGCTTCTGAAGCGTGATCATCGAACAATCAAGCGTTTCATTCAAAATAGTCAACAGGGTCGCAAGAAGCGTGTGGAAAAACCAAGGCGCAAAATAACTGCCCGTGAACTGAGAAAAGTCAAGCGTGCAGCTGCCAAGATGCCACTTGCCACCAGTTTGGCCATATTTCAGAGCTGCAACATCACTAGAGTGCCCAAAAGCACAAGGTGTGCAATACTCAGAGACATGGCCAAGGTAAGAAAGGCAGACCACCACTGAACAAGACACACAAGCTGAAACGTCAAGACTGGGCCAAGAAATATCTCAAGACTGATTTTTCTAAGGTTTTATGGACTGATGAAATGAGAGTGAGTCTTGATGGGCCAGATGGATGGGCCCGTGGCTGGATTGGTAAAGGGCAGAGAGCTCCAGTCCGACTCAGACGCCAGCAAGGTGGAGGTGGAGTACTGGTTTGGCCTGGTATCATCAAAGATGAGCTTGTGGGGCCTTTTCGGGTTGAGGATGGAGTCAAGCTCAACTCCCAGTCCTACTGCCAGTTTCTGGAAGACACCTTCTTCAAGCAGTGGTACAGGAAGAAGTCTGCATCCTTCAAGAAAAACATGATTTGCATGCAGGACAATGCTCCATCACACGCGTCCAAGTACTCCACAGCATGGCTGGCAAGAAAGGGTATAAAAGAAGAAAATCTAATGATATGGCCTCCTTGTTCACCTGATCTGAACCCCATTGAGAACCTGTGGTCCATCATCAAATGTGCGATTTACAAGGAGGGAAAACAGTACACCTCTCTGAACAGTGTCTGGGAGGCTGTGGTTGCTGCTGCACGCAATGTTGATGGTGAACAGATCAAAACACTGACAGAATCCATGGATGGCAGGCTTTTGAGTGTCCTTGCAAAGAAAGGTGGCTATATTGGTCACTGATTTGTTTTTGTTTGGTTTTTGAATGTCAGAAATGTATATTTGTGAATGTTGAGATGTTATATTGGTTTCACTGGTAAAAATAAATAATTGAAATGGGTATAAATTTGTTTTTTGTTAAGTTGCCTAATAATTATGCACAGTAATAGTCACCTGCACACACAGATATCCCCCTAAAATAGCTAAAACTAAAAACCACTTCCAAAAATATTCAGCTTTGATATTAATGAGTTTTTTTGTGTTCATTGACAACATGGTTGTTGTTTAATTATTAATGTTGTAAAATTAATCCTCAAAAATACAACTTGCCTAATAATTCTGCACTCCCTGTATATACCATGGAATGAACAAAAGAGCATCTGCCATGCTATTGTGATTCTGTTGAACTATGGGCCGAGAGGCCATGTAATCCCAAAATAAACTTGAACATTATGAAAACGTTTAATTACGGATTGTGATGCAGCTGCTGTCAGATCCAATACAGTTGGCTGCTTCATCTGTCAACAAATGTTCTTTGTAAATTCTCCACTGAAACAAAATGCTCCGAACAAACATATAATCCTTCAACGTGATCCACGACGCCATTAAAATAAACCACCCACTGGTTTCTGATGCTGGGATCCTTCTGAAGTCTGTAGAGAGACGCAGACGAGCTGTTTAAACTGGACGCGCCAAATCGAATGTTCTTTCACACTTCCATTTGTCCTGTTGTCCACAGACTCAAGTGCGTGGAGCATTTAAGAAACTGAACACGCATCTGTATCCTGTATCCAGTGTAGACAGCGTTAGTGATTATAATGGATTACGTGGGCAAATGTCAACCATTAAGCAACTGAATGCCTGTGGGCGGGGCCTATGCTGCAATGATGTAAAACCATTCATTGATGTCTTGCTCTGGAGGCACAGACTAAGCTGGACTAAGCATTGTCATCTTGGCATTGAGAAATGTCACATGCATAGCCGCGAGAAAGTATTTTGAGCAGAGGTGGGGGTATGGGGTGCTCGTTGCCTCTGTTATCAGTGGCGGAAGGCAATAGTGTTTTCTTGGCACTTGTGCAGTGTGCACAAGAGAGTCTTCACACACACAAGCACTTCAGTCTATCCTATCAATTTAACGCTGTTGGGGAGACTCTCTATTCGCTTGAGTAAAATCACAAAACAAAGCGCACACAAACGTGTCCATGCTCTTGATATACAGACTAGTGTTGCTCTAGAGACCTGTCTTAAGGCCATTTTTTGAAGGTCTTGGTCTCGGTCTCAGATTTAGAGGACTCGGGATTAATTCAGAAATTAATGAGGGATTGTGTCAAAAATGTGATAAAATTCATGATATTGTTGCAAGAAAATACTTGTATGAGATCTGGATTTTTATATTATAACATGTAATATAATTAAGCAATATCATAAGAGCAAGAGAGCTGTTTTCACAAATTTACCAATTCAGATGCATCTTCTGTGCCATCTCTGCATTGCAAAGATGAATTTTGTTGTTAATGATTTCATTTGATTGGTAGCAGCTCTATATAGTATCTTATTCTAATTATATTTATTGATTAAAAATAAGTCATTTCTCAGGCGGTAATGTGGATCTTTATGAATTTAAGTAGTGCTGGTCTGGTCTTGGTTCTGACTTGGTCTCGCCCTGCTTTTGTCATAGTCTTGTCTTGGTCTCAACCCCTCAAAGTCTAGAGGTGTGTGTGACATCGGCTGCGGCTGGACGCAACCGATCGGCGAGAGTAGGCACGTACAGGTATGAATGGGTGAAAGTGATATGTAAAGCGCTTTGGATGGCCATGGGTCTGTTGAAAGCGCTAAATAAATACAGTCCATTTACCATTTAAGTCGGACAATTTCTGCTTCCCGCAGTTCACGCTGTGTTTGCATACTTTATCACTGCTAAAGTGAAAGAAATGCAATATTTGTCAAATACACAGATGTTTCAGAGACATTTTCATTTATGTACTGCTTAATACAGAGTCTGTTCGTACAATAATAAAATTCAACATATAAACCTACACTCTCAATGAAGTGGGGTCTACATTTTTTATCAGTTTTATTTTAATAAACATGACAATATAACATCGCGACTACATGAAAAGAGGTTTTACCATTATAAAAAACTGATTTGTGAGCTTTAGTGGAACTGAAGGTTTTAGAATAAACACTAAACACACGTGATCGCTGTCATGCGGTAAATCCAGCCAATCGTGGAACAGCTGTGTCATCATCAGAGCTCATGCAGCCGCTCTGGAGAAGCTGCGCAAAATGCACCAGCCGTCTGCTCTCTAATCGCTCTCGCGGCACTTTGTTGACATACGTCACAGTCACGTGGTGTCGGCGCTGTCTCAAGTTTCTAACCGGCATGCACAACATACATTACCAAATGATCAAATTTGCCTATATCTAAACAAAATGTGGACAAAAATCCACTAAAAGAACTTATCAACAGACTTAACAAAAATACAAAAAATCAATGCAAATACTGAAACAGCCCTATAAGCCTTCACTGTGACCTAACCAAACGCGACACATGAGAAAAATGATCTTTTCCATGTTAATCAGAGTTTTTTATGTGCCTTATTTAATGTAAAGGGAATTTAAAGTGAGTTTGATATCATTTTTCGTGACCTTTATAGACATAGCCTTACTGAATTAAAGGAAACAACTGGGCTATGTTCAAACTCTCAACTCAAGGTGAACAAACAAGTGTATTCTATGATATAGTTTCAGTCACTCATTATGTATTTTTATTAGTGGTGGGCCGTTATCGGCGTTAACGTGCTGCGTTAACGTGAGACTCTTATCTGGCGGAAAAAAAAATATCGCAGTTAATCTATTCTCAAAGTTGGGTTGGGAGCTAGGTCTATACTACGCAAGCTATGATGACTTTCACCTTGATATTATAGCGTGGATGTATACCTAGCCGAATTGCACTGTAGGGGGCGAAAGAACGAGTCTTCGAACCTGTGTGTATGCCTACTAGTGTTGTCAAAAATATCCATATTTCGCTATGTATCGATATTGAAATATCTGAAACGATACAATACTCATTTTCTACAGTATCGATATATCAGCTGCGCTCTCCTCTCCGACCGACAGCGAGTGACACGCACTCGCCTCCTCTCATTCAGTCCGTTTAATCCTCTGAACATTGCGAACGGGTGTTCTGCTGGACTTTTGTTAGTATTGGTGTGACCGGTCTGAATTTCGCGCGGGTTGCACATAACGTTAATTCTACTAATTCCCGCAGATTTCGCGCTCGCATCTGAAGCGCACACACACACACACATACCGTAATAAAGCCGTCTCTGACATACAAGTGCAAAAATGAGCTCCTTTTTCCATCTTATTAATGGTCAAATACACTCAAAAATGTGTGTATTACGCAAAGGGTTATGGTTACATTACTTGCCCCACTGTCATTTTGCATTTTTATAGAGTGAGACTGACAGTACGATGGCAAAGGCAAAAGTGCAAGTTTTTTGACAAAAGCCACTAACTAAGCATTCGTTTTAAACTAAAGTGAGGGGAATTTAGCACCCCTCAGCACCCCTGACACCCGTCACACGTGACTGAAACATTTGCCATTAAAACACTGGTTTTATCTTGCAATTTTTGTCCTTTTCTTCATTGATGGAGGCAGTCACATGCAAATGTGTTTGCCCGTGTCACAGGTCATCCAATATCAAAACAAGCTGTTTTTCAAGCTTGATTAAATAAATGCTTTGTTTATAATGAAGAGAGCATTTTAAGCTCTGAAACTTGCAGGATGTTTTAACGGTACAAAGACCTCTTATATGTCAAAAGATCAAGATTAGATTTCTCATGTCATGACCCCTTTAAGAACAGCTCAGAGCATGCAAACAAACAATGCTATCAGTGGGTGAAATTCATTTTTTTTTATTGTAAATTCTAGAGAAAGCAAATCTTTTTTATTTTATGAAGGCATTTTTTTGTTAACTTAAGATGTTACTTTTATTTAAACATATCATTTATTATATACATTAAATTACCTATATAATAATAATGTACATAAATAATAGTAACAATAATTTATATAAATTAGTATTTATTATAAAATTAAATATATTTAATTCATTTCATTTTTCAACTTTACCTTGTGATGAAAAGTGTCACTTGCTTGCTGATCGGGAGGAAACGCATGAGATTACTGATCATTTTCTCAGGTGTTAAATCTAATGAGCATTTGCTCACATCACATTTTCTAGGGGAAAAAACATTTAGATATTATATATCACTTGTGATTTTTCGCTTTCCTGTGGGTTTCAACACTGTTTAGCGTTGTTTTGTTCATAGGTTTCATAGTTGCCATGGTTACGGTGACTGTGATAACTTTCATGTTTGCAGGTGTGCAGCTCTGGTAAAGTTTGAATCCATATTTCTGATATGTCTTCTTGAATCGTTCAAAGCCCACTGATGATCTGCGAAGCACATGTCATGTATGTCACGTATCTTCCTTGCGACTCACTTTAATGATGTTACATGAGAAACTTAATTAAACCAGGTTCAGGACAGTCCAAAAATTACTCGTTTAACAGTTAACCTCAGTGTACTTTGCCTGAGTCTAGCAAAATCTTCAAACAACCCTCAGCATCCGTGAGCAATACTGCTCACCTGTAAGACCTTGCTTCTGCTTCCATATTCTCTTTGTGTTTTTAGACTGCATCTGCAGTGGCTTGAGACTGAACCCTTGAAATGGACATCAGTGGGATCACCTGAGCTGTCCAAATCCAAAGCAAGCTTGAATCTGCTGAGATATCTGTCTTATGTTAAAACTGGAAACGAATTGATACTAGGGGTGTAACGGTACAAGTAGTCGCCCTGAACTGTCACGGTACAGACGTCACTGTTCGGTGCATACAGTCAGACGATAACAGGAAAAAGAGCAGAAGAAGAAGAGATGATCTATGCACCAACCCAAAATAAGAGTTCAGATGGCACTCAAGAGCTTGTTTGCATAGTCTATACGCTGAGTTTCATTTCATTTTTGTGACACGCTCTACAAATTTCACATGAAGGAAACGGGGGACGGCAGAAAATGGCATCCTGTTTATTTTCTTTATTTTACAAAAGCAAAATAAAGTTTGAATGAGTTTTGAATGATGTCTTACTCTTATCTATATGACTCTCGCTGTCTCCTGGTGAAAGGTGAAGTAGGCTCAGATGTAGATGGCACTTTTTCTCCTTCTTGCTCTTCTTTTCATGATTTCTTGAAAAAGCTTAAACTTTGTGCATCCGCCATCGTCACTGCATGTTAATTAACTCTCATGTGCAAAGAAAATGACAGCATACACTCTTAAAAATAGATGGTTCTTCTATGGCATCACTGTCAAAACCCCGTTTTGGTTCTTCCTGTCACCTTTATTTTTAAGAGTGTAGCCTACGCACAACATGTTAATCAAACGACATCATGTCAATCACCGGAGCTAGGCAAAAACAAAAACTACAACATCTTTTTTTCACTATTCTATTTATTTTGTACTTTTATAACACAATAGATGCTTTTCAGTTTGTTAGCTGATTGTGACCAAATACCTTTTGTTTTTTATCAGCGATACCAAAAAATGACCTATGCAAGAGCGCATTCTATTTACTGCTTAGTGCTTAAAGGAATAGTTCACCCAAAAATGAAAATTATGTTGTCATTTACTCACACTCAAGTTGTTCCAGAATAAATTTCTTTGTTCTGCTGAGCACAAAAGAAGATATTTTGAATACAACCAAACAGTTGATGGACCGCATTGACTTCCATAGTATTTATTTCACTACTATGGAAGTCAATGAAGTCCATCAACTGTTTAGTTCCCCATATTCTTTTTGAGGGTGAGTAAAAAGGGTGAGTTCAAAATGAAAAGAAACCTTGCATTGGGCATTTGTTGCTTTTTCCTGTTGTCCCGGACTCGTATCAAACCGTGACCCCAAAACCGAGGTACCAAACCATGACTTCTGTGTACCATTACACCCATAATATAGCCTAGAAATCTAGACGCATCCTAGAGGCAATGTAGTCTAGCAACTCTCAGTAGACCTGCGAGATGGAGAAACCAAACCCCGGGTAGGCCAATCACATTGTGTATAGAGTCGGTGGGCGGGCTTAACATAATGATGGCACGGCAGAGTTGCGGCGGTTCCGTGTGCTACTCGTAAACAAAGAAGCTGGCGAACGGCGGTCTTTCGAATCAGCTTTGGCCGTGACTCTGGAAGACTTGGAGTTCAGCTTTTCTTTGAGAAAAGAAGAAAGAACGGCACTGAAGTCATTCTTAAGAAAGGAAGATGTGTTCGGAGTTTTGCCAACCGGATACGGCGAAAGTTTAATCAATCAACTAGCTCCACTTCACGTTGCTCTCTGGTTGGTTGTAGCGCTATCCTATTGCGTGCAGAGGGAATTTGAAAGACAACCGTTTATCCCGCCCCTCGGATTGAGCCCTGCCAATGGTGTGTTCCCAGACCCAACATCTTGATGTGGGTCTGGCTTGTCAGGCTACCCATAATAGGTACCCTATTGACTGCATTTGGAAATGTGTGCATTTTGAAAATAACTGCTGTGATTAAAATGCAGTTAAAGGAATAGATGATGCTTTATTAACAAGGCTCGGGAGAAGCACGTTCAGATAATTGACACAAGCAGAGAGCACAAATAAGAGGTATATATGTATATATATATATATATATATATATATATATATATATATATATATATATATATATATATTAGGGGTGTAACGGTACACGTATTCGTACCGAACCGTTTTAGTACAGCCCAGATAGCAAACTGACATTGAATCAACATAGAATCGACGTTTCTCATGACATCGAAACGACGTTGATCTCCGACGTCGATCCGGCATCGTTTTGCTCATCGAAGTAATGTTGAACCAACGTCAGAAACACCATTCAAAACTAACATAAAATCGATGCAACTGGTTTGCTTACCTAACGTTGAAACGATGTTGATTTCAATTAGTTGAAACAACGTAATAGAATCAACACATATTCAACATAAAATCGATATAATTGATTTGCCTACCTAACATTGAAACGATGTTATAAATATATAGGCTACAAAAACTAATTTTCTTCTACATGATTTAAAAATCTCATAGTACTTTATTAATAATAAATAAATTAGTCTGTATAGGTAAAAATGTATTAAACACATCACATTCAGTAAAAATTGCTTTATTATTCATACAAAATACATTTACGAATACCATTTTAGATCATACAAATCATACAAATACACAGAATGTAAAAAAAAAAATTATAGTCTAATATATAATATAATATAAATTGTCTCAAGTTACAATTTAAAAGCGATATTTACTCATGTTATTTTGAAAATAGGTGTGAAACCATCATGAACCCTTTTAATCACCAACCACCATTTTCCAGAACGGCAACGGAGTCTCCAAAAGTACAAGGTCAGGTTCACAGAGACTTTGCAGAGGTAAAAAATAAATAAAAAATCATGAAATATGACCAACATTTAATAAGAATCACAAGCTTAAGTGAAATACCTACGTGGCAAAGTCTCTGAGAACCTGACACCCTGAGGGAAGAGCGGGGTACAACCTAACGCCCGTTTCACACATACTCCGTCTGCAGTGCGTATGAGATGCAGGAGCCGCACGCGCTGTTGTGCTTTCACATATGCCGCATTTGCAGAGCGCAACTGATCCGCGGTTGTATACCACAAACGGCATTTATTCGTTATTTTTTATTTCAAATCCAAAAGTTGTTACTGAACATAGTCAGCATTGCCATCGTCTTTGTATAGCCATTCACTACACTCAAAAAAAAAAGGTTCTATATGGCACCAAAAATGGTTCTTTGTCGTAATCAAAAATCACTTTTGGTGCTATATAGCACCATATCTTAACATGTTCTGTATATGGTAGCGGTGCTATATAGCACCATAGTTAGCGGTGCTATATAGCACCTTAGTCAAAGAACCGGTGAAGAACCTCTGAAGAACCGCTGAAGAACCACTGAAGCACCAGAATTGGTGCTATGTAGCACTTAAAAAGGTTCCCCTATGATTACGAGCCAAGAACCATTTTTGGTGCCATATAGAACCTTTTTTTTTTAGAGTGTATCTCATAGATGTCACGTTTATAAACGACCTACATTTAAACAATGTTTTATTAAATTCATTACTTTATAGCCTATTTATATACATTTAGCTTGCTCACGCGAGTGGCAAAACATTTTAAAAATCACACAAACATTTTAAATTAAAACTTACAACAGGCTAGAGTAGACAAAAACAGCCGAATCTCGTCTTTTCTTTCGTTTGTAGCCCTCAAACCGTATTCACTTTATAGCCCTTAATCCTGTAATTGTGGACAAATGTGGGCACAGAGGACTCAGGTGTGATCCTATTTTTTATTTATTATAAATGTTATATCACTGTCTTTGATAAAGTTTTGTCTATCCATTTATGGTGTTTTTTTTTATTTTGGGGGTATTTTTGAATTTATTTACTTCAAAAAGTACCATATTTTCTATGTAAATTATGCTTATTTTTATGTTTTATTTTCATTCCAATAAATTCTTAGAGCTTAAACCTAAAGATGAAGTGACTTTGCTGTCACCTGGTGTCTTATTTTGGTATTCATTTGTGTGCATGTTAGATATGCATTGTATTGGATCTATTAATTTATTTTTACAAAAAAAACAAGAAGAATGCTCTAAATTAAGTTTTCCCATTCATTTCTATGGGTGCCCATTTTTTACCCAAATACAAGATTAAGGAGTTCTTTTTTTCACCCACTTAACATTGTAGAATTGAGTCAAAAAAAAAAGTGTGTGTGTTCAGGAGGCAAACTTAGGAAAAGTAGCCAAGTCTTGTACCGCTCAGATCAAGGGAAGTATTTTTTTTAAATAAATCTAAATTATTTTGCCCACGTTTGTCCAGAATACGGTTTTAGGGTTAAATCTTTTTTTTTTTTTTTTTTTTTTACAACAAATCCTTCAGGCCATAATGAAATTATTTTTTCCACCTCCAAGAAAGGACAAATGCTATCCATATCCATGTCACAATTTTACCCAAATGACAGGTGTCGTTTTCCTTGTTTTACCCGAGAAAAAAAGCCATGCGTTGACTTTGAAACAGAGTAGGCCTAGACTTTAAAATTATATGGATCTGTGGTGAGATTACTAGATTTTAGAAAAATTAACGGTTTCCGGTCCTTGTGTTCTTTTCAGTAACTTAAATAGATTGTATTATTTACTTGCATCATATTTTTAAAGGTCATTAATATGTGTAGTAATACAGTCATTTAAATACTTAAAAAAAAAAAAAAAAGTACTTTACCTCAGGGAAACTCGGGAAACTCGTCGTTACTCTGATGTCCTCTCAGGGTTGCCAACAGTTCCGTATAATACGGAATCGTCCCGTATTTGACACATAAAAGTCTTGTTCCGTATTGAACTGATACAGAACGCACTTTGTTCCGTATTTTTGAGAATCAATTCAGTGCAAATCTATCTTCACATTTTCGGTAGATAGGCCTACTAATTTCTCCCCGTTTGCCTATGATCAGCGAAGCGTTTTTAACATGTGAACATCATTAGAGAGAATGCCCTTTTAATTGGTCGTTTCAGTCATTGTGAGTCACGTGTCGTAGCAACGATGACGACAAGTGACAACAGCGGGAAATATAAAAATGACTACCTCCTCCGAGCAGCCGGCGAAAAATAGAAGAGCACAAAAATATAGAATTGAATGGGAAAATGAATACTCGTGGCTGGAATGCGCGAGGGACAATGAATACAAGGCCAATTGTACCATATGCCGTCGCGTTTTTTCTGTTTGTCACGGCGGAGTGTGTGATATTAAGCAGCACGCAGACGACTCCAGAGGCTGATATGGTAGGCTATGTAAGCATGTGGATTTTTAGGACTCAAATATAGTTGATAAGAAAGTGATTATATTAAAAGAGACAGTACAGGTTTAGCCTGATATTCCATATAGGGGCATGGTTTAAAACTTTCCACACATGCCAGAATGACGAAACTTAGTGTATTTACTAGTTGCCATATCAACATTATTTAGAGAAAAATATCTCCAAAATTAAAAAAATCTCTGGAAGATATTCACTCAGACGGAGTCGGGCTATGCGCGCGATCATGGCAGACGTCAGCTTATATACCCACTGCCAGGTTATTTCCCGGACTTTGCACGCGGGGGTAAAAGTGTAATATATATATTTTTATTTTATATTTTAAAAAATATCATCCAAGTTGTACGTTTATATTGGTATTGGACCCCCCTTAATTGGAGAAAATAATTAGCTGATAAAAAATAATTATTTGCTCATACTCCCAGCCTATAGCCTATTATAGAAGTTGCTATTTTACTGAATTAAAATAATAATATTTACTAAATACAATTATTTCATAATAATATAATATTTTAGAGACCCCAAGTGTAGCCAATAGCCTATAAATGTAATGCAATTTGCTGCTAATATCTCTATAATTAGTAATTAATTACTATTAATTAATGTTTTTATAGAAAATAAATAGAAACATTTGCTAATTTTTATATTGAAAAATCAATAATTGATTATAAAGTAAAATTAAATGATTTACCTCAGTTAACTTTAATGAAAGCCAAGATGTCTGAAATAGGCTACATGTAATTCATGGAAATATTAAATAATAACCCCATTAATTACAATAACCATTAAATTGTAAAATAATAACACTAGTAACAACATGCCACTTGGGGTCCATCTTACCCCAAAGGTCTAATTTTATCTTTTTACTTAAAAATAAATATTTTATTCCAAAAAAAAAACGTTGATATTCAACATAATATGAATTTTATGAAAAAATTTGCTAATTTTTATATTGAAAAATCAATAATTGATTATAAAGTAGAATTAAATGATTTACCTCAGTTAACTTTAATGAAAGCCAAGATGTCTGAAATAGGCTACATGTAATTCATGGAAATATTAAATAATAACCCCATTAATTACAATAACCATTAAATTGTAAAATAATAACACTAGTAGCAACATGCCACTTGGGGTCCATCTTATCCCAAAGGTCTAATTTTATCTTTTTACTTAAAAATAAATATTTTATTAAAAAAAAAAAACGTTGATATTCAACATAATACATTGTTTTAGATCACTATTTTCCAGACACACAAAATTAGATCAATCAACCTTTTGGCTGACCTCAATAATGTTGATATTCAGATGACATGACGGGTGCTGAGAGGATTTAATGTGAAATCACACTTTGTACCCGTTTTGCATTTGCACACCACAGTAAAGAAACAGACTAATTGACTTTAAAAGATCCTGGATATCATTGCAGATGTGAGATTCTTAGAATATATGCCTATCTGAAATAGGGCTGCCCCAAAGTCTTTTTTTTTTCTATTATTGTTGATGCGCTGGCGCCTCCATGTCATTGTTTGCTATATTTGCAGAGTATTTATTAAATCCAGGCAAATTATTGATAAAACATTGGTTAAAATTAAGATATCATTTATACAAAATTAAAATCACTTTAACCCTAAAGCCTTCTTTTGGACAAATGAGGGCAAAATCTTTTTTTTTATTTATTTTTTTATACTTTCTTTAATCTGAGCGGTACAAGACTTGGCTACTTTTCCTAAGTTTGCCTCCTGAACACACACAAATAGTATTGACTCGACTCTACAATGTTAAGTGCTTGAAAAAAAAAAGTCCTTAATCCCGCCTTCGTGGACAAAAATGGGCACCCATAGGAATGAATGGAGAAAAAAATGAAATTCCGAGCACATTTTATTCAAATAAAAATCAATAATACATACATACACACAAATGAAGCCTATACAACATTCTCAGTGTGGCAAACGCTCACACACGCGCACACACACACATCCACAAAAGCGTTGCATTGAAAGCCTTTGAATGAGCCTATAACAGAGTGAGGTTGTTTTATTGTTGTCAAATAAAAAACATTCACTCACGGAAACACAAAACAAAGGAATTAAATGAGCCATTAACTGGGCAATAAAATTTCTTTTTAAAGTTATGTTGTTCAGTCCATATGCAGCCATTGATTTCTATTGCCATCTAGTGGCTATTGATATTGTAGCTTTAAAATGAAATTAATACCGTCATAGGTCACTAGATGTCACCAAAGTCACCACATTTTTAGTTTTTTTTTTTACTGAAGTTAAATAAATATTAAATATAACAAAAAATAAGCATATTTTACATAACAAATGTGGTACTTTTAGAGATAAATAAATCCATTAATACCCCAAAAATGGGATATTAATGTGGTGAGCGAATTTTCTTGTGGTGCCCCCTCAGCACTTGGTGTGGTGCGAGCGGCGGCACTGACTAGGCAGTAGGCACACACATTCCCCACACTCGATCTCATGAAAGTGTGAAAAGTTGGATTCTGAAATCCACTGCGGCTTCAATATAATTGCATATATCTTAATTAAATTTATAATCAAAGTCTTAATCAATATGTATCTTTCTATATGATAATGATTTTTAATTATTCTCTCCAGTTCCTTTATATTTTCTAACGTTTGTATTTGGTTTCTGAGTAGTGACTGATTGCTCAGCCCGGCTTCCAGATATTAAATATGGATTTGTCTTTCATTTTATTTAATTTTTTCCGAGAAATGGCCCAAAGAAACAATGTAGAAAAACTGTAAAGAACGAACTGAAGTTGCTTAAGCAATGTGTGCACGCGATCACTTTAATCCAATTTTAAATAGGCCTCGAGTTAGGCCTAACATTACATTACTTAAATACACCACAGGCATTACTGATATGTCGTGTATTAAAGGAATAATAGATTTGAAATCATATGAATCCCACCAAATGCACATTTTAATCCAATTTAATTCAAATTTCGTTACGTTTGTAGACACTACATAATGCGCGAAAAATTATCAACACAATCAAATATTACACCATTCTTACCGGTAATCGACTTGCACAGAACAACAACAAAGAGTTTATTCCTCATAAAAAAAACACGAATGATGATGATTTGCCAAATAAATCCTGCTAAATTTACCACAGGCGTCCAGTTCGTCACTGAGTGGAGGCTCCGCACACAGAGCAAATCTGGCCAATGGGCTCATAGCAAAACCAGTCATCGTTGGAATGTATTGAGGATGAATACATTACAAAGCTTTGGATTCTAATAGTGACATCACAATGACTTGAGGATATTAGTGCCTGCAATTCTTATCACAACTCACAACTGCTTTTTACAGCTATAACTACAACTGCTTCTTACTACTACAACAACTACTTCTTACTACTACAACTGCTTCTTACTACTACAACTACTTCTTACTACTACAACTGCTTCTTACTACTACAACTACTTCTTACTACTACAACTACTTCTTACAACTACAACTACTTCTTACTACTACAACTGCTTCTTACTACTACAACAACTACTTCTTACTACTACAACTGCTTCTTACTACTACAACTACTTCTTACTACTACAACTGCTTCTTACTACTACAACTACTTCTTACTACTACAACTACTTCTTACAACTACAACTACTTCTTACTACTACAACTGCTTCTTACTACTACAACTGCTTCTTACAACTACAACTACTTCTTACTACTACAACTGCTTCTTACAACTACAACTACTTCTTACTACTACAACTGCTTCTTACAACTACTACAACTACTTCTTACTACTACAACTGCTTCTTACTACTACAACTACTTCTTACTACTACAACTACTTCTTACTACTACAACTGCTTCTTACAACTACAACTACTTCTTACTACTACAACTGCTTCTTACAACTACAACTACTTCTTACTACTACAACTGCTTCTTACAACTACAACTACTTCTTACTACTACAACTGCTTCTTACAACTACAACTACTTCTTACTACTACAACTGCTTCTTACAACTACAACTACTTCTTACTACTACAACTGCTTCTTACTACTACAACTACTTCTTACTACTACAACTACTTCTTACAACTACAACTACTTATTACAACTACAACTACTTCTTACTACTACAACTACTTCTTACAACTACAACTACTTCTTACTACTACAACTGCTTCTTACAACTACAACTACTTCTTACAACTACAACTACTTCTTACTACTACAACTGCTTCTTACTACTACAACTGCTTCTTACAACTACAACTGCTTCTTACTACTACAACTACTTCTTACTACTACATCTACTTCTTACAACTACAACTGCTTCTTACAACTACAACTACTTCTTACAACTACATCTACTTCTTACAACTGCTTCTTACAACTACTGCACTTCTTGGTACTTTGATAATTTGAGTTTAGCAACAGAATAGCAACGAAAATGGGACAGCTAAATTCTTTTTACAAGAAAGCCAAAAAATATGATGCAGCCGTGCCAGGGTCTAGCAGGACATCTGAAAGTAAGTTACATGACCATGTTATGAGAATATGAAATGTATTTGTTTGTTCTGTCCAGGGCTCTACACGTATTAGTTTAAAACACACAAACATGTTTATTAATTCATTAGTGTGTCAAAATATACAATACATTTGAAATTCAAAATAGCTCACAATTTCATGCAAAACCCTTTTAATTCAGTTCAAAATATATTACATTGGGTGTCTGAGCTCTTGTGGAAAAAAAATATGACAGGATATTTCATGATTGTTGCCACTAGATGGCCTTATAGCTCTATATCATGGAGCAAATGAGCTGTTCCACTGTGTCCTAAAGTCAGTACATTGAGATCATACACATGTAGACATATACAATTATTTTTTTGGTAAAGTGTTAGCATTTTTGTTTTGAATTTTGAGCATTTTTATAAAGTATTAATTTATCATTTGTGATCAGATGTCACTTATTATTGACAAATTACTTGGAAGTCACAGAAAATAGCTTACTTCCGCATTGAAAAATAAGATGGATAGAAGAATAATTTCATAATTTATAGCTATCATAGCTGTAGTAATATGAGTAGGCACTAAAAAGACATATTTAATTTATTCATAATCAATTTGGTTGATGTCATTGTTTTTTAGATCAGATTGACACTGTAAAAGTCCCACTCCAACACCATCTGGCTTCCGATGTGGATTTGGTGAAAGGAAGAGTGGTGGAGAAAAAAAAGATAAAGAACGCTTGGTCGACACTTTTTTGTAAAAAACACACGCAGAAGACCAAAACAGACCAGAGTGCAGATGCAGCCGTGCCAGAGTCTAGCAGAACATCTGATGGTAAGTTACATGACCATGTTATGAGAATATGAAATTCATTTGTTCTGTCCATGGAGGATAGAAGAATACAAGGTGGATAGAAGAATAACTTCATAATTTATAGCTATCATAATATGAGTAGGCACTCATAATTAATTATTTATGTATCTTCATATATTATAATTATTATTATAATTTCATTTATTCATAATAATTTTGGTTGATGTCATTCATTTTTAGATCAGATTTCCAGTGTAAATAACCCACTCCAACACCATTGGGCTTCTGATGTGGAAGTGACGAAAGGAGAAAGAAAGGAGGAAGCTACAGCTCACGTTGAGTCGTACTGGAGTGCGGACACCCTGCAAGCTCCAGTCCGTATTGAGTCAGACTGGAGTGCGGACGCCCTGCAAGCTCCAGTCCGTATTGAGTCAGACTGGAGTGCGGACGCCCTGCAAGCTCCAGTCCGTATTGAGTCAGACTGGAGTGCGGATGGCCTTCAAGCTCCAGTCCGCATTGAGTCGGACTGGAGTGCGGACGCCCTGCAAGCTCCAGCCCGCATTCAGTCGGACTGGAGTGCGGACGCCTTTCAAGCTCCAGCCCGCATTCAGTCGGACTGGAGTGCGGACGCCCTTCAAGCTCCAGCCCGCATTCAGTCGGACTGGAGTGCGGACGCCCTTCAAGCTCCAGCCTGCACCACGTCCTTATTGCATCCTTGCTCAAGTATGAAGCCATCTTTAATTATCACTTTGAAGGTTTATACTTTTACTGGGTGGTTGATAAATAATATGATGGTTTCAGATGGAGCATGTCACTGATTTATTATGTCAAATAACCTTATTTGTTTTTTATAGACATCTTTGCCTACTATGAAGTCGGTAATATGCTGGGTCAAGGGGGATTTGGAGCCGTATATGAAGGAAGGCGTATGAAGGATGGCCTTGAGGTTTCTTTTTTTTTTTTTTTTTACAATATTCACTAGTAATTTATTATCTTCATCCGTTTAATATCTGTTGCAAGTCCTATAGTATAGAGCAATATACCTCTTTAAACTGTTAGATGGACCAAAAATATTCTACATGTTTTTCAATTTTATGCAACCTTTACATGTTTGTTGATCAACTCGCTAACTGTACATCATTTTTACACCTTCCTCCTCTTTCCTTCATTCATCAGGTGGCAGTGAAAATTGCCAAAAAAACTGAGGATTTGGAATATATCAGCCTTGTAAGTAGACTCTGCTTTCTACATTTTATTCCCTTTGTCACTGTTTTAAATATTTGGAAAACCACCTCCATCTAACCATCATACAAAATTGTCTTACTTTTAGCCCGGCTCTCTCAAACCTCTTCCTTTGGAGGTCGCTCTTTTAATTCTTTCAAATGAAGGCCCCAGAGTGCCCCAGATTATCCAGCTGCTGGACTGGAATGATACAGGTGAATTCTACACCATGGTGCTGGAGAGGCCTGTTCCCTGTGAGGACTTGTTTCATTTTGTGACACGCCATGGAGGCCGACTCAACGAGAAGTTGGCGAGGGTCATAATGCGGCAAGTGACGCAAGCCGCATACATCAGCTGCCAACGTGGAGTGTTTCACAGAGACATTAAACACGAAAACCTTTTAATTAACAAAGAGTCCTTAGAAGTTAAACTCATCGACTTTGGCTGCGGCGACCTCCTTCGTAGCTCACCCTACACTACATTCATGGGTATGTATTGAAGTAGCAAATAGCACCTAATGATTTCTAGCATGCTAATGGACACCTAGGCAAAATGCTGTGGTAATGCAATACCCATAACACAAACTCTCTTTCTTACAGGCACACGACAGTACTGCCCACCTGAATATTTTTTAAAGGACCATTACCACGGGGAGCCGGCGACGGTTTATTCACTGGGGATGCTTTTATACTCTATGGTTTGCGGAAAATTTCCAGGCAGCCATGACCGGGACCTGATAGATCAGAACCTTTGGTTTGTATGTGGCTTGTCTCAAGGTGAGATCTTTATCACGATAAAGAAACAAAACAGACAATAGAACATCTTAATAAAACATGGCACGGTAGATAATGCAGGATTTTTTCAGATTTCTAACCTAAGAAGTATGAAGTTTAAGGTAATAATGTCTCCTATCTTTTTGCAGATTTCTGCCGATTGATCTGCGCTTGTCTTCAGAGTGAGCCAACCCAGCGTCTCGATTTGGGCAAGATTCTTCACCATGAATGGTTTGAGGTACTGAACTAAAAATATTTTGAAGATATATTAATATATTATTAGCAAATTTATTTTCTCCTCATGTCATTCATACTATATGTGTTTGGAACATAAGGAACATTTTCACCTCATTCTTAACATAAGAGCGGCCATTTGTAACTTGAACGGGTCTTCAAGTCTCATTCGCTTCCAGTTATTTGTATAAATAATAAACCTGATTTTTGCTGTTGTTTCAGGTCACAGAACGTGCGGATGCCCTTCAAGCTCCAGTCCATATTGAGTCGGACTGGAGTGCGGACGGCCTTCAAGCTCCAGCCCGCATTGAGTCGGACTGGAGTGCGGACGGCCTTCAAGCTCCAGCACGCATTGAGTCGGACTGGAGTGCGGACGGCCTTCAAGCTCCAGCACGCATTGAGTCGGACTGGAGTGCGGACGCCTTTCAAGCTCCAGCACGCATTGAGTCGGACTGGAGTGCGGACGGCCTTCAAGCTCCAGCACGCATTGAGTCGGACTGGAGTGCGGACGGCCTTCAAGCTCCAGCACGCATTGAGTCGGACTGGAGTGCGGACGGCCTTCAAGCTCCAGCACGCATTGAGTCGGACTGGAGTGCGGACGGCCTTCAAGCTCCAGCACGCATTGAGTCGGACTGGAGTGCGGACGGCCTTCAAGCTCCAGCCCGCATTCAGTCGGACTCGAGTGCAGACACCCTTCAAGCTCCAGCCCGCATTCAGTCGGACTGGAGTGCGGACGGCCTTCAAGCTCCAGCCCGCATTCAGTCGGACTGGAGTGCGGACGGCCTTCAAGCTCCAGCCCGCATTCAGTCGGACTGGAGTGCGGACGGCCTTCAAGCTCCAGCCCGCATTCAGTCGGACTGGAGTGCGGACGGCCTTCAAGCTCTAGCCCGCGTTGAGTCGGACTGGAGTGCGGACGCCCTTCAAGCTCCAGCCCGCATTCAGTCGGACTGGAGTGCGGACGGCCTTCAAGCTCCAGCCCGCGTTGAGTCGGACTGGAGTGCGGACGGCCTTCAAGCTCCAGTCCGCGTTGAGGTTGACTGGAGTGCGGACTCCCTTCAAGCTCCAGTCAGCATTGAGTCGCACTGGAGTGAAGACACCCTGCAAGCTACAGCTCACATTGAGTCAGACTGGAGTGCGGACACCCTGCAAGCTACAGCCCGCATTGAGATACTGGAGTGCGGAGTCCGCATTGAGTCAGGCTGGAGTGCGGACACCCTGCAAGCTACAGCCCGCATTGAGATACTGGAGTGCGGAGTCCGCATTGAGTCAGGCTGGAGTGCAGACACCCTGCAAGCTACAGCTCACATTGAGATAATGGAGTGCGGAGTCCGCATTGAGTCGGACTGGAGTGCGGATGGCCTTTAAGCTCCAGCCCGCATTGAGTCGGACTAGATGGAGCATGTCACACAGTTATTTGTATAAATAATAAACCTGATTTTTGTTGTTGCTTCAGGTCACAGATGTGGACTTATTTGTAAAACACAATTTATTGTTAAAGTTTTTGGTTATTTGTGAAATGTATTTGAATACAAATATATCTTGTATAATAATAACTTTAATTTGTAACTGTACATATGATATGTATATGCACCTTGACAGTTTTGTGGTTTCATGATTGGTATGATGAATAATTATTTATTCTGTTTCTCATGTTTATTAGTTAAAACAAGAATCAACATATGAACAAGACTACATTATGATAGATGGATGGATGGATGGATGGATGGATGGATGTGTTGGGGTAACAGTTTAGGACCCAGGACCAGTAGTGAAAAATGAAGACCAAGAGTTAGGAGTTAGATTAATTCAAGAAAAATTTACTGAAGAATAGTTTGCAGTTTCATCAGCAGGAGCCAGCTCACAAGGAGTTCGTAGGCCGCACTCCCTCTAACAGTCCCCCCGCCTCCCCCTATCATACATACAATTTCTGAACAGTTATACTGTTTTCAAGGTCTAGCCATGTCATTACTGCCATGTGGAATGATTCTGATCGAGTCTCTTCAGAAAATTTGGACTAAGCCGCTCAATTCATATGGATTAGTTTTATGATCTCTTTATGAACTTTTTAAAGCATCAAAGTGGTAGTTGGGTAACTGTCAATGGAGGGACAGAAAGCTTTCAGATTTCATCAAAAAGACGAACGAAAGTCTTAGTTTTGGAACGACTTGAGTAATTAATGACGGAATTTGTCTTTTTGATTTTGTTATTTCTTGATTGCTGTTATAAAGGTAGTAAACTATATTTTAAAATGAGTAAAAATAGGTCTTTGTGATGCCCATTTATATTTGTGGACATACATTTTTTTTCTTATGTATAATAATAATTATATAATATATGTAATATTTGAAATTCAAAATATGAATATTTTAAATGCATTTCCCACATTTGGATGACTTTTTAATGAAGAGTTTTTCTATTAAGAGTTTCAGACTTTTATCATATATTTTGGCCTTAATCAATATGTATCTTTCTATATGATAATGATTTTTAATGATTCTCTCCAGTTCCTTTATATTTTCTAAAGTTTGTATTTGGTTTCTGAGTAGTGACTGTGATTGCTCAGCCCGGCTTCCAGATATTAAATATGGATTTGTCTTTCATTTTATTTTATTTTTAAATTTGCTTTTACTGAAACATTAAATAATTGTAATATTGTCTGTACTGTTGTACCTCTCACTGAGAAAAAGCACATATTATCTGTATGTTTTGGAAAACTTTCCCTGGTTGGAACCAGAGCTCACCAACTCCAACCTTGGAGAGACTGTGTTAAAGATCAGTATTGGATGTGGATTACGGGCATCCTGGGAGACGGGTGTAGCCTACTTGTTGTTCGGGGCAAGCTGGTGCCTGCCAGCGTCAACAAGTGATATCTGGACACTTGAATCTGATTAACTGACAATTTGTGGAAATTTACCATGTGTGCGTCTCAATCAGCTCCCTAGTTCAGTAGTCAGGGCACTGATCAGGGAGTCAGCCCATTGACTTGTCCTTATCAGTGCCCTGACTACTGAACTAGGGAGCTGATTGAGACGCACGCACACCATGACTGACCATCCTCTCTGAGCCAATGAGAATCATCCACCTGGCAGTAATGATGTTGCTAGACCTTGAAAACTGTGTAACTGTTGAGACAATTGTATGACTAGGCGGGTAGGCTGGTAGAGGGAGCGCAGCCTACGAATTCCTTGAGGGACTTGAAGCTGGCTCCTGCTGATGAAACTACAAACTATTCTTCAGTAAATTTTTCTTTAATTATTTAACTCCTGACTCTTGGTCTTCATTTTTCACTACTGGTCCTGGGTTTAACTGTTACCCCAACAATTTATAGCACATATTGTATTTATCGTTCAATACGCAGACATGAGAAACTGTCATCATTTCTGCGTACAAATTGAACGATAAATACAATTTGTGATACATACATGATGCTATAGAAATGTTATTTAAATTAAATAGTTACATTTTAAATAAAATTAATTTTAAAAAGTCCCAACTTTTCCCGAATTCGGGTATATAATATAGCTTTAGAAATAGTAAACCTAGTGTAGAAATAAAAGTAGGCCTACATACTGCAAAAACAAAAAATTATAAGATGCATGAATATATTTTTATGAGCAGCCTGTATATTCATGTACTACAAATATTTACACATGTAACATGAAGATTGATTTTTAAGCTTTATTTTCTATGCATTTTCAAAATAAATTTTAATATATTTAAGTGTTTCACATATATTAATATTATTTCTGTATGGGATTATCCTAATGCTTCTTCATTTGTTTTTGACCCAGGCCGACGTGCTACCATTTACGCACCAATCTTAATACTGGCATCCGAAAAAAAAAACCCTGGGAAACTTCAAAGACTGCACATATCAGCGACTTCTATAAATTTGTGAAGGTACTTAAATGTTTGTTTGTTTTTCCATAATGAATTAAAATACATGTAGCCTACATCCCATTTCCGTCTGAATTTAGTTCAGGCCATGTCATTCCTCTAACCAAGTTTCAAATTATATTAGACGTTGTGATTTTGACCATATGCGTCGGCCATATCGTTGATGAGTCAACCTCATTTCAACGTGGAATCGACGTTATATTATCAACGTAATAACTGATGTAACGACCAAATAGTGAACGCTGATTCAACATTGAAATTTGATCGACGACTGATACTGACATTTACAACCAAAAATCAACGACGTCTGTTTGCTATCTGGGAGGGCTCTCGGTTCGGTGTGCGTGTGTACCGAACGGTTCCAAAAGCAATCTTTAACAGTTAACAGTCGGCTTGTTTTAAGCGCGGAACACACTTCAATCCTAGTTCCCACTCGAACATATTAAGTATTCAGTACATTTTATCACGAAATTCAAACGATAAATGCCGTTTTGACGCTCTATAATGTGACGACTGATCACTGTATAGGCGCGTCAATAATCTTAGTGACTGTCCTTTTCATGACAGATTTATCTTAACATAGCATATATATATATATATATATATATATATATATATATATATATATATATATATTAATTCTACTTAACCTGTTAGTGATGTCTTGATTATTTAATGCTATGTTAAGATAAATCTGTCATGAAAAGGACAGTCACTAAGATTATATTTCAACAACGAATTGGAGAAAAAACATAATTTTATAATTAGATTTAGGAGTTAATGCAAATACTGCCTTAGCCTATGTGAAGTTTACATGTTAGCACACAATGTGTTATTTGAGTGTTGATGATCCTATATCTAAACATGAATATCAGCTGAATATAGGCTCATAGTTTGGGCTCTGTTGTTAACCTTTAATATTATAGTAATAATGTGCAAGTAAGGGCTCCCTATATAGTTTACAGCATTATCTTTAAGAAACGTTTAGTTAAAATTTTATTCATTTAAGGACAGAGACAATTTCAGTTTTTTCAGACAATTTTTTCAGTAAACTACTGTTTAATAAAAAATAAATAAAAAGCCATTTTTTAAAACTGCTGTACCGAACCCGTACCAAACCGTGACTTCAAAACCGAGGTACGTACCGAACCGTCAGTTTTGTGTACCGTTACACCCCTAATATATATATATATATATATATATATATATATATACACTCTGTATATATATATATATATACAGAGTGAGGAAAATAAGTATTTGAACACCCTGCTATTTTGCAAGTTCTCCCACTTAGAAATCATGGAGGGGTCTGAAATTGTCATCGTAGGTGCATGTCCACTGTAAGAGACATAATCTAAAAACAAAAAATCCAGAAATCACAATGCATGATTTTTTAGCTATTTATTTGTATGATACAGCTGCAAATAAGTATTTGAACACCTGTGAAAATCAATGTTACTATTTGGTACAGTAGCCTTTGTTTGCAATTTCAGAGGTCAAACGTTTCCTGTAGTTTTTCACCAGGTTTGCACACACTGCAGGAGGGATTTTGGCCCACTCCTCCACACAGATCTTCTCTAGATCAGTCAGGTTTCACTGAGAAACACGGAGTTTGAGCTCCCGCCAAATATTCTCTATTGGGTTTAGGTCTGGAGACTGGCTAGGCCACGCCAGAACCTTGATATGCTTCTTACAGAGCCACTCCTTGGTTATCCTGGCTGTGTGCTTCGGGTCATTGTCATGTTGGAAGACCCAGCCTCAACCCATCTTCAATGCTCTAACTGAGGGAAGGAGGTTGTTCCCCAAAATCTCGCAATACATGGCCCCGATCATCCTCTCCTTAATACAGTGCAGTCGCCCTGTCCCATGTGCAGAAAAACACCCCCATGCTTCATGATGCTACCACCCCCATGCTTTCACTTCACACATGACAATTTCTCACCTTTCTTAGGATCATTGAGACCCCACGAGGTGAGATCTTGCATGGAGACCCAGGCCGAGGGAGATTGACAGTCATGTTTAGCTTCTTCCATTTTCTAATGATTGCTCCAACAGTGGACCTTTTTTCACCAAGCTGCTTGGCAATTTCCCCGTAGCCCTTTCCAGCCTTGTGGAGGTGTACAATTTTGTCTCTAGTGTCTTTGGACAGCTCTTTGTCAAGTCAAGTCAAGTCAAGTCAACTTTATTTATATAGCGCTTTTAACAATGTAGATTGTTTCAAAGCAGCTTTACAGTGTTAAACAGCAAAATAATGCAGCCTAATTTTATTCAGCTGTATAGCCATTTGATGTCATCAGTTCATTTCAATTTCCATACGGTGACAGTGTGGGCTTTAGATCAATAATTAGATCAGTAATTTAGTTTACATGGTTAAATTAGTTTATTAATTAGATTTATTTCGATGTTTAGTTGAAAAATATAGTGTCCCCAACTGAGCACGCCAAGCCAGAGGCAACAGTGGCAAGGAAACCAAAACCCCATTAGGTGACCTAATGGAGAAAAATAAACCTTGGGAGAAACCAGGCTCAGTCGGGGTGCCAGTTCTCCTCTGGCCAATTTACAAACAACGTATTATTATTATTATTCTGGCTGCTTTACAGGTCAGAGGTCATAATAGATCGGAATATTCAAAGGACCGGAGGCAACACGCTGGAGACGGGTTTATTGAGGATGATGTTGATTAAATAATTATTAAAGTGCAATATTCGAATGATCGGAGGCAACACGCTGGAGACGGGTTTATTGCGGATGACATATCGATTTAAGTATTATTTAATGATAATATTCGAACAATCGGAGTCATCACACTGGTGACGGGTTTATTTAGATGCCGTGTCGATGAGGCAGTTGCAGGGGGAGGATAATTGACACGGTCTCTGCAGACACTTCGGGGTCCTGTGTTGGTCTTCTCTGGTCCACCATCTGATTAGGATACGGCCCAGATCTGGCTGACTGCAGTAAACCTC